>OV702289.1:496575661-497825661 GCA_916181665.1 Avena sativa
GATATTGTATTTGGTTCTTGATATATTGTTTAAATGCCCAAGTTGAGTTGGGGGCATGTCTCTTATTAACTCCACTACCTTTCTTTCACCACCTTATAATTCCACCATCCAACTAAATATGAGCTTGGCACTTATTGGTTTTACCTCCAGCTCATGTGGGTTGGGATGGATCCAATTCTTTTCCACATGCTCTCATCTTGGCATCATGTTGTTTTCACATTATTGATATATGAGAGCCACTTGGCCACCTTTGCATGCCTTGTGAGTAGGACCCTTTTTCCTAGCTTCCATATGGATTATCATGGAATTATGCTCATGTTGGAATATTTTGGGACTATTAATCATCTAGTGGAACATACACACTAGCAAGTCCCATTTCTATTTAAACATGGTCATCTCCATCTATTCCACATGGGGCATCCTTTTTAAATCTTTTGCTTGGCTTTTATTCCAATTTTGGGAATGCAAAATAATAATGCCATGTAACAATATTGTTTTCACAAGAATCAACATGGCAATAAATATTTTGCATGGGCCATGCAAGTACCACCTTTTGCTTGTTATTTGGATTTCATTTGCATTTTTGAGTGAATCTAAACCACACACATCTATCCATCTCTCTCTCTTTTCTTCACCTCCCTCTCCTTTTTCTCCACCATCCATGCATGATCTTGTGTATCCTATCTAAACCCTACACCATCCTACCCTATCCCTCTCTCTAACCCTAAACCCTACCACCCTTTTCACCTACCCATCTAACCATACCCCCTCTCCTAAACCCTAAAACCATACCCCATCTAACCTAAACCCTAAGTCCACCACCTCTCTCTCTCTCGGCCTCCCCCCTCTCTCTCACCTAGCTTGGCCCCACCTAGCTGCCACCCCACCCCAAACCCTAGCTACACCGAGCCAAACCTAACCCTAATGCCAACCCTAGCCCGAGGCTACCACCACCCAACCCGAGCCTACCCTCTCTCCCTCTCTTCTCTCCCTGCCTTGTGGCCCCCTAGCCCGAGCCTGCCCCTGCCTCCCTTGGCCTTGGCCGTCCCCACCTGCCAGCCCCTTGCCCTGCCCTGCCGACCGAGCACGTGAGGAGGAGGAGGAAGAAAAGGCCGAAGCCACCTTTTTCTCTACCACCTCCCCACGGCATCTAACCACCCTCGCTGCTTTATCCCATCCCCCACCACCTCTCTGCCTCGCCAGATCCAGCCCCAGCGCCCGGCCTCTCCCCCTCTTCTCCACCGCATCCGGCTACACCATCGCCGGCGAAACCCTCGGCCTCCACCGCGTCCAGCCGATCCAGCCGAGCAACACGTCCGTGGAGTGGCCTGGGAGATCAACGGCGCTTCTCTGCTTCACCCTGAGCCCGGCAACGAGGAGGAGACGGACCGGAGCCACCCGAACCAGCGCGAGCCCGACGCAAACCCTAGATCCTCTGGCCGTCTGCCTCGACGCTGATCCTCTGCGTCTCGAGCCGATCCAACCGCACCGACACACTCTCGGTGAGCTACCTGATCTCCTGGACATGCTCCGCCGCGCTATCGTCGTCCAGAGCCGTCTGGCGTTTCATAGAGCACGCTCGGTGCGCCGGCGAGCGCAGCGTCTGCTCGCTCCCCCGCCGCACAGAAACCCTAGCTAGGCCACGCACGCCTCCCTGACACCAAGCCCAGGCCAGCGCAGTGGTTCCGCCCCCGCGCGCGAGCCCTTGGTCCCGTGTTCGAATCCCCGCGTCGCGTCCGCGCGTGCGAGCACCGATCTGTCCTCTGCTCGCGGAGAAGAGGAACAGTACGTGCTGTCGTTTTGCGCATACCCCCTTGCTTTCTTTTTCGACTCAACCCGCGGTCCACCAAGCCCCACCTGCCAGCCACCCCGAAGATCTTGCAGAGAAGCCCCTCTGTTTCTCCGGACTTGACCCGCGCTCCCTCGCTCGGCCCACCTGGCAGCCCCCGTGCGAACGCTCGCTGACACGCGGGTCCGTGTGTGCCGTGGCCCCACATGTCATTCGCTTAAGCTAGTTTAGGCCGCGGTGTTAAACGTTTTCTGTGCGCTGTGGAGTCCTAGTCAACACTGGCCCTACCCGTCAGTGGCTGGGGTTAGCTGTTCCTGGGTATAAAAAGTTTTTCTATAATCTGTTTTAATTCAAATCTTTTTCAAATTATTTCAAATTCAAATTTATTTCTGTTTTCAAATAACTTTTCAAATACAAATCCAAATAATACAAATAATATATGTTTTCAAATCAGAAAAATGTGAGGAATTCAAATATGCCATTCAAAATCTATTTCGAACAATTAAAATTCCAAGTTTATTAAAATTACAATAAAATGCCCTTTTGCCTTATTTAATTAATAACTTTTGTTTTATAACTCCAAATTTAACAAATAATATGTCTAAAATGATTAGCTCGACAAGACCTTTCCGTTTATGCATTCCATGGTTTGCTTGTAAGCATGCATCATATAAATATAAAGGGTACAGCAAATAATATGAGAATAAAATGGGGCCAAAACTAAATAAAATGGTTTATTCTTGTGTTCCACACCTCACCCTTGCCATGCTACTTTAATGCCATGAAAATTGTGCATCATTCATCATGGCATGATTGTTTGATTGTCACATTTATTCATATGCTTGTGCACTTTATTTATGTTGGCCTTGTTTGTTTGGTTCTTCTTCGAATAGACGCTGAGCAGGGGATATATCAAGAGAACCAGGAGCACTACCCAGATCCATCCCTTGCTTCAACTGAGCTGCCAGGCAAGCACTACCACATGCTCGCATACATATAGTACCTATTGCCTCTATCTTATTCTTGCATCATTGAGTCGCGATTGCATTAAATTGAATCCCAAGTATTGCATAGCCTTTACTTTTAAACCCCACCGAAGCTTGTTCCTCCATCCCATGAGCCATTACTACAGGAGTTGTTTGAGCCATGCGAGTCGTAGAACAGCATGTGTAGGGTATGTGAGAGTCTGATGGATAACGAGGTACCTAAACAACTTAACTCGAGTAGTAATGGATAACTAATGAAAGTGGCATCGGTGATCCATATTCGCTATCTGGTTTTTCAGGCTCACTTGTGTCCCGTAGGACCCCGAGTACTTGATTCCTGTTCCTTGAATATTCGCGCTATCCACATCCGGGAGGCTTATGAACCCCCCTGAGCCAGAGCTTGATTCATTCTTATTTCTTGGGGCCACAAACTAGTTTGAGGTTTTATTTACTATCCTGTACTTATGCCATGCTTTACTGTTTTATTTAAAATTGTGCGAGGAGCACACTGTACTCTTTAGGAAAGCGGAGTGTTTTCGCGGTGTCGACAAGCCCAGTCACATTTTCGGGTTCCCAGTCGTTCACAGCCATTGGCGCAAACCTTGAGGCCGTCTCGGAGTCAGCTAACTTCGTTGCGAGTAGCTCAATGGGGTGGCCCCTTGAAATATTTCTGAATCCTGTGATCGCTTTGTCGTGACTGCCTTGTTGGGTTTTCATTTGGTTTTTCCGAGGCATATCGAGTGTGTGTTGCTATTTGTGCACCCCTGCAGGGTAAAACTTTCTGAAAGCCGTGTCCGCGGTTATGGACGACTTGGAGCACAGTTTCTCGATCATAGACAAGCATAACTAACGTACCGTTTTTTTTAACTTGACTAGACTAGGTACCTGACTAGTAAATAGTGCAACACTCATGGAACGGTTAATAAAACTGCCAACGGATGGGGGTTGTTCGTCCGCTTCCTCGTCGGTAAGCGAGGAGGAGGATGGATCTGTTAAGATTACCATTATAACTGTTGTTATTAATTCACGGACATCCGTCTATCTCTGGTTAGGCGGATGGTTAGCGAGTATCTATAGAATTGCTAGGGTTTATCTTTTGCTGCAATTGCGTCACCCCAGGTTGTGTCCCCTTTAGAGGCATGCAGACTTGCTGAGTACCCCTAGGGTCTCACACGATAAATTATTGGTTCAGATGAACAGGTACACTCGCAAGATGGATACTGGGTGGAGGAGACGGACGATGTGGGCAACGATCATTCGGTGTAGAGATTCCGGGAACGGGGATCCATGAGAGATGTGGGCGGGATCTGCTTATTTATGGGGCATCTTATGCCGATTTGCTTCTTATCCGTACTCGGATTTTGTCTTCCGCTTCCGCTTGATACTCTGTTGATTGATGTATGAGGAGATATCCTAAACTATTATATCTATATAGGATATTTGGATCTTGCCGTATGGCGTTGCTATATTTCCTTTCTTTTTTAGATGGAATGGCTCTGATGTACCGTTGTATGGTGGCTTGCATACATACTCATTTGTGTATGTAGTTGATCCTTTCGCCTGCCGATTACACCGCCCGTTCTTGTCTCGATGTTTGGAAATGGTTGGGACGGCCGAAAGGTCTACCTGTGAGTGGCATTTGGGCCCCACCGTACTATTTCAACCATTTCTTCTCATCCAGGCTTGTAACTAGGAGCGTAATTCACCGAGGTAGTTACAATTGGTATCAGAGCCATCCCGCCCTTCAGGGTCTCAGCCAAATGGTCGTTGTCTGTCTAGCAAATATTTTTGGTAGTTATGTATACTAGGGAAAAACAAACGCGAGAGTAGGACTGCTTCCACTTTTCTTCTTACCAACCCACCCACCCTTTTCTGGTAAGGAAGTGTAACGTTTTCAATCCTCTTCTTAAAATTCAAACTAGGATTCACGTGTTCTGGGTTTCCGTAGTACCATAGGTTGTGTGTGTGTGTGTGTGTGTAATCCCTTGTCTATCTGTTGCATCCAAGTTGTTATCTCTATCGGCCTTTTGGTTATCAACTGTTGGTACATTCCATACCGACAGGCTTTTGCAAACCGACGCGATCTATCTGATTCGTTGTATACCGACACGATCTGTCTTACTCCTTGTTATCCGACGTTATCTTGTTTGTGGTGTTCGTTTCCGTAGTTGCTAATCTTTAGGTTCATCGTGAGAAGAAGGTGTTGGGATATGTGTTTTACTTATTCATGTGCGGAGTAATGATTTGAGTGCGGGATGGAGTCACGACCATACCACTACTCTTATCATTCGCTCTTGTATATTGAATTGGTAGAGTCACTAATCTTGATTCGTTAAGGGATTTTGCGCATCTATTGCTATTTTAATGCCGAAATTTGTGGAAAATTTTTCTTTGATATATTTGTGTACCACACTCCTTTTCAGTCGTGTGCGATATGCTTAATATCTTCTAGGTGCTTTGAACTTCGTTGATATTTTAATATCATCTTAGTAAATTGTATCCTTTAATCTTGATTAATTCCATCTTGGTACTATTTTGGATTATCATTATTCTCCATCATAGTACTGACTTGTGTTTTATATCAATAACAGGATGGCACCACCACGCCGTTCTGAGGAGGACATACAACCTGAACTGGGGGCAGCGTTGTCAAGCATCGCCAATGCCTTGGCAACAATGCAGCAGAACCAGCAGCGTTTTGAGGAAAGTGTCAGGAGGAATGAGTTTGTTCCGCTACCTCCACCTCCCAAGCGAGGAGACATCAAAAGCTTCCTGAAGTTCAACCCACGCCAGTTTGATGTTTCTGATAAACCACTTGATGCTGATGATTGGTTGCGCGAGATGTTAAGGCTACTGGTGACTGCTGATGTTCCTGAGCAAGAATGGGTAAAGTGTGCTACTCACCTTCTGAAGGGAGATGCAGCTCTCTGGTGGGAGAATTACCTGAAGGCAAACTGCACTAGTTTTCATCCTACTTGGGAACAGTTCACTGGAGCTTTCAAAGAGCAGTATCTGTCAGAAATTGTCATGGAGAGGATGAAGGAAGTGTTTCTCAACCTCAAGCAGGGCAATGATAATGTCAACACCTACATCAGGAACTTCATGAACCTTTCTCGTTATGGTGGCGATGAGATCTCTGATGACAAGAAGAAGCAAAAGAGGTTCAGGCAAGGGCTCAATGCATCAATTAAGTATGCAATCACACATGCAAGGCCGGCGTCTTTTCTGGAACTTCAGCATACAGCCCTGCAGGAAGAGGCAAGTAGGCAAGTGTTTGAGGAGTCAAAGAAACACAGCCGTGATGCAGGAAGCTCTTCAGCTATGTCAGCTCCTTCTAAGCGTCGTGTCTGGGTTCCTAACACCCCACCATCGCTCCCGGCTCCACCAAGACCTTCAAGCTACGCGGCAAGGCCACCAAACTTCCTCACTGCTGCTCCCAGGGGCTACAACCACCACTACCCTGGAGCGCCTGGCAGAGTCCCTGGCTACGTTGCTCCACGTCCAGCTGGTGCTTGTTACACTCGTGGAGACACTGGGCATCAAAGCTGGAACTGTCCGATGAAGAACAAGGCTCTTCCTCCACCACCTCCAAGATCTGCGGCAAGCTCTCCTTTGGTTCGTGCACCACCACCTCGGGCTCTCAACATCAACACCAAGCCCGGGTCTACTGTTGCTCGTGCCAACTGCATCAACGCTGCTCAAGCTGAGCATGCACTTGGAGTTGTGATGGTATGCTTCCCGTTAACTCAGTCCCTGCACGAGTTTTGTTTGATTCTGGTGCATCGCATTCTTTTGTGTCAACCAAGTTCGCAGATGAGAATGGGTTAGCTATGGATCCTCTCCTTAAGCGGTTAATGGTCCTTTCTCCTGGAGCAACAATGGCAGCTTCTAAAATCAGCCATGGCAATCAAATTGAGATTGGTGGCTCTTCGTTCTCGGTGTCCTTAATTGTTCTGGGCAATTCTGACATTGATGTCATCTTGGGCATGGATTGGTTGACAGCAAATGCAGCTGTGATTGATTGTGCTGAACGCTCGGTTTCTCTGAAGATTCCTGAAGGCCATATAGTCTATTCTCCAAGTCAGATTCCTGCTATCCAGCTTTTCTCTTTGGCGGCTCTGAATGTTGATGCTATGGAAGCTATTCAGAGTGTTCCGGTGGTCTGCGAGTTCCCAGATGTCTTTCCTGAAGAGTTGCCAGGTATGCCTCCGAATCGTGAGGTTGAGTTTGTTATTGAGCTTGAACCTGGTACCGCTCCTATCTCCAAGCGGCCTTATAAAATGGGTCCTGCTGAGTTGGCTGAACTCAAACGTCAGCTTGATGAACAAGAGAAGTTGGGTTTCATTCAGCATAGTACTTCTTCTTGGGGTAGCCCAACCCTCTTTGTGAAGAAGCGAGATCAGACTGATAGACTTTGTGTTGACTATCGGGCTCTCAATGCTAAAACCATCAAGAATAAATATCCCCTTCCGCGGATTAATGATCTCTTCGATCAGCTAGCTGGAGCTGTGGTATTCTCTAAGCTTGACTTGAGAAGTGGTTATCACCAAATCAAGATTCACAAGGAAGATGTTCCGAAGACAGCTTTCAACACCCGCTATGGCCTGTATGAGTACACGGTCATGTCTTTCGGTCTCACCAACGCACCTGCCACCTTCTCGAGGCTCATGAACTCGGTTTTCATGGAGTATCTTGACAAGTTCGTTGTGGTCTACCTGGATGAAATCCTAGTCTATTCTAAGTCGAAGGAAGAGCATGAAGAACACCTTCGGTGTGTCCTAAACAAGCTTCGTGAGAACCGCTTGTATGCAAAGTTCTCCAAGTGTGAGTTTTGGCTACCTCAAGTAACCTATCTTGGTCACGTCATCTCTGCCAAGGGCATTGCAGTCAATCCGGAAACTGTGAAGACAATTGTTGAATGGCTTCCTCCTGTCAATGTCAAGGAAGTGCGGAGTTTCCTTGGTTTGGCTAGTTATTGCCGTCGCTTCGTTCAGAACTTTTTGAAGATAGCGAAGCCTCTTACCGATCTCCTCAAGAAAGGCAAGAAATATCTTTGGACTCCTGCATGTCAAGCAAGCTTTGAGACACTCAAAGAGAAGCTCACTTCCACACCAGTTTTGGTTCCTCCGGATACATCCAAGCCGTTCCAGATCTTCTGTGACGCCTCTTTGCAAGGATTGGGTGCGGTCCTCATGCAAGAAAAACAAGTTGTTGCTTATGCCTCTCGACAGTTGAAGACGCATGAGATCAACTATCCTACACATGACCTCGAACTCGCAGCAGTTGTCTTTGCTTTGAAAGTATGGAGGCACTACTTGCTTGGCAACCATTGTGAGATCTTTTCTGATCACAAGAGTCTGAAGTATATCTTTACTCAGCCTGATCTCAACCTTCGGCAGAGGAGATGGATTGAAGCAATCAATGACTTCGATTTGACCATCAACTACACTCCGGGCAAAGCTAATGTTATGGCAGATGCTCTCAGCCGCAAAGCTTATGTCAACAACCTCATGATGGAAGAACAACAACCTCTCTTGTGCGAGGAATTCCGTCAGCTCAACCTTGAAATTGTGGAACAAGGGTATCTCCTGAACCTTCTAGCAACACCTCTCTTGGAAGAAAAGGTTCGCTCTTCTCAGCTTGGTGATCCGCACACAAGAAAGATCATCTCCAGGATTCAGCTTCCGAAGTATGAGTCCTTCCACGTCGATGATCAAGGCACGCTTTTCTTTGAACACCGGATGTTTGTTCCGAACTACCCGGGTTTGAGAGAGCAAGTTCTCAAGGAGGCGCATGATTCTGTTCTTTCTATCCACCCTGGCAGCACAAAGATGTACATGGACTTGAAAACACAATATTGGTGGCCTGGTTTGAAAAGATATTGTGCCAAGTATGTCTCGGAGTGTGATGTGTGCCGCAGAGTGAAAGCTGTCCATCAGAAACCTTCCGGTCTTCTACAGCCATTGAAACCCCCGGAATGGAAATGGGAGAAAGTAGAGATGGACTTCATCACTGGTTTTCCGAGGTCGCAGAAGGGCAACAATGCAATCTTTGTTGTCATTGACAGGCTTTCTAAAGTGGCTCACTTCTTCCCCGTCAAGGAAACCATTTCTGCAATTCAGTTAGCGGAGCTCTATATCAACAGAATTGTCTCTCTGTATGGGGTTCCGCTTGAGATCAGTTCAGACCGTGGAAGCATCTTCACTTCCATGTTCTGGGAGAGTTTCCAAAATGCTTTGGGAACAAAGTTGAACTTTAGCACATCTTACCATCCTCAGTCGCAAGGACAAGTTGAAAGGATCAATCAGATTCTAGAGGATATGCTTCGTGCTTGCGTCATCTCTATTGGCATGAAGTGGGAAGAATGTCTTCCTTATGCTGAGTTCTCTTACAACAATAGCTTCCAGAAAAGTCTAAAGATGGCACCATTTGAGGCTCTCTATGGGCGCAAATGCAGAACTCCGATTGGTTGGTCGGGTGCAGGAGAAAGAATTTTGTTTGGCCCTGACATTGTGACTCAAGCGGAGGAGAAGGTTCATATCATTGTTGAAAATCTGAGGATTGCTCAAAGTCGCCAGAAGAGCAATTATGACAGGAAGCACACGGACATGGAGTATGTCCCGGGTGATCTCGTTTAGCTTCGTGTCACTCCCATGAGAGGCACGCACCGTTTTGGTATCAAAGGGAAGCTGGCTCCTAGATACATTGGTCCTTTCAAAATTCGTGGAAGAAGAGGAGAAGTTGCTTATGCTCTTGAGCTCCCGGAAAAACTCAAGGTCCATGATGTTTTCCACATCTCTCAGCTCAAGAAGTGCTTCAAGGATCCCGGCAGGACCGTGGATCATGAGCTTATCAATCTCCAAGAAGACCTGTCTTATCAAGAACACCCCACAAAAATCCTTGAAGTCGCAGAAAGAAGGACTCGCAACAAGTCCATCAAGTTCTGCAAGGTGCAGTGGTCGCACCATTCCGTTGATGAAGCCACTTGGGAACGTGAAGATGATCTCCGTGCCAAGTATCCTACCCTCTTTGTGTCTTCTTCTTCATCCTAGAATCTCGGGGCGCGATTCCTTTTTAGTGGGGGAGAGTTGTAGCATCCCAATTGTCTAACAATTGTAATGCTACTTGGTCTAGTAATATAATGGCTACTTCAAATATATAATTGTTGCATCATAATTATGTCTTGCTCATGTCATCATGCCACCTTGCATTTGAGCATCATATAAAACCCATTTTGATTTGGTTCTTATCTCATATGCATTATTAATTGTATTTGCCTCTTGATATTGTATTTGGTTCTTGATATATTGTTTAAATGCCCAAGTTGAGTTGGGGACATGTCTCTTATTAACTCCACCACCTTTCTTTCACCACCTTATAATTCCACCATCCAACTAAATATGAGCTTGGCACTTATTGGTTTTACCTCCAGCTCATGTGGGTTGGGATGGATCCAATTCTTTTCCACATGCTCTCATCTTGGCATCATGTTGTTTTCACATTATTGATATATGAGAGCCACTTGGCCACCTTTGCATGCCTTGTGAGTAGGACGCTTTTTCCTAGCTTCCATATGGATTATCATGGAATTATGCTCATGTTGGAATATTTTGGGACTATTAATCATCTAGTGGAACATACACACTAGCAAGTCCCATTTCTATTTAAACATGGTCATCTCCATCTATTCCACATGGGGCATCCTTTTTAAATCTTTTGCTTGGCTTTTATTCCAATTTTGGGAATGCAAAATAATAATGCCATGTAACAATATTGTTTTCACAAGAATCAACATGGCAATAAATATTTTGCATGGGCCATGCAAGTACCACCTTTTGCTTGTTATTTGGATTTCATTTGCATTTTTGAGTGAATCTAAACCACACACATCTATCCATCTCTCTCTCTTTTCTTCACCTCCCTCTCCTTTTTCTCCACCATCCATGCATGATTTTGTGTATCCTATCTAAACCCTACACCATCCTACCCTATCCCTCTCTCTAACCCTAAACCCTACCACCCTTTTCACCTACCCATCTAACCATACCCCCTCTCCTAAACCCTAAAACCATACCCCATCTAACCTAAACCCTAAGTCCACCACCTCTCTCTCTCTCGGCCTCCCCCCTCTCTCTCACCTAGCTTGGCCCCACCTAGCTGCCACCCCACCCCAAACCCTAGCTACACCGAGCCAAACCTAACCCTAATGCCAACCCTAGCCCGAGGCTACCACCACCCAACCCGAGCCTAACCTCTCTCCCTCTCTTCTCTCCCTGCCTTGTGGCCCCTAGCCCGAGCCTGCCCCTGCCTCCCTTGGCCTTGGCCGTCCCCACCTCCAGCCCCTTGCCCTGCCCTGCCGACCGAGCACGTGAGGAGGATGAGGAAGAAAAGGCCGAAGCCACCTTTTTCTCTACCACCTCCCCACGGCATCTAACCACCCTCGCTGCTTTATCCCATCCCCCACCACCTCTCTGCCTCGCCAGATCCAGCCCCAGCGCCCGGCCTCTCCCCCTCTTCTCCACCGCATCCGGCTACACCATCGCCGGCGAAACCCTCGGCCTCCACCGCGTCCAGCCGATCCAGCCGAGCAGCACGTCCGTGGAGCGGCCTGGGAGATCAACGGCGCTTCTCTGCTTCACCCTGAGCCTGGCAACGAGGAGGAGACGGACCGAAGCCACCCGAACCAGCGCGAGCCCGACGCAAACCCTAGATCCTCTGGCCGTCTGCCTCGACGCCGATCCTCTGCGTCTCGAGCCGATCCAACCGCACCGACACACTCTCGGTGAGCTACCTGATCTCCTGGACATGCTCCGCCGCGCTATCGTCGTCCAGAGCCGTCTTGCGTTTCATAGAGCACGCTCGGTGCGCCGGCGAGCGCAGCGTCTGCTCGCTCCCCCGCCGCACAGAAACCCTAGCTAGGCCACGCACGCCTCCCTGACACCAAGCCCAGGCCAGCGCAGTGGTTCCGCCCCCGCGCGCGAGCCCTTGGTCCCGCGTTCGAATCCCCGCGTCGCATCCGCCCGTGCGAGCACCGATCTGTCCTCTGCTCACGGAGAAGAGGAACAGTACGGGCGGTCGTTTTGCGCATACCCCCCCTGCTTTCTTTTTCGACTCAACCCGCGGTCCACCAAGCCCCACCTACCAGCCACCCCGAAGATCTTGCAGAGAAGCCCCTCTGTTTCTCCGGACTTAACCCGCGCTCCCTCGCTCAGAGCACCTGGCAGCCCCCGCGCGACCGCTCGCTGCCACGCGGGTCCGTGTGTGCCGTGGCCCCACATGTCATTCGCTTAAGCTAGTTTAGGCCGCGGTGTTAAACGTTTTCTGCGCGCTGTGGAGTCCCAGTCAGCACTGGCCCTACCCGTCAGTGGCTGGGGTTAGCTGTTCCTGGGTATAAAAAGTTTTTCTATAATCTGTTTTAATTCAAATCTTTTTCAAATTATTTCAAATTTATTTCTGTTTTCAAATAACTTTTCAAATACAAATCCAAATAATACAAATAATATATGTTTTCAAATCAGAAAAATGTGAGGAATTCAAATATGCCATTCAAAATCTATTTTGAACAATTAAAATTCCAAGTTTATTAAAATTACAATAAAATGCCCTTTTGCCTTATTTAATTAATAACTTTTGTTTTATAACTCCAAATTTAACAAATAATATGTCTAAAATGATTAGCTCGACGAGACCTTTCCGTTTATGCATTCCATGGTTTGCTTGGAAGCATGCATCATATAAATATAAAGGGTACAGCAACTAATATGAGAATAAAATGGGGCCAAAACTAAATAAAATGGTTTATTCTTGTGTTCCACACCTCACCCTTGCCATGCTACTTTAATGCCATGCAAATTGTGCATCATTCATCATGGCATGATTGTTTGCCTGTCGCATTTATTCATATGCTTGTGCACTTTATTTATGTTGGCCTTGTTTGTTTGGTTCTTCTTCGAATAGACGCTGAGGAGGGGATATATCAAGAGAACCAGGAGCACTACCCAGATCCATCCCTTGCTTCAACTGAGCTGCCAGGCAAGCACTACCACATGCTCGCATACATATAGTACCTATTGCCTCTATCTTATTCTTGCATCATTGAGTCATGATTGCATTAAATTGAATCCCAAGTATTGCATAGCCTTTACTTTTAAACCCCACCGAAGCTTGTTCCTCCATCCCATGAGCCATTACTACAGGAGTGGTTTGAGCCATGCGAGTCGTAGAACAGCATGTGTAGGGTATGTGAGAGTCTGATGGATAACGAGGTACCTAAACAACTTAACCTGAGTAGTAATGGGATAACTAATGAAAGTGGCATCGGTGAGCCATATTCGCTATCTGGTTTTTCAGGCTCACTTGTGTCCCGTAGGACCCCGAGTACTTGATTCCTGTTCCTTGAATATTCGCGCTATCCACATCTGGGAGGCTTATGAACCCCCCTGAGCCAGAGCTTGATTCATTCTTATTTCTTGGGGCCACAAACTAGTTTGAGGTTTTATTTACTATCCTGTACTTATGCCATGCTTTACTGTTTTATTTAAAATTGTGCGAGGAGCACACTGTACTGTTTAGGAAAGCGGAGTGTTTTCGCGGGTCGACAAGCCCAGTCACATTTTCGGGTTCCCAGTCGTTCACAACCATTGGCGCAAACCTTGAGGCCGTCTCGGAGTCAGCTAACTTCGTTGCGGGCAGCTCAATGGGGTGGCCCCCTGAAATATTTCTGAATCCTGTGATCGCTTTGTCGTGACTACCTCGTTGGGTTTTGATTTGGTTTTTCCGAGGCATATCGAGTGTGTGTTGCTATTTGTGCACCCCTGCAGGGTAAAACTTTCTGAAAGCCATGTCCGCGGTTATGGACGACTTGGAGCACAGTTTCTCGATCATAGACAAGCATAACTAACGTACCGTTTTTTTTAACTTGACTAGACTAGGTACCTGACTAGTAAATAGTGCAACACTCATGGAACGGTTAATAAAACTGCCAACGGATGGGGGTTGTTCGTCCGCTTCCTCGTCGGTAAGCGAGGAGGAGGATGGATCTGTTAAGATTACCATTATAACTGTCGTTATTAATTCACGGACATCCGTCTATCTCTGGTTAGGCGGATGGTTAGCGAGTATCTATAGAATTGCTAGGGTTTATCTTTTGCTGCAATTGCGTCACCCCAGGTTGTGTCCCCTTTAGAGGCATGCAGACTTGCTGAGTACCCCTAGGGTCTCACACGATAAATTATTGGTTCAGATGAACAGGTACACTCGCAAGATGGATACTGGGTGGAGGAGACAGACGATGTGGGCAACGATCATTCGGTGTAGAGATTCCGGGAACGGGGATCCATGAGATCTGTGGGCAGGATCTGCTTATTTATGGGGCATCTTATGCCGATTTGCTTCTTATCCGTACTTGGATTTTGTCTTCCGCTTCCGCTTGATACTCTGTTGATTGATGTATGAGGAGATATCCTAAACTATTATATCTATATAGGATATTTGGATCTTGCCGTATGGCGTTGCTATATTTCCTTTCTTTTTTAGATGGAATGGCTCTGATGTACTGTTGTATGGTGGCTTACATACATACTCATTTGTGTATGTAGTTGATCCCTTCGCCTGCCGATTACGCCGCCCGTTCTTGTCTCGATGTTTGGAAATGGTTGGGATGGCCGAAAGGTCTACCTGTGAGTGGCATTTGGGCCCCACCGTACTATTTCAACCATTTCTGCTCATCCAGGCTTGTAACTAGGAGCGTAATTCACCGAGGTAGTTACACTATATGAGTTCACAGTTCATGTTCGGCAGCACACTTCAAAACTTGATTTTGGTTGCGAGAGGGTTGTGTTTAGGCAAGATGTGCATCTGCTTGTGAATTGCAAAGAGGTTGTGTCTGTTTTGTAGCTGGTAGATATGCTTGCCACTAGAATTCCCTGGGGTTCTAGACAGAGGACAAAATTGGTGTGGCGCAACATGAATGATATCTATAAGCAAATTGAGCACTCCCATGAGCTTTAGATGGTTTGGGAGTGTTGTACAGCTGATCGTAAGGTGAAAGTTGAAGTGTTGATTGATGATATGTATCCAGATGCTGGAGATATTGCTATCAGAGCTTATGCTGCTAGAGAATACGGACCAATAGATGCTGATCTAGATAAGTTCAGTATAAGCATAGAGGTGGATTCATACATGGCAAGACTTGATGAGGGAGTTAATAAGCTAGTTTCGTCATGTACTGTGGAGATCATTGTCGATTCCAAAAACATAAGTCTTGATGAAATGAGAGAGATGATCGGTAAGGAAATCAGTATTAGCCCTAAGCAGATGGAAAAAATCCGGTGGTGGCATCATAAGAAGCAGCAATTCATAGATGTTTTGGATACTGAAGATCTTATGCAGATTATGCGGTGAAAGAAGCGAACCAGGAAGGTGTTCTTCCTTGGTACCATTTCTGATGTTGTTGAACAGGTTATAGTGGATGTAGATGCCCCTGTAGTGGCTAAACAGAATGAGGTGGTCGACATTGATGAGATCTGATGAGAGCTGCTACCCTGGGCTTGTCATATGTACCGCGGGGTTCCCCTGCTTGTATTTGTAATATTGACTGCTATTGCATTTAGAGTGTGTTTCTTTGATTATGTTTGTTGAGAGATTGCGATATAATGTTGTGCGAGCTATTGAGATTTTCGAACATGTCACTCACTGAAACCATCGTTGTTGTAATAAGACATAAGTACATTGTAGTTGACATGATTATGTTTCTTAAGATGACGTACCGTACTTGTTTCTGTTATTATGTTTGTTGGGACATTGTAATGTAATGTTTTGTGAAACCATGACTAGACTAGTTATGCATAAATACATTGTAGTTGACATGATTATGTTTCTTGAGATGATGTACTGTACTTGTTTCTGTTATTTTGTTTGTTGAGAGACTGTAATGTAATGTTTTGCGAAACCATGACAGGACAAGTGATGTGTAAGTACCTTGTAGTCGACATGATTTTGTTTCTTGAGTTGATGTAATATACTTGTTTCTGTGATTATGTTTGTTGAGAGATTGTAATGTGATGTTTTGTGAAACCATGTCGTGGTTATGTTTGTTGGGAGATTGTAATGTAATGTTTTGTGAAACCATGACTGAAGAAGTGTTGTAGAAGTACCTTGTAGTTGACATGATTTTGTTTCTTTAGATTTTGAGACCTCCACTCTGTAGCTTTGCCTAGTCGGTGTTTAACTCCTTCAGTTTCTGGCAGTTGTCAGAAAGGACCGCGAGTTCAGCGTGCAGTTGGTCAAATGTCAGTTTCTGGGAATTCTGCTTCTCCCTTTGGATTGCTATCTTGTCATTTAGCCAGGTCCTGGTCGATCTTTCACCTCTTTCCCTGCAACAAAAATACATAGTATGATTTGTTCAGTTCACCAGGACAAGCTGGTTAGTTTCCATACTTAACTGAATCGACTAGTGGCACTGCCATAATTTCAAGGAAGAAGCAATCTAGGACTAATCAACATTTTACGAATCGACTAGTGGCACTGTCATAATTTCAATTTCATAGACAAATAAGATTTATCTGCAGTTTAGTGTGCTGTGGGTTTTTCCCAATATCACCAAATTGTAGTGGGAGAGTGGCAAACTCATAATGCAGAAACACATGTCCAGATACATAATGGAAAGAGAACATGGGTGTCCATTCATGAACATGAACACCAACACATGTACAGATAGATAAGGAGTTGCCGTAGGATTCTTGTTGCACCCTATAATGGGAAGTAGACATGGGCATTGCTCCCTGAACCCTAAACATTACAAAAGGAGAGGAGGATGAACTGATATTCGTGTCCCCGCTAACGGGAATCAGACATGGGCATTGCTCTGATACGCCTCCAGACATGCCCTTAGCTCCTCGTTCTCTTTATGAACACCCTCGAGTATGGTGATCCCTCTGCTCATGTCCGCCTTCCTCTCCTTGACTACATCCAGGCAACGGTTCCTATCATGGTAGGCTCGGATGATAGCCTTGGTGTCCTCGACGCGTCCTCTAAGTGCCTTGCTGACTTTGTTTTGCAGGAGAATGCACCTTTCCACGAGATTCTTCTTCTCCTCCGTGAGCTCGTTGATTATCTTGATGGCCTGTTCTTGCCTGTTCAAGTTACGGTCGAGCACTTTCTGAAGCCTAACAACATCACGTGCAAAATCTAGCGAGATCTCCTTCTGCACAGATAATTGCTTGCGTAGGCTGTCATTAGCTTGGGTGAGGGAGCGTGCAAGCTCATGTTGGTTGGCAATCTTGGAACTGATCGCGGCCACCTTGTCACGGTACTCGGCCTTCGATCGCTGCATCGTTCATGTTTATTGAAATAGTAATTCTACAATTACACTCTAGGTCCCAGGTGAATACTAATACAGATCAAAAAAATCCCCGTTGAAACTATTGGCCACAGTGTTAAAAAATGGACCTAGAGATCTATTCATGACCACGATAAACTAATCCTAATCACAAAAAAACCATAGTGAATCTATGAATAGCGGTATTAAGGAAAGACCAAGAGATCCAGTCATATTCATGAAAACTAATACAACTCGCAAAATAAGAAGAAAAACCAATGCGGGGCGGACAGCATCTAAGAAATCCACATCATAACTCGGAGAAATAACATCGTGGAGATTTGCTACCTCGCTGAGACATGGAACGGGGCCGAACGGGTCCTACAATGCCTCTGTCGTGGTGGATTCGGGCTCCACGGCCGGCCTGTAATACGTAGAAGAGGAAGAGCCAAAAGAAGAAAAACAAGAAGAAGCTGATTAAGATCATGATGGAGAGGGAGATGGAGAAGAAGTAGAACAAGAAGACCGTACCGGGAGGAGCCCTCGCCTGCTAGAACATTTGGCGCCATTGTCGGGGGAGATTGGGCATCGGTGAGAGGGTGGGCTTGAGGGTGCCTCATGGCGATTTCTCTCCCTTTTATCCACGAGGATCATCGACCGGCCTCTCCCCCTCCTCAGTGGAGCCATGGCTTGCAGGGTGAGTGTGGCGGTGGCAGGAGGAAGGAGATAGTGATTAGTGTGGGAGAAGAGTCAAAGTGTACAGGCCATGGTCCAGTAGTACTAGTACTATTATACAAGACCACCGTGTACGCTCTACCTTCTCAAAGAAGCCAAGGAGGCAGGGGTAGGGAATCGATGGGACTTGAATTTATTGCGATGGACACTTCAATGGTCTTCGGCACCGCCCAAAATCCAGTATATAATAAGGGGACTACGAGCCGGGTGGTCATCACGGGAATCGGCGCGCACATCCCGCGTGCGTGTGTCACGTGTTGATGGGACAATGAGGCGCACAACTGCTGCATGATCACGTCGGCACGTCGAACTCCACGTGATAGGCACGCACGGGATATTTACGAGTCTAGAATACGCTGTGCCACTTTTGTTGTGATCAAATTATGTTCAGTACGTGAGATATTACTTCTTTCTTTCTTTGATAATCGACAAATGCATGCGTGGTCACGACGCACGAAACCGATGCTCGTCCTTGGTCAGATCGGCACCCCACTGTATGTACCCGCCATTGACCATTCAGAGCAACTACCTCGAGCACGATGCCCCCTCGCCATGGCAATGGTAGGTCGAAGCCGTCCACTGACCGTCCTGCGTCCCCGGCTCTTCCCTACATCATCCGCGCTCGCCAGTCGCCTGCTAAGGTAGCACGTCGTGTCCGACCGCGCCAGTATCCATCGACATCGGCACTCGAGGACACCGCAATCTCGAAGCTCGTACCGGTCACGCAGGAGGAGCGTGGGGTACCTGCAACGTCAGACGAGCGCAAAGCAGCAACCAGTACGGGGGCGCGTGTTGCACCAGCGAGTACAGACAAGAAGAGGAACGAGAAGAAGACCAGGAAGAAGAGAGGAGATAGATATTTGGACGAGTGTGACTCGACCAACGAGGAGGCGTTCATCGATCAGTTGGATGCAGAAGCGGAGGAGAGTGACATGGACCCATGGTACTATGAAGAGGAGGAGGAGGACTCCGACGAGGAGATAGCGCGCTTATTTGAGGAAGGGGCGGTGTCGAGTCGTCAGAGGAGGACACCGACGGCGGTGATGGCAGGGACCATGGCGTTGACGAAGACGAGGACAAACTAGAAGACGAAGACAATGGATTCTTCAAAATATGATCATTTATTTTATTTATTTTAGTTAGATAGATGGATTTTCACTTGTTTATGGAGGTAAATTATCGGTGGAATGGATAGAGAGGTGGAACGGATTGACCATACAGCAAAAAAGTGGAGAAGGGAGGGGTTATCCTGTCCGTTGGACCACATGGGATCAATGGTTGGTGGAGATGATCCGTGTGACATCTGTGTCAGCTAATCAGGGCATAGCACCCAGAGTGAGCACATGTTTGGGATCTCCACACGTTTGGGCTTTTGTGAGATTTGTGACCGAGAGAGAGGGAAAATCTCTTTTCACAATCCGCCTATGGATCCACCAGTATCATTGAAATGTGTGCTCTTTTTAATAACAACAACCAGAGTAATTTCATGTGTGTTCTCTTTAGAGACCACACATGGATCCACCAATGTCATTGCATGTGTGTTCTTGTTACTAACAATAACCAGAGTCATTGAAATGTGTGGCAGTGTCATTGCATGTGTGTTCTTTTTACTAACAACAACAAGTGGCATTCATTTGAGTTCTTTTCACATACCACATATGGATCCACCAGTGTCATTGCATGTGTGTTCTTTTCACAATCCACCTATGGATCCACTAGTGTCATTGCATGTGTGTTCTTTTTACTAACAACAACTGGAGTCATTGCATGTGTGTTCTTTTCACATACCACATATGGATCCACCGGTGTCATTCCATGTGTGGTCTTTTCACAAACCACCTATGGATCTACTAGTGTCATTGCATGTGTGTTCTTTTTACTAACAACAACCAGAGTCATTGAAATGTGTGTTCTTTTCACATACCACCTATGGATCCACCAATGTCATTGCATGTGTGTTCTTTTTACTAACAACAACCAGAGACATTGCATGTGTGTTCTTTTTACTAACAACAACTAGAGTCATTGCATGTGTGTTCTTTTCACATACCACATATGGATCCACCAGTGTCATTGCATGTGTGCTCTTTTTACTAACAACAACCAGAGTCATTGCATGTGTGTTCTCTTCAGAGACCACACATCGATCCACCAGTGTCACTGCATGTGTGTTCTTTTCACTAACAACAACCAGAGTCATTGAAATGTGTGTTCTCTTCAGAGACCACACATGGATCCACGAGTGTCATTGCATGTGTGTTCTTTTTACTAACAACAACTAGAGTCATTGCATGTGTGTTCTCTTTAGAGACCACACATGGATCCACCAGTGTCATCGCATGTGTGTTCTTGTTACTAACAACAACCAGAGTCATTGCATGTGTGTTCTTTTCACAATCCACCTATGGATCCACTAGTGTCATTGCATGTGTGTTCTTTTTACTAACAACAACTGGAGTCATTGCATGTGTGTTCTTTTCACATACCACATATGGATCCACCGGTGTCATTCCATGTGTGGTCTATTCACAATCCACCTATGGATCTACTAGTGTCATTGCATGTGTGTTCTTTTTACTAACAACAACCAGAGTCATTGAAATGTGTGTTCTTTTCACATACCACCTATGGATCCAAAAGTGGCATTGCATGTGTGTTCTTTTTACTAAGAACAACCAGAGACATTTCATGTGTGTTCTTTTTACTAACAACAACTAGAGTCATTGCATGTGTGTACTTTTCACATACCACATATGGATCCACCAGTGTCATTGCATGTGTGCTCTTTTTACTAACAACAACCAGAGTCATTGCATGTGTGTTCTCTTCAGAGACCACACATGGATCCACCAGTGTCACTGCATGTGTGTTCTTTTCACTAACAACAACCAGAGTCATTGAAATGTGTGTTCTCTTCAGAGACCACACATGGATCCACCAGTGTCATTGCATGTCTGTTCCTTTTACTAACAACAACCAGAGTCATTGAAATGTGTGTTCTTTTCACAATCCACCTGTGGATCCACCATTGTTATTGCATGTGTGTTCTTTTTACTAAGTACAACTGGAGTCATTGAATGTGTGTTCTTTTCACATACCACATATGGATCCACCGGTGTCATTGCATGTGCGCTCTTTTCACAATCCACCTATGGATCCACCAGTGTCATTGCATGTGTGTTCTTTTTACTAACGACAAACAGAGTCATTCAAATGTGTGTTATTTTCACATACCACCTATGGATCCACTGGTGTCATTGGATGTGTGTTCTTTTTACTAACAACAACCAGAGTCATCGAAATGTGTGTTCTCTTCAGAGACCACACATGGATCCACCAGTGTCATTGCATGTGTGTTCTTTTTACTAACAACAACGAGAGTCATTGAAATATGTGTTCTCTTCAGAGACCACACATGGATCCACCTATGTCATTGCATGTGTGTTCTTTTTACTAACAACAACCAGTGTCATTGCATGTGTGTTCTTTTCACAATCCACCTATGGATCCACCAGTGTAATTGCATGTGTGTTCTTTTTACTAACAACAACCAGAGTCATGGAAATGTGTGTTCTTTTCACATACCACATATGGATCCACCAGTGTCATTGCATGTGTGTTCTTTTTACTAACAACAACTAGAGTCATTGCATGTGTGTTCTCTTCAGAGACCACACATATATCCACTAGTGTCATTGCATGTGTGTTCTTTTTACTAACAACAACCAGAGTCATTGAAATGTGTGTTCTCTTCAGAGACCACACATGGATCAACCAGTGTCATTGCATGTGTGTTCATTTTACTAACAACAACCAGTCATTGAAATGTGTGTTCTTTTCACATACCACATATGGATCCACTAGTATCATTGCATGTGTGTTCTTTTTACTAACAACAACCAGAGTCATTGAAATGTGTGTTCTTTTCACATACCACCTATGGATCCACCAATGTCATTGCATGTGTGTTCTTTTTACTAACAACAACCAGAGACATTGCATGTGTGTTCTTTTTACTAACAACAACTAGAGTCATTGCATGTGTGTTCTTTTCACATACCACATATGGATCCACCAGTGTCATTGCATGTGTGCTCTTTTTACTAACAACAACCAGAGTCATTGCATGTGTGTTCTCTTCAGAGACCACACATCGATCCACCAGTGTCACTGCATGTGTGTTCTTTTCACTAACAACAACCAGAGTCATTGAAATGTGTGTTCTCTTCAGAGACCACACATGGATCCACGAGTGTCATTGCATGTGTGTTCTTTTTACTAACAACAACTAGAGTCATTGCATGTGTGTTCTCTTTAGAGACCACACATGGATCCACCAGTGTCATCGCATGTGTGTTCTTGTTACTAACAACAACCAGAGTCATTGCATGTGTGTTCTTTTCACAATCCACCTATGGATCCACCATTGTCATTGCACGTCTGTTCTTTTTACTAAGTACAACTGGAGTCATTGAATGTGTGTTCTTTTCACATACCACATATGGATCCACCGGTGTCATTGCATGTGTGCTCTTTTCACAATCCACCTATGGATCCACCAGTGTCATTGCATGTGTGTTCTTTTTACTAACAACAAGCAGAGTCATTCAAATGTGTGTTATTTTCACATACCACCTATGGATCCACCGGTGTCATTGGATGTGTGTTCTTTTTACTCAAGTGGCATTAATTTGAGTTCTTTTCACATACCACATATGGATCCACCAGTGTCATTGCATGTGTGTTCTTTTCACAATCCACCTATGGATCCACTAGTGTCATTGCATGTGTGTTCTTTTTACTAACAACAACTGGAGTCATTGCATGTGTGTTCTTTTCACATACCACATATGGATCCACCGGTGTCATTCCATGTGTGGTCTATTCACAATCCACCTATGGATCTACTAGTGTCATTGCATGTGTGTTCTTTTTACTAACAACAACCAGAGTCATTGAAATGTGTGTTCTTTTCACATACCACCTATGGATCCAAAAGTGGCATTGCATGTGTGTTCTTTTTACTAAGAACAACCAGAGACATTTCATGTGTGTTCTTTTTACTAACAACAACTAGAGTCATTGCATGTGTGTACTTTTCACATACCACATATGGATCCACCAGTGTCATTGCATGTGTGCTCTTTTTACTAACAACAACCAGAGTCATTGCATGTGTGTTCTCTTCAGAGACCACACATGGATCCACCAGTGTCACTGCATGTGTGTTCTTTTCACTAACAACAACCAGAGTCATTGAAATGTGTGTTCTCTTCAGAGACCACACATATATCCACTAGTGTCATTGCATGTGTGTTCTTTTTACTAACAACAACCAGAGTCATTGAAATGTGTGTTCTCTTCAGAGACCACACATGGATCAACCAGTGTCATTGCATGTGTGTTCTTTTTACTAAGTACAACTGGAGTCATTGAATGTGTGTTCTTTTCACATACCACATATGGATCCACCGGTGTCATTGCATGTGCGCTCTTTTCACAATCCACCTATGGATCCACCAGTGTCATTGCATGTGTGTTCTTTTTACTAACGACAAACAGAGTCATTCAAATGTGTGTTATTTTCACATACCACCTATGGATCCACTGGTGTCATTGGATGTGTGTTCTTTTTACTAACAACAACCAGAGTCATCGAAATGTGTGTTCTCTTCAGAGACCACACATGGATCCACCAGTGTCATTGCATGTGTGTTCTTTTTACTAACAACAACGAGAGTCATTGAAATATGTGTTCTCTTCAGAGACCACACATGGATCCACCTATGTCATTGCATGTGTGTTCTTTTTACTAACAACAACCAGTGTCATTGCATGTGTGTTCTTTTCACAATCCACCTATGGATCCACCAGTGTAATTGCATGTGTGTTCTTTTTACTAACAACAACCAGAGTCATGGAAATGTGTGTTCTTTTCACATACCACATATGGATCCACCAGTGTCATTGCATGTGTGTTCTTTTTACTAACAACAACTAGAGTCATTGCATGTGTGTTCTCTTCAGAGACCACACATCGATCCACCAGTGTCACTGCATGTGTGTTCTTTTCACTAACAACAACCAGAGTCATTGAAATGTGTGTTCTCTTCAGAGACCACACATGGATCCACGAGTGTCATTGCATGTGTGTTCTTTTTACTAACAACAACTAGAGTCATTGCATGTGTGTTCTCTTTAGAGACCACACATGGATCCACCAGTGTCATCGCATGTGTGTTCTTGTTACTAACAACAACCAGAGTCATTGCATGTGTGTTCTTTTCACAATCCACCTATGGATCCACCATTGTCATTGCATGTCTGTTCTTTTAACTAAGTACAACTGGAGTCATTGAATGTGTGTTCTTTTCACATACCACATATGGATCCACCGGTGTCATTGCATGTGTGCTCTTTTCACAATCCACCTATGGATCCACCAGTGTCATTGCATGTGTGTTCTTTTTACTAACAACAAGCAGAGTCATTCAAATGTGTGTTATTTTCACATACCACCTATGGATCCACCGGTGTCATTGGATGTGTGTTCTTTTTACTCAAGTGGCATTCATTTGAGTTCTTTTCACATACCACATATGGATCCACCAGTGTCATTGCATGTGTGTTCTTTTCACAATCCACCTATGGATCCACTAGTGTCATTGCATGTGTGTTCTTTTTACTAACAACAACTGGAGTCATTGCATGTGTGTTCTTTTCACATACCACATATGGATCCACCGGTGTCATTCCATGTGTGGTCTATTCACAATCCACCTATGGATCTACTAGTGTCATTGCATGTGTGTTCTTTTTACTAACAACAACCAGAGTCATTGAAATGTGTGTTCTTTTCACATACCACATATGGATCCAAAAGAGTCATTGCATGTGTGTTCTTTTTACTAAGAACAACCATAGACATTTCATGTGTGTTCTTTTTACTAACAACAACTAGAGTCATTGCATGTGTGTACTTTTCACATACCACATATGGATCCACCAGTGTCATTGCATGTGTGCTCTTTTTACTAACAACAACCAGAGTCATTGCATGTGTGTTCTCTTCAGAGACCACACATGGATCCACCAGTGTCACTGCATGTGTGTTCTTTTCACTAACAACAACCAGAGTCATTGAAATGTGTGTTCTCTTCAGAGACCACACATGGATCCACCAGTGTCATTGCATGTCTGTTCCTTTTACTAACAACAACCAGAGTCATTGAAATGTGTGTTCTTTTCACAATCCACCTGTGGATCCACCATTGTTATTGCATGTGTGTTCTTTTTACTAAGTACAACTGGAGTCATTGAATGTGTGTTCTTTTCACATACCACATATGGATCCACCGGTGTCATTGCATGTGCGCTCTTTTCACAATCCACCTATGGATCCACCAGTGTCATTGCATGTGTGTTCTTTTTACTAACGACAAACAGAGTCATTCAAATGTGTGTTATTTTCACATACCACCTATGGATCCACTGGTGTCATTGGATGTGTGTTCTTTTTACTAACAACAACCAGAGTCATCGAAATGTGTGTTCTCTTCAGAGACCACACATGGATCCACCAGTGTCATTGCATGTGTGTTCTTTTTACTAACAACAACGAGAGTCATTGAAATATGTGTTCTCTTCAGAGACCACACATGGATCCACCTATGTCATTGCATGTGTGTTCTTTTTACTAACAACAACCAGTGTCATTGCATGTGTGTTCTTTTCACAATCCACCTATGGATCCACCAGTGTAATTGCATGTGTGTTCTTTTTACTAACAACAACCAGAGTCATGGAAATGTGTGTTCTTTTCACATACCACATATGGATCCACCAGTGTCATTGCATGTGTGTTCTTTTTACTAACAACAACTAGAGTCATTGCATGTGTGTTCTCTTCAGAGACCACACATATATCCACTAGTGTCATTGCATGTGTGTTCTTTTTACTAACAACAACCAGAGTCATTGAAATGTGTGTTCTCTTCAGAGACCACACATGGATCAACCAGTGTCATTGCATGTGTGTTCATTTTACTAACAACAACCAGTCATTGAAATGTGTGTTCTTTTCACATACCACATATGGATCCACTAGTATCATTGCATGTGTGTTCTTTTTACTAACAACAACCAGAGTCATTGCATGTGTGTTCTTTTCACATACCACATATGGATCCACCAGTGCCATTGCATGTGTGTTCTTTTTAATAACAACAACCAGAGTCATTGCATGTGTGTTCTCTTCAGAGACCACACATGGATCCACCAGTGTCATTGCATGTGTGTTCTTTTCACTAACAACAACCAGAGTCGTTGAAATGTGTGTTCTCTTCAGAGACCACACATGGATCCACCTGTGTCATTGCATGTGTGTTCTTTTTACTAACAACAACCAGTGTCATTGCATGTGTGTTCTATTCACATACCACATATGGATCCACCAGAGTCATTGAAATGTATGCTCTCTTTAGAGACCTCACATGGATCCACCAGTGTTATTGCATGGATGTTCTTGTTACTAACAACAACCAGACTCATTGCATGTGTGTTCTTTTCAGATGTCACATATGGATCCACCAGTGTCATTGCATCTGTGTTCTTTTTACTAACAACAACCAGAGTCATTAAAATGTGTGTTCTCTTCAGAGACCACGCATGGATCCACCAGTGTCATTGTATGCGTGTTCTTTTTACTAACAACTGGAGTCATTGCATGTGTGTTCGTTTCACATACCACATATGGATCCACCAGTGTCATTGCATGTGTGCTCTTTTCACAATCCACCTATGGATCCACAAGTGTAATTGCATGTGTGTTCTTTTTACTAACAACAACCAGAGTCATTGAAATGTGTGTTCTTTTCACATACCACATATGGATCCACCAGTGTCATTGCATGTGTGTTCTTTTTACTAACAACAATTAGAGTCATTGCATGTGTCTGCTCTTCAGAGACCACACATGTATCCACCAGTGTCATTGCATGTGTGTTCTTTTTACTAACAACAACCAGAGTCATTGAAATGTGTGTTCTCTTTAGAGACCACACATGGATCAACCATTGTCATTGGATGTGTGTTCTTTTTACTAACAACAACCAGAATCATTGAAATGTGTGTTCTTTTCACATACCACATATGGATCCACTAGTGTCATTGCATGTGTGTTCTTTTTACTAACAACAACCATTGTCATTGCATGTCTGTTCTTTTCACATACCACATATGGATCCACCAATGTCATTGCATGTGTGTTCTTTTTAATAACAACAACCAGAGTCATTGCATTTCTGTTCTCTTCAGAGACCACACATGGATCCACTAGTGTCATTGCATGTGTGTTCTTTTCACTAACAACAACTAGAGTCATTGAAATGTGTGTTCTCTTCAGAGACCACACATGGATCCACGAGTGTCATTGCATGTGTGTTGTTTTTACTAACAACAACCAGAGTCATTGCATGTGTGTTCTCTTGAGAGACCACACATGGATCCACTAGTGTCATTGCATGTGTGTTGTTTTTACTAACAACAACTAGAGTCATTGAAATGTGTGTTCTCTTCAGAGACCACACATGGATCAACCAGTGTCATTGCATGTGTGTTCTTTTTACTAACAACAACCAGAGTCATTGCATGTGTGTTCTCTTCAGAGACCACACATGGATCCACCAGTGTCATCGCATGTGTGTTCTTGTTACTAACAACAACTAGAGTCATTGCATGTGTGTTCTGTTCACATACCATATATGGATCCACCGGTGTCATTGCATGTGTGTTCTTTTTACTAACCACAACCAGAGTCATTGAAATGTGTGTTCTTTTCACATACCACATATGGATCCACCAGTGTCATTGCATGTGTGTTCTTTTTACTAACAACAACCAGAGTCATTGAAATGTGTGTTCTCTTCAGAGACCACACATGGATCCACCAGTGTCATTGCATGTGTGTTCTTTTTACTAACAACAACCAGAGTCATTGAAATGTGTGTTCTCTTTAGAGACCACACATGGATCCACCCGTGTCATTGCATGTGTGTTCTTTTTACTAACAACAACCAGAGTCATTGAAATGTGTGTTTTCTTCAGAGACCACACATGGATCAACCAGTGTCATTGCATGTGTGTTATTTTTACTAACAACAACCAGAGTCATTGAAATGTGTGTTATTTTGACATACCACATATGGATCCACGAGTGTCATTGCATGTGTGTTCTTTTCACATACCACATCTGGATCCACCAGTGTCATTGCATGTGTGTTCTTTTTAATAACAACAACCAGAGTCATTGCGTGTGTGTTCTCTTCAGATACCACACATGGATCCACTAGTGTCATTGCATGTGTGTTCTTTTCACTAACAACAACCAGAGTCATTGAAATGTGTGTTCTCTTCAGAGACCACACATGGATCCACCTGTGGCATTGCATGTGTGTTCTTTTTACTAACAACAACCAGTGTCATTGCATGTGTGTTCTTTTCACAATCCACCTATGGATCCTCCAGTGTAATTGCATGTGTGTTCTTTTTACTAACAACAACCAGAGTCATTGAAATGTGTGTTCTTTTCACATACCACATATGGATCCACCAGTGTCATTGCATGTGTGTTCTTTTTACTAACAACAACTAGAGTCATTGCATGTGTGTTCTCTTCAGAGACCACACATATATCCACTAGTGTCATTGCATGTGTGTTCTTTTTACTAACAACAACCATTGTCATTGCATGTATGTTCTTTTTACTAACAACAACCAGAGTCATTGAAATGTGTGTTCTCTTCAGAGACCACACATGGATCAACCAGTGTCATTGCATGTGTGTTCATTTTACTAACAACAACCAGTCATTGAAATGCGTGTTCTTTTCACATACCACATATGGATCCACTAGTATCATTGCATGTGTGTTCTTTTTACTAACAACAACCAGAGTCATTGCATGTGTGTTCTTTTCACATACCACATATGGATCCACCAGTGCCATTGCATGTGTGTTCTTTTTAATAACAACAACCAGAGTCATTGCATGTGTGTTCTCTTCAGAGACCACACATGGATCCACCAGTGTCATTGCATGTGTGTTCTTTTCACTAACAACAACCAGAGTCGTTGAAATGTGTGTTCTCTTCAGAGACCACACATGGATCCACCTGTGTCATTGCATGTGTGTTCTTTTTTACTAACAACAACCAGTGTCATTGCATGTGTGTTCTTTTCACAATCCACCTATGGATCCACCAGTGTCATTTCATGTGTGCTTTTTTTACTAACAAAAACCAGAGTCATTTCATGTGTGTTCTATTCACATACCACATATGGATCCACCAGAGTCATTGAAATGTATGCTCTCTTTAGAGACCTCACATGGATCCACCAGTGTTATTGCATGTGTGTTCTTGTTACTAACAACAAGCAGACTCATTGCATGTGTGTTATTTTCAGATGCCACATCTGGATCCACAAGTGTCATTGCATTTGTGTTCTTTTTACTAACAACAACCAGAGTCATTGAAATGTGTGTTCTCTTCAGAGACCACGCATGGATCCACCAGTGTCATTGTACGCGTGTTCTTTTTACTAACAACAACTGGAGTCAATGCATGTGTGTTCGTTTCACATACCACATATGGATCCACCAGTGTCATTGCATGTGTGCTCTTTTCACAATACACCTATGGATCCACAAGTGTAATTGCATGTGTGTTCTTTTTACTAACAACAACCAGAGTCATTGAAATGTGTGTTCTTTTCACATACCAGATATGGATCCACCAGTGTCATTGCATGTGTGTTCTTGTTACTAACAACAACTAGAGTCATTGCATGTGTGTTCTCTTCAGAGACCACACATGGATCCACCAGTGTCATTGCATGTGTGTTCTTTTTACTAACAACAACCAGAGTCATTGAAATGTGTGTTCTCTTTAGAGACCACACATGGATCAACCAGTGTCATTGCATGTGTGTTCTTTTTACTAACAACAACCAGAATCATTGAAATGTGTGTTCTTTTCACATACCACATATGGATCCACTAGTGTCATTGCATGTGTGTTCTTTTTACTAACAACAACCATTGTCATTGCATGTGTGTTCTTTTCACATAACACATATGGATCCACCAGTGTCATTGCATGTGTGTTCATTTCAATAACAACAACCAGAGTCATTGCATTTGTGTTCTCTTCAGAGACCACACATGGATCCACTAGTGTCATTGCATGTGTGTTCTTTTCACTAACAACAACTAGAGTCATTGAAATGTGTGTTCTCTTCAGAGACCACACATGGATCCACGAGTGTCATTGCATGTGTGTTGTTTTTACTAACAACAACCAGAGTCATTGCATGTGTGTTCTCTTCAGAGACCACACATGGATCCACTAGTGTCATTGCATGTGTGTTGTTTTTACTAACAACAACTAGAGTCATTGAAATGTGTGTTCTCTTCAGAGACCACACATGGATCCACCAGTGTCATTGCATGTGTGTTCTTTTTACTAACAACAACCAGAGTCATTGCATGTGTGTTCTCTTCAGAGACCACACATGGATCCACCAGTGTCATCGCATGTGTGTTCTTGTTACTAACAACAACTAGAGTCATTGCATGTGTGTTCTGTTCACATACCATATATGGATCCACCAGTGTCATTGCATGTGTGTTCTTTTTACTAACCACAACCAGAGTCATTGAAATGTGTGTTCTTTTCACATACCACATATGGATCCACCAGTGTCATTGCATGCGTGTTCTTTTTACTAACAACAACCAGAGTCATTGAAATGTGTGTTCTCTTCAGAGACCACACATGGATCCACCAGTGTCATTGCATGTGTGTTATTTTTACTAACAACAACCAGAGTCATTGAAATGTGTGTTCTCTTTAGAGACCACACATGGATCCACCCATGTCATTGCATGTGTGTTCTTTTTACTAACAACAACCAGAGTCATTGAAATGTGTGTTCTCTTCAGAGACCACACATGGATCAACCAGTGTCATTACATGTGTGTTATTTTTACTAACAACAACTAGAGTCATTGAAATGTGTGTTCTTTTCACATACCACATATGGATCCACGAGTGTCATTGCATGTGTGTTATTTTTACTAACAACAACCAGAGTCATTGCATGTGTGTTCTTTTCACATACCACATATGGATCCACCAGTGTCATTGCATGTGTGTTCTTTTTAATAACAACAACCAGTGTCATTGCATGTGTGTTCTCTTCAGATACCACACATGGATCCACCAGTGTCATTGCATGTGTGTTATTTTCACTAACAACAACAAGAGTCATTGAAATGTGTGTTCTCTTCAGAGACCACACATGGATCCACCTGTGTCATTGCATGTGTGTTCTTTTTACTAACAACAACCAGTGTCATTGCATGTGTGTTCTTTTCACAATCCACCTATGGATCCACCAGTGTAATTGCATGTGTGTTCTTTTTACTAACAACAACCAGAGTCATTGAAATGTGTGTTCTTTTCACATACCACATATGGATCCACCAGTGTCATTGCATGTGTGTTCTTTTTACTAACAACAACTAGAGTCATTGCATGTGTGTTCTCTTCAGAGACCACACATATATCCACTAGTGTCATTGCATGTGTGTTCTTTTTACTAACAACAACCAGAGTCATTGAAATGTGTGTTCTCTTCAGAGACCACACATGGATCAACCAGTGTCATTGCATGTGTGTTCATTTTACTAACAACAACCAGTCATTGAAATGTGTGTTCTTTTCACATACCACATATGGATCCACTAGTATCATTGCATGTGTGTTCTTTTTACTAACAACAACCAGAGTCATTGCATGTGTGTTCTTTTCACATACCACATATGGATCCACCAGTGCCATTGCATGTGTGTTCTTTTTAATAACAACAACCAGAGTCATTGCATGTGTGTTCTCTTCAGAGACCACACATGGATCCACCAGTGTCATTGCATGTGTGTTCTTTTCACTAACAACAACCAGAGTCATTGCATGTGTGTTCTTTTCACAATCCACCTATGGATCCACCAGTATAATTGCATGTGTGTTATTTTTACTAACAACAACCAGTGTCATTGCATGTGTGTTCTTTTCACAATCCACCTATGGATCCACCAGTGTCATTTCATGTGTGCTTTTTTTACTAACAAAAACCAGAGTCATTTCATGTGTGTTCTATTCACATACCACATATGGATCCACCAGAGTCATTGAAATGTATGCTCTCTTTAGAGACCTCACATGGATCCACCAGTGTTATTGCATGTGTGTTCTTGTTACTAATAACAACCAGACTCATTGCATGTGTGTTCTTTTTAGATGCCACATATGGATCCACCAGTGTCATTGCATCTGTGTTCTTTTTACTAACAACAACCAGAGTCATTGAAATGTGTGTTCTCTTCAGATACCACACATGGATCAACCAGTGTCATTGCATGTGTGTTCTTTTTACTAACAACAACCAGAGTCATTGAAATGTGTTTTCTTTTCACATACCACATATGGATCCACGAGTGTCATTGCATGTGTGTTATTTTTACTAACAACAACCAGAGTCATTGCATGTGTGTTCTTTTCACATACCACATATGGATCCACCAGTGTCATTGCATGTGTGTTCTTTTTAATAACAACAACCAGAGTCATTGCATGTGTGTTCTCTTCAGATACCACACATGGATCCACCAGTGTCATTGCATGTGTGTTCTTTTCACTAACAACAACCAGAGTCATTGAAATGTGTGTTCTCTTCAGAGACCACACATGGATCCACCTGTGTCATTGCATGTGTGTTCTTTTTACTAACAACCAGTGTCATTGCATGTGTGTTCTTTTCACAATCCACCTATGGATCCACCAGTGTAATTGCATGTGTGTTCTTTTTACTAACAACAACCAGAGTCATTGAAATGTGTGTTCTTTTCACATACCACATATGGATCCACCAGTGTCATTGCATGTGTGTTCTTTTACTAACAACAACCAGAGTCATTGCATGTGTGTTTTCTTCAGAGACCACACATATATCCACTAGTGTCATTGCATGTGTGTTCTTTTTACTAACAACAACCAGAGTCATTGAAATGTGTGTACTCTTCAGAGACCACACATGGATCAACCAGTGTCATTGCATGTGTGTTCATTTTACTAACAACAACTAGTCATTGAAATGTGTGTTCTTTTCACATACCACATATGGATCCACTAGTATCATTGCATGTGTGTTCTTTTTACTAACAACAACCAGAGTCATTGCATGTGTGTTCTTTTCACATACCACATATGGATCCACCAGTGTCATTGCATGTGTGTTCTTTTTAATAACAACAACCAGAGTCATTGCATGTGTGTTCTCTTCAGAGACCACACATGGATCCACCAGTGTCATTGCATGTGTGTTCTTTTCACTAACAACAACCAGAGTCGTTAAAATGTGTGTTCTCTTCAGAGACCACACATGGATCCACCTGTGTCATTGCATGTGTGTTCTTTTTACTAACAACAACCAGTGTCATTGCATGTGTGTTGTTTTCACAATCCACCTATGGATCCACCAGTGTCATTTCATGTGTGCTTTTTTTACTAACAAACACCAGAGTCATTTCATGTGTGTTCTTTTCACATACCACATATAGATCCACCAGTGTCATTGCATGTGTGTTCTTTTTACAAACAACAACCAGAGTCATTGAAATGTGTGTTCTCTTCAGAGACCACGCATGGATCCACCAGTGTCATTGTATGCGTGTTCTTTTTACTAACAACAACTGGAGTCATTGCATGTGTGTTCGTTTCACATACCACATATGGATCCACCAGTGTCATTGCATGTGTGCTCTTTTCACAATCCACCTATGGATCCACCAGTGTAATTGCATGTGTGTTCCTTTTACTAACAACAACCAGAGTTATTGAAATGTGTGTTCTTTTCACATACCACATATGGATCCACTAGTGTCATTGCATGTGTGTTCTTTTTACTAACAACAACCAGTGTCATTGCATGTGTGTTCTTTTCAGAGACCACCTATGGATCCACCAGTGTAATTGCATGTGTGTTCTTTTTACTAACAACAACCAGAGTCATTGAAATGTGTGTTCTTTTCACATACCACATATGGATCCACCAGTGTCATTGCATGTGTGTTCTTTTTACTAACAACAACTAGAGTCATTGCATGTGTGTTCTCTTCAGAGACCACACATGGATCCACCAGTGTCATTGCATGTGTGTTCTTTTTACTAACAACAACCAGAGTCATTGAAATGTGTGTTCTCTTTAGAGACCACACATGGATCAACCAGTGTCATTGCATGTGTGTTCTTTTTACTAACAACAACCAGAGTCATTGAAATGTGTGTTCTTTTCACATACCACATATGGATCCAATAGAGTGCCATTGCATGTGTGTTATTTTTACTAACAACAACCAGAGTCATTGCATGTGTGTTCTTTCCACATACCACATATGGATCCACCAGTGTCATTGCATGTGTGTTCTTTTTAATAACAACAACCAGATTCATTGCATGTGTGTTCTCTTCAGATACCACACATGGATCCACCAGTGTAATTGCATGTGTGTTCTTTTCACTAACAACAACCAGAGTCATTGAAATGTGTGTTCTCTTTAGAGACCACACATGGATCCACCTGTGTCATTGCATGTGTGTTCTTTTTACTAACAACCAGTGTCATTGCATGTGTGTTCTTTTCACAATCCACCTATGGATCCACCAGTGTAATTGCATGTGTGTTCTTTTTACTAACAACAACCAGAGTCATTGAAATGTGTGTTCTTTTCACATACCACATATGGATCCACCAGTGTCATTGCATGTTTGTTCTTTTACTAACAACAACTAGAGTCATTGCATGTGTGTTTTCTTCAGAGACCACACATATATCCACTAGTGTCATTGCATGTGTGTTCTTTTTACTAACAACAACCAGAGTCATTGAAATGTGTGTACTCTTCAGAGACCACACATGGATCAACCAGTGTCATTGCATGTGTGTTCATTTTACTAACAACAACTAGTCATTGAAATGTGTGTTCTTTTCACATACCACATATGGATCCACTAGTATCATTGCATGTGTGTTCTTTTTACTAACAACAACCAGAGTCATTGCATGTTTGTTCTTTTCACATACCACATATGGATCCACCAGTGTCATTGCATGTGTGTTCTTTTTAATAACAACAACCAGAGTCATTGCATGTGTGTTCTCTTCAGAGACCACACATGGATCCACCAGTGTCATTGCATGTGTGTTCTTTTCACTAACAACAACCAGAGTCGTTAAAATGTGTGTTCTCTTCAGAGACCACACATGGATCCACCTGTGTCATTGCATGTGTGTTCTTTTTACTAACAACAACCAGTGTCATTGCATGTGTGTTGTTTTCACAATCCACCTATGGATCCACCAGTGTCATTTCATGTGTGCTTTTTTTACTAACAAAAACCAGAGTCATTTCATGTGTGTTCTTTTCACATACCACATATAGATCCACCAGTGTCATTGCATGTGTGTTCTTTTTACAAACAACAACCAGAGTCATTGAAATGTGTGTTCTCTTCAGAGACCACGCATGGATCCACCAGTGTCATTGTATGCGTGTTCTTTTTACTAACAACAACTGGAGTCATTGCATGTGTGTTCGTTTCACATACCACATATGGATCCACCAGTGTCATTGCATGTGTGCTCTTTTCACAATCCACCTATGGATCCACCAGTGTAATTGCATGTGTGTTCCTTTTACTAACAACAACCAGAGTTATTGAAATGTGTGTTCTTTTCACATACCACATATGGATCCACCAGTGTCATTGCATGTGTGTTCTTTTTACTAACAACAACTAGAGTCATTGCATGTGTGTTCTCTTCAGAGACCACACATGGATCCACCATTGTCATTGCATGTGTGTTCTTTTTACTAACAACAACCAGAGTGATTGAAATGTGTGTTCTCTTTAGAGACCACACATGGATCAACCAGTGTCATAGCTTGTGTGTTCTTTTTACTAACAACAACCAGAGTCATTGAAATGTGTGTTATTTTCACATACCACATATGGATCCAATAGTGTGTCATTGCATGTGTGTTCTTTTTACTAACAACAACCATTGTCATTGCATGTGTGTTCTTTTCACATACCACATATAGATCCACCAGTGTCATTGCATGTGTGTTCTTTTTAATAACAACAACCAGATTCATTGCATTTGTGTTCTCTTCAGACACCACACATGGATCCACTAGTGTCATTGCATGTGTGTTCTTTTCACTAACAACAACTAGAGTCATTGAAATGTGTGTTCTCTTCAGAGACCACACATGGATCCACGAGTGTCATTGCATGTGTGTTGTTTTTACTAACAACAACCAGAGTCATTGCATGTGTGTTCTATTCAGAGACCACACATGGATCCACTAGTGTCATTGCATGTGTGTTGTTTTTACTAACAACAACTAGAGTCATTGAAATGTGTGTTCTCTTCAGAGACCACACATGGATCCACCAGTGTCATTGCATGTGTGTTCTTTTTACTAACAACAACCAGAGTCATTGCATGTGTGTTCTCTTCAGAGACCACACATGGATCCACCAGTGTCATTGCATGTGTGTTCTTTTCACTAACAACAACCAGAGTCGTTAAAATGTGTGTTCTCTTCAGAGACCACACATGGATCCACCTGTGTCATTGCATGTGTGTTCTTTTTACTAACAACAACCAGTGTCATTGCATGTGTGTTGTTTTCACAATCCACCTATGGATCCACCAGTGTCATTTCATGTGTGCTTTTTTTACTAACAAAAACCAGAGTCATTTCATGTGTGTTCTTTTCACATACCACATATAGATCCACCAATGTCATTGCATGTGTGTTCTTTTTACAAACAACAACCAGAGTCATTGAAATGTGTGTTCTCTTCAGAGACCACGCATGGATCCACCAGTGTCATTGTATGCGTGTTCTTTTTACTAACAACAACTGGAGTCATTGCATGTGTGTTCGTTTCACATACCACATATGGATCCATCAGTGTCATTGCATGTGTGCTCTTTTCACAATCCACCTATGGATCCACCAGTGTAATTGCATGTGTGTTCCTTTTACTAACAACAACCAGAGTTATTGAAATGTGTGTTCTTTTCACATACCACATATGGATCCACCAGTGTCATTGCATGTGTGTTCTTTTTACTAACAACAACTAGAGTCATTGCATGTGTGTACTCTTCAGAGACCACACATGGATCCACCAGTGTCATTGCATGTGTGTTCTTTTTACTAACAACAACCAGAGTCATTGAAATGTGTGTTCTCTTTAGAGACCACACATGGATCAACCAGTGTCATTGCATGTGTGTTCTTTTTACTAACAACAACCAGAGTCATTGAAATGTGTGTTATTTTCACATACCACATATGGATCCAATAGTGTGTCATTGCATGTGTGTTCTTTTTACTAACAACAACCATTGTCATTGCATGTGTGTTCTTTTCACATACCACATATGGATCCACCAGTGTCATTGCATGTGTGTTCTTTTTAATAACAACAACCAGATTCATTGCATTTGTGTTCTCTTCAGACACCACACATGGATCCACTAGTGTCATTGCATGTGTGTTCTTTTCACTAACAACAACTAGAGTCATTGAAATGTGTGTTCTCTTCAGAGACCACACATGGATCCACGAGTGTCATTGCATGTGTGTTGTTTTTACTAACAACAACCAGAGTCATTGCATGTGTGTTCTATTCAGAGACCACACATGGATCCACTAGTGTCATTGCATGTGTGTTGTTTTTACTAACAACAACTAGAGTCATTGAAATGTGTGTTCTCTTCAGAGACCACACATGGATCCACCAGTGTCATTGCATGTGTGTTCTTTTTACTAACAACAACCAGAGTCATTGCATGTGTGTTCTCTTCAGAGACCACACATGGATCCACCAGTGTCATCGCATGTGTGTTCTTGTTACTAACAACAACCAGAGTCATTGCATGTGTGTTCTTTTCACATACCATATATGGATACACTGGTGTCATTGCATGTGTGTTCTTTTTACTAACCACAACCAGAGTCATTGAAATGTGTGTTCTCTTTAGAGACCACACATGGATCAACCAGTGTCATTGCATGTGTGTTCTTTTTACTAACAACAACCAGAGTCATTGAAATGTGTGTTATTTTCACATACCACATATGGATCCAATAGTGTGTCATTGCATGTGTGTTCTTTTTACTAACAACAACCATTGTCATTGCATGTGTGTTCTTTTCACATACCACATATGGATCCACCAGTGTCATTGCATGTGTGTTCTTTTTAATAACAACAACCAGATTCATTGCATTTGTGTTCTCTTCAGACACCACACATGGATCCACTAGTGTCATTGCATGTGTGTTCTTTTCACTAACAACAACTAGAGTCATTGAAATGTGTGTTCTCTTCAGAGACCACACATGGATCCACGAGTGTCATTGCATGTGTGTTGTTTTTACTAACAACAACCAGAGTCATTGCATGTGTGTTCTATTCAGAGACCACACATGGATCCACTAGTGTCATTGCATGTGTGTTGTTTTTACTAACAACAACTAGAGTCATTGAAATGTGTGTTCTCTTCAGAGACCACACATGGATCCACCAGTGTCATTGCATGTGTGTTCTTTTTACTAACAACAACCAGAGTCATTGCATGTGTGTTCTCTTCAGAGACCACACATGGATCCACCAGTGTCATTGCATGTGTGTTCTTTTCACTAACAACAACCAGAGTCGTTAAAATGTGTGTTCTCTTCAGAGACCACACATGGATCCACCTGTGTCATTGCATGTGTGTTCTTTTTACTAACAACAACCAGTGTCATTGCATGTGTGTTGTTTTCACAATCCACCTATGGATCCACCAGTGTCATTTCATGTGTGCTTTTTTTACTAACAAAAACCAGAGTCATTTCATGTGTGTTCTTTTCACATACCACATATAGATCCACCGGTGTCATTGCATGTGTGTTCTTTTTACAAACAACAACCAGAGTCATTGAAATGTGTGTTCTCTTCAGAGACCACGCATGGATCCACCAGTGTCATTGTATGCGTGTTCTTTTTACTAACAACAACTGGAGTCATTGCATGTGTGTTCGTTTCACATACCACATATGGATCCACCAGTGTCATTGCATGTGTGCTCTTTTCACAATCCACCTATGGATCCACCAGTGTAATTGCATGTGTGTTCCTTTTACTAACAACAACCAGAGTTATTGAAATGTGTGTTCTTTTCACATACCACATATGGATCCACCAGTGTCATTGCATGTGTGTTCTTTTTACTAACAACAACTAGAGTCGTTGCATGTGTGTACTCTTCAGAGACCACACATGGATCCACCAGTGTCATTGCATGTGTGTTCTTTTTACTAACAACAACCAGAGTCATTGAAATGTGTGTTCTCTTTAGAGACCACACATGGATCAACCAGTGTCATTGCATGTGTGTTCTTTTTACTAACAACAACCAGAGTTATTGAAATGTGTGTTCTTTTCACATACCACATATGGATCCAATAGTGTGTCATTGCATGTGTGTTCTTTTTACTAACAACAACCATTGTCATTGCATGTGTGTTCTTTTCACATACCACATATGGATCCACCAGTGTCATTGCATGTGTGTTCTTTTTACTAACAACAACCAGAGTCATTGAAATGTGTGTTCTCTTTAGAGACCACACATGGATCAACCAGTGTCATTGCATGTGTGTTCTTTTTACTAACAATAACCAGAGTCATTGAAATGTGTGTTCTTTTCACATACCACATATGGATCCACTAGTGTGTCATTGCATGTGTGTTCTTTTTACTAACAACAACCATTGTCATTGCATGTGTGTTCTTTTCACATACCACATATGGATCCACCAGTGTCATTGCATGTGTGTTCTTTTTAATAACAACAACCAGAGTCATTGCATTTGTGTTCTCTTCAGACACCACACATGGATCCACTAGTGTCATTGCATGTGTGTTCTTTTCACTAACAACAACTAGAGTCATTGAAATGTGTGTTCTCTTCAGAGAGCACACATGGATCCACGAGTGTCATTGCATGTGTGTTGTTTTTACTAACAACAACCAGAGTCATTGCATGTGTGTTCTATTCAGAGACCACACATGGATCCACTGGTGTCATTGCATGTGTGTTGTTTTTACTAACAACAACTAGAGTCATTGAAATTTGTGTTCTCTTCAGAGACCACACATGGATCCACCAGTGTCATTGCATGTGTGTTCTTTTTACTAACAACAACCAGAGTCATTGCATGTGTGTTCTCTTCAGAGACCACACATGGATCCACCAGTGTCATCGCATGTGTGTTCTTGTTACTAACAACAACCAGAGTCATTGCATGTGTGTTCTTTTCACATACCATATATGGATCCACCGGTGTCATTGCATGTGTGTTCTTTTTACTGACCACAACCAGAGTCATTGAAATGTGTGTTCTTTTCACATACCACATATGGATCCACCAGTGTCATTGCATGTGTGTTCTTTTTACTAACAACAACCAGAGTCATTGAAATGTGTGTTCTCTTCAGAGACCACACATGGATCCAGCAGTGTCATTGCATGTGTGTTCTTTTTACTAACAACAACCAGAGTCATTGAAATGTGTGTTCTCTTTAGAGACCACACATGGATCCACCAGTGTCATTGCATGTGTGTTCTTTTTACTAACAACAACCAGAGTCATTGAAATGTGTGTTCTCTTCAGAGACCACACATGGATCAACCAGTGTCATTGCATGTGTGTTCTTTTTACTAACAACAACCAGAGTCATTGAAATGTGTGTTCTTTTCACATACCACATATGGATCCACTAGTGTCACTGCATGTGTGTTCTTTTTACTAACAACAACTAGAGTCATTGCATGTGTGTTCTTTTCACATACCACATATGTATCCACCAGTGTCATTGGATGTGTGTTCTTTTTAATATCAATAACCAGAGTCATTGCATGTGTGTTCTCTTCAGATACCACACATGGATCCACCAGTGTCATTGCATGTGTGTTCTTTTCACTAACAACCAGAGTCATTGAAATGTGTGTTCTCTTCAGAGACCACACATGGATCCACCTGTGTTATTGCATGTGTGTTCTTGTTACTAACAACAACCAGAGTCATTGCATGTGTGTTCTTTTCACATACCATATATGGATCCACCGGTGTCATTGCATGTGTGTTCTTTTTACTGACCACAACCAGAGTCATTGAAATGTGTGTTCTTTTCACATACCACATATGGATCCACCAGTGTCATTGCATGTGTGTTCTTTTTACTAACAACAACCAGAGTCATTGAAATGTGTGTTCTCTTCAGAGACCACACATGGATCCAGCAGTGTCATTGCATGTGTGTTCTTTTTACTAACAACAACCAGAGTCATTGAAATGTGTGTTCTCTTTAGAGACCACACATGGATCCACCAGTGTCATTGCATGTGTGTTCTTTTTACTAACAACAACCAGAGTCATTGAAATGTGTGTTCTCTTCAGAGACCACACATGGATCAACCAGTGTCATTGCATGTGTGTTCTTTTCACATACCACATATGGATCCACCAGTGTCATTGCATGTGTGTTCTTTTTAATAACAACAACCAGAGTCATTGCATGTGTGTTCTCTTCAGAGACCACACATGGATCCACCAGTGTCATTGCATGTGTGTTCTTTTCACTAACAACAACCAGAGTCGTTAAAATGTGTGTTCTCTTCAGAGACCACACATGGATCCACCTGTGTCATTGCATGTGTGTTCTTTTTACTAACAACAACCAGTGTCATTGCATGTGTGTTGTTTTCACAATCCACCTATGGATCCACCAGTGTCATTTCATGTGTGCTTTTTTTACTAACAAACACCAGAGTCATTTCATGTGTGTTCTTTTCACATACCACATATAGATCCACCAGTGTCATTGCATGTGTGTTCTTTTTACAAACAACAACCAAAGTCATTGAAATGTGTGTTCTCTTCAGAGACCACGCATGGATCCACCAGTGTCATTGTATGCGTGTTCTTTTTACTAACAACAACTGGAGTCATTGCATGTGTGTTCGTTTCACATACCACATATGGATCCACCAGTGTCATTGCATGTGTGCTCTTTTCACAATCCACCTATGGATCCACCAGTGTAATTGCATGTGTGTTCCTTTTACTAACAACAACCAGAGTTATTGAAATGTGTGTTCTTTTCACATACCACATATGGATCCACTAGTGTCATTGCATGTGTGTTCTTTTTACTAACAACAACCAGTGTCATTGCATGTGTGTTCTTTTCAGAGACCACCTATGGATCCACCAGTGTAATTGCATGTGTGTTCTTTTTACTAACAACAACCAGAGTCATTGAAATGTGTGTTCTTTTCACATACCACATATGGATCCACCAGTGTCATTGCATGTGTGTTCTTTTTACTAACAACAACTAGAGTCATTGCATGTGTGTTCTCTTCAGAGACCACACATGGATCCACCAGTGTCATTGCATGTGTGTTCTTTTTACTAACAACAACCAGAGTCATTGAAATGTGTGTTCTCTTTAGAGACCACACATGGATCAACCAGTGTCATTGCATGTGTGTTCTTTTTACTAACAACAACCAGAGTCATTGAAATGTGTGTTCTTTTCACATACCACATATGGATCCAATAGAGTGCCATTGCATGTGTGTTATTTTTACTAACAACAACCAGAGTCATTGCATGTGTGTTCTTTCCACATACCACATATGGATCCACCAGTGTCATTGCATGTGTGTTCTTTTTAATAACAACAACCAGAGTCATTGCATGTGTGTTCTCTTCAGATACCACACATGGATCCACCAGTGTAATTGCATGTGTGTTCTTTTCACTAACAACAACCAGAGTCATTGAAATGTGTGTTCTCTTTAGAGACCACACATGGATCCACCTGTGTCATTGCATGTGTGTTCTTTTTACTAACAACCAGTGTCATTGCATGTGTGTTCTTTTCACAATCCACCTATGGATCCACCAGTGTAATTGCATGTGTGTTCTTTTTACTAACAACAACCAGAGTCATTGAAATGTGTGTTCTTTTCACATACCACATATGGATCCACCAGTGTCATTGCATGTTTGTTCTTTTACTAACAACAACTAGAGTCATTGCATGTGTGTTTTCTTCAGAGACCACACATATATCCACTAGTGTCATTGCATGTGTGTTCTTTTTACTAACAACAACCAGAGTCATTGAAATGTGTGTACTCTTCAGAGACCACACATGGATCAACCAGTGTCATTGCATGTGTGTTCATTTTACTAACAACAACTAGTCATTGAAATGTGTGTTCTTTTCACATACCACATATGGATCCACTAGTATCATTGCATGTGTGTTCTTTTTACTAACAACAACCAGAGTCATTGCATGTTTGTTCTTTTCACATACCACATATGGATCCACCAGTGTCATTGCATGTGTGTTCTTTTTAATAACAACAACCAGAGTCATTGCATGTGTGTTCTCTTCAGAGACCACACATGGATCCACCAGTGTCATTGCATGTGTGTTCTTTTCACTAACAACAACCAGAGTCGTTAAAATGTGTGTTCTCTTCAGAGACCACACATGGATCCACCTGTGTCATTGCATGTGTGTTCTTTTTACTAACAACAACCAGTGTCATTGCATGTGTGTTGTTTTCACAATCCACCTATGGATCCACCAGTGTCATTTCATGTGTGCTTTTTTTACTAACAAAAACCAGAGTCATTTCATGTGTGTTCTTTTCACATACCACATATAGATCCACCAGTGTCATTGCATGTGTGTTCTTTTTACAAACAACAACCAGAGTCATTGAAATGTGTGTTCTCTTCAGAGACCACGCATGGATCCACCAGTGTCATTGTATGCGTGTTCTTTTTACTAACAACAACTGGAGTCATTGCATGTGTGTTCGTTTCACATACCACATATGGATCCACCAGTGTCATTGCATGTGTGCTCTTTTCACAATCCACCTATGGATCCACCAGTGTAATTGCATGTGTGTTCCTTTTACTAACAACAACCAGAGTTATTGAAATGTGTGTTCTTTTCACATACCACATATGGATCCACCAGTGTCATTGCATGTGTGTTCTTTTTACTAACAACAACTAGAGTCATTGCATGTGTGTTCTCTTCAGAGACCACACATGGATCCACCATTGTCATTGCATGTGTGTTCTTTTTACTAACAACAACCAGAGTGATTGAAATGTGTGTTCTCTTTAGAGACCACACATGGATCAACCAGTGTCATAGCTTGTGTGTTCTTTTTACTAACAACAACCAGAGTCATTGAAATGTGTGTTATTTTCACATACCACATATGGATCCAATAGTGTGTCATTGCATGTGTGTTCTTTTTACTAACAACAACCATTGTCATTGCATGTGTGTTCTTTTCACATACCACATATAGATCCACCAGTGTCATTGCATGTGTGTTCTTTTTAATAACAACAACCAGATTCATTGCATTTGTGTTCTCTTCAGACACCACACATGGATCCACTAGTGTCATTGCATGTGTGTTCTTTTCACTAACAACAACTAGAGTCATTGAAATGTGTGTTCTCTTCAGAGACCACACATGGATCCACGAGTGTCATTGCATGTGTGTTGTTTTTACTAACAACAACCAGAGTCATTGCATGTGTGTTCTATTCAGAGACCACACATGGATCCACTAGTGTCATTGCATGTGTGTTGTTTTTACTAACAACAACTAGAGTCATTGAAATGTGTGTTCTCTTCAGAGACCACACATGGATCCACCAGTGTCATTGCATGTGTGTTCTTTTTACTAACAACAACCAGAGTCATTGCATGTGTGTTCTCTTCAGAGACCACACATGGATCCACCAGTGTCATTGCATGTGTGTTCTTTTCACTAACAACAACCAGAGTCGTTAAAATGTGTGTTCTCTTCAGAGACCACACATGGATCCACCTGTGTCATTGCATGTGTGTTCTTTTTACTAACAACAACCAGTGTCATTGCATGTGTGTTGTTTTCACAATCCACCTATGGATCCACCAGTGTCATTTCATGTGTGCTTTTTTTACTAACAAAAACCAGAGTCATTTCATGTGTGTTCTTTTCACATACCACATATAGATCCACCAATGTCATTGCATGTGTGTTCTTTTTACAAACAACAACCAGAGTCATTGAAATGTGTGTTCTCTTCAGAGACCACACATGGATCCACCAGTGTCATTGTATGCGTGTTCTTTTTACTAACAACAACTGGAGTCATTGCATGTGTGTTCGTTTCACATACCACATATGGATCCATCAGTGTCATTGCATGTGTGCTCTTTTCACAATCCACCTATGGATCCACCAGTGTAATTGCATGTGTGTTCCTTTTACTAACAACAACCAGAGTTATTGAAATGTGTGTTCTTTTCACATACCACATATGGATCCACCAGTGTCATTGCATGTGTGTTCTTTTTACTAACAACAACTAGAGTCGTTGCATGTGTGTACTCTTCAGAGACCACACATGGATCCACCAGTGTCATTGCATGTGTGTTCTTTTTACTAACAACAACCAGAGTCATTGAAATGTGTGTTCTCTTTAGAGACCACACATGGATCAACCAGTGTCATTGCATGTGTGTTCTTTTTACTAACAACAACCAGAGTCATTGAAATGTGTGTTATTTTCACATACCACATATGGATCCAATAGTGTGTCATTGCATGTGTGTTCTTTTTACTAACAACAACCATTGTCATTGCATGTGTGTTCTTTTCACATACCACATATGGATCCACCAGTGTCATTGCATGTGTGTTCTTTTTAATAACAACAACCAGATTCATTGCATTTGTGTTCTCTTCAGACACCACACATGGATCCACTAGTGTCATTGCATGTGTGTTCTTTTCACTAACAACAACTAGAGTCATTGAAATGTGTGTTCTCTTCAGAGACCACACATGGATCCACGAGTGTCATTGCATGTGTGTTGTTTTTACTAACAACAACCAGAGTCATTGCATGTGTGTTCTATTCAGAGACCACACATGGATCCACTAGTGTCATTGCATGTGTGTTGTTTTTACTAACAACAACTAGAGTCATTGAAATGTGTGTTCTCTTCAGAGACCACACATGGATCCACCAGTGTCATTGCATGTGTGTTCTTTTTACTAACAACAACCAGAGTCATTGCATGTGTGTTCTCTTCAGAGACCACACATGGATCCACCAGTGTCATCGCATGTGTGTTCTTGTTACTAACAACAACCAGAGTCATTGCATGTGTGTTCTTTTCACATACCATATATGGATACACTGGTGTCATTGCATGTGTGTTCTTTTTACTAACCACAACCAGAGTCATTGAAATGTGTGTTCTCTTTAGAGACCACACATGGATCAACCAGTGTCATTGCATGTGTGTTCTTTTTACTAACAACAACCAGAGTCATTGAAATGTGTGTTATTTTCACATACCACATATGGATCCAATAGTGTGTCATTGCATGTGTGTTCTTTTTACTAACAACAACCATTGTCATTGCATGTGTGTTCTTTTCACATACCACATATGGATCCACCAGTGTCATTGCATGTGTGTTCTTTTTAATAACAACAACCAGATTCATTGCATTTGTGTTCTCTTCAGACACCACACATGGATCCACTAGTGTCATTGCATGTGTGTTCTTTTCACTAACAACAACTAGAGTCATTGAAATGTGTGTTCTCTTCAGAGACCACACATGGATCCACGAGTGTCATTGCATGTGTGTTGTTTTTACTAACAACAACCAGAGTCATTGCATGTGTGTTCTATTCAGAGACCACACATGGATCCACTAGTGTCATTGCATGTGTGTTGTTTTTACTAACAACAACTAGAGTCATTGAAATGTGTGTTCTCTTCAGAGACCACACATGGATCCACCAGTGTCATTGCATGTGTGTTCTTTTTACTAACAACAACCAGAGTCATTGCATGTGTGTTCTCTTCAGAGACCACACATGGATCCACCAGTGTCATTGCATGTGTGTTCTTTTCACTAACAACAACCAGAGTCGTTAAAATGTGTGTTCTCTTCAGAGACCACACATGGATCCACCTGTGTCATTGCATGTGTGTTCTTTTTACTAACAACAACCAGTGTCATTGCATGTGTGTTGTTTTCACAATCCACCTATGGATCCACCAGTGTCATTTCATGTGTGCTTTTTTTACTAACAAAAACCAGAGTCATTTCATGTGTGTTCTTTTCACATACCACATATAGATCCACCGGTGTCATTGCATGTGTGTTCTTTTTACAAACAACAACCAGAGTCATTGAAATGTGTGTTCTCTTCAGAGACCACGCATGGATCCACCAGTGTCATTGTATGCGTGTTCTTTTTACTAACAACAACTGGAGTCATTGCATGTGTGTTCGTTTCACATACCACATATGGATCCACCAGTGTCATTGCATGTGTGCTCTTTTCACAATCCACCTATGGATCCACCAGTGTAATTGCATGTGTGTTCCTTTTACTAACAACAACCAGAGTTATTGAAATGTGTGTTCTTTTCACATACCACATATGGATCCACCAGTGTCATTGCATGTGTGTTCTTTTTACTAACAACAACTAGAGTCGTTGCATGTGTGTACTCTTCAGAGACCACACATGGATCCACCAGTGTCATTGCATGTGTGTTCTTTTTACTAACAACAACCAGAGTCATTGAAATGTGTGTTCTCTTTAGAGACCACACATGGATCAACCAGTGTCATTGCATGTGTGTTCTTTTTACTAACAACAACCAGAGTTATTGAAATGTGTGTTATTTTCACATACCACATATGGATCCAATAGTGTGTCATTGCATGTGTGTTCTTTTTACTAACAACAACCATTGTCATTGCATGTGTGTTCTTTTCACATACCACATATGGATCCACCAGTGTCATTGCATGTGTGTTCTTTTTACTAACAACAACCAGAGTCATTGAAATGTGTGTTCTCTTTAGAGACCACACATGGATCAACCAGTGTCATTGCATGTGTGTTCTTTTTACTAACAATAACCAGAGTCATTGAAATGTGTGTTCTTTTCACATACCACATATGGATCCACTAGTGTGTCATTGCATGTGTGTTCTTTTTACTAACAACAACCATTGTCATTGCATGTGTGTTCTTTTCACATACCACATATGGATCCACCAGTGTCATTGCATGTGTGTTCTTTTTAATAACAACAACCAGAGTCATTGCATTTGTGTTCTCTTCAGACACCACACATGGATCCACTAGTGTCATTGCATGTGTGTTCTTTTCACTAACAACAACTAGAGTCATTGAAATGTGTGTTCTCTTCAGAGAGCACACATGGATCCACGAGTGTCATTGCATGTGTGTTGTTTTTACTAACAACAACCAGAGTCATTGCATGTGTGTTCTATTCAGAGACCACACATGGATCCACTGGTGTCATTGCATGTGTGTTGTTTTTACTAACAACAACTAGAGTCATTGAAATTTGTGTTCTCTTCAGAGACCACACATGGATCCACCAGTGTCATTGCATGTGTGTTCTTTTTACTAACAACAACCAGAGTCATTGCATGTGTGTTCTCTTCAGAGACCACACATGGATCCACCAGTGTCATCGCATGTGTGTTCTTGTTACTAACAACAACCAGAGTCATTGCATGTGTGTTCTTTTCACATACCATATATGGATCCACCGGTGTCATTGCATGTGTGTTCTTTTTACTGACCACAACCAGAGTCATTGAAATGTGTGTTCTTTTCACATACCACATATGGATCCACCAGTGTCATTGCATGTGTGTTCTTTTTACTAACAACAACCAGAGTCATTGAAATGTGTGTTCTCTTCAGAGACCACACATGGATCCAGCAGTGTCATTGCATGTGTGTTCTTTTTACTAACAACAACCAGAGTCATTGAAATGTGTGTTCTCTTTAGAGACCACACATGGATCCACCAGTGTCATTGCATGTGTGTTCTTTTTACTAACAACAACCAGAGTCATTGAAATGTGTGTTCTCTTCAGAGACCACACATGGATCAACCAGTGTCATTGCATGTGTGTTCTTTTTACTAACAACAACCAGAGTCATTGAAATGTGTGTTCTTTTCACATACCACATATGGATCCACTAGTGTCACTGCATGTGTGTTCTTTTTACTAACAACAACTAGAGTCATTGCATGTGTGTTCTTTTCACATACCACATATGTATCCACCAGTGTCATTGGATGTGTGTTCTTTTTAATAACAATAACCAGAGTCATTGCATGTGTGTTCTCTTCAGATACCACACATGGATCCACCAGTGTCATTGCATGTGTGTTCTTTTCACTAACAACCAGAGTCATTGAAATGTGTGTTCTCTTCAGAGACCACACATGGATCCACCTGTGTTATTGCATGTGTGTTCTTGTTACTAACAACAACCAGAGTCATTGCATGTGTGTTCTTTTCACATACCATATATGGATCCACCGGTGTCATTGCATGTGTGTTCTTTTTACTGACCACAACCAGAGTCATTGAAATGTGTGTTCTTTTCACATACCACATATGGATCCACCAGTGTCATTGCATGTGTGTTCTTTTTACTAACAACAACCAGAGTCATTGAAATGTGTGTTCTCTTCAGAGACCACACATGGATCCAGCAGTGTCATTGCATGTGTGTTCTTTTTACTAACAACAACCAGAGTCATTGAAATGTGTGTTCTCTTTAGAGACCACACATGGATCCACCAGTGTCATTGCATGTGTGTTCTTTTTACTAACAACAACCAGAGTCATTGAAATGTGTGTTCTCTTCAGAGACCACACATGGATCAACCAGTGTCATTGCATGTGTGTTCTTTTCACATACCACATATGGATCCACCAGTGTCATTGCATGTGTGTTCTTTTTAATAACAACAACCAGAGTCATTGCATGTGTGTTCTCTTCAGAGACCACACATGGATCCACCAGTGTCATTGCATGTGTGTTCTTTTCACTAACAACAACCAGAGTCGTTAAAATGTGTGTTCTCTTCAGAGACCACACATGGATCCACCTGTGTCATTGCATGTGTGTTCTTTTTACTAACAACAACCAGTGTCATTGCATGTGTGTTGTTTTCACAATCCACCTATGGATCCACCAGTGTCATTTCATGTGTGCTTTTTTTACTAACAAACACCAGAGTCATTTCATGTGTGTTCTTTTCACATACCACATATAGATCCACCAGTGTCATTGCATGTGTGTTCTTTTTACAAACAACAACCAGAGTCATTGAAATGTGTGTTCTCTTCAGAGACCACGCATGGATCCACCAGTGTCATTGTATGCGTGTTCTTTTTACTAACAACAACTGGAGTCATTGCATGTGTGTTCGTTTCACATACCACATATGGATCCACCAGTGTCATTGCATGTGTGCTCTTTTCACAATCCACCTATGGATCCACCAGTGTAATTGCATGTGTGTTCCTTTTACTAACAACAACCAGAGTTATTGAAATGTGTGTTCTTTTCACATACCACATATGGATCCACTAGTGTCATTGCATGTGTGTTCTTTTTACTAACAACAACCAGTGTCATTGCATGTGTGTTCTTTTCAGAGACCACCTATGGATCCACCAGTGTAATTGCATGTGTGTTCTTTTTACTAACAACAACCAGAGTCATTGAAATGTGTGTTCTTTTCACATACCACATATGGATCCACCAGTGTCATTGCATGTGTGTTCTTTTTACTAACAACAACTAGAGTCATTGCATGTGTGTTCTCTTCAGAGACCACACATGGATCCACCAGTGTCATTGCATGTGTGTTCTTTTTACTAACAACAACCAGAGTCATTGAAATGTGTGTTCTCTTTAGAGACCACACATGGATCAACCAGTGTCATTGCATGTGTGTTCTTTTTACTAACAGCAACCAGAGTCATTGAAATGTGTGTTCTTTTCACATACCACATATGGATCCAATAGAGTGCCATTGCATGTGTGTTATTTTTACTAACAACAACCAGAGTCATTGCATGTGTGTTCTTTCCACATACCACATATGGATCCACCAGTGTCATTGCATGTGTGTTCTTTTTAATAACAACAACCAGAGTCATTGCATGTGTGTTCTCTTCAGATACCACACATGGATCCACCAGTGTAATTGCATGTGTGTTCTTTTCACTAACAACAACCAGAGTCATTGAAATGTGTGTTCTCTTTAGAGACCACACATGGATCCACCTGTGTCATTGCATGTGTGTTCTTTTTACTAACAACCAGTGTCATTGCATGTGTGTTCTTTTCACAATCCACCTATGGATCCACCAGTGTAATTGCATGTGTGTTCTTTTTACTAACAACAACCAGAGTCATTGAAATGTGTGTTCTTTTCACATACCACATATGGATCCACCAGTGTCATTGCATGTTTGTTCTTTTACTAACAACAACTAGAGTCATTGCATGTGTGTTTTCTTCAGAGACCACACATATATCCACTAGTGTCATTGCATGTGTGTTCTTTTTACTAACAACAACCAGAGTCATTGAAATGTGTGTACTCTTCAGAGACCACACATGGATCAACCAGTGTCATTGCATGTGTGTTCATTTTACTAACAACAACTAGTCATTGAAATGTGTGTTCTTTTCACATACCACATATGGATCCACTAGTATCATTGCATGTGTGTTCTTTTTACTAACAACAACCAGAGTCATTGCATGTTTGTTCTTTTCACATACCACATATGGATCCACCAGTGTCATTGCATGTGTGTTCTTTTTAATAACAACAACCAGAGTCATTGCATGTGTGTTCTCTTCAGAGACCACACATGGATCCACCAGTGTCATTGCATGTGTGTTCTTTTCACTAACAACAACCAGAGTCGTTAAAATGTGTGTTCTCTTCAGAGACCACACATGGATCCACCTGTGTCATTGCATGTGTGTTCTTTTTACTAACAACAACCAGTGTCATTGCATGTGTGTTGTTTTCACAATCCACCTATGGATCCACCAGTGTCATTTCATGTGTGCTTTTTTTACTAACAAAAACCAGAGTCATTTCATGTGTGTTCTTTTCACATACCACATATAGATCCACCAGTGTCATTGCATGTGTGTTCTTTTTACAAACAACAACCAGAGTCATTGAAATGTGTGTTCTCTTCAGAGACCACGCATGGATCCACCAGTGTCATTGTATGCGTGTTCTTTTTACTAACAACAACTGGAGTCATTGCATGTGTGTTCGTTTCACATACCACATATGGATCCACCAGTGTCATTGCATGTGTGCTCTTTTCACAATCCACCTATGGATCCACCAGTGTAATTGCATGTGTGTTCCTTTTACTAACAACAACCAGAGTTATTGAAATGTGTGTTCTTTTCACATACCACATATGGATCCACCAGTGTCATTGCATGTGTGTTCTTTTTACTAACAACAACTAGAGTCATTGCATGTGTGTTCTCTTCAGAGACCACACATGGATCCACCATTGTCATTGCATGTGTGTTCTTTTTACTAACAACAACCAGAGTGATTGAAATGTGTGTTCTCTTTAGAGACCACACATGGATCAACCAGTGTCATAGCTTGTGTGTTCTTTTTACTAACAACAACCAGAGTCATTGAAATGTGTGTTATTTTCACATACCACATATGGATCCAATAGTGTGTCATTGCATGTGTGTTCTTTTTACTAACAACAACCATTGTCATTGCATGTGTGTTCTTTTCACATACCACATATAGATCCACCAGTGTCATTGCATGTGTGTTCTTTTTAATAACAACAACCAGATTCATTGCATTTGTGTTCTCTTCAGACACCACACATGGATCCACTAGTGTCATTGCATGTGTGTTCTTTTCACTAACAACAACTAGAGTCATTGAAATGTGTGTTCTCTTCAGAGACCACACATGGATCCACGAGTGTCATTGCATGTGTGTTGTTTTTACTAACAACAACCAGAGTCATTGCATGTGTGTTCTATTCAGAGACCACACATGGATCCACTAGTGTCATTGCATGTGTGTTGTTTTTACTAACAACAACTAGAGTCATTGAAATGTGTGTTCTCTTCAGAGACCACACATGGATCCACCAGTGTCATTGCATGTGTGTTCTTTTTACTAACAACAACCAGAGTCATTGCATGTGTGTTCTCTTCAGAGACCACACATGGATCCACCAGTGTCATTGCATGTGTGTTCTTTTCACTAACAACAACCAGAGTCGTTAAAATGTGTGTTCTCTTCAGAGACCACACATGGATCCACCTGTGTCATTGCATGTGTGTTCTTTTTACTAACAACAACCAGTGTCATTGCATGTGTGTTGTTTTCACAATCCACCTATGGATCCACCAGTGTCATTTCATGTGTGCTTTTTTTACTAACAAAAACCAGAGTCATTTCATGTGTGTTCTTTTCACATACCACATATAGATCCACCAATGTCATTGCATGTGTGTTCTTTTTACAAACAACAACCAGAGTCATTGAAATGTGTGTTCTCTTCAGAGACCACGCATGGATCCACCAGTGTCATTGTATGCGTGTTCTTTTTACTAACAACAACTGGAGTCATTGCATGTGTGTTCGTTTCACATACCACATATGGATCCATCAGTGTCATTGCATGTGTGCTCTTTTCACAATCCACCTATGGATCCACCAGTGTAATTGCATGTGTGTTCCTTTTACTAACAACAACCAGAGTTATTGAAATGTGTGTTCTTTTCACATACCACATATGGATCCACCAGTGTCATTGCATGTGTGTTCTTTTTACTAACAACAACTAGAGTCGTTGCATGTGTGTACTCTTCAGAGACCACACATGGATCCACCAGTGTCATTGCATGTGTGTTCTTTTTACTAACAACAACCAGAGTCATTGAAATGTGTGTTCTCTTTAGAGACCACACATGGATCAACCAGTGTCATTGCATGTGTGTTCTTTTTACTAACAACAACCAGAGTCATTGAAATGTGTGTTATTTTCACATACCACATATGGATCCAATAGTGTGTCATTGCATGTGTGTTCTTTTTACTAACAACAACCATTGTCATTGCATGTGTGTTCTTTTCACATACCACATATGGATCCACCAGTGTCATTGCATGTGTGTTCTTTTTAATAACAACAACCAGATTCATTGCATTTGTGTTCTCTTCAGACACCACACATGGATCCACTAGTGTCATTGCATGTGTGTTCTTTTCACTAACAACAACTAGAGTCATTGAAATGTGTGTTCTCTTCAGAGACCACACATGGATCCACGAGTGTCATTGCATGTGTGTTGTTTTTACTAACAACAACCAGAGTCATTGCATGTGTGTTCTATTCAGAGACCACACATGGATCCACTAGTGTCATTGCATGTGTGTTGTTTTTACTAACAACAACTAGAGTCATTGAAATGTGTGTTCTCTTCAGAGACCACACATGGATCCACCAGTGTCATTGCATGTGTGTTCTTTTTACTAACAACAACCAGAGTCATTGCATGTGTGTTCTCTTCAGAGACCACACATGGATCCACCAGTGTCATCGCATGTGTGTTCTTGTTACTAACAACAACCAGAGTCATTGCATGTGTGTTCTTTTCACATACCATATATGGATACACTGGTGTCATTGCATGTGTGTTCTTTTTACTAACCACAACCAGAGTCATTGAAATGTGTGTTCTCTTTAGAGACCACACATGGATCAACCAGTGTCATTGCATGTGTGTTCTTTTTACTAACAACAACCAGAGTCATTGAAATGTGTGTTATTTTCACATACCACATATGGATCCAATAGTGTGTCATTGCATGTGTGTTCTTTTTACTAACAACAACCATTGTCATTGCATGTGTGTTCTTTTCACATACCACATATGGATCCACCAGTGTCATTGCATGTGTGTTCTTTTTAATAACAACAACCAGATTCATTGCATTTGTGTTCTCTTCAGACACCACACATGGATCCACTAGTGTCATTGCATGTGTGTTCTTTTCACTAACAACAACTAGAGTCATTGAAATGTGTGTTCTCTTCAGAGACCACACATGGATCCACGAGTGTCATTGCATGTGTGTTGTTTTTACTAACAACAACCAGAGTCATTGCATGTGTGTTCTATTCAGAGACCACACATGGATCCACTAGTGTCATTGCATGTGTGTTGTTTTTACTAACAACAACTAGAGTCATTGAAATGTGTGTTCTCTTCAGAGACCACACATGGATCCACCAGTGTCATTGCATGTGTGTTCTTTTTACTAACAACAACCAGAGTCATTGCATGTGTGTTCTCTTCAGAGACCACACATGGATCCACCAGTGTCATTGCATGTGTGTTCTTTTCACTAACAACAACCAGAGTCGTTAAAATGTGTGTTCTCTTCAGAGACCACACATGGATCCACCTGTGTCATTGCATGTGTGTTCTTTTTACTAACAACAACCAGTGTCATTGCATGTGTGTTGTTTTCACAATCCACCTATGGATCCACCAGTGTCATTTCATGTGTGCTTTTTTTACTAACAAAAACCAGAGTCATTTCATGTGTGTTCTTTTCACATACCACATATAGATCCACCGGTGTCATTGCATGTGTGTTCTTTTTACAAACAACAACCAGAGTCATTGAAATGTGTGTTCTCTTCAGAGACCACGCATGGATCCACCAGTGTCATTGTATGCGTGTTCTTTTTACTAACAACAACTGGAGTCATTGCATGTGTGTTCGTTTCACATACCACATATGGATCCACCAGTGTCATTGCATGTGTGCTCTTTTCACAATCCACCTATGGATCCACCAGTGTAATTGCATGTGTGTTCCTTTTACTAACAACAACCAGAGTTATTGAAATGTGTGTTCTTTTCACATACCACATATGGATCCACCAGTGTCATTGCATGTGTGTTCTTTTTACTAACAACAACTAGAGTCGTTGCATGTGTGTACTCTTCAGAGACCACACATGGATCCACCAGTGTCATTGCATGTGTGTTCTTTTTACTAACAACAACCAGAGTCATTGAAATGTGTGTTCTCTTTAGAGACCACACATGGATCAACCAGTGTCATTGCATGTGTGTTCTTTTTACTAACAACAACCAGAGTTATTGAAATGTGTGTTCTTTTCACATACCACATATGGATCCAATAGTGTGTCATTGCATGTGTGTTCTTTTTACTAACAACAACCATTGTCATTGCATGTGTGTTCTTTTCACATACCACATATGGATCCACCAGTGTCATTGCATGTGTGTTCTTTTTACTAACAACAACCAGAGTCATTGAAATGTGTGTTCTCTTTAGAGACCACACATGGATCAACCAGTGTCATTGCATGTGTGTTCTTTTTACTAACAATAACCAGAGTCATTGAAATGTGTGTTCTTTTCACATACCACATATGGATCCACTAGTGTGTCATTGCATGTGTGTTCTTTTTACTAACAACAACCATTGTCATTGCATGTGTGTTCTTTTCACATACCACATATGGATCCACCAGTGTCATTGCATGTGTGTTCTTTTTAATAACAACAACCAGAGTCATTGCATTTGTGTTCTCTTCAGACACCACACATGGATCCACTAGTGTCATTGCATGTGTGTTCTTTTCACTAACAACAACTAGAGTCATTGAAATGTGTGTTCTCTTCAGAGAGCACACATGGATCCACGAGTGTCATTGCATGTGTGTTGTTTTTACTAACAACAACCAGAGTCATTGCATGTGTGTTCTATTCAGAGACCACACATGGATCCACTGGTGTCATTGCATGTGTGTTGTTTTTACTAACAACAACTAGAGTCATTGAAATTTGTGTTCTCTTCAGAGACCACACATGGATCCACCAGTGTCATTGCATGTGTGTTCTTTTTACTAACAACAACCAGAGTCATTGCATGTGTGTTCTCTTCAGAGACCACACATGGATCCACCAGTGTCATCGCATGTGTGTTCTTGTTACTAACAACAACCAGAGTCATTGCATGTGTGTTCTTTTCACATACCATATATGGATCCACCGGTGTCATTGCATGTGTGTTCTTTTTACTGACCACAACCAGAGTCATTGAAATGTGTGTTCTTTTCACATACCACATATGGATCCACCAGTGTCATTGCATGTGTGTTCTTTTTACTAACAACAACCAGAGTCATTGAAATGTGTGTTCTCTTCAGAGACCACACATGGATCCAGCAGTGTCATTGCATGTGTGTTCTTTTTACTAACAACAACCAGAGTCATTGAAATGTGTGTTCTCTTTAGAGACCACACATGGATCCACCAGTGTCATTGCATGTGTGTTCTTTTTACTAACAACAACCAGAGTCATTGAAATGTGTGTTCTCTTCAGAGACCACACATGGATCAACCAGTGTCATTGCATGTGTGTTCTTTTTACTAACAACAACCAGAGTCATTGAAATGTGTGTTCTTTTCACATACCACATATGGATCCACTAGTGTCACTGCATGTGTGTTCTTTTTACTAACAACAACTAGAGTCATTGCATGTGTGTTCTTTTCACATACCACATATGTATCCACCAGTGTCATTGCATGTGTGTTCTTTTTAATAACAATAACCAGAGTCATTGCATGTGTGTTCTCTTCAGATACCACACATGGATCCACCAGTGTCATTGCATGTGTGTTCTTTTCACTAACAACCAGAGTCATTGAAATGTGTGTTCTCTTCAGAGACCACACATGGATCCACCTGTGTTATTGCATGTGTGTTCTTGTTACTAACAACAACCAGAGTCATTGCATGTGTGTTCTTTTCACATACCATATATGGATCCACCGGTGTCATTGCATGTGTGTTCTTTTTACTGACCACAACCAGAGTCATTGAAATGTGTGTTCTTTTCACATACCACATATGGATCCACCAGTGTCATTGCATGTGTGTTCTTTTTACTAACAACAACCAGAGTCATTGAAATGTGTGTTCTCTTCAGAGACCACACATGGATCCAGCAGTGTCATTGCATGTGTGTTCTTTTTACTAACAACAACCAGAGTCATTGAAATGTGTGTTCTCTTTAGAGACCACACATGGATCCACCAGTGTCATTGCATGTGTGTTCTTTTTACTAACAACAACCAGAGTCATTGAAATGTGTGTTCTCTTCAGAGACCACACATGGATCAACCAGTGTCATTGCATGTGTGTTCTTTTTACTAACAACAACCAGAGTCATTGAAATGTGTGTTCTTTTCACATACCACATATGGATCCACTAGTGTCACTGCATGTGTGTTCTTTTTACTAACAACAACTAGAGTCATTGCATGTGTGTTCTTTTCACATACCACATATGTATCCACCAGTGTCGTTGCATGTGTGTTCTTTTTAATAACAATAACCAGAGTCATTGCATGTGTGTTCTCTTCAGATACCACACATGGATCCACCAGTGTCATTGCATGTGTGTTCTTTTCACTAACAACCAGAGTCATTGAAATGTGTGTTCTCTTCAGAGACCACACATGGATCCACCTGTGTTATTGCATGTGTGTTCTTTTTACTAACAACAACCAGTGTCATTGCATGTGTGTTCTTTTCACAATCCACCTATGGATCCACCAGTGTAATTGCATGTGTGTTCTTTTTACTAACAACAACCAGAGTCATTGAAATGTGTGTTCTTTTCACATACCACATATGGATCCACCAGTGTCATTGCATGTGTGTTCTTTTTACTAGCAACAACTAGAGTCATTGCATGTGTGTTCTCTTTAGAGACCACACATAGATCCACCAGTGTCATTGCATGTGTGTTCTTTTTACTAACAACAACCAGAGTCATTGAAATGTGTGTTCTCTTCAGAGACCACACATGGATCAACCAGTGTCATTGCATGTGTGTTCATTTTACTAACAACAACCAGTCATTGAAATGTGTGTTCTTTTCACATACCACATATGGATCCACTAGTATCATTGCATGTGTGTCCTTTTTACTAACAACAACCAGAGTCATTGCATGTGTGTTCTTTTCACATACCACATATGGATCCACCAGTGTCATTGCATCTGTGTTCTTTTTAATAACAACAACCAGAGTCATTGCATGTGTGTTCTCTTCAGAGACCACACATGGATCCACCAGTGTCATTGCATGTGTGTTCTTTTCACTAACAACAACCAGAGTCGTTGAAATGTGTGTTCTCTTTAGAGACCACACATGGATCCACCTGTGTCATTGCATGTGTGTTCTTTTTACTAACAACAACCAGTGTTATTGCATGTGTGTTCTTTTCACAATCCACCTATGGATCCACCAGTTTCATTTCGAGGGTGAAACATAGGATTTCTCTGGAGGTTACTGGAAGGTCACCTACTCTGGTGTGACCACGGGTGGTAAGTTTCTGGAAGGATCTCTCGCTGGCTCGGCTGATTCTTGGCTGGTTCTTCTCAACGCCAAAGGCTTCCCCCTTGAGGGGCGATGTTTGGAAATTGGGGAGAAGATCTCTGTTGGATCTGTTTTGAGGTTCCCCTCTCACCTTTCTCGTGTTAATGATTCTTTGGTTCCCTCATCTGGTTTTCTTGGTAGATCTCCTACCATCACTGGATCAGATGAAGACACTGGTCTTAAATGGCATGCCCTTTGCTCCTCTTTGCCGACTGATGATCTTGAGCCTTCTAAAGGTTTTCTCATGCTTTTTCCTAGTTCAAAAAGGCTTGTTCTCCTCAATCATAATGAGGTTGTGATCGATGCTAGATACTTGGTCCATGGTGAGGTGGTGGCTTCTGGCATCTCTATTGATCTCCAGGTGAAGAGGGTGGTGGTTGGTTCTCAAATTTTACCAAGCCCTTTGGTTAAGAAATTTTCCTCCAATATTGAGAAGTTGGTGCCTAGATCTCTGGATTTCTCGGAAAATCTCCCCTCTGGGTGTGCTTCTGAAGATGCTGCCTCGTGTCGACCTGCCCTGGATTTTTCTTTAGGGCGTGATTTTGAGAAGAAGATTTTTGATAAATTCAGGCATCAAGTTAATTTCATTGGTGGTTTCAGGAAAAGACCTTTTTATCTGGTCTGTTCTTTTGGACGAGCAAATTTTAAATTGGACTTTCATACTGTTAGTCTTGCTCTTCAAGCTTGTTTTGGAGGTAATGCTTCTAAATTCTAGGTGAAGCTTCTTCAAGATAGAACTTTTCGATTCTCGGTTGCTTCAAGGGCAGTGGGTTTTGAGATCTACAATATCTCAAAGTTTTCATGTCATTCTTTTGTGATTCATGTCAATCTTTGGGGTAATGGGGGTCCGAACTGGATTCATGAAGAAAGGGAATTCTACAAGGAATCTGCTAAGGAATGGAAAGTTGTCACGTACAAAAAAGAAAGTGCAAAAAAATCTCCTTCTTTAAAGCATTCCAGTAAAAGTGGCTCGGTTTTTCAAAGACTCAAATTTCCTGCGTCACCTATGGGTCATTCGCCCGTGATTGAGCAACGTATTAATGGTGAGATGAAATCAAGTCTTCAAGGCAGATCTTATGCTCAGGTGCTCACTAATGATGGTGTTAAGTCGATGGTAACGCCGGTCAGGTCTGGGGGAGGCGCCAATCGCGCGGCATTTAAATTGCCGGGTCTCCTTCCTTTTCTAAAATTCCCTCTTTCCCTAAATGTAGCTGGCCCGACAAATCGTATGAGGGGTGGTTTAAGGCCCAGGTGGTTTCTCATTCCCGACCCATCTTTCACGGCAGTTTTCACGAGTTCATCTCTTCGCTGAAAAAAACAACTACCACTTCCCCTGTCTCCTCAACTCCCCCGCCCGCTGAAACCCCATTCCCCTCCTGCTCGTCGCCGGCGAAGGACGTCAAAATGGAGAACATTCCGATTGATCCTGCGCCTTTCCTGCCAAATGGCTTCCAGATTATGCAGGTGGCTGGGAGGAATCGTGTTAGAAGGGTGGTGGTGCCTCGGAGGTCAAGAGCGCATGAACAGTATGCTATTGCTAACATTTTCCCCCTCCCTCCTGGTCCTGTTCCGTTCTTGAATATTCATGGTGTCCTGGTGGATTTCTTCAACAATGAGGTTGGAGTGCACTTCAGAGATATTCAAGATTGTCCCTTTGGGTCTGCGTATGTGCAGTTCCATCATGTCAGCGACCGTGACAGGCTCATTTCGGCGAGCCCGATTCCGTTTCAAGATGTGCATGTCTCTTTTGTGAAACACAATGAGGGTGATAACTGGCGTAGGACTCAGTTCAATAATGAGTGCTGGGTGATGTTGGTCGGACCTCCCCTTGACCACTGGCATACGGAGGATCTGAATGCTATCTTTGCTGACATTGGGAAAGTTCTTCTGTGGGAGAGGGACCCTGACCAGAAGGGTAGGATTATTGCTAAGATTCGTGTTACTGACTTGGTTGACATCCCCAAGAGCGTGAGGTTTACCATTGGTGACTTGGTAGAGACAGAGTCATGGACTTTTTCTGTTGAAGTTCTTCAGAGTCACTTGCTTGGTGGGGGCCCACCCGAGGAGGACCCACTGCCTGATGACAATGTGGACCCACACCCAGTTCCTGGGCATGGTCCTGTCTTTGGGCCCCAGGTTCCACCTCCTCCCTCCCCCTCCTGCTCCTGGGGGTGAGTGGGGTCAGTGGATGGCCCCTGTGCAAGACCCTGCTCCTGCTGGTGGGCACGTTGAAGGTTGGGGTCCTTGGGAGGCTGTTGCTGCCCCTGTTCAAGGCCCTGTCATTGCTCCTGGAGAAGATATGCCTATTGACAATCAGCATCTGCCACCTCAGGATGTGAATAGTGGAGTTACTGGTGCTATCATTGTTCAAGACTGGGGGTCTGATGATGAATCTATGAATGATCCTGAGGCTGTGGAGGAGCATGGTGTTGCAGTTGCACCACAAGGGGTTGGCATTGGTGATGGCCTGTAGAACATTCTTCAAAACTATCTGGCTGATGAGGAGGAGGGCAATGCTGATGCTGAGGAGGGGGCAGGAAGTCCTATGGATTCAAGTACGGTGGCCCCTGGGAATGATGATTGGATGATGGAGGATCAGCATCTTCTTTCTCCAAATGAGGCTCACCTTCAGATTGGGATGGTGAGAACTTTTATTTCCATCCCTGATGTGCATGTTGCCAAGCAGGGATTTTCCCAACAAGGCTTGGAGCTCTGGGAGAATTATTTTGCTCCTCATATTCAGAAGGAATCTTCTCCAATGGGCTCTCTTAAGTGTGATATTCCTATGCCTCCTTCTTGCCTGGGTATTGAAGCAACTAAATCTTCAGGCTCTCCTTCTACCCCTGCTAGAAAGAGAAAGGGCAAGGAACCTCTTGTGGAAACTGAGGTCAAGGATGGGGACCTGGAAAAGAGGCTGCTCATGAAAGGGAAGGTCAATGATGTGGCAGTTAAGGCTCCTACAAAAGGCAACACTAAAGGAGGGCCCTCTTCCAGCTTGGGATTTGGTGGCAAGAAGAAGCCAGGGGCTGCTGGTACCTGTGGACAGCAAGCCAAGATGAAGACCTCTTCTTAAGTGTGCTAATGTATCAAACTATATCTTTTGCTGGAGTCTTGTTAACTCCCTGTTATGTGTTCTGTGTTTGTGGATTTGCAATGTGGATGGTACTTATTATGGATAATCTCTGTGGTAACCTGAATTGGGTTGACTTTTGTCTCTATTTTTGTTGTTTCCTCTCCTGGGTGATTACACTATTTATATCACCCCATATCTATACTTACTTCTGGTTTCTTAATGAATAACACAAGAACTTGGAAGATCTTGAATTGGAATATCTGGGGAATCAACTCTGAAAAAAATGGTCTGCTCTCAGAAGCAAAATTGAGGAGTCTGGTTGTGACATTATCTGTCTCCAAGAAACTAAGCATGAGGATTTTGATAGCTCCTACATTAAAAAATTTTGACCCTCCAAATTTACCAAGTTTGAATTTCTTCCCTCTAGAGGTGCATCTGGAGGCTTGATCACCATTTGGAATGGCTCCCTGTTTTCTGGACATCTTTCTTTTCTCAATGAGTTTTCTATCTCCATAACCTTGACTTCCCTCTTGTCCAATAAATCCTGGATCCTCTCCAACATTTATGGGCCATGTTTATCTGAAAAAAAGTCTGAATTTTTGGACTAGTTTGGCAGCATTGATATGCCTGATGATGTGGATTGGCTTATTATGGGAGATTTTAACTTCTGTAGACAGCCTTCAGATAGAAATAAATTGGGTGGAGATGTGAATGGTATGCTTCTCTTCAATGAAGCCATTAATAATTTGGGTCTCATTGAATTACCACTTAAGGGTACAAAGTTCACTTGGAGTAACATGCAGAAGGATCCACTCTTGGAAAGATTGGATTGGTTTTTTACTTCTGCTACCTGGACTTAGAGTTTTCCCTCAACTTTTGTTGCTCCTCTTTCAAAGCCCACTTCCGATCACACTCCCTGTGTCATTTCCATTGGTACAATGATTCCCAAAGCTCAGGTGTTCAGATTTGAAAATCATTGGTTACATCATAAGGAGTTTAAAACTATTGTTCAAAATGCCTGGAACATTCCTGTGGGTTTTATGGATTCTGCAAAAAAAATCAATGCTAAATTCAAAAATGTGAGAAGAGGGCTGATGCTTTGGGCCAAACAGCTCCCCTGCCTAAAGGCACAAATCTGTAATGTCAATGCCACCATTGACTTGCTTGATATCATGGAGGAAATGAGAACTCTTACTGTTCAAGAATGGAATCTTAGGGATATCCTGAAAAATCTTATTATTTCTCTTTTACAAGACCAGAATACTTATTAGAAACAGAGAGGAAAAATCAAATGGGTTAAGCTGGGGGATGAGAACACCAAGTTCTTTCACTCCAGAGCTACCATAAGTTTTAGGCACAATTACATTTCCATGCTCAAGGATGATTCTGATCTTGAGGTCTATGATCATGATGGCAAAGCAATTCTTCTTTGGAATGCCTTTAAAAATAGAATGGGCTCTTCTGATAAGCCTGAAATGCATTTCAATCTTAATGACTTGGCTGGTGATTGCTTAAGCCAGGAGGAAAGGGATGCTTTGGAAAAGCCTTTCTCGGATGAGGAGATTGAGGAAGTCATCACAAATTTGCCTAATGATAAGTCCCCAGGCCCTGATGGCTTTAATAATGAATTCATGAAGCTTTGCTGGCCTATTATTAAGGATGATGTGAAGAGTCTTCTTGTGGAATTCTATGAAGAGAATGCCTCTTTGGAAAGCATCAATTCTTCTTTTATCACCCTAATTCCAAAAATTGCTGCTCCTTTGACCCCTGCTGATTTTAGGCCTATTTCTTTGCTAAATAGTGTCCTTAAGATTATGTAACATCCCAAAAATCATGTTTCAAAACTCATTCATATCATCCTTGCATCTTTCATTCATTTAGGGTTTTTCTCAAAATCATTTAGATGCATAAACTTAGGCTATGATTTCATGTGGGCAATTTATCTCAATTGGCCATCACCATTTGAGATTTGATTGTCTATGAATTTGTTTGCTTGCCTCCTTGGTTGGAAAGATTAGGTATAGCATTTTAACCCAAGTTTCCAATTTGGAAATATTTTCAAACCCTATTTCAAATATTTGAAAACTAGAGCAAAGTCTCTGTTTGATTTGAAGTCCAAGCTTGACCAAGCCCTTGCTAGTAACCACATGGTCAACTGACTAGTTTTTGAAACCACAGAACCCTACAAAGAGTCCCAAATTTGTTTGAATTCAAAAGAATTTGAATTCATATCAAAATCATTTCAGAAAAGGGAATTAGAAAAAGAAAAGGATTATTCAAATGAAAAAGGCCGAGCGCCAGGATTCTGGCCCAGCAGCGGATCGAGCCCAGCAAGCCCACCCGGGGACCTTCCTTTTCTTCTCTCACTCGCGAGCGCAAGCGTTGAGTCGCTGACAGCCAGACCCCACTACCACCTCGCGCACCTCGCTGACAAGCGGGCCTTCTCCACGTCAGCGTCGTCTCCACCCGCACGACCAGTTCATCCCCAAATCAACGCGACCGTTTCTGTGTTTAATTCGCGACGTTAATTCGATTCAATGGCCGAGTGATTCTCGCGCGTGACCAGGCTATAAGAACCCCCTCTGCCCCCTCTCTCTTCTCCCTCAAACCCCGAACCCAGAACGCCACCAGGCTGCGTGTATTACTCTCTGTAGCCCCGCCATCTCCGACGAGCTGCAGCCAAGATTCCGGTGAGTTCCAAGCTCCCCTCTGCCTCTCATTCTTGCTATCTGGTTCAGTGAGCCTCTGTGCTTCTTTTAACACACTTCGTTTGCCCTCGCATGAACCGTAGCTCCGACAACCTCAATGACTGGCCGCCACCGTCTTCTGCACGAACTCCGGCGAGCTCTAGTGGTAAGTCCAGACCGCCCCGCGCCTTCTAGTTCACGCACACGACTCTGTCTCGACTCTGTGAATCTAACCGTGTCTTCGCCTTGCCTTGGAGTGATTCACAGCGACGTCCATGACGACCACTCGACGCACCCGACGCCGTCCTCCACTCCGGCGAGCAATCGCAGCCGTGCCCAAGCGCCCCTTGACCAACCGCGAGTACGACGAGCATCACCGTGACCCCCTGAGCCCGGTGAGCATCTCCTCTCTCTTCCTCGCCCCCTGCATCATCGGCAACATCGTCGATCGACCGTTTCCCCGCCGGTAGCCACCGCTCCGCCGCCAGTTTTTGGCCAGGGCAATAGGAACCGTTAGATCTGCATCTGATGGTTTGGATAGAATGACTAATCGAAGGGTTACGTGTTGATCTGAGCCGCACCTGCCCTTTAAATCCAGCGGTCTGTATCACTCGATCCAGACGAACCGGTACCGAACAATCCCGAAGCGACGCGTGGCTAGGGTTAGAACTAAAAATAGAATTTAAACCAGATTTTGATCCAGATTTCAAATGCCTATAACTTTTGAATGCCACGTTGGAATTTTACAAACTTTATACCGTTGGGTTCAGAAAAACAAGACCTTTCTGCCTATCCAATTTGTTTAGCAAATAGTAACCATTAGGTTGGCTTAAATTGCAGAAACTTATTTGAGGCCATTTTGAGTATAGATTTAGTTTAGTATTTTGTTTCAGGGTTATTTTGCTTAGTTGGCAAACTTGTGACTTGTTAAGTTTCTATAATCATGCACTTGCTTGGTAGAGTTTTTCAAAAATCACCACTTAGTAGATTCATGCATGCATGCATTCATATTATTTTTGTTTGTATATATATTTGTGTGTAATTGTGTGCTACCACTTTGTGTGTAGATTTTGCTAGTGATTGTGATTGTGACGAGTGCTACTCTCCACACTACCAAGGCAAGTGATATCATCATGAATATTCCATTCCTATATTTTATATATGCATTAGTGTTATTTTTCTAAGTATAGGACTTGCATGGAGTTTTGCTATGTATAAACTATGCTTTGGGAAAACCTACTAGGTGGAACCTTAGTGAAAATTACCTAAGTCAAGATTCCTATTACTATCATGCTTAGCCTAGCTACTAGAAAACAAGGGTGGTTTATATATTCACACTATGGAAAAATATTCTAAGTCTGAGGACTTGTGTTTTATTTAACAAAACAACTAAGTTAATGAATCACCTGGGTGGAAAGGAAGGAATGGTTTATGTTGAGTGGTTCACAAGGCCATGGACTTGGCTTGTGTATCTCACTTGTGGATGGCCACCCAGGAAACAAAGAGATTTGAGATGTCAAATGTTGAGAAGCTTCAAGTGCAACCACTTGGCAATATGGGCTCTGCCATGATCTTAGGATGCTAGAACTTAGTCTCTTGGACAGTTGGTGGTAGAGGGAATGATAGGTTGGAACGCGTCCATTTGACTAAGGAAAGGCTTCTGAAGGGTCATGTCTTGGGAAACCAAGGCTTGTGGGGAAAGTGCACCACCTCTGCAGAGTGTAAAATCTAAGTACTTAGCCATGTCCCTGGTAAAGGACAATTTGAGCATCAAGACATGGAAACTTCAAGAATCTCATCACTCCAATTTCTGAATAAAACTTGTGGATGAACAAGGGTTATAAGGATCTTCAGTCTTTGATTGGTAGATGCCCTGAGTGGATCGTCAGTCTTTGATTGGTAGATGCCTTGGGTGTTTTGTGCCAAGCAAAAACTTAGTGTTTTCAAAAGTTAAGGAAAAATCTATTTTGAGCAATGCAAGCCTAAGCTCCACCAGCCAAATGCATATAGTATTATAGTCCACTTAAATTATACTAAGGTATCACTTGCCAATACTATTCCAAAGTATTGACCCTCTGTGGCTGTAACTTGTAATGTTGCAGGTTACTCCGATGATGATTAGGAGTCATGAGTCTACACTCAACATGCTTGCCTGTGGCACATGAAGAAGAAGACTTATGTTTATTTACTTATTCCATAAACTCTTGTATTAGGCCTTTGGCCCTGAGTTGTAAAAGACTATATTTTATCTCTGGAATGACTGTAATAAACGACCTTTGTATCTGTGTACTTCATCTTAAACTGTGGATGCTAGCATTGATCCAGGGACTAGCATTGCAATCACAGGGATCTTTTCCTTTACAAAGGAGGGATCTTACAGATTATCACCAAGATTCTGGCCAACAGACTGCAAAAAGTCATTCTTAAACTTGTTCACAAGAATCAATATGGTTTCCTCAAGCAAAGATCTATCCAAGACTATTTAGGATGGGCATTTGAATTTCTTGATCAATGTCACAAGTCAAAAGAGGAAATTTTAATTCTTAAGTTGGATTTTGAGAAGGCTTTTGACAGAATTGAGCATTCTACTATCATCAATATCCTTAAAGCCAAAGGTTTTGGAGCTAAATGGATTTCTTGGATTCAGATGATCTTTGGGTCTGCTTCTTCTTCTGTGCTTTTAAATGGTGTGCCTGGGAAAAAAATTTACTGTCGAAGGGGTGTCAGACAAGGAGATCCTTTGTCTCCTTTATTGTTTGTTCTGGCTGCTGATCTTCTTCAAAGTATCCTCAATAAAGCAATGAACCTGGGTCTTCTTTCTTTGCCCACTGAGAATGTTTTCTGTCCTGACTTCCCTGTGATTCAGTATGCAGATGACACTTTAATAATCCTTAAGGCTGATTCTGAGCAACTCCTGTGTCTTAAGGAAATTGTACATACTTTTGCTCTCTCCTCTGGACTCAAAGTCAATTATTCCAAGTCCAGCATGATGCCTATTAACATGGACTCTCAAAGGCTTGGGCATTTTGCTAATACCCTTTCTTGCCTCACTGGTTCCTTGCCTTTTACATACCTTGGTTTGCCCTTGAGCTTGAATAAACCTGCTGTGGAACATTTCCTGCCTATTGTTCAGAGAATTGAAAGAAGGTTATGTGGAATTGCTGACTTTCTTAATTATGGGGGGAAATTGCAGTTAGTCAAATCTGTGTTATCTTCCCTTCCCATATATTACATGAGCTGTTTTGAGCTTCCTGTCACTATCAAGGAGCAGTTGGTTAAATATATGAGGCAATGCTTGTGGAGAAAGAAAACTACTGATGTTCAAGCTAGAGGTACTGCTCTTGTAGCATGGGAGAAAGTTTGTAAACCTAAGAACCAGGGAGGTTTGGGTGTTCTTGATCTTAATGTTCAAAATTCTGCTCTTCTTTTAAAGAATTTGGATAAATTTTATAATCATAAGGATATTCCTTGGGTTCATCTAGTTTGGAACACCTACTATTGTAATGATAAGCTCCCTGGAAGAAGTCTTGAGGGATCCTTTTGGTGGAAAGCTCACCTCGAACTAATTGACATTTTTAAAGGACTTGCAAAGTGCTTGGCTGGAAATGGGAAAACCACACTTTTCTGGTCTGATATGTGGAATGATAGCTGCCTCCAACATAAGCTTCCTCACCTCCTCTCTTATGCAAAAAATCCTCACATCTCTGTCAGTGAGTTCCTGCATACCCCAAATACTCAGGACCTTTTTTACCTTCCTTTGTCACAGCAAGCTTATCAGGAATATCAAAGTCTTGAACAAATTCTCAAATCTGGCAGGGAAGGGGATTCTGATTGTTGGTCTTACATTTGGGGCAGTAATTATTCGGTGAAAAACGCTTACTGCTCATTAGCTGGTTACCAGCCGGTTCAGCCACATTTCCCTTGGTTATGGAAATCTTCTTGTCAGCAAAAACACAAATTCTTCTTCTGGCTCTTACTGCTTGATAGACTCAACACTAGAAACCTTCTGAAAAGGAAATGTTTCTCGCTGGCATCTTATGACTATGTCTTCCAGGGCTGCAATAGTGAAGAAACCAGCCTACATTTGTTTTGGGAATGTTCTTTTGCAAGAGCTTGCTGGGCTGAAATTTCTCAGGTCAATTTGGCTGATTCAACTATCTTTGAAGTGTTAGTCAGTATGAAAAAAGACCTCAATGTCCCTTTTGCAATGGAAATTCTGCTACTTGGAACTTGGGGCATTTGGATTTGCAGGAATAATGAAATTTTCAATAATCAGCATGCATCGATTGAGACCTGGAAGGCTATTGTAGCCCAGGAATTAAGATGGGTCCTTTTTAGAATTAAGAAGAAGTATTATCAGAGCCTTAAGGTTTGGATTGAAACCAATTTAGACAGGAGAAAGCTGATTAGAATTTATCCCTCTTCTTTGAGGTGGAATGAGTCTTGTAAATATTCTTTTGTAACTCTCTACAATATATAAAAATTGCAGTGGGGTCTTTTTGCCCTACTGTTTTACCCTAAAAAAAACCAGTGTCATTTCATGTGTGCTTTTTTTACTAACAAAAACCAGAGTCATTTCTTGTGTGTTCTATTCACATACCACATATGGATCCACCAGAGTCAATGAAATGTATGCTCTGTTCAGAGACCTCACATGGATCCACCAGTGTTATTGCATGTGTGTTCTTGTTACTAACAACAACCAGACTCATTGCATGTGTGTTCTTTTCAGATGCCACATATGGATCCACCAGTGTCATTGCATCTGTGTTCTTTTTACTAACAACAACCAGAGTCATTGCTATGTGTGTTCTCTTTAGAGACCACGCATGGATCCACCAGTGTCATTGCATGTGTGCTCTTTTCACAATCCACATATGGATCCACCAGTGTAATTGCATGTGTGTTCCTTTTACTAACAACAACAAGAGTCATTGAAATGTGTGTTCTTTTCACATACCACATATGGATCCACCAGTGTCATTGCATGTGTGTTCTTTTTAATAACATCAACCAGAGTCATTGCATGTGTGTTCTCTTCAGAGACCACACATGGATCCACCAGTGTCATCGCATGTGTGTTCTTGTTACTAACAACAACTAGAGTCATTACATGTGTGTTCTCTTCAGAGACCACACATGGATCAAGCAGTGTCATTGCATGTGTGTTCTTTTTACTAACAACAACCAGAGTAATTGAAATGTGTGTTCTTTTCACATACCACATATGGATCCACTAGTGTGTCATTGCATGTGTGTTCTTTTTACTAACAACAACCAGAGTCATTGAAATGTGTGTTCTTTTCACATACCACATATGGATCCACCAGTGTCATTGCATGTGTGTTCTTTTTACTAACAACAACTAGATTCATTGCATGTGTGTTCTCTTCAGAGACCACACATGGATCCACCAGTGTCATTGCATGTGTGTTCTTTTTTACTAACAACAATCAGAGTCATTGAAATGTGTGTTCTCTTCAGAGACCACACATGGATCAACCAGTGTCATTGCATGTGTGTTGTTTTTACTAACAACAACGAGAGTCATTGAAATGTGTGTTCTCTTCAGAGACCACACAAGGATCCTCCAGTGTCATTGCATGTGTGTTCTTTTTAATAACATCAACCAGAGTCATTGCATGTGTGTTCTCTTCAGAGACCACACATGGATCCACCAGTGTCATCGCATGTGTGTTCTTGTTACTAACAACAACCAGAGTCAATGCATGTGTGTTCTTTTCACATACCATATATGGATCCACCGGTGTCATTGGATGTGTGTTCTTTTTACTAACCACAACCAGTGTCATTGAAATGTGTGTTCTTTTCACATACCACATATGGATCCACCAGTGTCATTGCATGTGTGTTCTTTTTACTAACAACAACCAGAGTCATTGAAATGTGTGTTCTCTTCAGAGACCACACATGGATCCACCAGTGTCATTGCATGTGTGTTCTTTTTACTAACAACAACCAGAGTCATTGAAATGTGTGTTCTCTTTAGAGACCACACATGGATCCACCCGTGTCATTGCATGTGTGTTCTTTTTACTAACAACAACTAGAGTCATTGAAATGTGTGTTCTCTTCGGAGACCACACATGGATCAACCAGTGTCATTGCATGTGTGTTCTTTTTACTAACAACAACCAGAGTCATGGAAATGTGTGTTCTTTTCACATCCACATATGGATCCACTAGTGTCATTGCATGTGTTTTCTTTTTACTAACAACAACCAGAGTCATTGCATGTGTGTTCTTTTCACATAGCACATATGTATCCAACAGTGTCATTGCATGTGTGTTCTTTTTAATAACAACAACCAGAGTCATTGCATGTGTGTTCTCTTCAGATACCACACATGGATCCACCAGTGTCATTGCATGTGTGTTCTTTTCACTAACAACAACCAGAGTCATTGAAATGTGTGTTTTCTTCAGAGACCACACATGGATCCACCTGTGTCATTACATGTGTGTTCTTTTTACTAACAACAACCAGTGTCATTGCATGTGTGTTCTTTTCACAATCCACCTATGGATCCACCAGTGTCATTGCATGTGTGCTTTTTTTACTAACAACAACCAGAGTCCTTTCATGTGTGTTCTATTCACATACCACATATGGATCCACCAGAGTCATTGAAATGTATGCTCTCTTTAGAGACCTCACATGGATCCACGAGTGTTATTGCATGTGTGTTCTTGTTACTAACAACAACCAGACTCATTGCATGTGTGTTCTTTTCACATGCCACATATGGATCCACCAGTATCATTGCATGTGTGTTCTTTTTACTAACAACAACCAGAGTAATTGAAATGTGTGTTCTCTTCAGAGACCACACATGGATCCACCAGTGTCATTATATGTGTGTTCTTTTTACTAACAACAACTGGAGTCATTGCATGTGTGTTCTTTTCACATACCACATATGGATCCACCATTGTCATTGCATGTGTGCTATTTTCACAATCCACCTATGGATCCACCAGTGTAATTGCATGTGTGTTATTTTTACTAACAACAACCAGAGTCATTGAAATGTGTGTTCTTTTCACATACCACATATGGATCCACCAGTGTCATTGCATGTGTGTTCTTTTTACTAACAACAACTAGATTCATTGCATGTGTGTTCTCTTCAGAGACCACACATGGATCCACCAGTGTCATTGCATGTGTGTTCTTTTTTACTAACAACAATCAGAGTCATTGAAATGTGTGTTCTCTTCAGAGACCACACATGGATCAACCAGTGTCATTGCATGTGTGTTCTTTTTACTAACAACAACCAGAGTCATTGAAATGTGTGTTCTTTTCACATACCACATATGGATCCACTAGTGTCATTGCATGTGTGTTGTTTTTACTAACAACAACCAGAGTCATTGCATGTGTGTTCTCTTCAGAGACCACAGATGCATCCACTAGTGTCATTGCATGTGTGTTGTTTTTACTAACAACAACGAGAGTCATTGAAATGTGTGTTCTCTTCAGAGACCACACAAGGATCCTCCAGTGTCATTGCATGTGTGTTCTTTTTAATAACAACAACCAGAGTCATTGCATGTGTGTTCTCTTCAGAGACCACACATGGATCCACCAGTGTCATCGCATGTGTATTCTTGTTACTAACAACAGCTAGAGTCATTACATGTGTGTTCTTTTCACATACCATATATGGATCCACCGGTGTCATTGGATGTGTGTTCTTTTTACTAACCATAACCAGAGTCATTGAAATGTGTGTTCTTTTCACATACCACATATGGATCCACCAGTCATTGCATGTGTGTTCTTTTTACTAACAACAACCAGAGTCATTGAAATGTGTGTTCTCTTCAGAGACCACACATGGATCCACCAGTGTCATTGCATGTGTGTTCTTTTTACTAACAACAACCAGAGTAATTGAAATGTGTGTTCTCTTTAGAGACCACACATGGATCTACCCGTGTCATTGCATGTGTGTTCTTTTTACTAACAACAACCAGAGTCATTGAAATGTGTGTTCTCTTCGGAGACCACACATGGATCAACCAGTGTCATTGCATGTGTGTTCTTTTTACCAACAACAACCAGAGTCATTGAAATGTGTGTTCTTTTCACATCCACATATGGATCCACTAGTGTCATTGCATGTGTTTTCTTTTTACTAACAACAACCAGAGTCATTGCATGTGTGTTCTTTTCACATACCACATATGTGTCCAACAGTGTCATTGCATGTGTGTTCTTTTTAATAACAACAACCAGAGTCATTGCATGTGTATTCTCTTCAGATACCACACATGGATCCACCAGTGTCATTGCATGTGTGTTCTTTTCACTAACAACAACCAGAGTCATTGAAATGTGTGTTTTCTTTAGAGACCACACATGGATCCACCTGTGTCATTGCATGTGTGTTCTTTTTACTAACAACAACCAGTGTCATTGCATGTGTGTTCTTTTCACAATCCACCTATGGATCCACCAGTGTCATTGCATGTGTGCTTTTTTACTAACAACAACCAGAGTCATTTCATGTGTGTTCTATTCACATACCACATATGGATCCAGCAGAGTCATTGAAATGTATGCTCTCTTCAGAGACCTCACATGGATCCACGAGTGTTATTGCATGTGTGTTCTTGTTACTACCAACAACCAGACTCATTGCATGTGTGTTCTTTTCACATGCCACATATGGATCCACCAGTATCAGTGCATGTGTGTTCTTTTTACTAACAACAACCAGAGTCATTGAAATGTGTGTTCTCTTCAGAGACCACACATGGATCCACCAGTGTCATTATATGTGTGTTCTTTTTACTAACAACAACTGGAGTCATTGCATGTGTGTTCTTTTCACATACCACATATGGATCCACCAGTGTCATTGCATGTGTGCTATTTTCACAATCCACCTATGGATCCACCAGTGTAATTGCATGTGTGTTCTTTTTACTAACAACAACCAAAGTCATTGAAATGTGTGTTCTTTTCACATACCACATATGGATCCACCAGTGTCATTGCATGTGTGTTCTTTTTACTAACAACAACTAGATTCATTGCATGTGTGTTCTCTTCAGAGACCACACATGGATCCACCAGTGTCATTGCATGTGTGTTCTTTTTTACTAACAACAATCAGAGTCATTGAAATGTGTGTTCTCTTCAGAGACCACACATGGATCAACCAGTGTCATTGCATGTGTGTTCTTTTTACTAACAACAACCAGAGTCATTGAAATGTGTGTTCTTTTCACATACCACATATGGATCCACTAGTGTCATTGAATTTGTGTTCTTTTTACTAACAACAACCAGAGTCATTGCATGTGTGTTCTCTTCACATACCACATATGGATCCACCAGTGTCATTGCATGTGTATTCTTTTTAAGAACAACAACCAGAGTCATTGCATGTGTGTTCTCTTCAGAGACCACACATGGATCCACCAGTGTCATTGCATGTCTGTTATTTTTACTAACAACAACCAGAGTCATTGCATGTGTGTTCTTTTCACATACAACATATGGATCCACTAGTGTCATTGCATGTGTTTTCTTTTTACTAACAACAACCAGAGTCATTGCATGTGTGTTCTCTTTAGAGACCACACATGGATCCACCAGTGTCATTATATGTGTGTTCTTTTTACTAACAACAACTGGAGTCATTGCATGTGTGTTCTTTTCACATACCACGTATGGATCCACTAGTGTCATTGCATGTGTGCTCTTTTCACAATCCACATATGGATCCACCAGTGTAATTGCATGTCTGCTCTTCTTACTAACAACAACTAGAGTCATTGAAATGTGTGTTCTTTTCACATACCACATATGGATCCACCAGAGTCATTGAAATGTATGCTCTCTTCAGAGACCTCACATGGATCCACGAGTGTTATTGCATGTGTGTTCTTGTTACTAACAACAACCAGACTCATTGCATGTGTGTTCTTTTCACATGCCACATATGGATCCACCAGTATCATTGCATGTGTGTTCTTTTTACTAACAACAACCAGAGTCATTGAAATGTGTGTTCTCTTCAGAGACCACACATGGATCCACCAGTGTCATTATATGTGTGTTCTTTTTACTAACAACAACTGGAGTCATTGCATGTGTGTTCTTTTCACATACCACATATGGATCCACCAGTGTCATTGCATGTGTGCTATTTTCACAATCCACCTATGGATCCACCAGTGTAATTGCATGTGTGTTCTTTTTACTAACAACAACCAGAGTCATTGAAATGTGTGTTCTTTTCACATACCACATATGGATCCACCAGTGTCATTGCATGTGTGTTCTTTTTACTAACAACAACTAGATTCATTGCATGTGTGTTCTCTTCAGAGACCACACATGGATCCACCAGTGTCATTGCATGTGTGTTCTTTTTTACTAACAACAATCAGAGTCATTGAAATGTGTGTTCTCTTCAGAGACCACACATGGATCAACTAGTGTCATTGCATGTGTGTTATTTTTACTAACAACAACCAGAGTCATTGAAATGTGTGTTCTCTTCGGAGACCACACATGGATCAACCAGTGTCATTGCATGTGTGTTCTTTTTACTAACAACAACCAGAGTCATGGAAATGTGTGTTCTTTTCACATACCACATATGGATCCACTAGTGTCATTGCATGTGTGTTGTTTTTACTAACAACAACCAGAGTCATTGCATGTGTGTTCTCTTAAGAGACCACAGATGCATCCACTAGTGTCATTGCATGTGTGTTGTTTTTACTAACAACAACGAGAGTCATTGAAATGTGTGTTCTCTTCAGAGACCACACAAGGATCCTCCAGTGTCATTGCATGTGTGTTCTTTTTAATAACAACAACCAGAGTCATTGCATGTGTGTTCTCTTCAGAGACCACACATGGATCCACCAGTGTCATCGCATGTGTATTCTTGTTACTAACAACAGCTAGAGTCATTACATGTGTGTTCTTTTCACATACCATACATGGATCCACCGGTGTCATTGGATGTGTGTTCTTTTTACTAACCACAACCAGAGTCATTGAAATGTGTGTTCTCTTCAGAGACCACACATGGATCCACCAGTGTCATTCCATGTGTGTTCTTTTTACTAACAACAACCAGAGTCATTGAAATGTGTGTTCTCTTCAGAGACCACACATGGATCCACCAGTGTCATTATATGTGTGTTCTTTTTACTAACAACAACTGGAGTCATTGCATGTGTGTTCTTTTCACATACCACATATGGATCCACCAGTGTCATTGCATGTGTGCTATTTTCACAATCCACCTATGGATCCACCAGTGTAATTGCATGTGTGTTCTTTTTACTAACAACAACCAGAGTCATTGAAATGTGTGTTCTTTTCACATACCACATATGGATCCACTAGTGTCATTGCATGTGTGTTCTTTTTACTAACAACAACCAGAGTCATTGCATGTGTGTTCTCTTCACATACCACATATGGATCCACCAGTGTCATTGCATGTGTGTTCTTTTTAAGAACAACAACCAGAGTCATTGCATGTGTGTTCTCTTCAGAGAACACACATGGATCAACCAGTGTCATTGCATGTGTGTTGTTTTTACTAACAACAACCAGAGTCATTGCATGTGTGTTCTCTTCAGAGACCACACATGGATCCACTAGTGTCATTGCATGTGTGTTGTTTTTACTAACAACAACGAGAGTCATTGAAATGTGTGTTCTCTTCAGAGACCACACAAGGATCAACCAGTGTCATTGCATGTGTGTTCTTTTTAATAACAACAACCAGAGTCATTGCATGTGTGTTCTCTTCAGAGACCACACATGGATCCACCAGTGTCATCGCATGTGTGTTCTTGTTACTAACAACAACCAGAGTCATTGCATGTGTGTTCTTTTCACATACCATATATGGATCCACCGGTGTCATTGGATGTGTGTTCTTTTTACTAACCACAACCAGAGTCATTGAAATGTGTGTTCTTTTCACATACCACATATAGATCCACCAGTGTCATTGCATGTGTGTTCTTTTTACTAACAACAACCAGAGTCATTGAAATGTGTGTTCTCTTCAGAGACCACACATGGATCCACCAGTGTCATTGCATGTGTGTTCTTTTTACTAACAACAACCAGAGTCATTGAAATGTGTGTTCTCTTTAGAGACCACACATGGATCCACCCGTGTCATTGCATGTGTGTTCTTTTTACTTACAACAACTAGAGTCATTGAAATGTGTGTTCTCTTCGGAGACCACACATGGATCAACCAGTGTCATTGCATGTGTGTTCTTTTTACTAACAACAACCAGAGTCATTGAAATGTGTGTTCTTTTCACATACCACATATGGATCCACTAGTGTCATTGCATGTGTGTTCTTTTTACTAACAACAACCAGAGTCATTGCATGTGTGTTCTTTTCACATACCACATATGTATCCACCAGTGTCATTGCATGTGTGTTCTTTTTAATAACAACAACCAGAGTCATTGCATGTGTGTTCTCTTCAGATACCACACATGGATCCACCAGTGTCATTGCATGTGTGTTCTTTTCACTAACAACAACCAGAGTCATTGAAATGTGTGTTCTCTTCAGAGACCACATATGGATCCACCTGTGTCATTGCATGTGTGTTCTTTTTACTAACAACAACCAGTGTCATTGCATGTGTGTTCTTTTCACAATCCACCTATGGATCCACCATTGTCATTGCATGTGTGCTTTTTTACTAACAACAACCAGAGTCATTTCATGTGTGTTCTATTCACATACCACATATGGATCCACCAGAGTCATTGAAATGTATGCTCTCTTCAGAAACCTCACATGGATCCACGAGTGTTATTGCATGTGTGTTCTTGTTACTAACAACAACCAGACTCATTGCATGTGTGTTCTTTTCACATGCCACATATGGATCCACCAGTATCATTGCATGTGTGTTCTTTTTACTAACAACAACCAGAGTCATTGAAATGTGTGTTCTCTTCAGAGACCACACATGGATCCACCAGTGTCATTATATGTGTGTTCTTTTTACTAACAACAACTGGAGTCATTGCATGTGTGTTCTTTTCACATACCACATATGGATCCACCAGTGTCATTGCATGTGTGTTCTTTTTACTAACAACAACCAGAGTCATTGAAATGTGTGTTCTTTTCACATACCACATATGGATCCACCAGTGTCATTGCATGTGTGTTCTTTTTACTAACAACAACTAGATTCATTGCATGTGTGTTCTCTTCAGAGACCACACATGGATCCACCAGTGTCATTGCATGTGTGTTCTTTTTTACTAACAACAATCAGAGTCATTGAAATGTGTGTTCTCTTCAGAGACCACACATGGATCAACCAGTGTCATTGCATGTGTGTTCTTTTTACTAACAACAACCAGAGTCATTGAAATGTGTGTTCTTTTCACATACCACATATGGATCCAGTAGTGTCATTGAATGTGTGTTCTTTTTACTAACAACAACCAGAGTCATTGCATGTGTGTTCTCTTCACATACCACGTATGGATCCACCAGTGTCATTGCATGTGTGTTATTTTTAAGAACAACAACCAGAGTCATTGCATGTGTGTTCTCTTCAGAGACCACACATGGATCCACCAGTGTCATTGCATGTCTGTTCTTTTTACTAACAACAACCAGAGTCATTGCATGTGTGTTCTTTTCACATACCACATATGGATCCACTAGTGTCATTGCATGTGTGTTCTTTTTACTAACAACAACCAGAGTCATTGCATGTGTGTTCTCTTCACATACCACATATGGATCAACCAGTGTCATTGCATGTGTGTTCTTTTTAAGAACAACAACCAGAGTCATTGCATTTGTGTTCTCTTTAGAGACCACACATGGATCCACCAGTGTCATTGCATGTGTGTTCTTTTCACTAACAACAACTAGAGTCATTGAAATGTGTGTTCTCTTCAGGGACCACACATGGATCCACGAGTGTCATTGCATGTTTTTTTTTACTAACAACAACCAAAGTCATTGCATGTGTGTTCTCTTCAGATAACACACATGGATCCACTAGTGTCATTGCATGTGTGTTCTTTTTACTAACAATAAGGAGAGTCATTGAAATGTGTGTTCTCTTCAGAGACCACACATGGATCCACCAGTGTCATTGCATGTGTGTTCTTTTTACTTACAACAACCAGAGTCATTGCATGTGTGTTCTCTTCAGATAACACACATGGATCCACCAGTGTCATCGCATGTGTGTTCTTGTTACTAACAACAAACAGAGTCATTGTATGTGTGTTCTTTTCACATACCATATATGGATCCACTGGTGTCATTGCATGTGTGTTCTTTTTACTAACCACAACCAGAGTCATTGAAATGTGTGGTATTTTCACATACCACGTATGGATCCACCAGTGTCATTGCATGTGTGTTCTTTTTACTAACAACAACCAGAGTCATTGCATGTGCGTTCTTTTCACATACCACATATGGATCCTCCAGTGTCATTGCATGTGTGCTCTTTTTACAAACAACAACCAGAGTCATTGCATGTGTGTTCTCTTCAGAGACCACACATGGATCCACTAGTGTCATTGCATGTGTGTTCTTTTTACTAACAACAACCAGAGTCATTGAAATGTGTGTTCTCTTCAGAGACCACACATGGATCCACCAGTGTCATTCCATGTGTGTTCTTTTTACTAACAACAACCAGAGTCATTGAAATGTATGTTCTCTTTAGAGACCACACATGGATCCACCCGTTTCACTACATGTGTGTTCTTTTTACTAACAACAACCAATGTCATTGCATGTGTGTTCTTTTCAAAATCCACCAACGGATCCACCAGTGTCATTGCATGTGTGCCTTTTTTACTAACAACAACCAGAGTCATTTCATGTGTGTTCTTTTCACATACCACATATGGATCCACCAGAGTCATTGAAATGTATGTTCTCTTTAGAGACCACACATGGATCCACCAGTGTTATTGCATGTGTGTTCTTGTTACAAACAACAACCAGAGTCATTGCATGTGTGTTCTTTTCACATGCCACATATGGATCCACCCGTGTCATTGCATGTGTGCTCTTTTCACAATCAACCTATGGATCCACCAGAGTAATTGCATGTGTGTTCCTTTTACTAAAAACAACCAGAGTCATTGCATGTGTGTTCTTTTCACATACCACATATGGATCCACCAGTGTCATTCCATGTGTGCTCTTTTTACAACCAACAACCAGAGTCATTGCATGTGTGTTCTCTTCAGAGACCACACATGGATCCACCAGTGTCATTGCATGTGCGTTCTTTTTACTAACAACAACCAGAGTCATTGAAATGTGTGTTCTCTTTAGAGACCACACATGGATCCACCAGTGTCATTCCATGTGTGTTCTTTTTAGTAACAACAACCAGAGTCATTGAAATGTGTGTTCTCTTTATATCCCACACATGCATCCACCTGTGTCATTGCATGTGTGTTCTTTTTACTAACAACAACCAGTGTTATTGCATGTGTGTTCTTTTCACAATCCACCTATGGATCCACCAGTGTCATTGCATGTGTGCCTTTTTTACTAACAACAACCAGAGTCATTTCATGTGTGTTCTTTTGACATACCACATATGGATCCACCAGAGTCATTGAAATGTATGTTCTCTTCAGAGACCACACATGTATCCACCAGTGTTATTGCATGTGTGTTCTTGTTACTAACAACAACCAGAGTCATTGCATGTGTTCTTTTCACATACCAAATATGGATCCACCGGTGTCATTGCATGTGTTCTCTTTTCACAATCAACCTATGGATCCACCAGTGTCATTGCATGTGTGTTCTTTTTACTAACAACAACCAGAGTCATTGAAATGTGTGTTCTTTTCACATACAACATATGGATCCACTAGTGTCATTGCATGTGTGTTCTTTTTACTAACAACAACCAGAGTCATTGCATGTGTGTTCTTTTCACATACGACATATGGATCCACCAGTGTCATTGCATGTGTTCTCTTTTTACAAACAACAACCAGAGTCATTGCATGTGTGTTCTCTTCAGAGACCACACATGGATCCACCAGTGTCATTGCATGTCCGTTCTTTTTACTAACAACAACCAGAGTCATTGAAATGTGTGTTCTCTTCAGAGACCACACATGGATCCACCAGTGTCATTCCATGTGTGTTCTTTTTACTAACAACAACCAGAGTCATTGAAATGTGTGTTCTCTTTAGAGACCATACATGGATCCACCCGTGTCATTGCATGTGTGTTCTTTTTACTAACAACAACGAGTGTCATTGCATGTGTGTTCTTTTCACAATCCACCTATGGATCCACCAGTGTCATTGCATGTGTGCCTTTTTTACTAACAACAACCAGAGTCATTTCATGTGTGTTCTTTTCACATACCACATATGGATCCACCAGTGTCATTGCATGTGTGCTCTTTTTACAAACAACAACCAGAGTCATTGCATGTGTGTTCTCTTCAGAGACCACACATGGATCCACCAGTGTCATTTCATGTGTGTTATTTTTACTAACAACAACCAGAGTCATTGAAATGTGTGTTCTCTACAGAGACCACACATGGATCAACCAGTGTCATTGCATGTGTGTTCTTTTTACTAAGAACAAGAAATGTGTGTTCTTTTTACATACCACATATGGATCCACTAGTGTCATTGCATGTGTGTTCTTTTTACTAACAACAACCAAAGTCATTGCATGTGTGTTCTTTTCACATACCACATATGGATCCACCAGTGTCATTGCATGTGTGTTCTTTTTACTAACACAACCAGAGTCATTGCATGTGTGTTCTCTTCAGAGACCACACATGGATCCACCAGTGTCACTGCATGTGTGTTCTTTTCACTAACAACAACCAGAGTCATTGAAATGTGTGTTCTCTTCAGAGACCACACATGGATCCACTAGTGTCATTGCATGTGTGTTGTTTTTACTTACAACAACCAGAGTCATTGCATGTGTGTTCTCTTAAGAGACCACACATGGATCCACCAATGTCATTGCATGTGTGTTCTTTTTACTAAAAACAACCGGAGTCATTGAAATGTGTGTTCTCTTCAGAGACCACACATGGATCCACCAGTGTCATTGCATGTGTGTTCTTTTTACTAACAACAACTGGAGTCATTGCACGTGTGTTCTTTTCACATACCACATATGGATCCACCAGTGTCATTGCATGTGTGCTCTTTTCACAATCCACCTATGGATCCACCAGTGTAATTGCACGTGTGTTCTTTTTACTAACAACAACCAAACTCATTGAAATGTGTGTTCTTTTCACATACCACATATGGATCCACCAGTGTCATTGCATGTGTGTTCTTTTTACTAACAACAACCAGAGTCATTGAAATGTGTGTTCTCTTCAGAGACCACACATGGATCAACCAATGTCATTGCATGTGTGTTCTTTTTACTAACAACAACCAGAGTCATTGAAATGTGTGTTCTTTTCACATACCACATATGGATCCACTATTATCATTGCATGTGTGTTATTTTTACTAACAACAACCAGAGTCATTGCATGTGTATTCTTTTCACATACCACATATGGATCCACGAGTGTCATTGCATGTGTGTTCTTTTTACTAAGAACAACCAGAGTCATTGCATGTGTGTTCTTTTCACATACCACATATGGATCCACCAGTGTCATTGCATGTGTGCTCTTTTTACAAACAAAAACCAGAGTCATTGCATGTGTGTTCTCTTCAGAGACCACACATGGATCCACCAGTGTCATTGCATGTGCGTTCTTTTTACTAACAACTACCAGAGTCATTGAAATGTGTGTTCTCTTCAGAGACCACACATGGATCCACCAGTGTCATTCCACGTGTGTTCTTTTCACTAACAACAACCAGCGTCTTTGAAATGTGTGTTCTCTTTAGAGACCACACATGGATCCACCCGTGTCATTCCATGTGTGTTCTTTTTACTCACAACAAACAATGTCATTGCGTGTGTGTTCTTTTCACAATCCACCTATGGATCCACCAGTGTCATTGCATGTGTGCCTTTTTTAGTAACAACAACCAGAGTCATTTCATGTGTGTTCTTTTCACATACCACATATGGATCCACCAGAGTCATTGAAATGTATGTTCTCTTCACAGACCACACATGGATCCACCAGTGTTATTGAATTTGTGTTCATGTTACTAACAACAACTAGAGGCATTGCATGTGTGTTATTTTCACATACCACATATGGATCCACCGGTGTCATTGCATGTGTGCTCTTTTCACAATCAACCTATGGATCCACCAGTGTCATTGCATGTGTGTTCTTTTTACTAACAACAACCAGAGTCATTGCATGTGTGTTATTTTCACATACCACATATGGATCCACCAGTGTCATTGCATGTGTGCTATTTTTACAAACAACAACCAGAGTCATTGCATGTGTGTTCTCTTCAGAGACCACAAATGGATCCACCAGTGTCATTGCATGTGCGTTCTTTTTACTAACAACAACCAGAGTCATTGAAATGTGTGTTCTCTTCAGAGACCACACATGGATCCACCAGTGTCATTCCACGTGTGTTCTTTTGTAAGATCCCTCCTTTGTAAAGGAAAAGATCCCTGTGATTGCAATGCTAGTCCCTGGATCAATGCTAGCGTCCACAGTTTAAGATGAAGTACACAGATACAAAGGTCGTTTATTACAGTCATTCCAGAGATAAAACATAGTCTTTTACAACTCATGGCCAAAGGCCTAATACAAGAGTTTATGGAATATGTAAATAAACATAAGTCTTCATCTTCATGTGCCACAGGCAAGCATGTTGAGTGTAGACTCATGACTCCTAATCATCATCAGAATAACGTGCAACATTACAAGTTACAGCCACAGAGGGTCAATACTTTGGAATAGTATTGGCAAGTGACACCTTAGTATATTTTAAGTGGACTATAATACTATATGCATTTGGCTGGTGGATCTTAGGCTTGCATTGCTCAAAATAGATTTTTCCTAACTTTTTGAAAATACTAAGTTTTTGTAAGGCACAAAACACCCAAGGCATCTACCAATCAAAGACTGCAGATCCACTCAGGGCATCTACCAATCAAGGACTGAAGATCCTTTAACCCTTGTTCACCCACAAGTTTTATTTAGAAATTGGAGTGATGAGATTCTTGAAGTTTCCATGTCTTGATGCTCAAATTGTCCTTTACCAGGGACATGGCTAAGTACTTAGGTTTTACACTCTGCAGAGGTGGTGCACTTTCCCCACAAGCCTTGGTTTCCCAAGACATGATCCTTCAGTAGCCTTTCCTTAGTCAAATGGACGCGTTCCAACCTATCATTCCCTCTACCACCCACTGTCCAAAAGACTAAGTTCTAGCATCCTAAGATCATGGAAGAGCCCATATTGCCAAGTGGTTGCACTTGAAGCTTCTCAACATTTGACATCTCAAATCTCTTTGTTCCTGGGTGGCCATCCACAAGTGAGATACACAAGCCAAGTCCATGGCCTTGTGAACCACTCAACATAAACCATTCTTTCCATTCCACCCAGGTGATTCATTAACTTAGTTGTTTTGTTAAATAAAAACAAGTCCTTAGACTTAGAATATTTTTCCATAGTGTGAGTATATAAACCACCCTTGTTTTCTAATAGCTAGGCTAAGCATGGCATGGCAACTTATCCTTAGGGAATTTTTCCTAGCAACTCTAGCATTCTAATCTATATAGGATTTCCCAACATCATTTGACAAGTGTGGCATGCAAGTCTTAACAAAATATATCTAATGCAAGTATAAAATATAGGAATGGAATATTCATGAAGATATCACTTGCCTTGGTAGTGTGGAGAGTAGCACTCGTCACAATCACAATCACTAGCAAAATCGACACACAAAGTTGTAGCACACAATTACACACAAATATATACAAACAAGGATAATATGAATGCATGCATGAATCTACTAAGTGGTGATTTTTGAAAAACTCTACCAATCAAGTGCATGAATACAGAAACTTAACAAGTCACAAGTTTGCCAACTAAGCAAAATAACCCTAAAACAAAATACTAAACTAAATCTATACTCAAAAAGGCCTCAAACAGGTTTCTACAATTTAAGCCAATCTATTGGTTACTATTTGCTAAACAAAAAGGATAGGCAGAAAGGTCTTGTTTTACTTAATCCAACGGTATAAAATTTGTAAATTTTGGACGTGTGGATCCAAAGTTACAAGGGTTTGAAGTTTGCAAATAAATCTGTTTTCAAATTTCTTTTTAAACAGATCTAGTGCCACGCGGCGCGATATCATTGGACGGTACCGGTTCGCTGCGGATCACAGCTGTGGGGCGTTGGATCAGATCGATCGCACGGTCCTCAGAGCGTACCCATTCGCGTTTAAGTGGTTCTATCGTACACGCCCGATCTAGATCGAACGGTTGCTGTCGCATTGACCAGAAGCTGGCGGCGCTGCGGTGGATAGCGGCGGTGGAACGGTCGGTCGACGACGGAGGCGACGCTACAGGGGGTGAGGGAGAAGGAGGGGTTGCTCACCAGGCTCAGGAGGTCACGGCGATGCTTGGGGAGGTGTTGGTCGGGCGAGGGGCGCTCTGGTACGACTGCGATTGCTCGCCGGAGTGGAAGACGGCGTCGGTGCGTCGGGTGGTCGTCGTGGACGTCGCTGTGAATCACCCCAAGGAAAAACAACAGCGTGGTTAGGTTCACAGGGTCAAGGCGAAGTCGTGGGCATGAACGGGAAGGCGAGGGGCGGCCGGAAACTACCTGTGGGCTTCGCCGGAGAGGAAGCAGACGGCGGCGGCGAGTCGAGCTTGTCGAAGACGGTGTCCTGGGTCACGAGCGGGCGAACCAGGAGTATTAGGAGATGCGTGAGGTCGAGAGGAGTCCACTCGCGTGAAGTAGAGGCAGAGGGGTGGTCGGAGTTGGCCGGAATCGGCGAGGGAAGTCGTCGGAGCAGGGGGCGTTCGGGGAGGAATTGGGGGCGGTCTAAGGCGTGCCAGCGCGGGGTGTCAGAGGGGATTTATAGAGGAGACATGGGCATTTAAGACTGCTTGATCAAAGCTGGTAACATCGGTCGCGTTAAGGCGAATTAAGCTGGAGCAATCAACGGCATAACGGGGGGGAGAAGAACTGGTCGCTGCGGGGTGGGTGAAGGAGACGATGAACAGTGATAGCGGGCCTACCAGTCAGTGGGAAAAGGAGAGAGGAGGAGGTCCACTGGTCAGTGTCTCTGTGGGCTGATTCGGCGGTGAGGAAAAACGGTTCGGGGAAAAATAAGAGGAGGTGGGGTCTGTTGTCAGCGAGTGAGTGAGAGGGATAGGTGGGTCCCGTTTGTCTGTGACTGAGTGGGTAAGAAAATTGGTGCCAAAAGTTTTATTCGAGGAGAAGACTGGGCTGGTTTTGCTGGGCCTTAGTGGGCTGCTCTATTTTATTTCTGTCTAAATCTTTTTCTTTTTCTATTTCTATTTTCTCGAATGATTTTTGATATGAATTCCATTCCTTTTGAATTCAAACAGCTTTGGGAATTTTTGCAGGGTTCTGTGGGTTCAAAAACTAGTCAATTAACCATGTGGTTACTAGCAAGGGTTTGGTCAAGCTTGGACTCCAAATCAAACAAAGACTTTTGCTCTAGTTTGCAACTGTTTGAAATAGGGTTTGAAAATATTTCTAAATTGGAAACTTGGGTTAAAATGCTATACCTAATCTTTCCAACCATGGAGGCAAGCAAACAAGTTCATAGACAATCAAATCTCAAATGGTGTTGGCCAATTGAGATAAATTGCCCACATGAAATCATAGCCTAAGTTTATGCATCTAAATGATTTTGAGAAAAACCCTAAATGAATGAAAGTTGCAAGGATGATATGAATGAGTTTTGAAACATGATTTTTGGGATGTTACATCTTTTTACTAACAACAACCAGAGTCATTGAAATGTGTGTTCTCTTTAGAGACCACACATGGATCCACCCGTGTCATTGCATGTGTGTTCTTTTTACTAACAACAACCAGTGTCATTGCATGTGTGTTCTTTACACAATCCACCTATGGATCCACCAGTGTCATTGCATGTGTGCCTTTTTTACTAACAACAACCAGAGTCATTTCATGTGTGTTCTTTTCACATACCACATATGGATCCACCAGTGTCATTGCATGTGTCCTCTTTTTACAATCAACAACCAGAGTCATTGCATGTGTGTTCTCTTCAGAGACCACACATGGATCCACCAGTGTCATTGCATGTGTGTTCTTTTTACTAACAACAACCAGAGTCATTGAAATGTGTGTTCTCTTTAGATACCACACATGGATCCACCAGTGTCATTATATGTGTGTTCTTTTTACTAACAACAACTGGAGTCATTGCATGTGTGTTCTTTTCACATACCACATATGGATCCACCAGTGTCATTGCATGTGTGTTCTTTTTACTAACAACAACCAGAGTCATTGAAATGTGTGTTCTTTTCACATACCACATATGGATCCCCCAGTGTCATTGCATGTGTGTTCTTTTTACTAACAACAACTAGATTCATTGCATGTGTGTTCTCTTCAGAGACCATACATTGATCCACCAGTGTCATTGCATGTGTGTTCTTTTTTACTAACAACAATCAGAGTCATTGAAATGTGTGTTCTCTTCAGAGACCACATATGGATCCACTAGTGTCATTGCATGTGTGTTCTTTTTACTAACAACAACCAGAGTCATTGCATGTGTGTTCTCTTCACATACCACATATGGATCCACCAGTGTCATTGCATGTGTGTTCTTTTTAAGAACAACAACCAGAGTCATTGCATGTGTGTTCTCTTCAGAGACCACACATGGATCCACCAGTGTCATTGCATGTGTGTTCTTTTCACTAACAACAACTAGAGACATTGAAATGTGTGTTCTCTTCAGGGACCACACATGGATCCACGAGTGTCATTGCATGTGTGTTGTTTTTACTAACAACAACCAGAGTCATTGGATGTGTGTTCTCTTCAGATAACACACATGGATCCACTAGTGTCATTGCATGTGTGTTCTTTTTACTAACAATAAGGAGAGTCATTGAAATGTGTGTTCTCTTCAGAGACCACACATGGATCCACCAGTGTCATTGCATGTGTGTTCTTTTTACTTACAACAACCAGAGTCATTGCATGTGTGTTCTCTTCAGATAACACACATGGATCCACCAGTGTCATCGCATGTGTGTTCTTGTTACTAACAACAAACAGAGTCATTGTATGTGTGTTCTTTTCCAATACCATATATGGATCCACTGGTGTCATTGCATGTGTGTTCTTTTTACTAACCACAACCAGAGTCATTGAAATGTGTTTTATTTTCACATACCACATATGGATCCACCAGTGTCATTGCATGTGTGTTCTTTTTACTAACAACAACCAGAGTCATTGCATGTGCGTTCTTTTCACATACCACATATGGATCCTCCAGTGTCATTGCATGTGTGCTCTTTTTACAAACAACAACCAGAGTCATTGCATGTGTGTTCTCTTCAGAGACCACACATGGATCCACTAGTGTCATTGCATGTGTGTTCTTTTTACTAACAACAACCAGAGTCATTGAAATGTGTGTTCTCTTCAGAGACCACACATGGATCCACCAGTGTCATTCCATGTGTGTTCTTTTTACTAACAACAACCAGAGTCATTGAAATGTATGTTCTCTTTCGAGACCACACATGGATCCACCCGTGTCACTACATGTGTGTTCTTTTTACTAACAACAACCAATGTCATTGCATGTGTGTTCTTTTCAAAATCCACCAATGGATCCACCAGTGTCATTGCATGTGTGCCTTTTTTACTAACAACAACCAGAGTCATTTCATGTGTGTTCTTTTCACATACCACATATGGATCCACCAAAGTCATTGAAATGTATGTTCTCTTTAGAGACCACACATGGATCCACCAGTGTTATTGCATGTGTGTTCTTGTTACAAACAACAACCAGAGTCATTGCATGTGTGTTCTTTTCACATACCACATATGGATCCACCGGTGTCATTGCATGTGTGCTCTTTTCACAATCAACCTATGGATCCACCAGAGTAATTGCATGTGTGTTCTTTTTACTAAAAACAACCAGAGTCATTGCATGTGTGTTCTTTTCACATACCACATATGGATCCACCAGTGTCATTCCATGTGTGCTCTTTTTACAAACAACAACCAGAGTCATTGCATGTGTGTTCTCTTCAGAGACCACACATGGATCCACCAGTGTCATTGCATGTGCGTTCTTTTTACTAACAACAACCAGAGTCATTGAAATGTGTGTTCTCTTCAGAGACCACAGATGGATCCACCAGTGTCATTGCATGTGTGTTCTTTTTAGTAACAACAACCAGAGTCATTGAAATGTGTGTTCTCTTTATATCCCACACATGCATCCACCTGTGTCATTGCATGTGTGTTCTTTTTACTAACAACAACCAGTGTCATTGCATGTGTGTTCTTTTCACAATCCACCTATGGATCCACCAGTGTCATTGCATGTGTGCCTTTTTTACTAACAACAAACAGAGTCATTTCATGTGCGTTCTTTTGACATACCACATATGGATCCACCAGAGTCATTGAAATGTATGTTCTCTTCAGAGACCACACATGTATCCACCAGTGTTATTGCATGTGTGTTCTTGTTACTAACAACAACCAGAGTCATTGCATGTGTGTTCTTTTCACATACCACATATGGATCCACCGGTGTCATTGCATGTGTGCTCTTTTCACAATCAACCTATGGATCCACCAGTGTCATTGCATGTGTGTTCTTTTTACTAACAACAACCAGAGTCATTGAAATGTGTGTTCTTTTCACATACCACATATGGATCCACTAGTGTCATTGCATGTGTGTTCTTTTTACTAACAACAACCAGAGTCATTGCATGTGTGTTCTTTTCACATACGACATATGGATCCACCAGTGTCATTGCATGTGTGCTCTTTTTACAAACAACAACCAGAGTCATTGCATGTGTGTTCTCTTCAGAGACCACACATGGATCCACCAGTGTCATTCCATGTGCGTTCTTTTTACTAACAACAACCAGAGTCATTGAAATGTGTGTTCTCTTCAGAGACCACACATGGATCCACCAGTGTCATTGCATGTGTGTTCTTTTTACTTACAACAACCAGAGTCATTGCATGTGTGTTCTCTTCAGATAACACACATGGATCCACCAGTGTCATCGCATGTGTGTTCTTGTTACTAACAACAAACAGTGTCATTGTATGTGTGTTCTTTTCACATACCATATATGGATCCACTGGTGTCATTGCATGTGTGTTCTTTTTACTAACCACAACCAGAGTCATTGAAATGTGTGGTATTTTCACATACCACGTATGGATCCACCAGTGTCATTGCATGTGTGTTCTTTTTACTAACAACAACCAGAGTCATTGCATGTGCGTTCTTTTCACATACCACATATGGATCCTCCAGTGTCATTGCATGTGTGCTCTTTTAACAAACAACAACCAGAGTCATTGCATGTGTGTTCTCTTCAGAGACCACACATGGATCCACTAGTGTCATTGCATGTGTGTTCTTTTTACTAACAACAACCAGAGTCATTGAAATGTGTGTTCTCTTTAGAGACCACACATGGATCCACCAGTGTCATTCCATGTGTGTTCTTTTTACTAACAACAACCAGAGTCATTGAAATGTATGTTCTCTTTAGAGACCACACATGGATCCACCCGTGTCACTACATGTGTGTTCTTTTTACTAACAACAACCAATGTCATTGCATGTGTGTTCTTTTCAAAATCCACCAATGGATCCACCAGTGTCATTGCATGTGTGCCTTTTTTACTAACAACAACCAGAGTCATTTCATGTGTGTTCTTTTCACATACCACATATGGATCCACCAGAGTCATTGAAATGTATGTTCTCTTCAGAGACCACACAAGGATCCACCAGTGTTATTGCATGTGTGTTCTTGTTACAAACAACAACCAGAGTCATTGCATGTGTGTTCTTTTCACATACCACATATGGATCCACCGGTGTCATTGCATGTGTGCTCTTTTCACAATCAACCTATGGATCCACCAGAGTAATTGCATGTGTGTTCTTTTTACTAAAAACAACCAGAGTCATTGCATGTGTGTTCTTTTCACATACCACATATGGGTCCACCAGTGTCATTCCATGTGTGCTCTTTTTACAAACAACAACCAGAGTCATTGCATGTGTGTTCTCTTCAGAGACCACACATGGATCCACCAGTGTCATTGCATGTGCGTTCTTTTTACTAACAACAACCAGAGTCATTGAAATGTGTGTTCTCTTCAGAGACCACACATGGATCCACAAGTGTCATTCCATGTGTGTTGTTTTTAGTAACAACAATCAGAGTCATTGAAATGTGTGGTCTCTTCAGAGACCACATATGGATCCACCAGTGTCATTGCATGTGTGTTCTTTTTACTAACAACAACCAGAGTCATTGAAATGTGTGTTCTTTTCACATACCACATATGGATCCACTAGTGTCATTGAATGTGTGTTCTTTTTACTAACAACAACCAGAGTCATTGCATGTGTGTTCTCTTCACATACCACATATGGATCCACCAGTGTCATTGCATGTGTGTTCTTTTTAAGAACAACAACCAGAGTCATTGCATGTGTGTTCTCTTCAGAGACCACACATGGATCCACCAGTGTCATTGCATGTCTGTTCTTTTTACTAACAACAACCAGAGTCATTGCATGTGTGTTCTTTTCACATACCACATATGGATCCACTAGTGTCATTGCATGTGTGTTCTTTTTACTAACAACAACCAGAGTCATTGCATGTGTGTTCTCTTCACATACCACATATGGATCCACCAGTGTCATTGCATGTGTGTTCTTTTTAAGAACAACAACCAGAGTCATTGCATGTGTGTTCTCTTCAGAGACCACACATGGATCCACCAGTGTCATTGCATGTGTGTTCTTTTCACTAACAACAACTAGAGACATTGAAATGTGTGTTCTCTTCAGGGACCACACATGGATCCACGAGTGTTATTGCATGTGTGTTGTTTTTACTAACAACAACCAGAGTCATTGCATGTGTGTTCTCTTCAGATAACACACATGGATCCACTAGTGTCATTGCATGTGTGTTCTTTTTACTAACAAAAAGGAGAGTCATTGAAATGTGTGTTCTCTTCAGAGACCACACATGGATCCACCAGTGTCATTGCATGTGTGTTCTTTTTACTTACAACAACCAGAGTCATTGCATGTGTGTTCTCTTCAGATAACACACATGGATCCACCAGTGTCATCGCATGTGTGTTCTTGTTACTAACAACAAACAGAGTCATTGTATGTGTGTTCTTTTCACATACCATATATGGATCCACTGGTGTCATTGCATGTGTGTTCTTTTTACTAACCACAACCAGAGTCATTGAAATGTGTTTTATTTTCACATACCACGTATGGATCCACCAGTGTCATTGCATGTGTGTTCTTTTTACTAACAACAACCAGAGTCATTGCATGTGCGTTCTTTTCACATACCACATATGGATCCTCCAGTGTCATTGCATGTGTGCTCTTTTTACAAACAACAACCAGAGTCATTGCATGTGTGTTCTCTTCAGAGACCACACATGGATCCACTAGTATCATTGCATGTGTGTTCTTTTTACTAACAACAACCAGAGTCATTGAAATGTGTGTTCTCTTCAGAGACCACACATGGATCCACCAGTGTCATTCCATGTGTGTTATTTTTACTAACAACAACCAGAGTCATTGAAATGTATGTTCTCTTTAGATACCACACATGGATCCACCCGTGTCACTACATGTGTGTTCTTTTTACTAACAACAACCAATGTCATTGCATGTGTGTTCTTTTCAAAATCCACCAATGGATCCACCAGTGTCATTGCATGTGTGCCTTTTTTACTAACAACAACCAGAGTCATTTCAGGTGTGTTCTTTTCACATACCACATATGGATCCACCAGAGTCATTGAAATGTATGTTCTCTTCAGAGACCACACATGGATCCACCAGTGTTATTGCATGTGTGTTCTTGTTACAAACAACAACCAGAGTCATTGCATGTGTGTTCTTTTCACATACCACATATGGATCCACCGGTGTCATTGCATGTGTGCTCTTTTCACAATCAACCTATGGATCCACCAGAGTAATTGCATGTGTGTTCTTTTTACTAAAAACAACCAGAGTCATTGCATGTGTGTTCTTTTCACATACCACATATGGATCCACCAGTGTCATTCCATGTGTGCTCTTTTTACAAACAACAACCAGATTCATTGCATGTGTGTTCTCTTCAGAGACCACACATGGATCCACCAGTGTCATTGCATGTGCGTTCTTTTTACTAACAACAACCAGAGTCATTGAAATGTGTGTTCTCTTCAGAGACCACACATGGATCCACCAGTGTCATTCCATGTGTGTTCTTTTTAGTAACAACAACCAGAGTCATTGAAATGTGTGTTCTCTTTATATCCCACACATGCATCCACCTGTGTCATTGCATGTGTGTTCTTTTTACTAGCAACAACCAGTGTCATTGCATGTGTGTTCTTTTCACAATCCACCTATGGATCCACCAGTGTCATTGCATGTGTGCCTTTTTTACTAACAACAAGCAGAGTCATTTCATGTGTGTTCTTTTGACATACCACATATGGATCCACCAGAGTCATTGAAATGTATGTTCTCTTCAGAGACCACACATGTATCCACCAGTGTTATTGCATGTGTGTTCTTGCTACTAACAACAACCAGAGTCATTGCATGTGTGTTCTTTTCACATACCACATATGGATCCACCGGTGTCATTGCATGTGTGCTCTTTTCACAATCAACCTATGGATCCACCAGTGTCATTGCATGTGTGTTCTTTTTACTAACAACAACCAGAGTCATTGAAATGTGTGTTCTTTTCACATACCACATATGGATCCACTAGTGTCATTGCATGTGTGTTCTTTTTACTAACAACAACCAGAGTCATTGCATGTGTGTTCTTTTCACATACGACATATGGATCCACCAGTGTCATTGCATGTGTGCTCTTTTTACAAACAACAACCAGAGTCATTGCATGTGTGTTCTCTTCAGAGACCACACATGGATCCACCAGTGTCATTGCATGTGCGTTCTTTTTACTAACAACAACCAGAGTCATTGAAATGTGTGTTCTCTTCAGAGACCACACATGGATCCACCAGTGTCATTCCATGTGTGTTCTTTTTACGAACAACAACCAGAGTCATTGAAATGTGTGTTCTCTTTAGAGACCATACATGGATCCACCCGTGTCATTGCATGTGTGTTCTTTTTACTAACAACAACCAGTGTCATTGCATGTGTGTTCTTTTCACAGTCCACCTATGGATCCACCAATGTCATTGCATGTGTGCCTTTTTTACTAACAACAACCAGAGTAATTTCATGTGTGTTCTTTTCACATACCACATATGGATCCACCAGTGTCATTGCATGTGTGCTCTTTTTACAAACAATAACCAGAGTCATTGCATGTGTGTTCTCTTCAGAGACCACACATGGATCCACCAGTGTCATTGCATGTGTGTTCTTTTTACTAACAACAACCAGAGTCATTGAAGCATGTGTTCTCTTTAGAGACCACACATGGATCAACCAGTGTCATTGCATGTGTGTTCTTTTTACTAACAACAAGAAATGTGTGTTCTTTTTACATACCACATATGGATCCACCAGTGTTATTGCATGTGTGTTCTTGTTACTAACAACAACTAGAGTCATTGCATGTGTGTTATTTTCACATACCACATATGGATCCACCGGTGTCATTGCATGTGTGATATTTTCACAATCATCCTATGGATCCACCAGTGTCATTGCATGTGTGTTCTTTTTACTAACAACAACCAGAGTCATTGCATGTGTGTTCTTTTCACATACCACATATGGATCCACCAGTGTCATTGCATGTGTGTTCTTTTTACTAACAACAACAAGAGTCATTGCATGTGTGTTCTCTTTAGAGACCACACATGGATCCACCAGTGTCACTGCATGTGTGTTCTTTTCACTAACAACAACCAGAGTCATTGAAATGTGTGTTCTCTTCAGAGACCACACATGGATCCACTAGTGTCATTGCATGTGTGTTGTTTTTACTTACAACAACCAGAGTCATTGCATGTGTGTTCTCTTAAGAGACCACACATGGATCCACCAGTGTCATTGCATGTGTGTTCTTTTTACTAAAAACAACCGGAGTCATTGAAATGTGTGTTCGCTTCAGAGACCACACATGGATCCACCAGTGTCATTGAATGTGTGTTCTTTTTACTAACAACAACTGGAGTCATTGCATGTGTGTTCTTTTCACATACCACATATGGATACACCAGTGTCATTGCATGTGTGCTCTTTTCACAATCCACCTATGGATCCACCAGTGTAATTGCATGTGTGTTCTTTTTACTAACAACAACCAAAGTCATTGAAATGTGTGTTCTTTTCACATACCACATATGGATCCACCAGTGTCATTGCATGTGTGTTCTTTTTACTAACAGCAACCAGAGTCATTGAAATGTGTGTTCTCTTCAGAGACCACACATGGATCAACCAGTGTCATTGCATGTGTGTTCTTTTTACTAACAACAACCAGAGTCATTGAAATGTGTGTTCTTTTCACATACCACATATAGATCCACTATTATCATGGCATGTGTGTTATTTTTACTAACAACAACCAGAGTCATTGCATGTGTGTTCTTTTCACATACCACATATGGATCCACGAGTGTCATTGCATGTGTGTTCTTTTTACTAAGAACAACCAGAGTCATTGCATGTGTGTTCTTTTCACATACCACATATGGATCCACCAGTGTCATTGCATGTGTGCTCTTTTTACAAACAACAACCAGAGTCATTGCATGTGTGTTCTCTTCAGAGACCAAACATGGATCCACCAGTGTCATTGCATGTGCGTTCTTTTTACTAACAACTACCAGCGTCTTTGAAATGTGTGTTCTCTTTAGAGACCACACATGGATCCACCCGTGTCATTCCATGTGTGTTCTTTTTACTCACAACAACCAATGTCATTGCATGTGTGTTCTTTTCACAATCCACCTATGGATCCACCAGTGTCATTGCATGTGTGCCTTTTTTAGTAACAACAACCAGAGTCATTTCATGTGTGTTCTTTTCACATACCACATATGGATCCACCGGAGTCATTGAAATGTATGTTCTCTTCACAGACCACACATGGATCCACCAGTGTTATTGCATGTGTGTTCTTGTTACTAACAACAACTAGAGGCATTGCATGTGTGTTATTTTCACATACCACATATGGATCCACCGGTGTCATTGCATGTGTGCTCTTTTCACAATCAACCTATGGATCCACCAGTGTCATTGCATGTGTGTTCTTTTTACTAACAACAACCAGAGTCATTGCATGTGTGTTCTTTTCACATACCACATATGGATCCACCAGTGTCATTGCATGTGTGCTCTTTTTACAAACAACAACCAGAGTCATTGCATGCGTGTTCTCTTTAGAGACCACAAATGGATCCACCAGTGTCATTGCATGTGTGTTCTTTTTACTAACAACAACCAGAGTCATTGAAATGTGTGTTCTCTTCAGAGACCACACATGGATCCACCAATGTCATTCCATGTGTGTTCTTTTTACTAACAACAACCAGAGTCATTGAAATGTGTGTTCTCTTTAGAGACCACACATGCATCCACCCGTGTCATTGCATGTGTGTTCTTTTTACTAACAACAACCAGTGTCATTGCATGTGTGTTCTTTTCACAATCCACCTATGGATCCACCAGTGTCATTGCATGTGTGCCTTTTTTACTAACAGCAACCAGAGTCATTTCATGTGTGTTCTTTTCACATACCACATATGGATCCACCAGTGTCATTGCATGTGTCCTCTTTTTACAATCAACAACCAGAGTCAATGCATGTGTGTTCTCTTCAGAGACCACACATGGATCCACCAGTGTCATTGCATGTATGTTCTTTTTACTAACAACCAGAGTCATTGAAATGTGTGTTCTCTTCAGAGACCACACATGGATCAACCAGTGTCATTGCATGTGTGTTCTTTTTACTAACAACAACCAGAGTCATTGAAATGTGTCTTCTTTTCACATACCACATATGGATCCACTAGTGTCATTGCATGTGTGTTCTTTTTACTAACAACAACCAGAGTCATTGCATGTGTGTTCTTTTCATATACCACATATGGATCCACGAGTGTCATTGCATGTGTGTTCTTTTTACTAACAACAACCAGAGTCATTGCATGTGTGTTCTCTTCAGAGACCACACATGGATCCACCAGTGTCATTGCATGTGTGTTCTTTTCACTAACAACAACCAGAGTCATTGAAATGTGTGTTCTCTTCAGAGACCACACATGGATCCACGAGTGTCATTGCATGTGTGTTGTTTTTACTTACAACAACCAGAGTCATTGCATGTGTGTTCTCTTAAGAGACCACACATGGATCCACCAGTGTCATTGCATGTGTGTTCTTTTTACTAACAACAACCGGAGTCATTCAAATGTGTGTTCTCTTCAGAGACCACACATGGATCCACCAGTGTCATTCCATGTGTGTTCTTTTTACTAACAACAACCAGAGTGATTGAAATGTGTGTTCTCTTTAGAGACCACACATGGATCCACCCGTGTCATTGCATGTGTCTTCTTTTTACTAACAACAACCAGTGTCATTGCATGTGTGTTCTTTTCACAATCCACCTATGGATCCACCAGTGTCATTGCATGTGTGCCTTTTTTACTAACAACAACCAGAGTCATTTCATGTGTGTTCTTTTCACATACCACATATGGATCCACCAGTGTCATTGCATGTGTGCTCTTTTTACAAACAATAACCAAAGTCATTACATGTGTGTTATCTTCAGAGACCACACATGGATCCACCAGTGTCATTGCATGTATGTTCTTTTTACTAACAACAAACAGAGTCATTGAAATGTGTGTTCTCTTCAGAGACCACACATGGATCAAGCAGTGTCATTGCATGTGTGTTCTTTTTCCTAACAACAACCAGAGTCATTGAAATGTGTGTTCTTTTCACATACCACATATGGATCCACTAGTGTCATTGCATGTGTGTTCTTTTTACTAACAACAACCAGAGTCATTGCATGTGTGTTCTTTTCACATACCACATATGGATCCACCAGTGTCATTGCATGTGTGTTCTTTTTACTAACAACAACCAGAGTCATTGCATGTGTGTTCTCTTCAGAGACCACACATGGATCCACCAGTGTCATTGCATGTGTGTTCTTTTCACTAATAACAACCAGAGTCATTGAAATGTGTGTTCTCTTCAGAGACCACACATGGATCCACGAGTGTCATTGCATGTGTGTTGTTTTTACTAACAACAACCAGTGTCATTGCATGTGTGTTCTTTTCACATACCACATATGGATCCACCAGTGTTATTGCATGTGTGCTCTTTTTACTAACAACAACCAGAGTCATTGCATGTGTGTTCTCTTCAGAGACCACACATGGATCCACCAGTGTCATTGCATGTGTGTTATTTTCACTAATAACAACCAGAGTCATTGAAATGTGTGTTCTCTTCAGAGACCACACATGGATCCACGAGTGTCATTGCATGTGTGTTGTTTTTACTTACAACAACAAGAGTCATTGCATGTGTGTTCTCTTAAGAGACCACACATGGATCCACCAGTGTCATTGCATGTGTGTTCTTTTTACTAACAACAACCGGAGTCATTGAAATGTGTGTTCTCTTCAGAGACCACACATGGATCCACCAGTGTCATTGCATGTGTGTTCTTTTTACTAACAACAACTGGAGTCATTGCATGTGTGTTCTTTTCACATACCACATATGGATCCACCAGTGTCATTGCATGTGTGCTCTTTTCAGAATCCACGTATGGATCCACCAGTGTCATTGCATGTGTGTTCTTTTTACTAACAACAACCAGAGTCATTGAAATGTGTGTTCTCTTCATAGACCACACATGGATCCACCACTGTCATTGCATGTGTGTTCTTTTTACTAACAACAACCAGAGTCTTTCAAATGTGTGTTCTCTTTAGAGACCACACATGGATCCACCCGTGTCATTCCATGTGTGTTCTTTTTACTCATAACAACCAATGTCATTGCATGTGTGTTCTTTTCACAATCCACCCATGGATCCACCAGTGTCATTGCATGTGTGCCTTTTTTAGTAACAACAACCAGAGTCATTTCATGTGTGTTCTTTTCACATACCACATATGGATCCACCAGAGTCATTGAAATGTATGTTCTCTTCAGAGAGCACACATGGATCCACCAGTGTTATTGCATGTGTGTTCTTGTTACTGACAACAACTAGAGGCATTGCATGTGTGTTATTTTCACATACCACATATGGATCCACCAGTGTCATTGCATGTGTGCTCTTTTCACAATCAACCTATGGATCCACCAGTGTCATTGCATGTGTGTTCTTTTTACTAACAACAACCAGAGTCATTGCATGTGTGTTCTTTTCACATACCACATATGGATCCACCAGTGTTATTGCATGTGTGCTCTTTTTACAAACAACAACCAGAGTCATTGCATGTGTGTTCTCTTCAGAGACCACAAATGGATCCACCAGTGTCATTGCATGTGCGTTCTTTTTACTAACAACAACCAGAGTCATTGAAATGTGTGTTCTCTTCAGAGACCACACATGGATCCACCAGTGTCATTCCATGTGTGTTCTTTTTACTAACAACAACCAGAGTGATTGAAATGTGTGTTCTCTTTAGAGACCACACATGGATCCACCTGCGTCATTGCATGTGTGTTCTTTTTACTAACAACAACCAGTGTCATTGCATGTGTGTTCTTTTCACAATCCACCTATGGATCCACCAGTGTCATTGCATGTGTGCCTTTTTTACTAACAACAACCAGAGTCATTTCATGTGTGTTCTTTTCACATACCACATATGGATCCACCAGTGTCATTGCATGTGTGATCTTTTTACAAACAACAACCAAAGTCATGACATGTGTGTTATCTTCAGAGACCACACATGGATCCACCAGTGTCATTGCATGTATGTTCTTTTTACTAACAACAAACAGAGTCATTGAAATGTGTGTTCTCTTCAGAGACCACACATGGATCAACCAGTGTCATTGCATGTGTGTTCTTTTTCCTAACAACAACCAGAGTCATTGAAATGTGTGTTCTTTTCACATACCACATATGGATCCACTAGTGTCATTGCATGTGTGTTCTTTTTACTAACAACAACCAGAGTAATTGCATGTGTGTTCTTTTCACATACCACATATGGATCCACCAGTGTCATTGCATGTGTGTTCTTTTTACTAACAACAACCAGAGTCATTGCATGTGTGTTCTCTTCAGAGACCACACATGGATCCACCAGTGTCATTGCATGTGTGTTCTTTTCACTAATAACAACCAGAGTCATTGAAATGTGTGTTCTCTTCAGAGACCACACATGGATCTACGAGTGTCATTGCATGTGTGTTGTTTTTACTTACAACAACCAGAGTCATTGCATGTGTGTTCTCTTAAGAGACCACACATGGATCCACCAGTGGCATTGCATGTGTGTTCTTTTTACTAACAACAACCGGAGTCATTGAAATGTGTGTTCTCTTCAGAGACCACACATGGATCCACCAGTGTCATTACATGTGTGTTCTTTTTACTAACAACAACTGGAGTCATTGCATGTGTGTTCTTTTCACATACCACATATGGATCCACCAGTGTCATTGCATGTGTGCTCTTTTCAGAATCCACGTATGGATCCACCAGTGTCATTGCATGTGTGTTCTTTTTACTAACAACAACCAGAGTCATTGAAATGTGTGTTCTCTTCAGAGGCCACACATGGATCCACCAGTGTCATTGCATGTGTGTTCTTTTTACTAACAACAACCAGAGTCTTTCAAATGTGTGTTCTCTTTAGAGACCACACAAGGATCCACCCGTGTCATTCCATGTGTGTTCTTTTTACTCACAACAACCAATGTCATTGCATGTGTGTTCTTTTCACAATCCACCTATGGATCCACCAGTGTCATTGCATGTGTGCCTTTTTTAGTAATAACAACCAGAGTCATTTCATGTGTGTTCTTTTCACATACCACATATGGATCCACCAGAGTCATTGAAATGTATGTTCTCTTCAGAGATCACACATGGATCCACCAGTGTTATTGCATGTGTGTTCTTGTTACTAACAACAACTAGAGGCATTGCATGTGTGTTATTTTCACATACCACATATGGATCCACGGGTGTCATTGCATGTGTGCTCTTTTCACAATCAACCTATGGATCCACCAGTGTCATTGAATGTGTGTTCTTTTTACTAACAACAACCAGAGTCATTGCATGTGTGTTCTTTTCACATACCACATATGGATCCACAAGTGTTATTGCATGTGTGCTCTTTTTACAAACAACAACCAGAGTCATTGCATGTGTGTTCTCTTCAGAGACCACAAATGGATCCTCCAGTGTCATTGCATGTGCGTTCTTTTTACTAACAACAACCAGAGTCATTGAAATGTGTGTTCTCTTCAGAGACCACACATGGATCCACCAGTGTCATTCCATGTGTGTTCTTTTTCCTAACAACAACCAGAGTCATTGAAATGTGTGTTCTTTTCACATACCACATATGGATCCACTAGTGTCATTGCATGTGTGTTCTTTTTACTAACAAGCAACCAGAGTAATTGCATGTGTGTTCTTTTCACATACCACATATGGATCCACCAGTGTCATTGCATGTGTGTTCTTTTTACTAACAACAACCAAAGTCATTGCATGTGTGTTCTCTTCAGAGACCACACATGGATCCACCAGTGTCATTGCATGTGTGTTCTTTTCACTAATAACAACCAGAGTCATTGAAATGTGTGTTCTCTTCAGAGACCACACATGGATCCACGAGTGTCATTGCATGTGTGTTGTTTTTACTTACAACAACCAGAGTCATTGCATGTGTGTTCTCTTAAGAGACCACACATGGATCCACCAGTTTCATTGCATGTGTGTTATTTTTACTAACAACAACCGAAGTCATTGAAATGTGTGTTCTCTTCAGAGACCACACATGGATCCACCAGTGTCATTGCATGTGTGTTCTTTTTACTAACAACAACTGGAGTCATTGCATGTGTGTTCTTTTCACATACCACATATGGATCCACCAGTGTCATTGCATGTGTGCTCTTTTCAGAATCCACGTATGGATCCACCAGTGTCATTGCATGTGTGTTGTTTTTACTAACAAGAACCAGAGTCATTGAAATGTGTGTTCTCTTGAGAGACCACACATGGATCCACCAGTGTCATTGCATGTGTGTTCTTTTTACTAACAACAACCAGAGTCTTTCAAATGTGTGTTCTCTTTAGAGACCACACATGGATCCACCCGTGTCATTCCATGTGTTTTCTTTTTACTCACAACAACCAATGTCATTGCATGTGTGTTCTTTTCACAATCCACCTATGGATCCACCAGTGTCATTGCATGTGTGCCTTTTTTAGTAACAACAACCAGAGTCATTTCATGTGTGTTCTTTTCACATACCACATATGGATCCACCAGAGTCATTGAAATGTATGTTCTCTTCAGAGAGCACACATGAATCCACCAGTGTTATTGCATGTGTGTTCTTGTTACTAACAAAAACTAGAGGCATTGCATGTGTGTTATTTTCAAATACCACATATGGATCCACGGGTGTCATTGCATGTGTGTTCTTTTCACAATCAACCTATGGATCCACCAGTGTCATTGCATGTGTGTTCTTTTTACTAACAACAACCAGAGTCATTGCTTGTGTGTTCTTTTCACATACCACATATGGATCCACCAGTGTTATTGCATGTGTGCTCTTTTTACAAACAACAACCAGAGTCATTGCATGTGTGTTCTCTTCAGAGACCACAAATGGATCCTCCAGTGTCATTGCATGTGCGTTCTTTTTACTAACAACAACCAGAGTCATTGAAATGTGTGTTCTCTTTAGAGACCACACATGGATCCACCAGTGTCATTCCATGTGTGTTCTTTTTACTAACAACAACCAGAGTCATTGAAATGTGTGTTCTCTTTAGAGACCACACATGGATCCACCCGTGTCATTGCATGTGTGTTCTTTTTACTAACAACAACCAGTGTCATTGCATGTGTGTTCTTTTCACAATCCACCTATGGATCCACCAGTGTAATTGCATGTGTGCCTTTTTTACTAACAACAACCAGAGTCATTTCATGTGTGTTCTTTTCACATACCACATATGGATCCACCAGTGTCATTGCATGTGTCCTCTTTTTACAAACAACAACCAGAGTCATTGCATGTGTGTTCTCTTCAGAGACCACACATGGATCCACCAGTGTCATTGCATGTATGTTCTTTTTACTAACAACAACCAGAGTCATTGAAATGTGTGTTCTCTTCAGAGACCACACATGGATCAACTAGTGTCATTGCATGTGTGTTCTTTTTACTAACAACAACCAGAGTTATTGAAATGTGTGTTCTTTTCACATACCACATATGGATCCACTAGTGTCATTACATGTGTGTTCTTTTTACTAACAACAACCAGAGTCATTGCATGTGTGTTCTTTTCACATACCACATATGGATCCACCAGTGTCATTGCATGTGTGTTCTTTTTACTAACAACAACCAGAGTCATTGCATGTGTGTTCTCTTCAGAGACCACACATGGATCCACCAGTGTCAGTGCATGTGTGTTCTTTTCACTAACAACAACCAGAGTCATTGAAATGTGTGTTCTCTTCAGAGACCACACATGGATCCACGAGTGTCATTGCATGTGTGTTGTTTTTACTTACAATAACCAGAGTCATTGCATGTGTGTTCTCTTAAGAGACCACACATGGATCCACCAGTGTCATTGCATGTGTGTTCTCTTTACTAACAACAACCGGAGTCATTCAAATGTGTGTTCTCTTTAGAGACCACACATGGATCCACCAGTGTCATTCCATATGTGTTCTTTTTACTAACAACAACCAGAGTGATTGAAATGTGTGTTCTCTTTAGAGACCACACATGGATCCACCCGTGTCATTGCATGTGTGTTCTTTTTACTAACAACAACCAGTGTCATTGCATGTGTGTTCTTTTCACAATCCACCTATGGATCCACCAGTGTCAGTGCATGTGTGCCTTTTTTACTAACAACAACCAGAGTCATTTCATGTGAGTTCTTTTCACATACCACATATGGATCCACCAGTGTTATTGCATGTGTGCTCTTTTTACAAACAACAACCAGAGTCATTGCATGTGTGTTATCTTCAGAGACCACACATGGATCCACCAGTGTCATTGCATGTATGTTCTTTTTACTAACAACAACCAGAGTCATTGAAATGTGTGTTCTCTTCAGAGACCACACATGGATCAACCAGTGTCATTGCATGTGTGTTCTTTTTACTAACAACAACCAGAGTCATTGAAATGTGTGTTCTTTTCACATACCACATATGGATCCACTAGTGTCATTGCATGTGTGTTCTTTTTACTAACAAGAACCAGAGTCATTGCATGTGTGTTCTTTTCACATACCACATATGGATCCACCGGTGTCATTGCATGTGTGTTCTTTTTGCTAACAACAACCAAAGTCATTGCATGTGTGTTCTCTTCAGAGACCACACATGGATCCACCAGTGTCATTCCATGTGTGTTCTTTTCACTAATAACAACCAGAGTCTTTGAAATGTGTGTTCTCTTCAGAGACCACACATGGATCCACGAGTGTCATTGCATGTGTGTTGTTTTTACTTACAACAACCAGAGTCATTGCATGTGTGTTCTCTTAAGAGACCACACATGGATCCACCAGTGTCATTGCATGTGTGTTCTTTTTACTAACAACAACCGGAGTCATTGAAATGTGTGTTCTCTTTAGAGACCACACATGGATCCACCAGTGTCATTGCATGTGTGTTCTTTTTACTAACAACAACTGGACTCATTGCATGTGTGTTCTTTTCACATACCACATATGGATCCACCAGTGTCATTGCATGTGTGCTCTTTTCACAATCCACGTATGGATCCACCAGTGTCATTGCATGTGTGTTCTTTTTACTAACAACAACCAGAGTCATTGCATGTGTGTTCTCTTCAGAGACCACAAATGGATCCACCAGTGTCATTGCTTGTGCGTTCTTTTTACTAACAACAACCAGAGTCATTGAAATGTGTGTTCTCTTCAGAGACCACACATAGATCCACCAGTGTCATTCGATGTGTGTTCTTTTTACTAACAACAACCAGAGTCATTGAAATGTGTGTTCTCTTTAGAGACCACACATGGATCCACCCGTGTCATTGCATGTGTGTTCTTTTTACTAACAACAACCAGTGTCATTGCATGTGTGTTCTTTTCACAATCCACCTATGGATCCACCAGTGTAATTGCATGTGTGCCTTTTTTACTAACAACAACCAGAGTCATTTCATGTGTGTTCTTTTCACATACCACATATGGATCCACCAGTGTCATTGCATGTGTCCTCTTTTTACAAACAACAACCAGAGTCATTGCATGTGTGTTCTCTTTAGAGAGCACACATGGATCCACCAGTGTCATTGCATGTATGTTCTTTTTACTAACAACAACCAGAGTCATTGAAATGTGTGTTCTCTTCAGAGACCACACATGGATCAACTAGTGTCATTGCATGTGTGTTCTTTTTACTAACAACAACCAGAGTCATTGAAATGTGTGTTCTTTTCACATACCACATATGGATCCACTAGTGTCATTGCATGTGTGTTCTTTTTACTAACAACAACCAGAGTCATTGCATGTGTGTTCTTTTCACATACCACATATGGATCCACCAGTGTCATTGCATGTGTGTTCTTTTTACTAACAACAACCAGAGTCATTGCATGTGTGTTCTCTATAGAGACCACACATGGATCCACCAGTGTCAGTGCATGTGTGTTCTTTTCACTAACAACAACCAGAGTCATTGAAATGTGTGTTCTCTTCAGAGACCACACATGGATCCACATGTGTCATTGCATGTGTGTTGTTTTTACTTACAACAACCAGAGTCATTGCATGTGTGTTCTCTTAAGAGACCACACATGGATCCACCAGTGTCATTGCATGTGTGTTATTTTTACTAACAACAACCGTAGTCATTCAAATGTGTGTTCTCTTCAGAGACCACACATGGATCCACCAGTGTCATTCCATGTGTGTTCTTTTTACTAACAACAACCAGAGTGATTGAAATGTGTGTTCTCTTTAGAGACCACACATGGATCCACCCGTGTCATTGCATGTGTGTTCTTTTTACTAACAACAACCAGTGTCATTGCATGTGTGTTCTTTTCACAATCCACCTATGGATCCACCAGTGTCATTGCATGTGTGCCTTTTTTACTAACAACAACCAGAGTCATTTCATGTGTGTTCTTTTCACATACCACATATGGATCCACCAGTGTTATTGCATGTGTGCTCTTTTTACAAACAACAACCAGAGTCATTGCATGTGTGTTATCTTCAGAGACCACACATGGATCCACCAGTGTCATTGCATGTATGTTCTTTTTACTAACACCAGAGTCATTGAAATGTGTGTTCTCTTCAGAGACCACACATGGATCAACCAGTGTCATTGCATGTGTGTTCTTTTTACTAACAACAACCAGAGTCATTGAAATGTGTGTTCTTTTCACATACCACATATGGATCCACTAGTGTCATTGCATGTGTGTTCTTTTTACTAACAAGAACCAGAGTCATTGCATGTGTGTTATTTTCACATACCACATATGGATCCACCAGTGTCATTGCATGTGTGCTCTTTTTACTAACAACAACCAGAGTCATTGCATGTGTGTTCTCTTCAGAGACCACACATGGATCCACCAGTGTCATTGCATGTGTGTTCTTTTCACTAATAACAACCAGAGTCATTGAAATGTGTGTTCTCTTCAGAGACCACACATGGATCCACGAGTGTCATTGCATGTGTGTTGTTTTTACTTACAACAACCAAAGTCATTGCATGTGTGTTCTCTTAAGAGACCACACATGGATCCACCAGTGTCATTGCATGTGTGTTCTTTTTACTAACAACAACCGGAGTCATTGAAATGTGTGTTCTCTTCAGAGACCACACATGGATCCACCAGTGTCATTGCATGTGTGTTCTTTTTACTAACAACAACTGGAGTCATTGCATGTGTGTTCTTTTCACATACCACATATGGATACACCAGTGTCATTGCATGTGTGTTCTTTTTACTAACAACAACCAGAGTCATTGCATGTGTGTTCTTTTCATATACCACATATTGATCCACCAGTGTCATTGCATGTGTGTTCTTTTTACTAACAACAACCAGAGTCATTGAAATGTGTGTTCTCTTCAGAGACCACACATGGATCAACCAGTGTCATTGCATGTGTGTTCTTTTTACTAACAACAACCAGAGTCATTGAAATGTGTGTTCTTTTCACATACCACATATGGATCCACTAGTGTCATTGCATGTGTGTTCTTTTTACTAACAACAACCAGAGTCATTGCATGTGTGTTCTTTTCACATACCACATATTGATCAACCAGTGTCATTGCATGTGTGTTCTTTTTACTAACAACAACCAGAGTCATTGCATCTGTGTTCTTTTCACATACCACATCTAGATCCACCAGTGTCATTGCATGTGTGATCTTTTTACAAACAACAACCATAGTTATTGCATGTGTGTTCTCTTCAGAGACCAGACATGGATCCACCAGTGTCATTGCATGTGCGTTCTTTTTACTAACAACAACCAGAGTCATTGAAATGTGTGTTCTCTTTAGAGACCACACATGGATCCACCAGTGTCATTCCATGTGTGTTCTTTTTACTAACAACAACCAGAGTCATTGAAATGTGTGTTCTCTTTAGAGACCACACATGGATCCACCCATGTCATTGCATGTGTGTTCTTTTTACTAACAACAACCAATGTCATTGCATGTGTGTTCTTTTCACAATCCACCTATGGATCCACCAGTGTCATTGCATGTGTGCCTTTTTTACTAACAACAACCAGAGTCATTTCATGTGTGTTCTTTTCACATACCACATATGGATCCACCAAAGTCATTGAAATGTATGTTCTCTTCAGAGACCACACATGGATCCACCAGTGTTATTGCATGTGTGTTCTTGTTACTAACAACAACCAGAGTCATTGCATGTGTGTTCTTTTCGCATACCACATATGGATCCACCGGTGTCATTGCATGTGTGCTCTTTTCACAATCAACCTATGGATCCACCAGTGTCATTGCATGTGTGTTCTTTTTACTAACAACATCCAGAGGCATTGCATGTGTGTTCTTTTTACTAACAACATCCAGAGTCATTGCATGTGTGTTCTTTTCACATACCACATATGGATCCACCAGTGTCATTGCATGTGTGCTCTTTTTACAAACAACAACCAGAGTCATTGCATGTGTGTTCTCTTGAGAGACCACACATGGATCCACCAGTGTCATTGCATGCGCGTTCTTTTTACTAACAACAACCAGGGTCATTGAAATGTGTGTTCTCTTCAGAGACCACACATGGATCCACCAGTGTCATTCCATGTGTGTTCTTTTTACTAACAACAACCAGAGTCATTGAAATGTGTGTTCTCTTTAGAGACCACACATGGATCCACCCGTGTCATTGCATGTGTGTTCTTTTTACTAACAACAACCAGTGTCATTGCATGTGTGTACTTTTCACAATCCACCTATGGATCCACCAGTGTCATTCCATGTGTGCCTTTTTTACTAACAACAACCAGAGTCATTTCATGTGTGTTCTTTTCACATACCACATATGGATCCACCAGAGTCATTAAAATGTATGTTCTCTTCAGAGACCACACATGGATCCACTTGTGTTATTGCATGTGTGTTCTTGTTACTAACAACAACGAGAGTCATTGCATGTGTATTCTTTTCACATGCCACATATGGATCCACCAGTCTCATTGCATGTGTGTTCCTTTTACTAACAACAACTGGAGGCATTCCATGACTTTTCTTTTCACATACCACCTATGGATCCACCAGTGTCATTGCTTGTGTGTTCACTTCAGAGACCACACATGGATCCACCAGTGTCATTGCATGTGTGTTCTTTTTACTAACAACAACTGGAGTCATTGCATGTCTGTTCTTTTCACATACCACATATGGATCCACCGGTGTCATTGCATGTGTGCTCTTTTCACAATCCACCTATGGATCCACCAGTGTAATTGCATGTGTGTTCTTTTTACTAACAACAACCAGAGTCATTGAAATGTGTGTTCTTTTCACATACCACATATGGATCCACCAGTGTCATTGCAGGTGTGTTCTTTTTACTAACAACAATCAGAGTCATTGAAATGTGTGTTCTCTTCAGAGACCACACATGGATCAACCAGTGTCATTGCATGTTTGTTCTTTTTACTAACAACAACCAGAGCCATTGAAATGTGTGTTCTTTTCACATACCACATATGGATCCACTAGTGTCATTGCATGTGTGTTCTTTTTACTAACAACCAGAGTCATTTCATGTGTGTTATTTTCACATACCACATATGGATCCACCAGAGTCATTGAAATGTATGTTCTCTTCAGAGACCACACATGGATCCACCAGTGTCATTGCATGTGTGTTCTTTTTACTAACAACAACTGGAGTCATTGCATGTGTGTTCTTTTCACATACCACATATGGATCCACCAGTGTCATTGCATGTGTGCTCTTTTCACAATCCACGTATGGATCCACCAGTGTCATTGCATGTGTGTTCTTTTTACTAACAACAATCAGAGTCATTGAAATGTGTGTTCTCTTCAGAGACCACACATGGATCAACCAGTGTCATTGCATGTATGTTCTTTTTACTAACAACAACCAGAGTCATTGAAATGTGTGTTCTTTTCACATACCACATATGGATCCACTAGTGTCATTGCATGTGTGTTCTTTTTACTAACAACAACCAGAGTCATTGCATGTGTGTTCTTTTCACATACCACATATTGATCCACCAGTGTCATTGCATGTGTGTTCTTTTTACTAACAACAACCAGAGTCATTGCATATGTGTTCTTTTCACATACCACATCTAGATCCACCAGTGTCATTGCATGTGTGATCTTTTTACAAACAACAACCATAGTCATTGCATGTGTGTTCTCTTCAGAGACCAGACATGGATCCACCAGTGTCATTGCATGTGCGTTCTTTTTACTAACAACAACCAGAGTCATTGAAATGTGTGTTCTCTTTAGAGACCACACATGGATCCACCAGTGTCATTCCATGTGTGTTCTTTTTACTAACAACAACTAGAGTCATTGAAATGTGTGTTCTCTTTAGAGACCACACATGGATCCACCCATGTCATTGCATGTGTGTTCTTTTTACTAACAACAACCAATGTCATTGCATGTGTGTTCTTTTCACAATCCACCTATGGATCCACCAGTGTCATTGCATGTGTGCCTTTTTTACTAACAACAACCAGAGTCATTTCATGTGTGTTCTTTTCACATACCACATATGGATCCACCAGAGTCATTGAAATGTATGTTCTCTTCAGAGACCACACATGGATCCACCAGTGTTATTGCATGTGTGTTCTTGTTACTAACAACAACCAGAGTCATTGCATGTGTGTTCTTTTCGCATACCACATATGGATCCACCGGTGTCATTGCATGTGTGCTCTTTTCACAATCAACCTATGGATCCACCAGTGTCATTGCATGTGTGTTCTTTTTACTAACAACATCCAGAGGCATTGCATGTGTGTTATTTTTACTAACAACATCCAGAGTCATTGCATGTGTGTTCTTTTCACATACCACATATGGATCCACCAGTGTCATTGCATGTGTGCTCTTTTTACAAACAACAACCAGAGTCATTGCATGTGTGTTCTCTTGAGAGACCACACATGGATCCACCAGTGTCATTGCATGCGCGTTCTTTTTACTAACAACAACCAGGGTCATTGAAATGTGTGTTCTCTTCAGAGACCACACATGGATCCACCAGTGTCATTCCATGTGTGTTCTTTTTACTAACAATAACCAGAGTCATTGAAATGTGTGTTCTCTTTAGAGACCACACATGGATCCACCCGTGTCATTGCATGTGTGTTCTTTTTACTAACAACAACCAGTGTCATTGCATGTGTGTACTTTTCACAATCCACCTATGGATCCACCAGTGTCATTCCATGTGTGCCTTTTTTACTAACAACAACCAGAGTCATTTCATGTGTGTTCTTTTCACATACCACATATGGATCCACCAGAGTCATTGAAATGTATGTTCTCTTCAGAGACCACACATGGATCCACTTGTGTTATTGCATGTGTGTTCTTGTTACTAACAACAACGAGAGTCATTGCATGTGTGTTCTTTTCACATGCCACATATGGATCCACCAGTCTCATTGCATGTGTGTTCCTTTTACTAACAACAACTGGAGGCATTTCATGACTTTTCTTTTCACATACCACCTATGGATCCACCAGTGTCATTGCTTGTGTGTTCACTTCAGGGACCACACATGGATCCACCAGTGTCATTGCATGTGTGTTCTTTTTACTAACAACAACTGGAGTCATTGCATGTCTGTTCTTTTCACATACCACATATGGATCCATCGGTGTCATTGCATGTGTGCTCTTTTCACAATCCACCTATGGATCCACCAGTGTAATTGCATGTGTGTTCTTTTTACTAACAACAACCAGAGTCATTGAAATGTGTGTTCTTTTCACATACCACATATGGATCCACCAGTGTCATTGCATGTGTGTTCTTTTTACTAACAACAATCAGAGTCATTGAAATGTGTGTTCTCTTCAGAGACCACAGATGGATCAACCAGTGTCATTGCATGTTTCTTCTTTTTACTAACAACAACCAGAGCCATTGAAATGTGTGTTCTTTTCACATACCACATATGGATCCACTAGTGTCATTGCATGTGTGTTCTTTTTACTAACAACAACCAGAGTCATTGCATGTGTGTTCTTTTGACATACCACATATGGATCCACCAGTGTCATTGCATGTGTGTTCTTTTTACTAACAACAACCAGAGTCATTGCATGTGTGTTCTTTTCACATACCACATATGGATCCACCAGTGTCATTGCATGTGTGCTCTTTTTACAAACAACAACCAGAGTCATTGCATGTGTGTTCACTTCAAAGACCACACATGGATCCACCAGTGTCATTGCATGTGCGTGCTTTTTACTAACAATAACCAGAGTCATTGAAATGTGTGTTCTCTTCAGAGACCACACATGGATCCACCAGTGTCATTCCACGTGTGTTCTTTTTACTAAGAACAACCAGTCATTGAAATGTGTGTTCTCTTTAGAGACCAGACATGGATCCACCCGTGTCATTCCATGTGTGTTCTTTTTACTCACAACAACCAATGTCATTGCATGTGTGTTCTTTTCACAATCCACCTATGGATCCACCAGTGTCATTGCATGTGTGCCTTTTTTACTAACAACAACCAGAGTCATTTCATGTGTGTTCTTTTCACATACCACATATGGATCCACCAGAGTCATTGAAATGTATGTTTTCTTCAGAGACCACACATGGATCCACCAGTGTTATTGCATGTGTGTTCTTGTTACCAACAACAACCAGAGTCATTGCATGTGTGTTCTTTTCGCATACCACATATGGATCCACCGGTGTCATTGCATGTGTGCTCTTTTCACAATCAACCTATGGATCCACCAGTGTCATTGCATGTGTGTTCTTTTTAGTAACAACATCCAGAGTCATTGCATGTGTGTTCTTTTTACTAACAACATCCAGAGTCATTGCATGTGTGTTCTTTTCACATACCACATATGGATCCACCAGTGTCATTGCATGTGTGCTCTTTTTACAAACAACAACCAGAGTCATTGCATGTGTGTTATCTTGAGAGACCACACATGGATCCAACAGTGTCATTGCACGAGCGTTCTTTTTACTAACAACAACCAGAGTCATTGAAATGTGTGTTCTCTTCAGAGACCACACATGGATCCACCAGTGTCATTCCATGTGTCTTCTTTTTACTAACAACAACCAGAGTCATTGAAATGTGTGTTCTCTTTAGAGACCACACATGGATCCACCCGTGTCATTGCATGTGTGTTCTTTTTACTAACAACAACCAGTGTCATTGCATGTGTGTACTTTTCACAATCCACCTATGGATCCACCAGTGTCATTCCATGTGTTCCTTTTTTACTAACAACAACCAGAGTCATTTCATGTGTGTTCTTTTCACATACCACATATGGATCCACCAGAGTCATTGAAATGTATGTTCTCTTCAGAGACCACACATGGATCCACTAGTGTTATTGCATGTGTGTTCTTTTTAGTAACAACAACCAGAGTCATTGCATGTGTGTTCTTTTCACATGCCACATATGGATCCACCAGTCTCATTGCATGTGTGTTCCTTTTACTAATAACAACTGGAGGCATTTCATGACTTTTCTTTTCACATACCACCTATGGATCCACCAATGTCATTGCTTGTGTGTTCTCTTCAGAGACCACACATGGATCCACCAGTGTCATTGCATGTGTGTTCTTTTTACTAACAACAACTGGAGTCATTGCATGTCTGTTCTTTTCACATACCACATATGGATCCACCGGTGTCATTGCATGTGTGCTCTTTTCACAATCCACCTATGGATCCACCAGTGTAATTGCATGTGTGTTCTTTTTACTAACAACCAGAGTCATTGAAATGTGTGTTCTTTTCACATACCACATATGGATCCAGCAGTGTCATTGCATGTGTGTTCTTTTTACTAACAACAATCAGAGTCATTGAAATGTGTGTTCTCTTTAGAGACCACACACGGATCAACCAGTGTCATTGCATGTGTGTTCTTTTTACTAACAACAACCAGAGCCATTGAAATGTGTGTTCTTTTCACATACCACATATGGATCCACTAGTGTCATTGCATGTGTGTTCTTTTTACTAACAACAACCAGAGTCATTGCATGTGTGTTCTTTTCACATACCACATATGGATCCACCAGTTTTATTGCATGTGTGTTCTTTTTACTAACAACAACGAGAGTCATTGCATGTGTGTACTTTTCACATACCACATATGGATCCACCAGTGTCATTGCATGTGTGCTCTTTTTACAAACAACAACCAGAGTCATTGCATGTGTGTTCACTTCAGAGACCACACATGGATCCACCAGTGTCATTGCATGTGCGTTCTTTTTACTAACAACAACCAGAGTCATTGAAATGTGTGTTCTCTTTAGAGACCACACATGGATCCACTAGTGTCATTCCACGTGTGTTCTTTTTACTAACAACAACCAGAGTCATTGAAATGTGTGTTCTCTTTAGAGACCAGACATGGATCCACCCGTGTCATTCCATGTGTGTTCTTTTTACTCACAAGAACCAATGTCATTGCATGTGTGTTCTTTTCACAATCCACCTATGGATCCACCAGTGTCATTCCATGTGTGCCTTTTTTACTAACAACAACCAGAGTCATTTCATGTGTGTTCTTTTCACATACCACATATGGATCCACCAGAGTCATTGAAATGTATGTTCTCTTCAGAGACCACACATGGATCCACCAGTGTTATTGCATGTGTGTTCTTGTTACTAACAACAACTAGAGTCATTGCATGTGTGTTATTTTCACATACCACATATGGATCCACCGGTGTCATTGCATGTGTGATCTTTTCACAATCATCCTATGGATCCACCAGTGTCATTGCATGTGTGTTCTTTTTACTAACAACATCCATAGTCATTGCATGTGTGTTCTTTTCACATACCACATATGGATCCACCAGTGTCATTGCATGTGTGCTCTTTTTACAAACAACAACCAGAGTCATTGCATGTGTGTTCTCTTCAGAGACCACAAATGGATCCACCAGTGTCATTGCATGTGCGTTCTTTTTACTAACAACAACCAGAGTCATTGAAATGTGTGTTCTCTTCAGAGACCACACATGGATCCACCAGTGTCATTCCATGTGTGTTCTTTTTACTAACAACAACCAGAGTCATTGAAATGTGTGTTCTCTTTAGAGAGCACACATGGATCCACCCGTGTCATTGCATGTGTGTTCTTTTTACTAACAACAACCAGTGTCATTACATGTGTGTTCTTTTCACAATCCACCTATGGATCCACCAGTGTCATTGCATGTGTGCCCTTTTACTAACAACAACCAGAGCCATTTCATGTGTGTTCTTTTTACTAACAATAACCAGAGTCATTGAAATGTGTGTTCTCTTTAGAGACCACACATGGATCCACCCATGTCATTGCATGTGTGTTCTTTTTACTAACAACAACCAATGTCATTGCATGTGTGTTCTTTTCACAATCCACCTATGGATCCACCAGTGTCATTGCATGTGTGCCTTTTTTTACTAACAACAACTAGAGTCATTTCATGTGTGTTCTTTTCACATACCACATATGGATCCACCAGAATCATTGAAATGTATGTTCTCTTCAGAGACCACACATGGATCCACCAGTGTTATTGCATGTGTGTTCTTGTTACTAACAACAACCAGAGTCATTGCATGTGTGTTCTTTTCACATACCACATATGGATCCACCGGTGTCATTGCATGTGTGCTCTTTTCACAATCAACCTATGGATCCACCAGTGTCATTGCATGTGTGTTCTTTTTACTAACAACATCCAGAGTCATTGCATGTGTGTTCTTTTCACATACCACATATGGAGCCACCAGTGTCATTGCATGTGTGCTCTTTTTACAAACAACAACCAGAGTCATTGCATGTGTGTTCTCTTTAGAGACCACACATGGATCCACCCGTGTCATTGCATGTGCGTTCTTTTTACTAACAACAACCAGAGTCATTGAAATGTGTGTTCTCTTCAGAGACCACACATGGATCCACCAGTGTCATTCCATGTGTGTTCTTTTTACTAACAACAACCAGAGTCATTGAAATGTGTGTTCTCTTTAGAGACCACACATGGATCCACCAGTGTCATTGCATGTGTGTACTTTTCACAATCCACCTATGGATCCACCAGTGTCATTCCATGTGTGCCTTTTTTACTAACAACAACCAGAGTCATTTCATGTGTGTTCTTTTCACATACCACATATGGATCCACCAGAGTCATTGAAATGTATGTTCTCTTCAGAGACCACACATGGATCCACTAGTGTTATTGCATGTGTTTTCTTGTTACTAACAACAACCAGAGACATTGCATGTGTGTTCTTTTCACATGCCACATATGGATACACCAGTCTCATTGCATGTGTGTTCCTTTTACTAACAACAACTAGAGGCATTTCATGACTTTTCTTTTCACATACCACCTATGGATCCACCAGTGTCATTGCTTGTGTGTTCTCTTCAGACACCACACATGGATCCACCAGTGTCATTGCATGTGTGTTCTTTTTACTAACAACAACTGTAGTCATTGCATGTCTGTTCTTTTCACATACCACATATGGATCCACCGGTGTCATTGCATGTGTGCTCTTTTCACAATCCACCTATGGATCCACCAGTGTAATTGCATGTGTGTTCTTTTTACTAACAACAACCAGAGTCATTGAAATGTGTGTTCTTTTCACATACGACATATGGATCCACCAGTGTCATTGCATGTGTGTTCTTTTTACTAACAACAATCAGAGTCATTGAAATGTGTGTTCTCTTCAGAGACCACACATGGATCAACCAGTGTCATTGCATGTGTGTTCTTTTTACTAACAACAACTAGAGCCATTGAAATGTGTGTTCTTTTCACATACCACATATGGATCCACGAGTGTCATTGCATGTGTGTTCTTTTTACTAACAACAACCAGAGTCATTGGATGTGTGTTCTTTTCACATACCACATATGGATCCACCAGCGTCATTGCATGTGTGTTCTTTTTACTCACAACAACCAATGTCATTGCATGTGTGTTCTTTTCACAATCCACCTATGGATCCACCAGTGTCATTGCATGTGTGCCTTTTTTACTAACAACAACCAGAGTCATTTCATGTGTGTTCTTTTCACATACCACATATGGATCCACCAGAGTCATTGAAATGTATGTTTTCTTCAGAGACCACACATGGATCCACCAGTGTTATTGCATGTGTGTTCTTGTTACCAACAACAACCAGAGTCATTGCATGTGTGTTCTTTTCGCATACCACATATGGATCCACCGGTGTCATTGCATGTGTGCTCTTTTCACAATCAACCTATGGATCCACCAGTGTCATTGCATGTGTGTTCTTTTTAGTAACAACATCCAGAGTCATTGCATGTGTGTTCTTTTTACTAACAACATCCAGAGTCATTGCATGTGTGTTCTTTTCACATACCACATATGGATCCACCAGTGTCATTGCATGTGTGCTCTTTTTACAAACAACAACCAGAGTCATTGCATGTGTGTTATCTTGAGAGACCACACATGGATCCAACAGTGTCATTGCACGCGCGTTCTTTTTACTAACAACAACCAGAGTCATTGAAATGTGTGTTCTCTTCAGAGACCACACATGGATCCACCAGTGTCATTCCATGTGTCTTCTTTTTACTAACAACAACCAGAGTCATTGAAATGTGTGTTCTCTTTAGAGACCACACATGGATCCACCCGTGTCATTGCATGTGTGTTCTTTTTACTAACAACAACCAGTGTCATTGCATGTGTGTACTTTTCACAATCCACCTATGGATCCACCAGTGTCATTCCATGTGTTTCTTTTTTACTAATAACAACCAGAGTCATTTCATGTGTGTTCTTTTCACATACCACATATGGATCCACCAGAGTCATTGAAATGTATGTTCTCTTCAGAGACCACACATGGATCCACTAGTGTTATTGCATGTGTGTTCTTTTTACTAACAACAACCAGAGTCATTGCATGTGTGTTCTTTTCACATGCCACATATGGATCCACCAGTCTCATTGCATGTGTGTTCCTTTTACTAACAACAACTGGAGGCATTTCATGACTTTTCTTTTCACATACCACCTATGGATCCACCAATGTCATTGCTTGTGTGTTCTCTTCAGAGACCACACATGGATCCACCAGTGTCATTGCATGTGTGTTCTTTTTACTAACAACAACTGGAGTCATTGCATGTCTGTTCTTTTCACATACCACATATGGATCCACCGGTGTCATTGCATGTGTGCTCTTTTCACAATCCACCTATGGATCCACCAGTGTAATTGCATGTGTGTTCTTTTTACTAACAACCAGAGTCATTGAAATGTGTGTTCTTTTCACATACCACATATGGATCCACCAGTGTCATTGCATGTGTGTTCTTTTTACTAACAACAATCAGAGTCATTGAAATGTGTGTTCTCTTTAGAGACCACACACGGATCAACCAGTGTCATTGCATGTGTGTTCTTTTTACTAACAACAACCAGAGCCATTGAAATGTGTGTTCTTTTCACATACCACATATGGATCCACTAGTGTCATTGCATGTGTGTTCTTTTTACTAACAACAACCAGAGTCATTGCATGTGTGTTCTTTTCACATACCACATATGGATCCACCAGTTTTATTGCATGTGTGTTCTTTTTACTAACAACAACGAGAGTCATTGCATGTGTGTACTTTTCACATACCACATATGGATCCACCAGTGTCATTGCATGTGTGCTCTTTTTACAAACAACAACCAGAGTCATTGCATGTGTGTTCACTTCAGAGACCACACATGGATCCACCAGTGTCATTGCATGTGCGTTCTTTTTACTAACAACAACCAGAGTCATTGAAATGTGTGTTCTCTTTAGAGACCACACATGGATCCACTAGTGTCATTCCACGTGTGTTCTTTTTACTAACAACAACCAGAGTCATTGAAATGTGTGTTCTCTTTAGAGACCAGACATGGATCCACCCGTGTCATTCCATGTGTGTTCTTTTTACTCACAAGAACCAATGTCATTGCATGTGTGTTCTTTTCACAATCCACCTATGGATCCACCAGTGTCATTCCATGTGTGCCTTTTTTACTAACAACAACCAGAGTCATTTCATGTGTGTTCTTTTCACATACCACATATGGATCCACCAGAGTCATTGAAATGTATGTTCTCTTCAGAGACCACACATGGATCCACCAGTGTTATTGCATGTGTGTTCTTGTTACTAACAACAACTAGAGTCATTGCATGTGTGTTATTTTCACATACCACATATGGATCCACCGGTGTCATTGCATGTGTGATCTTTTCACAATCATCCTATGGATCCACCAGTGTCATTGCATGTGTGTTCTTTTTACTAACAACATCCAGAGTCATTGCATGTGTGTTCTTTTCACATACCACATATGGATCCACCAGTGTCATTGCATGTGTGCTCTTTTTACAAACAACAACCAGAGTCATTGCATGTGTGTTCTCTTCAGAGACCACAAATGGATCCACCAGTGTCATTGCATGTGCGTTCTTTTTACTAACAACAACCAGAGTCATTGAAATGTGTGTTCTCTTCAGAGACCACACATGGATCCACCAGTGTCATTCCATGTGTGTTCTTTTTACTAACAACAACCAGAGTCATTGAAATGTGTGTTCTCTTTAGAGAGCACACATGGATCCACCCGTGTCATTGCATGTGTGTTCTTTTTACTAACAACAACCAGTGTCATTACATGTGTGTTCTTTTCACAATCCACCTATGGATCCACCAGTGTCATTGCATGTGTGCCCTTTTACTAACAACAACCAGAGCCATTTCATGTGTGTTCTTTTTACTAACAATAACCAGAGTCATTGAAATGTGTGTTCTCTTTAGAGACCACACATGGATCCACCCATGTCATTGCATGTGTGTTCTTTTTACTAACAACAACCAATGTCATTGCATGTGTGTTCTTTTCACAATCCACCTATGGATCCACCAGTGTCATTGCATGTGTGCCTTTTTTTACTAACAACAACTAGAGTCATTTCATGTGTGTTCTTTTCACATACCACATATGGATCCACCAGAATCATTGAAATGTATGTTCTCTTCAGAGACCACACATGGATCCACCAGTGTTATTGCATGTGTGTTCTTGTTACTAACAACAACCAGAGTCATTGCATGTGTGTTCTTTTCACATACCACATATGGATCCACCGGTGTCATTGCATGTGTGCTCTTTTCACAATCAACCTATGGATCCACCAGTGTCATTGCATGTGTGTTCTTTTTACTAACAACATCCAGAGTCATTGCATGTGTGTTCTTTTCACATACCACATATGGATCCACCAGAGTCATTGAAATGTATGTTTTCTTCAGAGACCACACATGGATCCACCAGTGTTATTGCATGTGTGTTCTTGTTACCAACAACAACCAGAGTCATTGCATGTGTGTTCTTTTCGCATACCACATATGGATCCACCGGTGTCATTGCATGTGTGCTCTTTTCACAATCAACCTATGGATCCACCAGTGTCATTGCATGTGTGTTCTTTTTAGTAACAACATCCAGAGTCATTGCATGTGTGTTCTTTTTACTAACAACATCCAGAGTCATTGCATGTGTGTTCTTTTCACATACCACATATGGATCCACCAGTGTCATTGCATGTGTGCTCTTTTTACAAACAACAACCAGAGTCATTGCATGTGTGTTATCTTGAGAGACCACACATGGATCCAACAGTGTCATTGCACGCGCGTTCTTTTTACTAACAACAACCAGAGTCATTGAAATGTGTGTTCTCTTCAGAGACCACACATGGATCCACCAGTGTCATTCCATGTGTCTTCTTTTTACTAACAACAACCAGAGTCATTGAAATGTGTGTTCTCTTTAGAGACCACACATGGATCCACCCGTGTCATTGCATGTGTGTTCTTTTTACTAACAACAACCAGTGTCATTGCATGTGTGTACTTTTCACAATCCACCTATGGATCCACCAGTGTCATTCCATGTGTTTCTTTTTTACTAATAACAACCAGAGTCATTTCATGTGTGTTCTTTTCACATACCACATATGGATCCACCAGAGTCATTGAAATGTATGTTCTCTTCAGAGACCACACATGGATCCACTAGTGTTATTGCATGTGTGTTCTTTTTACTAACAACAACCAGAGTCATTGCATGTGTGTTCTTTTCACATGCCACATATGGATCCACCAGTCTCATTGCATGTGTGTTCCTTTTACTAACAACAACTGGAGGCATTTCATGACTTTTCTTTTCACATACCACCTATGGATCCACCAATGTCATTGCTTGTGTGTTCTCTTCAGAGACCACACATGGATCCACCAGTGTCATTGCATGTGTGTTCTTTTTACTAACAACAACTGGAGTCATTGCATGTCTGTTCTTTTCACATACCACATATGGATCCACCGGTGTCATTGCATGTGTGCTCTTTTCACAATCCACCTATGGATCCACCAGTGTAATTGCATGTGTGTTCTTTTTACTAACAACCAGAGTCATTGAAATGTGTGTTCTTTTCACATACCACATATGGATCCACCAGTGTCATTGCATGTGTGTTCTTTTTACTAACAACAATCAGAGTCATTGAAATGTGTGTTCTCTTTAGAGACCACACACGGATCAACCAGTGTCATTGCATGTGTGTTCTTTTTACTAACAACAACCAGAGCCATTGAAATGTGTGTTCTTTTCACATACCACATATGGATCCACTAGTGTCATTGCATGTGTGTTCTTTTTACTAACAACAACCAGAGTCATTGCATGTGTGTTCTTTTCACATACCACATATGGATCCACCAGTTTTATTGCATGTGTGTTCTTATAACTAACAACAACGAGAGTCATTGCATGTGTGTACTTTTCACATACCACATATGGATCCACCAGTGTCATTGCATGTGTGCTCTTTTTACAAACAACAACCAGAGTCATTGCATGTGTGTTCACTTCAGAGACCACACATGGATCCACCAGTGTCATTGCATGTGCGTTCTTTTTACTAACAACAACCAGAGTCATTGAAATGTGTGTTCTCTTTAGAGACCACACATGGATCCACTAGTGTCATTCCACGTGTGTTCTTTTTACTAACAACAACCAGAGTCATTGAAATGTGTGTTCTCTTTAGAGACCAGACATGGATCCACCCGTGTCATTCCATGTGTGTTCTTTTTACTCACAAGAACCAATGTCATTGCATGTGTGTTCTTTTCACAATCCACCTATGGATCCACCAGTGTCATTCCATGTGTGCCTTTTTTACTAACAACAACCAGAGTCATTTCATGTGTGTTCTTTTCACATACCACATATGGATCCACCAGAGTCATTGAAATGTATGTTCTCTTCAGAGACCACACATGGATCCACCAGTGTTATTGCATGTGTGTTCTTGTTACTAACAACAACTAGAGTCATTGCATGTGTGTTATTTTCACATACCACATATGGATCCACCGGTGTCATTGCATGTGTGATCTTTTCACAATCATCCTATGGATCCACCAGTGTCATTGCATGTGTGTTCTTTTTACTAACAACATCCAGAGTCATTGCATGTGTGTTCTTTTCACATACCACATATGGATCCACCAGTGTCATTGCATGTGTGCTCTTTTTACAAACAACAACCAGAGTCATTGCATGTGTGTTCTCTTCAGAGACCACAAATGGATCCACCAGTGTCATTGCATGTGCGTTCTTTTTACTAACAACAACCAGAGTCATTGAAATGTGTGTTCTCTTCAGAGACCACACATGGATCCACCAGTGTCATTCCATGTGTGTTCTTTTTACTAACAACAACCAGAGTCATTGAAATGTGTGTTCTCTTTAGAGAGCACACATGGATCCACCCGTGTCATTGCATGTGTGTTCTTTTTACTAACAACAACCAGTGTCATTACATGTGTGTTCTTTTCACAATCCACCTATGGATCCACCAGTGTCATTGCATGTGTGCCCTTTTACTAACAACAACCAGAGCCATTTCATGTGTGTTCTTTTTACTAACAATAACCAGAGTCATTGAAATGTGTGTTCTCTTTAGAGACCACACATGGATCCACCCATGTCATTGCATGTGTGTTCTTTTTACTAACAACAACCAATGTCATTGCATGTGTGTTCTTTTCACAATCCACCTATGGATCCACCAGTGTCATTGCATGTGTGCCTTTTTTTACTAACAACAACTAGAGTCATTTCATGTGTGTTCTTTTCACATACCACATATGGATCCACCAGAATCATTGAAATGTATGTTCTCTTCAGAGACCACACATGGATCCACCAGTGTTATTGCATGTGTGTTCTTGTTACTAACAACAACCAGAGTCATTGCATGTGTGTTCTTTTCACATACCACATATGGATCCACCGGTGTCATTGCATGTGTGCTCTTTTCACAATCAACCTATGGATCCACCAGTGTCATTGCATGTGTGTTCTTTTTACTAACAACATCCAGAGTCATTGCATGTGTGTTCTTTTCACATACCACATATGGATCCACCAGTGTCATTGCATGTGTGCTCTTTTTACAAACAACAACCAGAGTCATTGCATGTGTGTTCTCTTTAGAGACCACACATGGATCCACCCGTGTCATTGCATGTGCGTTCTTTTTACTAACAACAACCAGAGTCATTGAAATGTGTGTTCTCTTCAGAGACCACACATGGATCCACCAGTGTCATTCCATGTGTGTTCTTTTTACTAACAACAACCAGAGTCATTGAAATGTGTGTTCTCTTTAGAGACCACACATGGATCCACCCGTGTCATTGCATGTGTGTTCTTTTTACTAACAACAACCAGTGTCATTGCATGTGTGTACTTTTCACAATCCACCTATGGATCCACCAGTGTCATTCCATGTGTGCCTTTTTTACTAACAACAACCAGAGTCATTTCATGTGTGGTCTTTTCACATACCACATATGGATCCACCAGAGTCATTGAAATGTATGTTCTCTTCAGAGACCACACATGGATCCACTAGTGTTATTGCATGTGTTTTCTTGTTACTAACAACAACCAGAGACATTGCATGTGTGTTCTTTTCACATGCCACATATGGATACACCAGTCTCATTGCATGTGTGTTCCTTTTACTAACAACAACTAGAGGCATTTCATGACTTTTCTTTTCACATACCACCTATGGATCCACCAGTGTCATTGCTTGTGTGTTCTCTTCAGACACCACACATGGATCCACCAGTGTCATTGCATGTGTGTTCTTTTTACTAACAACAACTGTAGTCATTGCATGTCTGTTCTTTTCACATACCACATATGGATCCACCGGTGTCATTGCATGTGTGCTCTTTTCACAATCCACCTATGGATCCACCAGTGTAATTGCATGTGTGTTCTTTTTACTAACAACAACCAGAGTCATTGAAATGTGTGTTCTTTTCACATACGACATATGGATCCACCAGTGTCATTGCATGTGTGTTCTTTTTACTAACAACAATCAGAGTCATTGAAATGTGTGTTCTCTTCAGAGACCACACATGGATCAACCAGTGTCATTGCATGTGTGTTCTTTTTACTAACAACAACTAGAGCCATTGAAATGTGTGTTCTTTTCACATACCACATATGGATCCACTAGTGTCATTGCATGTGTGTTCTTTTTACTAACAACAACCAGAGTCATTGGATGTGTGTTCTTTTCACATACCACATATGGATCCACCAGCGTCATTGCATGTGTGTTCTTTTTACTAATAACAACCAGAGTCATTGCATGTGTGTTCTTTTCACATACCACATATGGATCCACCAGTGTCATTGCATGTGTGCTCTTTTTACAAACAACAACCAGAGTCATTGCATGTGTGTTCTCTTCAGAGACCACACATGGATCCACCAGTGTCGTTGCATGTGCGTTATTTTTACTAACAACAACCAGAGTCATTGAAATGTGTGTTCTCTTTAGAGACCAGACATGGATCCACCCGTGTCATTCCATGTGTGTTCTTTTTACTCACAACAACCAATGTCATTGCATGTGTGTTCTTTTCACAATCCACCTATGGATCCACCAGTGTCATTGCATGTGTGCCTTTTTTACTAACAACAACCAGAGTCATTTCATGTGTGTTCTTTTCACATACCACATATGGATCCACCAGAGTCATTGAAATGTATGTTCTCTTCAGAGACCACACATGGATCCACCAGTGTTATTGCATGTGTGTTCTTGTTACTAACAACAACTAGAGTCATTGCATGTGTGTTATTTTCACATACCACCTATGGATCCACCGGTGTCAATGCATGTGTGCTCTTTTCACAATCATCCTATGGATCCACCAGTGTCATTGCATGTGTGTTCTTTTTACTAACAACAACCAGAGTCATTGCATGTGTGTTCTTTTCACATACCACATATGGATCCACCAGTGTCATTGCATGTGTGCTCTTTTTACAAACAACAACCAGAGTCATTGCATGTGTGTTCTCTTCAGAGACCACAAATGGATCCACCAGTGTTATTGCATGTGCGTTCTTTTTACTGACAACAACCAGAGTCATTGAAATGTGTGTTCTCTTCAGAGACCACACATGGATCCACCAGTGTCATTCCATGTGTGTTCTTTTTACTAACAACAACCAGAGTCATTGAAATGTGTGTTCTCTTTAGAGACCACACATGGATCCACCCGTGTCATTGCATGTGTGTTCTTTTTACTAACAACAACCAGTGTCATTACATGTGTGTTCTTTTCACAATCCACCTATGGATCCACCAGTGTCATTGCATGTGTGCCCTTTTACTAACAACAACCAGAGTCATTTCATGTGTGTTCTTTTCACATACCACATATGGATCCACCAGTGTCATTGCATGTGTGCTCTTTTTACAAACAACAACCAGAGTCATTACATGTGTGTTCTCTTCAGAGACCACACATGGATCCACCAGTGTCATTACATGCATGTTATTTTTACTAACAACAACCAGAGTCATTGAAATGTGTGTTCTCTTCAGAGACCACACATGGATTTACCAGTGTCATTGCATGTGTGTTCTTTTTATTAACAACAACCAGAGTCATTGAAATGTGTGTTCTTTTCACATACCACATATGGATCCACTAGTGTCATTGCATGTGTGTTCTTTTTACTAACAACAACCAGAGTCATTGCATGTGTGTTCTTTTCACATACCACATATGGATCCACCAGTGTCATTGCATGTGTGTGCTTTTTACTAACAACAACCAGAGTCATTGCATGTGTGTTCTCTTCAGAGACCACACATGGATCCACCAGTGTCATTGCATGTGTGTTCTTTTCACTAACAACAACCAGAGTCATTGAAATGTGTGTTCTCTTCAGAGACCACACATGGATCCACCAGTGTCATTGCATGTGTGTTCTTTTTACTAACAACAACTGGAGTCATTGCATGTGTGTTCTTTTCACATACCACATATGGATCCACCAGTGTCATTGCATGTGTGCTCTTTTCACAATCCACCTATGGATCCACCAGTGTCATTGCATGTGTGTTCTTTTTACTAACAACAACCAGAGTCATTGAAATGTGTGTTCTCTTCAGAGACCACACATGGATCAACCAGTGTCATTGCATGTGTGTTCTTTTTACTAACAACAACCAGAGTCATTGAAATGTGTGTTCTTTTCACATACCACATATGGATCCACTAGTGTCATTGCATGTGTGTTCTTTTTACTAACAATAACCAGAGTCATTGCATGTGTGTTCTTTTCACATACCACATATTGATCCACCAGTGTCATTGCATGTGTGTTCTTTTTACTAACAACAACCAGAGTCATTGCATCTGTGTTCTTTTCACATACCACATATGGATCCACCAGTGTCATTGCATGTGTGCTCTTTTTAGAAACAACAACCAGAGTCATTGCATGTGTGTTCTCTTCAGAGACCACACATGGATCCACCATTGTCATTCCATGTGCGTTCTTTTTACTAACATCAACCAGAGTCATTGAAATGTGTGTTCTCTTCAGAGACCACACATGGATCCACCAGTGTCATTCCAGGTGTGTTCTTTTTACTAACAACAACCAGAGTCATTGAAATGTGTGTTCTCTTTAGAGACCACACATGGATCCACCCATGTCATTGCATGTGTGTTCTTTTTACTAACAACAACCAATGTCATGGCATGTGTGTTCTTTTCACAATCCACCTATGGATCCACCAGTGTCATTGCATGTGTGCATTTTTTACTAACAATAACCAGAGTGATTTCATGTGTGTTCTTTTCACGTACCACATATGGATCCATCAGAGTCATTGAAATGTATGTTCTCCTCAGAGACCACACATGGATCCACCAGTGTTATTGCATGTGTGTTCTTGTTACTAACAACAACCAGAGTCATTGCATGTGTGTTCTTTTCACATACCACATATGGATCCACCGGTGTCATTGCATGTGTTCTCTTTTCACAATCAACCTAAGGATCCACCAGTGTCATTGCATGTGTGTTCTTTTTACTAACAACAACCAGAGTCATTGCATGTGTGTTCTTTTCACATACCACATATGGATCCGCCAGTGTCATTGCATGTGTGCTCTTTTTACAAACACCAACCAGAGTCATTGCATGTGTGTTCTCTTAAGAGACCACACATGGATCCACCAGTGTCATTGCATGTGCGTTCTTTTTACTAACAACAACCAGAGTCATTGAAATGTGTGTTCTCTTTAGAGACCACACAAGGATCCACCCATGTCATTGCATGTGTATTCTTTTTACTAACAACAACCAGTGTCATTGCATGTGTGTACTTTTCACAATCCACCTATGGATCCACCAGTGTCATTCCATGTGTGCCTTTTTTACTAACAACAACCAGAGTCATTTCATGTGTGTTCTTTTCACATACCACATATGGATCCACCAGAGGCATTGAAATGTATGTTCTCTTCAGAGACCACACATGGATCCACTAGTGTTATTGCATGTGTGTTCTTATTACTAACAACTAGAGTCATTGCATGTGTGTTCTTTTCACATGCCACATATGGATCCACCAGTCTCATTGCATGTGTGTTCCTTTTACTAACAACAACTGGAGTCATTTCATGACTTTTCTTTTCACATACCACCTATGGATCCACCAGTGTCATTGCTTGTGTGTTCTCTTCAGAGACCACACATGGATCAACCAGTGTCCTTGCATTTGTGTTCTTTTTACTAACAACAACTGGAGTGATTGCATGTCTGTTCTTTTCACATACCACATATGGATCCACCAGTGTCATTGCATGTGTGCTCTTTTCACAATCCACCTATGGATCCACCAGTGTCATTCCATGTGTGTTCTTTTTACTAACAACAACCAGAGTCATTGAAATGTGTGTTCTCTTTAGAGACCACACATGGATCCACCCGTGTCATTGCATGTGTGTTCTTTTTACTAACAACAACCAGTGTCATTACATGTGTGTTCTTTTCACAATCCACCTATGGATCCACCAGTGTCATTGCATGTGTGCCCTTTTACTAACAACAACCAGAGCCATTTCATGTGTGTTCTTTTTACTAACAATAACCAGAGTCATTGAAATGTGTGTTCTCTTTAGAGACCACACATGGATCCACCCATGTCATTGCATGTGTGTTCTTTTTACTAACAACAACCAATGTCATTGCATGTGTGTTCTTTTCACAATCCACCTATGGATCCACCAGTGTCATTGCATGTGTGCCTTTTTTTACTAACAACAACTAGAGTCATTTCATGTGTGTTCTTTTCACATACCACATATGGATCCACCAGAATCATTGAAATGTATGTTCTCTTCAGAGACCACACATGGATCCACCAGTGTTATTGCATGTGTGTTCTTGTTACTAACAACAACCAGAGTCATTGCATGTGTGTTCTTTTCACATACCACATATGGATCCACCGGTGTCATTGCATGTGTGCTCTTTTCACAATCAACCTATGGATCCACCAGTGTCATTGCATGTGTGTTCTTTTTACTAACAACATCCAGAGTCATTGCATGTGTGTTCTTTTCACATACCACATATGGATCCACCAGTGTCATTGCATGTGTGCTCTTTTTACAAACAACAACCAGAGTCATTGCATGTGTGTTCTCTTTAGAGACCACACATGGATCCACCCGTGTCATTGCATGTGCGTTCTTTTTACTAACAACAACCAGAGTCATTGAAATGTGTGTTCTCTTCAGAGACCACACATGGATCCACCAGTGTCATTCCATGTGTGTTCTTTTTACTAACAACAACCAGAGTCATTGAAACGTGTGTTCTCTTTAGAGACCACACATGGATCCACCCGTGTCATTGCATGTGTGTTCTTTTTACTAACAACAACCAGTGTCATTGCATGTGTGTACTTTTCACAATCCACCTATGGATCCACCAGTGTCATTCCATGTGTGCCTTTTTTACTAACAACAACCAGAGTCATTTCATGTGTGTTCTTTTCACATACCACATATGGATCCACCAGAGTCATTGAAATGTATGTTCTCTTCAGAGACCACACATGGATCCACTAGTGTTATTGCATGTGTTTTCTTGTTACTAACTACAACCAGAGACATTGCATGTGTGTTCTTTTCACATGCCACATATGGATACACCAGTCTCATTGCATGTGTGTTCCTTTTACTAACAACAACTAGAGGCATTTCATGACTTTTCTTTTCACATACCACCTATGGATCCACCAGTGTCATTGATTGTGTGTTCTCTTCAGACACCACACATGGATCCACCAGTGTCATTGCATGTGTGTTCTTTTTACTAACAACAACTGTAGTCATTGCATGTCTGTTCTTTTCACATACCACATATAGATCCACCGGTGTCATTGCATGTGTGCTCTTTTCACAATCCACCTATGGATCCACCAGTGTAATTGCATGTGTGTTCTTTTTACTAACAACAACCAGAGTCATTGAAATGTGTGTTCTTTTCACATACGACATATGGATCCACCAGTGTCATTGCATGTGTGTTCTTTTTACTAACAACAATCAGAGTCATTGAAATGTGTGTTCTCTTCAGAGACCACACATGGATCAACCAGTGTCATTGCATGTGTGTTCTTTTTACTAACAACAACCAGAGCCATTGAAATGTGTGTTCTTTTCACATACCACATATGGATCCACTAGTGTCATTGCATGTGTGTTCTTTTTACTAACAACAACCAGAGTCATTGGATGTGTGTTCTTTTCACATACCACATATGGATCCACCAGCGTCATTGCATGTGTGTTCTTTTTACTAACAACAACCAGAGTCATTGCATGTGTGTTCTTTTCACATACCACTTATGGATCCACCAGTGTCATTGCATGTGTGCTCTTTTTACAAACAACAACCAGAGTCATTGCATGTGTGTTCTCTTCAGAGACCACACATGGATCCACCAGTGTCGTTGCATGTGCGTTATTTTTACTAACAACAACCAGAGTCATTGAAATGTGTGTTCTCTTTAGAGACCAGACATGGATCCACCCGTGTCATTCCATGTGTGTTCTTTTTACTCACAACAACCAATGTCATTGCATGTGTGTTCTTTTCACAATCCACCTATGGATCCACCAGTGTCATTGCATGTGTGCCTTTTTTACTAACAACAACCAGAGTCATTTCATGTGTGTTCTTTTCACATACCACATATGGATCCACCAGAGTCATTGAAATGTATGTTCTCTTCAGAGACCACACATGGATCCACCAGTGTTATTGCATGTGTGTTCTTGTTACTAACAACAACTAGAGTCATTGCATGTGTGTTATTTTCACATACCACCTATGGATCCACCGGTGTCAATGCATGTGTGCTCTTTTCACAATCATCCTATGGATCCACCAGTGTCATTGCATGTGTGTTCTTTTTACTAACAACAACCAGAGTCATTGCATGTGTGTTCTTTTCACATACCACATATGGATCCACCAGTGTCATTGCATGTGTGCTCTTTTTACAAACAACAACCAGAGTCATTGCATGTGTGTTCTCTTCAGAGACCACAAATGGATCCACCAGTGTTATTGCATGTGCGTTCTTTTTACTGACAACAACCAGAGTCATTGAAATGTGTGTTCTCTTCAGAGACCACACATGGATCCACCAGTGTCATTCCATGTGTGTTCTTTTTACTAACAACAACCAGAGTCATTGAAATGTGTGTTCTCTTTAGAGACCACACATGGATCCACCCGTGTCATTGCATGTGTGTTCTTTTTACTAACAACAACCAGTGTCATTACATGTGTGTTCTTTTCACAATCCACCTATGGATCCACCAGTGTCATTGCATGTGTGCCCTTTTACTAACAACAACCAGAGTCATTTCATGTGTGTTCTTTTCACATACCACATATGGATCCACCAGTGTCATTGCATGTGTGCTCTTTTTACAAACAACAACCAGAGTCATTACATGTGTGTTCTCTTCAGAGACCACACATGGATCCACCAGTGTCATTACATGCATGTTATTTTTACTAACAACAACCAGAGTCATTGAAATGTGTGTTCTCTTCAGAGACCACACATGGATTTACCAGTGTCATTGCATGTGTGTTCTTTTTATTAACAACAACCAGAGTCATTGAAATGTGTGTTCTTTTCACATACCACATATGGATCCACTAGTGTCATTGCATGTGTGTTCTTTTTACTAACAACAACCAGAGTCATTGCATGTGTGTTCTTTTCACATACCACATATGGATCCACCAGTGTCATTGCATGTGTGTGCTTTTTACTAACAACAACCAGAGTCATTGCATGTGTGTTCTCTTCAGAGACCACACATGGATCCACCAGTGTCATTGCATGTGTGTTCTTTTCACTAACAACAACCAGAGTCATTGAAATGTGTGTTCTCTTCAGAGACCACACATGGATCCACCAGTGTCATTGCATGTGTGTTCTTTTTACTAACAACAACTGGAGTCATTGCATGTGTGTTCTTTTCACATACCACATATGGATCCACCAGTGTCATTGCATGTGTGCTCTTTTCACAATCCACCTATGGATCCACCAGTGTCATTGCATGTGTGTTATTTTTACTAACAACAACCAGAGTCATTGAAATGTGTGTTCTCTTCAGAGACCACACATGGATCAACCAGTGTCATTGCATGTGTGTTCTTTTTACTAACAACAACCAGAGTCATTGAAATGTGTGTTCTTTTCACATACCACATATGGATCCACTAGTGTCATTGCATGTGTGTTCTTTTTACTAACAATAACCAGAGTCATTGCATGTGTGTTCTTTTCACATACCACATATTGATCCACCAGTGTCATTGCATGTGTGTTCTTTTTACTAACAACAACCAGAGTCATTGCATCTGTGTTCTTTTCACATACCACATATGGATCCACCAGTGTCATTGCATGTGTGCTCTTTTTAGAAACAACAACCAGAGTCATTGCATGTGTGTTCTCTTCAGAGACCACACATGGATCCACCATTGTCATTCCATGTGCGTTCTTTTTACTAACATCAACCAGAGTCATTGAAATGTGTGTTCTCTTCAGAGACCACACATGGATCCACCAGTGTCATTCCATGTGTGTTCTTTTTACTAACAACAACCAGAGTCATTGAAATGTGTGTTCTCTTTAGAGACCACACATGGATCCACCCATGTCATTGCATGTGTGTTCTTTTTACTAACAACAACCAGTGTCATTGCATGTGTGTACTTTTCACAATCCACCTATGGATCCACCAGTGTCATTCCATGTGTGCCTTTTTTATTAACAACAACCAGAGTCATTTCATGTGTGTTCTTTTCACATACCACATATGGATCCACCAGAGGCATTGAAATGTATGTTCTCTTCAGAGACCACACATGGATCCACTAGTGTTATTGCATGTGTGTTCTTATTACTAACAACTAGAGTCATTGCATGTGTGTTCTTTTCACATGCCACATATGGATCCACCAGTCTCATTGCATGTGTGTTCCTTTTACTAACAACAACTGGAGTCATTTCATGACTTTTCTTTTCACATACCACCTATGGATCCACCAGTGTCATTGCTTGTGTGTTCTCTTCAGAGACCACACATGGATCAACCAGTGTCCTTGCATTTGTGTTCTTTTTACTAACAACAACTGGAGTGATTGCATGTCTGTTCTTTTCACATACCACATATGGATCCACCAGTGTCATTGCATGTGTGCTCTTTTCACAATCCACCTATGGATCCACCAGTGTAATTGCATGTGTGTTCTTTTTACTAACAACAACCAGAGTCATTGAAATGTGTGTTCTTTTCACATACCACATATGGATCCACCAGTGTCATTGCATGTGTGTTCTTTTTACTAACAACAACCAGAGTCATTGAAATGTGTGTTCTCTTTAGAGTGCACACATGGATCAACCAGTGTCATTGCATGTGTGTTCTTTTTACTAACAACAACCAGACTCATTGAAATGTGTGTTCTTTTCACATACCACATATGGATCCACTAGTGTCATTGCATGTGTGTTCTTTTTACTAACAACAACCAGAGTCATTGCATGTGTGTTCTTTTCACATACCACATATGGATCCACCAGTGTCATTGCATGTGTGTTCTTTTTACTAACAACAACTAGAGTCATTGCATGTGTGTTCTTTTCACATACCACATATGGATCCACCAGTGTCATTGCACGTGTGCTCTTTTTACAAACAACAACCAGAGTCATCACATGTGTGTTCTCTTCAGACACCACACATGGATCCACCAGTGTCATTGCATGTGCGTTCTTTTTACTAACAACAACCAGAGTCATTGAAATGTGTGTTCTCTTCAGAGACCACACATGGATCCACCAGTGTCATTCCACGTGTGTTCTTTTTACTAACAACAACCAGAGTCATTGAAATGTGTGTTCTCTTTAGAGACCAGACATGGATCCACCCGTGTCATTCCATGTGTGTTCTTTTTACTCACAACAACCAATGTCATTGCATGTGTGTTCTTTTCACAATCCACCTATGGATCCACCAGTGTCATTGCATGTGTGCCTTTTTTACTAACAACAACCAGAGTCATTTCATGTGTGTTCTTTTCACATACCACATATGAATCCACCAGAGTCATTGAAATGTATGTGCTCTTCAGAGACAACACATGGATCCACCAGTGTTATTGCATGTGTGTTCTTGTTACTAACAACAACCAGAGTCATTGCATGTGTGTTCTTTTCACATACCACATATGGATCCACTGGTGTCATTGAAATGTGTGTTCTTTTCACATACCACATATGGATCCACCAGTGTCATTGCATGTGTACTCTTTTTACAAACAACAACCAGAGTCATTGCATGTGTGTTCTCTTCAGAGACCACACATGGATCCACCAGTGTCATTGCATGTGCGTTCTTTTTACTAACAACAACCAGAGTCATTGAAATGTGTGTTCTCTTCAGAGACCACACATGGATCCACCAGTGTCATGCCATGTGTGTTCTTTTTAATAACAACAACCAGAGTCATTGAAATGTGTGTTCTCTTTAGAGACCACACATGGATCCACCCGTGTCATTGCATGTGTGTTCTTTTTACTAACAACAACCAGTGTCATTGCATGTGTTTACTTTTCACAATCCACCTATGGATCCACTAGTGTCATTCCATGTGTGCCTTTTTTACTAACAACAACCAGAGTCATTTCATGTGTCTTCTTTTCACATACCACATATGGATCCACCAGAGTCATTGAAATGTATGTTCTCTTCAGAGACCACACATGGATCCACTAGTGTTATTGCATGTGTGTTCTTGTTACTAACAACAACCAGAGACATTGCATGTGTGTTCTTTTCACATGCCACATATGGATCCACCAGTCTCATTGCATGTGTGTTCCTTTTACTAACAACAACTGGAGGCATTTCATGACTTTTCTTTTCACATACCACCTATGGATCCACCAGTGTCATTGCATGTGTGTTCTTTTTACTAACAACAACTGGAGTCATTGAATGTCTATTCTTTTCACATACCACATATGGATCCACCGGTGTCATTGCATGTGTGCTCTTTTCACAATCCACCTATGGATCCACCAGTGTAATTGCATGTGTGTTCTTTTTACTAACAACAACCAGAGTCATTGAAATGTGTGTTCTTTTCACATACCACATGTGGATCCACCAGTCTCATTGCATGTGTGTTCTTTTTACTAACAACAATCAGAGTCATTGAAATGTGTGTTCTCTTCAGAAACCACACATGGATCAACCAGTGTCATTGCATGTGTGTTCTTTTTACTAACAACAACCAGAGCCATTGAAATGTGTGTTCTTTTCACATACCACATATGGATCCACTAGTGTCATTGCATGTGTGTAATTTTTACTAACAACAACCAGAGTCATTGCATGTGTGTTCTTTTCACATACCACATATGGATCCACCAGTGTCATTGCATGTGTGTTCTTTTTACTAACAACAACCAGAGTCATTGCATGTGTGTTCTTTTCACATACCACATATGGATCCACCAGTGTCATTGCATGTGTGCTCTTTTTACAAACAACAACCAGAGTCATTGCATGTGTGTTCTCTTCAGAGACCACACATGGATCCACCAGTGTCATTGCATGTGTGTTCTTTTTACTAACAACAACCAGAGTCATTGAAATGTGTGTTCTCTTTAGAGACCAGACATGGATCCACCCGTGTCATTCCATGTGTGTTCTTTTTACTCACAACAACCAATGTCATTGCATGTGTGTTCTTTTCACAATCCACCTATGGATCCACCAGTGTCATTGCATGTGTGCCTTTTTTACTAACAACAACCAGAGTCATTTCATGTGTGTTCTTTTCACATACCACATATGGATCCACCAGAGTCATTGAAATGTATGTTCTCTTCAGAGACCACACATGGATCCACCAGTGTTATTGCATGTGTGTTCTTGTTACTAACAACAACCAGAGTCATTGCATGTGTGTTCTTTTCACATACCACATATGGATCCACCGGTGTCATTGCATGTGTGCTCTTTTCACAATCAACCTATGGATCCACCAGTGTCATTGCATGTGTGTTCTTTTTACTAACAACATCCAGAGTCATTGCATGTGTGTTCTTTTCACATACCACATATGGATCCACCAGTGTCATTGCATGTGTCCTCTTTTTACAAACAACAACCAGAGTCATTGCATGTGTGTACTCTTCAGAGACCACACATGGATCCACCAGTGTCATTGCATGTGCGTTCTTTTTACTAACAACAACTAGAGTCATTGAAATGTGTGTTCTCTTCAGAGACCACACATGGATCCACCAGTGTCATTCCATGTGTGTTCTTTTTACTAACAACAACTAGAGTCATTGAAATGTGTGTTCTCTTTAGAGACCACACACGGATCCACCCGTGTCATTGCATGTGTGTTCTTTTTACTAACAATAACCAGTGTCATTACATGTGTGTTCTTTTCACAATCCACCTATGGATCCACCAGTGTCATTGCATGTGTGCCCTTTTACTAACAACAACCAGAGTCATTTCATGTGTGTTCTTTTCACATACCACATATGGATCCACCAGTGTCATTGCATGTGTGCTCTTTTTACAAACAACAACCAGAGTCATTACATGTGTGTTCTCTTCAGAGACCACTCATGGATCCACTAGTGTCATTGCATGCATGTTCTTTTTACTAACAACAACCAGAGTCATTGAAATGTGTGTTCTCTTCAGAGACCACACATGGATCAACCAGTGTCATTGCATGTGTGTTCTTTTTACTAACAACAACCAGAGTCATTGAAATGTGTGTTCTTTTCACATACCACATATGGATCCACTAGTGTCATTGCATGTGTGTTCTTTTTACTAACAACAACCAGAGTCATTGCATGTGTGTTCTTTTCACATACCACATATGGATCCACCAGTGTCATTGCATGTGTGTGCTTTTTACTAACAACAACCAGAGTCATTGCATGTGTGTTCTCTTCAGAGACCACACATGGATCCACTAGTGTCATTGCATGTGTGTTCTTTTCACTTACAACAACCAGAGTCATTGAAATGTGTGTTCTCTTTAGAGACCAGACATGGATCCACCCGTGTCATTCCATGTGTGTTCTTTTTACTCACAACAACCAATGTCATTGCATGTGTGTTCTTTTCACAATCCACCTATGGATCCACCAGTGTCATTGCATGTGTGCCTTTTTTACTAACAACAACCAGAGTCATTTCATGTGTGTTCTTTTCACATACCACATATGAATCCACCAGAGTCATTGAAATGTATGTGCTCTTCAGAGACAACACATGGATCCACCAGTGTTATTGCATGTGTGTTCTTCTTACTAACAACAACCAGAGTCATTGCATGTGTGTTCTTTTCACATACCACATATGGATCCACTGGTGTCATTGAAATGTGTGTTCTTTTCACATACCACATATGGATCCACCAGTGTCATTGCATGTGTACTCTTTTTACAAACAACAACCAGAGTCATTGCATGTGTGTTCTCTTCAGAGACCACACATGGATCCACCAGTGTCATTGCATGTGCGTTCTTTTTACTAACAACAACCAGAGTCATTGAAATGTGTGTTCTCTTCAGAGACCACACATGGATCCACCAGTGTCATGCCATGTGTGTTCTTTTTAATAACAACAACCAGAGTCATTGAAATGTGTGTTCTCTTTAGAGACCACACATGGATCCACCCGTGTCATTGCATGTGTGTTCTTTTTACTAACAACAACCAGTGTCATTGCATGTGTGTACTTTTCACAATCCACCTATGGATCCACTAGTGTCATTCCATGTGTGCCTTTTTTACTAACAACAACCAGAGTCATTTCATGTGTGTTCTTTTCACATACCACATATGGATCCACCAGAGTCATTGAAATGTATGTTCTCTTCAGAGACCACACATGGATCCACTAGTGTTATTGCATGTGTGTTCTTGTTACTAACACAACCAGAGACATTGCATGTGTGTTCTTTTCACATGCCACATATGGATCCACCAGTCTCATTGCATGTGTGTTCCTTTTACTAACAACAACTGGAGGCATTTCATGACTTTTCTTTTCACATACCACCTATGGATCCACCAGTGTCATTGCTTGTGTGTTCTCTTCAGAGACCACACATGGATCCACCAGTGTCATTGCATGTGTGTTCTTTTTACTAACAACAACTGGAGTCATTGCATGTCTATTCTTTTCATATACCACATATGGATCCACCGGTGTCATTGCATGTGTGCTCTTTTCACAATCCACCTATGGATCCACCAGTGTAATTGCATGTGTGTTCTTTTTACTAACAACAACCAGAGTCATTGAAATGTGTGTTCTTTTCACATACCACATGTGGATCCACCAGTCTCATTGCATGTGTGTTCTTTTTACTAACAACAATCAGAGTCATTGAAATGTGTGTTCTCTTCAGAGACCACACATGGATCAACCAGTGTCATTGCATGTGTGTTCTTTTTACTAACAACAACCAGAGCCATTGAAATGTGTGTTCTTTTCACATACCACATATGGATCCACTAGTGTCATTGCATGTGTGTAATTTTTACTAACAACAACCAGAGTCATTGCATGTGTGTTCTTTTCACATACCACATATGGATCCACCAGTGTCATTGCATGTGTGTTCTTTTTACTAACAACAACCAGAGTCATTGCATGTGTGTTCTTTTCACATACCACATATGGATCCACCAGTGTCATTGCATGTGTGCTCTTTTTACAAACAACAACCAGAGTCATTGCATGTGTGTTCTCTTCAGAGACCACACATGGATCCACCAGTGTCATTGCATGTGTGCTCTTTTTACTAACAACAACCAGAGTCATTGAAATGTGTGTTCTCTTTAGAGACCAGACATGGATCCACCCGTGTCATTCCATGTGTGTTCTTTTTACTCACAACAACCAATGTCATTGCATGTGTGTTCTTTTCACAATCCACCTATGGATCCACCAGTGTCATTGCATGTGTGCCTTTTTTACTAACAACAACCAGAGTCATTTCATGTGTGTTCTTTTCACATACCACATATGGATCCACCAGAGTCATTGAAATGTATGTTCTCTTCAGAGACCACACATGGATCCACCAGTGTTATTGCATGTGTGTTCTTGTTACTAACAACAACCAGAGTCATTGCATGTGTGTTCTTTTCACATACCACATATGGATCCACCGGTGTCATTGCATGTGTGCTCTTTTCACAATCAACCTATGGATCCACCAGTGTCATTGCATGTGTGTTCTTTTTACTAACAACATCCAGAGTCATTGCATGTGTGTTCTTTTCACATACCACATATGGATCCACCAGTGTCATTGCATGTGTGCTCTTTTTACAAACAACAACCAGAGTCATTGCATGTGTGTTCTCTTCAGAGACCACACATGGATCCACCAGTGTCATTGCATGTGCGTTCTTTTTACTAACAACAACTAGAGTCATTGAAATGTGTGTTCTCTTCAGAGACCACACATGGATCCACCAGTGTCATTCCATGTGTGTTCTTTTTACTAACAACAACTAGAGTCATTGAAATGTGTGTTCTCTTTAGAGACCACACACGGATCCACCCGTGTCATTGCATGTGTGTTCTTTTTACTAACAATAACCAGTGTCATTACATGTGTGTTCTTTTCACAATCCACCTATGGATCCACCAGTGTCATTGCATGTGTGCCCTTTTACTAACAACAACCAGAGTCATTTCATGTGTGTTCTTTTCACATACCACATATGGATCCACCAGTGTCATTGCATGTGTGCTCTTTTTACAAACAACAACCAGAGTCATTACATGTGTGTTCTCTTCAGAGACCACTCATGGATCCACCAGTGTCATTGCATGCATGTTCTTTTTACTAACAACAACCAGAGTCATTGAAATGTGTGTTCTCTTCAGAGACCACACATGGATCAACCAGTGTCATTGCATGTGTGTTCTTTTTACTAACAACAACCAGAGTCATTGAAATGTGTGTTCTTTTCACATACCACATATGGATCCACTAGTGTCATTGCATGTGTGTTCTTTTTACTAACAACAACCAGAGTCATTGCATGTGTGTTCTTTTCACATACCACATATGGATCCACCAGTGTCATTGCATGTGTGTGCTTTTTACTAACAACAACCAGAGTCATTGCATGTGTGTTCTCTTCAGAGACCACACATGGATCCACTAGTGTCATTGCATGTGTGTTCTTTTCACTTACAACAACCAGAGTCATTGAAATGTGTGTTCTCTTTAGAGACCACACATGGATCCATGAGTGTTAGTGCATGTGTGTTGTTTTTACTTACAACAACCAGAGTCATTGCATGTGTGTTCTCTTAAGAGACCACACATGGATCCACCAGTGTCATTGCATGTGTGTTCTTTTTACTAACAACAAACGGAGTCATTGAAATGTGTGTTCTCTTCAAAGACCACACATGGATCCACCAGTGTCATTGCATGTGTGTTCTTTTTACTAACAAGAACTGGAGTCATTGCATGTGTGTTCTTTTCACATACCACATATGGATCCACCAGTGTGATTGCATGTGTGCTCTTTTCACAATCCACCTATGGATCCACCAGTGTCATTGCATGTGTGATCTTTTTACTAACAACAACCAGAGTCATTGAAATGTGTGTTCTCTTTAGAGACCACACATGGATCAACCAGTGTCATTGCATGTGTGTTCTTTTTACTAACAACAACCAGAGTCATTGAAATGTGTGTTCTTTTCACATACCACATATGGATCCACTAGTGTCATTGCATGTGTGTTCTTTTTTCTAACAATAACCAGAGTCATTGCATGTGTGTTCTTTTCACATACCACATATTGATCCACCAGTGTCATTGCATGTGTGTTCTTTTTACTAACAACAACCAGAGTCATTGCATCTGTGTTCTTTTCACATACCACATATGGATCCACCAGTGTCATTGCATGTGTGCTCTTTTTACAAACAACAACCAGAGTCATTGCATGTGTGTTCTCTTCAGAGACCACACATGGATCCACCAGTGTCATTGCATGTGCGTTCTTTTTACTAACAACAACCAGAGTCATTCAAATGTGTGTTCTCTTCAGAGACCACACATGGATCCACCAGTGTCATTCCAGGTGTGTTCTTTTTACTAACAACAACCAGAGTCATTGAAATGTGTGTTCTCTTTAGAGACCACACATGGATCCACCCATGTCATTCCATGTGTGTTCTTTTTACTAACAACAACCAATGTCATTGCATGTGTGTTCTTTTCACAATCCACCTATGGATCCACCAGTGTCATTGCATGTGTGCATTTTTTACTAACAACAACCAGAGTCATTTCATGTGTGTTCTTTTCACATACCACATATGGATCCACCAGAGTCATTGAAATGTCTGTTCTCTTGAGAGACCACACATGGATTCACCAGTGTTATTGCATGTGTGTTCTTGTTACTAACAACAACCAGAGTCATTGCATGTGTGTTCTTTTCACATACCACATATGGATCCACCGGTGTCATTGCATGTGTGCTCTTTTCACAATCAACCTAAGGATCCACCAGTGTCATTGCATGTGTGTTCTTTTTACTAACAACAACCAGAGTCATTGCATGTGTGTTCTTTTCACATACCACATATGGATCCACCAGTGTCATTGCATGTGTGCTCTTTTTACAAACAACAACCAGAGTCATTGCATGTGTGTTCTCTGGAGAGACCACACATGGATCCACCAGTGTCATTGCATGTGCGTTCTTTTTACTAACAACAACCAGAGTCATTGAAATGTGTGTTCTCTTCAGAGACCACACATGGATCCACCAGTGTCATTCCATGTGTGTTCTTTTTACTAACAACAACCAGAGTCATTGAAATATGTGTTCTCTTTAGAGACCGCACATGGATCCACCCGTGTCATTGCATGTGTGTACTTTTCACAATCCACCTATGGATCCACCAGTGTCATTCCATGTGTGCCTTTTTTACTAACAACAACCAGAGTCATTTTATGTGTGTTCTTTTCACATACCACATATGGATCCACCAGAGTCATTGAAATGTATGTTCTCTTCAGAGACCACACATGGATCCACTAGTGTTATTGCATGTGTGTTCTTGTTACTAACAACAACCAGAGTTATCGCATGTGTGTTCTTTTGACATGCCACATATGGATCCACCAGTCTCATTGCATGTGTGTTCCTTTTACTAACAACAACTGGAGTCATTTCATGACTTTTCTTTTCACATACCACCTATGGATCCACCAGTGTCATTTCTTGTGTGTTCTCTTCAGAGACCACACATGGATCCACCAGTGTCATTGCATGTGTGTTCTTTTTACTAACAACAACTGGAGTCATTGCATGTCTGTTCTTTTCACATACCACATATGGATCCACCGGTGTCATTGCATGTGTGCTCTTTTCACAATCCACCTATGGATCCACCAGTTTAATTGCATGTGTGTTCTTTTTACTAACAACAACCAGAGTCATTGAAATGTGTGTTCTTTTCACATACCACATATGGATCCACCAGTGTCATTGCATGTGTGTTCTTTTTACTAACAACAACCAGAGTCATTGCATGTGTGTTCTTTTCACATACCACATATGGATCCACCAGTGTCATTGCATGTGTGTGCTTTTTACTAACAACAACCAGAGTCATTGCATGTGTGTTCTCTTCAGAGACCACACATGGATCCACTAGTGTCATTGCATGTGTGTTCTTTTCACTTACAACAACCAGAATCATTGAAATGTGTGTTCTCTTTAGAGACCACACATGGATCCATGAGTGTTAGTGCATGTGTGTTGTTTTTACTTACAACAACCAGAGTCATTGCATGTGTGTTCTCTTAAGAGACCACACATGGATCCACCAGTGTCATTGCATGTGTGTTCTTTTTACTAACAACAAACGGAGTCATTGAAATGTGTGTTCTTTTCACATACCACATATGGATCCACTAGTGTCATTGCATGTGTTTTCTTTTTACTAACAACAACCAGAGTCATTGCATGTGTTTTTTTTCACATACCACATATGGATCCACCAGTGTCATTGCATGTGTGTTCTTTTTACTAACAACAACCAGAGTCATTGCATGTGTGTTCTTTTCACATACCACATATGGATCCACCAGTGTCATTGCATGTGTGCTCTTTTTTACAAACAACAACCAGAGTCATTGCATGTGTGTTCTCTTCAGAGACCACACATGGATCCACCAGTGTCATTGCATGTGCGTTCTTTTTACTAACAACAACCAGAGTCATTGAAATGTGTGTTCTCTTGAGAGACCACACATGGATCCACCAGTGTCATTCCACGTGTGTTCTTTTTACTAACAACAACCAGAGTCATTGAAATGTGTGTTCTCTTTAGAGACCAGACATGGATCCACCCGTGTCATTCCATGTGTGTTCTTTTTACTCACAACAACCAATGTCATTGCATGTGTGTTCTTTTCACAATCCACCTATGGATCCACCAGTGTCATTGCATGTGTGCCTTTTTTACTAACAACAACCAGAGTCATTTCATGTGTGTTCTTTTCACATACCACATATGGATCCACCAGAGTCATTGAAATGTATGTTCTCTTCAGAGACCACGCATGGATCCACCAGTGTTATTGCATGTGTGTTATTGTTACTAACAACAACTCAGTCATTGCATGTGTGTTATTTTCACATACCACATATGGATCCACCGGTGTCATTGCATGTGTGCTCTTTTCGCAATCATCCTATCGATCCAGCAGTGTCATTGCATGTGTGTTCTTTTTACTAACAACAACCAGAGTGATTGCATGTGTGTTCTTTTCACATACCACATATGGATCCACCAGTGTCATTGCATGTGTGCTCTTTTTACAAACAACAACCAGAGTCATTGCATGTGTGTTCTCTTCAGAGACCACAAATGGATCCACCAGTGTCATTGCATGTGCGTTCTTTTTACTAACAACAACCAGGGTCATTGAAATGTGTGTTCTCTTCAGATACCACACATGGATCCACCAGTGTCATTCCATGTGTGTTCTTTTTACTAACAACAACCAGGGTCATTGAAATATGTGTTCTCTTTAGAGACCACACATGGATCCACTCGTGTCATTGCATGTGTGTTCTTTTTACTAACAACAACCAGTGTCATTACATGTGTGTTATTTTCACAATCCACCTATGGATCCACCAGTGTCATTGCATGTGTGCCCTTTTACTAACAACAACCAGAGTCATTTCATGTGTGTTCTTTTTACTAACAACAACCAGAGTCATTGAAATGTGTGTTCTCTTTAGAGACCACACATGGATCCACCCATGTCATTGCATGTGTGTTCTTTTTACTAACAACAACCAATGTCATTGCATGTGTGTTCTTTTCACAATCCACCTATGGACCCACCAGTGTCATTGCATGTGTGCCTTTTTTACTAACAACAACCATAGTCATTTCATGTGTGTTCTTTTCACATACCACATATGGATCCACCAGAGTCATTGAAATGTATGTTCTCTTCAGAGACCACACATGGATCCACCAGTGTTATTGCATGTGTGTTCTTGTTACTAACAACAACCAGAGTCATTGCATGTGTGATCTTTTCACATACCACATATGGATCCACCGGTGTCATTGCATGTGTGCTCTTTTCACAATCATCCTATGCATCCACCAGTGTCATTGCATGTGTGTTCTTTTTACTAACAACAACCAGAGTCATTGCATGTGTGTTCTTTTCACATACCACATATGGATCCACGAGTGTCATTGCATGTGTGCTCTTTTTACAAACAACAACCAGAGTCATTGCATGTGTGTTCTCTTCAGAGACCACAAATGGATCCACCAGTGTCATTGCATGTGCGTTCTTTTTACTAACAACAACCAGGGTCATTGAAATGTGTGTTCTCTTCAGATACCACACATGGATCCACCAGTGTCATTCCATGTGTGTTCTTTTTACTAACAACAACCAGAGTCATTGAAATGTGTGTTCTCTTTAGAGACCACACATGGATCCACTCGTGTCATTGCATGTGTGTTCTTTTTACTAACAACAACCAGTGTCATTACATGTGTGTTATTTTCACAATCCACCTATGGATCCACCAGTGTCATTGCATGTGTGCCCTTTTACTAACAACAACCAGAGTCATTTCATGTGTGTTCTTTTTACTAACAACAACCAGAGTCATTGAAATGTGTGTTCTCTTTAGAGACCACACATGGATCCACCCATGTCATTGCATGTGTGTTCTTTTTACTAACAACAACCAATGTCATTGCATGTGTGTTCTTTTCACAATCCACCTATGGATCCACCAGTGTCATTGCATGTGTGCCTTTTTTACTAACAACAACCATAGTCATTTCATGTGTGTTCTTTTCACATACCACATATGGATCCACCAGAGTCATTGAAATGTATGTTCTCTTCAGAGACCACACATGGATCCACCAGTGTTATTGCATGTGTGTTCTTGTTACTAACAACAACCAGAGTCATTGCATGTGTGATCTTTTCACATACCACATATGGATCCACCGGTGTCATTGCATGTGTGCTCTTTTCACAATCATCCTATGCATCCACCAGTGTCATTGCATGTGTGTTCTTTTTACTAACAACAACCAGAGTCATTGCATGTGTGTTCTTTTCACATACCACATATGGATCCACGAGTGTCATTGCATGTGTGCTCTTTTTACAAACAACAACCAGAGTCATTGCATGTGTGTTCTCTTCAGAGACCACAAATGGATCCACCAGTGTCATTGCATGTGCGTTCCTTTTACTAACAACAACCAGGGTCATTGAAATGTGTGTTCTCTTCAGATACCACACATGGATCCACCAGTGTCATTCCATGTGTGTTCTTTTTACTAACAACAACCAGAGTCATTGAAATGTGTGTTCTCTTTAGAGACCACACATGGATCCACTCGTGTCATTGCATGTGTGTTCTTTTTACTAACAACAACCAGTGTCATTACATGTGTGTTATTTTCACAATCCACCTATGGATCCACCAGTGTCATTGCATGTGTGCCCTTTTACTAACAATAACCAGAGTCATTTCATGTGTGTTCTTTTTACTAACAACAACCAGAGTCATTGAAATGTGTGTTCTCTTTAGAGACCACACATGGATCCACCCATGTCATTGCATGTGTGTTCTTTTTACTAACAACAACCAATGTCATTGCATGTGTGTTCTTTTCACAATCCACCTATGGATCCACCAGTGTCATTGCATGTGTGCCTTTTTTACTAACAACAACCATAGTCATTTCATGTGTGTTCTTTTCACATACCACATATGGATCCACCAGAGTCATTGAAATGTATGTTCTCTTCAGAGACCACACATGGATCCACCAGTGTTATTGCATGTGTGTTCTTGTTACTAACAACAACCAGAGTCATTGCATGTGTGATCTTTTCACATACCACATATGGATCCACCGGTGTCATTGCATGTGTGCTCTTTTCACAATCATCCTATGCATCCACCAGTGTCATTGCATGTGTGTTCTTTTTACTAACAACAACCAGAGTCATTGCATGTGTGTTCTTTTCACATACCACATATGGATCCACGAGTGTCATTGCATGTGTGCTCTTTTTACAAACAACAACCAGAGTCATTGCATGTGTGTTCTCTTCAGAGACCACAAATGGATCCACCAGTGTCATTGCATGTGCGTTCTTTTTACTAACAACAACCAGGGTCATTGAAATGTGTGTTCTCTTTAGATACCACACATGGATCCACCAGTGTCATTCCATGTGTGTTCTTTTTACTAACAACAACCAGAGTCATTGAAATGTGTGTTCTCTTTAGAGACCACACATGGATCCACTCGTGTCATTGCATGTGTGTTCTTTTTACTAACAACAACCAGTGTCATTACATGTGTGTTATTTTCACAATCCACCTATGGATCCACCAGTGTCATTGCATGTGTGCCCTTTTACTAACAACAACCAGAGTCATTTCATGTGTGTTCTTTTTACTAACAACAACCAGAGTCATTGAAATGTGTGTTCTCTTTAGAGACCACACATGGATCCACCCATGTCATTGCATGTGTGTTCTTTTTACTAACAACAACCAATGTCATTGCATGTGTGTTCTTTTCACAATCCACCTATGGATCCACCAGTGTCATTGCATGTGTGCCTTTTTTACTAACAACAAGCATAGTCATTTCATGTGTGTTCTTTTCACATACCACATATGGATCCACCAGAGTCATTGAAATGTATGTTCTCTTCAGAGACCACACATGGATCCACCAGTGTTATTGCATGTGTGTTCTTGTTACTAACAACAACCAGAGTCATTGCATGTGTGATCTTTTCACATACCACATATGGATCCACCGGTGTCATTGCATGTGTGCTCTTTTCACAATCATCCTATGGATCCACCAGTGTCATTGCATGTGTTTTCTTTTTACTAACAACAACCAGAGTCATTGCATGTGTGTTCTTTTCACATACCACATATGGATCCACGAGTGTCATTGCATGTGTGCTCTTTTTACAAACAACAACCAGAGTCATTGCATGTGTGTTCTCTTCAGAGACCACAAATGGATCCACCAGTGTCATTGCATGTGCGTTCTTTTTACTAACAACAACCAGGGTCATTGAAATGTGTGTTCTCTTCAGAGACCACACATGGATCCACCAGTGTCATTCCATGTGTGTTCTTTTTACTAACAACAACCAGAGTCATTGAAATGTGTGTTCTCTTTAGAGACCACACATGGATCCACTCGTGTCATTGCATGTGTGTTCTTTTTACTAACAACAACCAGTGTCATTACATTTGTGTTCTTTTCACAATCCACCTATGGATCCACCAGTGTCATTGCATGTGTGCCCTTTTACTAACAACAACCAGAGTCATTTCATGTGTGTTCTTTTTACTAACAACAACCAGAGTCATTGAAATGTGTGTTCTCTTTAGAGACCACACATGGATCAACCAGTGTCATTGCATGTGTGTTCTTTTTACTAACAACAACCAGACTCATTGAAATGTGTGTTCTTTTCACATACCACATATGGATCCACTAGTGTCATTGCATGTGTGTTCTTTTTACTAACAACAACCAGAGTCATTGCATGTGTTTTTTTTTCACATACCACATATGGATCCACCAGTGTCATTGCATGTGTGTTCTTTTTACTAACAACAACCAGAGTCATTGCATGTGTGTTCTTTTCACATACCACATATGGATCCACCAGTGACATTGCATGTGTGCTCTTTTTTACAAACAACAACCAGAGTCATTGCATGTGTGTTCTCTTCAGAGACCACACATGGATCCACCAGTGTCATTGCATGTGCGTTCTTTTTACTAACAACAACCAGAGTCATTGAAATGTGTGTTCTCTTCAGAGACCACACATGGATCCACCAGTGTCATTCCATGTGTGTTCTTTTTACTAACAACAACCAGAGTCATTGAAATGTGTGTTCTCTTTAGAGACCAGACATGGATCCACCCGTGTCATTCCATGTGTGTTCTTTTTACTCACAACAACCAATGTCATTGCATGTGTGTTCTTTTCACAATCCACCTATGGATCCACCAGTGTCATTGCATGTGTGCCTTTTTTACTAACAACAACCAGAGTCATTTCATGTGTGTTCTTTTCACATACCACATATGGATCCACCAGAGTCATTGAAATGTATGTTCTCTTCAGAGACCACGCATGGATCCACCAGTGTTATTGCATGTGTGTTATTGTTACTAACAACAACTCAGTCATTGCATGTGTGTTATTTTCACATACCACATATGGATCCGCCGGTGTCATTGCATGTGTGCTCTTTTCACAATCATCCTATGGATCCACCAGTGTCATTGCATGTGTGTTCTTTTTACTAACAACAACCAGAGTCATTGCATGTGTGTTCTTTTCACATACCACATATGGATCCACCAGTGTCATTGCATGTGTGCTCTTTTTACAAACAACAGCCAGAGTCATTGCATGTGTGTTCTCTTCAGAGACCACAAATGGATCCACCAGTGTCATTGCATGTGCGTTCTTTTTACTAACAACAACCAGGGTCATTGAAATGTGTGTTCTCTTCAGAGACCACACATGGATCCACCAGTGTCATTCCATGTGTGTTCTTTTTACTAACAACCAGAGTCATTGAAATGTGTGTTCTCTTTAGAGACCACACATGGATCCACTCGTGTCATTGCATGTGTGTTCTTTTTACTAACAACAACCAGTGTCATTACATGTGTGTTATTTTCACAATCCACCTATGGATCCACCAGTGTCATTGCATGTGTGCCCTTTTACTAACAACAACCAGAGTCATTTCATGTGTGTTCTTTTTACTAACAACAACCAGAGTCATTGAAATGTGTGTTCTCTTTAGAGACCACACATGGATCCACCCATGTCATTGCATGTGTGTTCTTTTTACTAACAACAACCAATGTCATTGCATGTGTGTTCTTTTCACAATCCACCTATGGATCCACCAGTGTCATTGCATGTGTGCCTTTTTTACTAACAACAACCATAGTCATTTCATGTGTGTTCTTTTCACATACCACATATGGATCCACCAGAGTCATTGAAATGTATGTTCTCTTCAGAGACCACACATGGATCCACCAGTGTTATTGCATGTGTGTTCTTGTTACTAACAACAACCAGAGTCATTGCATGTGTGATCTTTTCACATACCACATATGGATCCACCGGTGTCATTGCATGTGTGCTCTTTTCACAATCATCCTATGGATCCACCAGTGTCATTGCATGTGTTTTCTTTTTACTAACAACAACCAGAGTCATTGCATGTGTGTTCTTTTCACATACCACATATGGATCCACGAGTGTCATTGCATGTGTGCTCTTTTTACAAACAACAACCAGAGTCATTGCATGTGTGTTCTCTTCAGAGACCACAAATGGATCCACCAGTGTCATTGCATGTGCGTTCTTTTTACTAACAACAACCAGGGTCATTGAAATGTGTGTTCTCTTCAGAGACCACACATGGATCCACCAGTGTCATTCCATGTGTGTTCTTTTTACTAACAACAACCAGAGTCATTGAAATGTGTGTTCTCTTTAGAGACCACACATGGATCCACTCGTGTCATTGCATGTGTGTTCTTTTTACTAACAACAACCAGTGTCATTACATTTGTGTTCTTTTCACAATCCACCTATGGATCCACCAGTGTCATTGCATGTGTGCCCTTTTACTAACAACAACCAGAGTCATTTCATGTGTGTTCTTTTTACTAACAACAACCAGAGTCATTGAAATGTGTGTTCTCTTTAGAGACCACACATGGATCAACCAGTGTCATTGCATGTGTGTTCTTTTTACTAACAACAACCAGACTCATTGAAATGTGTGTTCTTTTCACATACCACATATGGATCCACTAGTGTCATTGCATGTGTGTTCTTTTTACTAACAACAACCAGAGTCATTGCATGTGTTTTTTTTTCACATACCACATATGGATCCACCAGTGTCATTGCATGTGTGTTCTTTTTACTAACAACAACCAGAGTCATTGCATGTGTGTTCTTTTCACATACCACATATGGATCCACCAGTGACATTGCATGTGTGCTCTTTTTTACAAACAACAACCAGAGTCATTGCATGTGTGTTCTCTTCAGAGACCACACATGGATCCACCAGTGTCATTGCATGTGCGTTCTTTTTACTAACAACAACCAGAGTCATTGAAATGTGTGTTCTCTTCAGAGACCACACATGGATCCACCAGTGTCATTCCATGTGTGTTCTTTTTACTAACAGCAGCCAGAGTCATTGAAATGTGTGTTCTCTTTAGAGACCAGACATGGATCCACCCGTGTCATTCCATGTGTGTTCTTTTTACTCACAACAACCAATGTCATTGCATGTGTGTTCTTTTCACAATCCACCTATGGATCCACCAGTGTCATTGCATGTGTGCCTTTTTTACTAACAACAACCAGAGTCATTTCATGTGTGTTCTTTTCACATACCACATATGGATCCACCAGAGTCATTGAAATGTATGTTCTCTTCAGAGACCACGCATGGATCCACCAGTGTTATTGCATGTGTGTTATTGTTACTAACAACAACTCAGTCATTGCATGTGTGTTATTTTCACATACCACATATGGATCCGCCGGTGTCATTGCATGTGTGCTCTTTTCACAATCATCCTATGGATCCACCAGTGTCATTGCATGTGTGTTCTTTTTACTAACAACAACCAGAGTCATTGCATGTGTGTTCTTTTCACATACCACATATGGATCCACCAGTGTCATTGCATGTGTGCTCTTTTTACAAACAACAGCCAGAGTCATTGCATGTGTGTTCTCTTCAGAGACCACAAATGGATCCACCAGTGTCATTGCATGTGCGTTCTTTTTACTAACAACAACCAGGGTCATTGAAATGTGTGTTCTCTTCAGAGACCACACATGGATCCACCAGTGTCATTCCATGTGTGTTCTTTTTACTAACAACCAGAGTCATTGAAATGTGTGTTCTCTTTAGAGACCACACATGGATCCACTCGTGTCATTGCATGTGTGTTCTTTTTACTAACAACAACCAGTGTCATTACATGTGTGTTATTTTCACAATCCACCTATGGATCCACCAGTGTCATTGCATGTGTGCCCTTTTACTAACAACAACCAGAGTCATTTCATGTGTGTTCTTTTTACTAACAACAACCAGAGTCATTGAAATGTGTGTTCTCTTTAGAGACCACACATGGATCCACCCATGTCATTGCATGTGTGTTCTTTTTACTAACAACAACCAATGTCATTGCATGTGTGTTCTTTTCACAATCCACCTATGGATCCACCAGTGTCATTGCATGTGTGCCTTTTTTACTAACAACAACCATAGTCATTTCATGTGTGTTCTTTTCACATACCACATATGGATCCACCAGAGTCATTGAAATGTATGTTCTCTTCAGAGACCACACATGGATCCACCAGTGTTATTGCATGTGTGTTCTTGTTACTAACAACAACCAGAGTCATTGCATGTGTGATCTTTTCACATACCACATATGGATCCACCGGTGTCATTGCATGTGTGCTCTTTTCACAATCATCCTATGGATCCACTAGTGTCATTGCATGTGTGTTCTTTTTACTAACAACAACCAGAGTCATTGCATGTGTGTTCTTTTCACATACCACATATGGATCCACGAGTGTCATTGCATGTGTGCTCTTTTTACAAACAACAACCAGAGTCATTGCATGTGTGTTCTCTTCAGAGACCACAAATGGATCCACCAGTGTCATTGCATGTGCGTTCTTTTTACTAACAACAACCAGGGTCATTGAAATGTGTGTTCTCTTCAGAGACCACACATGGATCCACCAGTGTCATTCCATGTGTGTTCTTTTTACTAACAACAACCAGAGTCATTGAAATGTGTGTTCTCTTTAGAGACCACACATGGATCCACTCGTGTCATTGCATGTGTGTTCTTTTTACTAACAACCAGTGTCATTACATGTGTGTTCTTTTCACAATCCACCTATGGATCCACCAGTGTCATTGCATGTGTGCCCTTTTACTAACAACAACCAGAGTCATTTCATGTGTGTTCTTTTTACTAACAACAACCAGAGTCATTGAAATGTGTGTTCTCTTTAGAGACCACACATGGATCAACCAGTGTCATTGCATGTGTGTTCTTTTTACTAACAACAACCAGACTCATTGAAATGTGTGTTCTTTTCACATACCACATATGGATCCACTAGTGTCATTGCATGTGTGTTCTTTTTACTAACAACAACCAGAGTCATTGCATGTGTTTTTTTTTCACATACCACATATGGATCCACCAGTGTCATTGCATGTGTGTTCTTTTTACTAACAACAACCAGAGTCATTGCATGTGTGTTCTTTTCACATACCACATATGGATCCACCAGTGACATTGCATGTGTGCTCTTTTTTACAAACAACAACCAGAGTCATTGCATGTGTGTTCTCTTCAGAGACCACACATGGATCCACCAGTGTCATTGCATGTGCGTTCTTTTTACTAACAACAACCAGAGTCATTGAAATGTGTGTTCTCTTCAGAGACCACACATGGATCCACCAGTGTCATTCCATGTGTGTTCTTTTTACTAACAGCAACCAGAGTCATTGAAATGTGTGTTCTCTTTAGAGACCAGACATGGATCCACCCGTGTCATTCCATGTGTGTTCTTTTTACTCACAACAACCAATGTCATTGCATGTGTGTTCTTTTCACCATCCACCTATGGATCCACCAGTGTCATTGCATGTGTGCCTTTTTTACTAACAACAACCAGAGTCATTTCATGTGTGTTCTTTTCACATACCACATATGGATCCACCAGAGTCATTGAAATGTATGTTCTCTTCAGAGACCACGCATGGATCCACCAGTGTTATTGCATGTGTGTTATTGTTACTAACAACAACTCAGTCATTGCATGTGTGTTATTTTCACATACCACATATGGATCCGCCGGTGTCATTGCATGTGTGCTCTTTTCACAATCATCCTATGGATCCACCAGTGTCATTGCATGTGTGTTCTTTTTACTAACAACAACCAGAGTCATTGTATGTGTGTTCTTTTCACATACCACATATGGATCCACCAGTGTCATTGCATGTGTGCTCTTTTTACAAACAACAACCAGAGTCATTGCATGTGTGTTCTCTTCAGAGACCACAAATGGATCCACCAGTGTCATTGCATGTGCGTTCTTTTTACTAACAACAACCAGGGTCATTGAAATGTGTGTTCTCTTCAGAGACCACACATGGATCCACCAGTGTCATTCCATGTGTGTTCTTTTTACTAACAACAACCAGAGTCATTGAAATGTGTGTTCTCTTTAGAGACCACACATGGATCCACTCGTGTCATTGCATGTGTGTTCTTTTTACTAACAACAACCAGTGTCATTACATGTGTGTTCTTTTCACAATCCACCTATGGATCCACCAGTGTCATTGCATGTGTTCCCTTTTACTAACAACAACCAGAGTCATTTCATGTGTGTTCTTTTTACTAACAACAACCAGAGTCATTGAAATGTGTGTTCTCTTTAGAGACCACACATGGATCCACCCATGTCATTGCATGTGTGTTCTTTTTACTAACAACAACCAATGTCATTGCATGTGTGTTCTTTTCACAATCCACCTATGGATCCACCAGTGTCATTGCATGTGTGCCTTTTTTACTAACAACAACCATAGTCATTTCATGTGTGTTCTTTTCACATACCACATATGGATCCACCAGAGTCATTGAAATGTATGTTCTCTTCAGAGACCACACATGGATCCACCAGTGTTATTGCATGTGTGTTCTTGTTACTAACAACAACCAGAGTCATTGCATGTGTGATCTTTTCACATACCACATATGGATCCACCGGTGTCATTGCATGTGTGCTCTTTTCACAATCATCCTATGGATCCACCAGTGTCATTGCATGTGTGTTCTTTTTACTAACAACAACCAGAGTCATTGCATGTGTGTTCTTTTCACATACCACATATGGATCCACCAGTGTCATTGCATGTGTGCTCTTTTTACAAACAACAACCAGAGTCATTGCATGTGTGTTCTCTTCAGAGACCACAAATGGATCCACCAGTGTTATTGCATGTGCGTTCTTTTTACTAACAACAACTAGGGTCATTGAAATGTGTGTTCTCTTCAGAGACCACACATGGATCCACCAGTGTCATTCCATGTGTGTTCTTTTTACTAACAACAACCAGAGTCATTGAAATGTGTGTTCTCTTTAGAGACCACACATGGATCCACTCGTGTCATTGCATGTGTGTTCTTTTTACTAACAACAACCAGTGTCATTACATGTGTGTTCTTTTCACAATCCACCTATGGATCCACCAGTGTCATTGCATGTGTGCCCTTTTACTAACAACAACCAGAGTCATTTCATGTGTGTTCTTTTTACTAACAACAACCAGAGTCATTGAAATGTGTGTTCTCTTTAGAGACCACACATGGATCCACCCATGTCATTGCATGTGTGTTCTTTTTACTAACAACAACCAATGTCATTGCATGTGTGTTCTTTTCACAATCCACCTATGGATCCACCAGTGTCATTGCATGTGTGCCTTTTTTACTAACAACAACCACAGTCATTTCATGTGTGTTCTTTTCACATACCACATATGGATCCACCAGAGTCATTGAAATGTATGTTCTCTTTAGAGACCACACATGGATCCACCAGTGTTATTGCATGTGTGTTCTTGTTACTAACAACAACCAGAGTCATTGCATGTGTGATCTTTTCACATACCACATATGGATCCACCGGTGTCATTGCATGTGTGCTCTTTTCACAATCAACCTATGGATCCACCAGTGTCATTGCATGTGTGTTCTTTTTACTAACAACATCCAGAGTCATTGCATGTGTGTTCTTTTCACATACCACATATGGATCCACCAGTGTCATTGCATGTGTGCTCTTTTTACAAACAACAACCAGAGTCATTGCATGTGTGTTCTCTTCAGAAACCACACATGGATCCACCAGTGCCATTGCATGTGCGTTCTTTTTACTAACAACAACCAGAGTCATTGAAATGTGTGTTCTCTTCAGAGACCACACATGGATCCACCAGTGTCATTCCATGTGTGTTCTTTTTACAAACAACAACCAGAGTCATTGCATGTGTGTTCTCTTCAGAGACCACAAATGGATCCACCAGTGTCATTGCATGTGCGTTCTTTTTACTAACAACAACCAGGGTCATTGAAATGTGTGTTCTCTTCAGAGACCACACATGGATCCACCAGTGTCATTCCATGTGTGTTCTTTTTACTAACAACAACCAGAGTCATTGAAATGTGTGTTCTCTTTAGAGACCACACATGGATCCACTCGTGTCATTGCATGTGTGTTCTTTTTACTAACAACAACCAGTGTCATTACATTTGTGTTCTTTTCACAATCCACCTATGGATCCACCAGTGTCATTGCATGTGTGCCCTTTTACTAACAACAACCAGAGTCATTTCATGTGTGTTCTTTTTACTAACAACAACCAGAGTCATTGAAATGTGTGTTCTCTTTAGAGACCACACATGGATCAACCAGTGTCATTGCATGTGTGTTCTTTTTACTAACAACAACCAGACTCATTGAAATGTGTGTTCTTTTCACATACCACATATGGATCCACTAGTGTCATTGCATGTGTGTTCTTTTTACTAACAACAACCAGAGTCATTGCATGTGTTTTTTTTTCACATACCACATATGGATCCACCAGTGTCATTGCATGTGTGTTCTTTTTACTAACAACAACCAGAGTCATTGCATGTGTGTTCTTTTCACATACCACATATGGATCCACCAGTGACATTGCATGTGTGCTCTTTTTTACAAACAACAACCAGAGTCATTGCATGTGTGTTCTCTTCAGAGACCACACATGGATCCACCAGTGTCATTGCATGTGCGTTCTTTTTACTAACAACAACCAGAGTCATTGAAATGTGTGTTCTCTTCAGAGACCACACATGGATCCACCAGTGTCATTCCATGTGTGTTCTTTTTACTAACAGCAGCCAGAGTCATTGAAATGTGTGTTCTCTTTAGAGACCAGACATGGATCCACCCGTGTCATTCCATGTGTGTTCTTTTTACTCACAACAACCAATGTCATTGCATGTGTGTTCTTTTCACAATCCACCTATGGATCCACCAGTGTCATTGCATGTGTGCCTTTTTTACTAACAACAACCAGAGTCATTTCATGTGTGTTCTTTTCACATACCACATATGGATCCACCAGAGTCATTGAAATGTATGTTCTCTTCAGAGACCACGCATGGATCCACCAGTGTTATTGCATGTGTGTTATTGTTACTAACAACAACTCAGTCATTGCATGTGTGTTATTTTCACATACCACATATGGATCCGCCGGTGTCATTGCATGTGTGCTCTTTTCACAATCATCCTATGGATCCACCAGTGTCATTGCATGTGTGTTCTTTTTACTAACAACAACCAGAGTCATTGCATGTGTGTTCTTTTCACATACCACATATGGATCCACCAGTGTCATTGCATGTGTGCTCTTTTTACAAACAACAGCCAGAGTCATTGCATGTGTGTTCTCTTCAGAGACCACAAATGGATCCACCAGTGTCATTGCATGTGCGTTCTTTTTACTAACAACAACCAGGGTCATTGAAATGTGTGTTCTCTTCAGAGACCACACATGGATCCACCAGTGTCATTCCATGTGTGTTCTTTTTACTAACAACCAGAGTCATTGAAATGTGTGTTCTCTTTAGAGACCACACATGGATCCACTCGTGTCATTGCATGTGTGTTCTTTTTACTAACAACAACCAGTGTCATTACATGTGTGTTATTTTCACAATCCACCTATGGATCCACCAGTGTCATTGCATGTGTGCCCTTTTACTAACAACAACCAGAGTCATTTCATGTGTGTTCTTTTTACTAACAACAACCAGAGTCATTGAAATGTGTGTTCTCTTTAGAGACCACACATGGATCCACCCATGTCATTGCATGTGTGTTCTTTTTACTAACAACAACCAATGTCATTGCATGTGTGTTCTTTTCACAATCCACCTATGGATCCACCAGTGTCATTGCATGTGTGCCTTTTTTACTAACAACAACCATAGTCATTTCATGTGTGTTCTTTTCACATACCACATATGGATCCACCAGAGTCATTGAAATGTATGTTCTCTTCAGAGACCACACATGGATCCACCAGTGTTATTGCATGTGTGTTCTTGTTACTAACAACAACCAGAGTCATTGCATGTGTGATCTTTTCACATACCACATATGGATCCACCGGTGTCATTGCATGTGTGCTCTTTTCACAATCATCCTATGGATCCACTAGTGTCATTGCATGTGTGTTCTTTTTACTAACAACAACCAGAGTCATTGCATGTGTGTTCTTTTCACATACCACATATGGATCCACGAGTGTCATTGCATGTGTGCTCTTTTTACAAACAACAACCAGAGTCATTGCATGTGTGTTCTCTTCAGAGACCACAAATGGATCCACCAGTGTCATTGCATGTGCGTTCTTTTTACTAACAACAACCAGGGTCATTGAAATGTGTGTTCTCTTCAGAGACCACACATGGATCCACCAGTGTCATTCCATGTGTGTTCTTTTTACTAACAACAACCAGAGTCATTGAAATGTGTGTTCTCTTTAGAGACCACACATGGATCCACTCGTGTCATTGCATGTGTGTTCTTTTTACTAACAACCAGTGTCATTACATGTGTGTTCTTTTCACAATCCACCTATGGATCCACCAGTGTCATTGCATGTGTGCCCTTTTACTAACAACAACCAGAGTCATTTCATGTGTGTTCTTTTTACTAACAACAACCAGAGTCATTGAAATGTGTGTTCTCTTTAGAGACCACACATGGATCAACCAGTGTCATTGCATGTGTGTTCTTTTTACTAACAACAACCAGACTCATTGAAATGTGTGTTCTTTTCACATACCACATATGGATCCACTAGTGTCATTGCATGTGTGTTCTTTTTACTAACAACAACCAGAGTCATTGCATGTGTTTTTTTTTCACATACCACATATGGATCCACCAGTGTCATTGCATGTGTGTTCTTTTTACTAACAACAACCAGAGTCATTGCATGTGTGTTCTTTTCACATACCACATATGGATCCACCAGTGACATTGCATGTGTGCTCTTTTTTACAAACAACAACCAGAGTCATTGCATGTGTGTTCTCTTCAGAGACCACACATGGATCCACCAGTGTCATTGCATGTGCGTTCTTTTTACTAACAACAACCAGAGTCATTGAAATGTGTGTTCTCTTCAGAGACCACACATGGATCCACCAGTGTCATTCCATGTGTGTTCTTTTTACTAACAGCAACCAGAGTCATTGAAATGTGTGTTCTCTTTAGAGACCAGACATGGATCCACCCGTGTCATTCCATGTGTGTTCTTTTTACTCACAACAACCAATGTCATTGCATGTGTGTTCTTTTCACCATCCACCTATGGATCCACCAGTGTCATTGCATGTGTGCCTTTTTTACTAACAACAACCAGAGTCATTTCATGTGTGTTCTTTTCACATACCACATATGGATCCACCAGAGTCATTGAAATGTATGTTCTCTTCAGAGACCACGCATGGATCCACCAGTGTTATTGCATGTGTGTTATTGTTACTAACAACAACTCAGTCATTGCATGTGTGTTATTTTCACATACCACATATGGATCCGCCGGTGTCATTGCATGTGTGCTCTTTTCACAATCATCCTATGGATCCACCAGTGTCATTGCATGTGTGTTCTTTTTACTAACAACAACCAGAGTCATTGTATGTGTGTTCTTTTCACATACCACATATGGATCCACCAGTGTCATTGCATGTGTGCTCTTTTTACAAACAACAACCAGAGTCATTGCATGTGTGTTCTCTTCAGAGACCACAAATGGATCCACCAGTGTCATTGCATGTGCGTTCTTTTTACTAACAACAACCAGGGTCATTGAAATGTGTGTTCTCTTCAGAGACCACACATGGATCCACCAGTGTCATTCCATGTGTGTTCTTTTTACTAACAACAACCAGAGTCATTGAAATGTGTGTTCTCTTTAGAGACCACACATGGATCCACTCGTGTCATTGCATGTGTGTTCTTTTTACTAACAACAACCAGTGTCATTACATGTGTGTTCTTTTCACAATCCACCTATGGATCCACCAGTGTCATTGCATGTGTTCCCTTTTACTAACAACAACCAGAGTCATTTCATGTGTGTTCTTTTTACTAACAACAACCAGAGTCATTGAAATGTGTGTTCTCTTTAGAGACCACACATGGATCCACCCATGTCATTGCATGTGTGTTCTTTTTACTAACAACAACCAATGTCATTGCATGTGTGTTCTTTTCACAATCCACCTATGGATCCACCAGTGTCATTGCATGTGTGCCTTTTTTACTAACAACAACCATAGTCATTTCATGTGTGTTCTTTTCACATACCACATATGGATCCACCAGAGTCATTGAAATGTATGTTCTCTTCAGAGACCACACATGGATCCACCAGTGTTATTGCATGTGTGTTCTTGTTACTAACAACAACCAGAGTCATTGCATGTGTGATCTTTTCACATACCACATATGGATCCACCGGTGTCATTGCATGTGTGCTCTTTTCACAATCATCCTATGGATCCACCAGTGTCATTGCATGTGTGTTCTTTTTACTAACAACAACCAGAGTCATTGCATGTGTGTTCTTTTCACATACCACATATGGATCCACCAGTGTCATTGCATGTGTGCTCTTTTTACAAACAACAACCAGAGTCATTGCATGTGTGTTCTCTTCAGAGACCACAAATGGATCCACCAGTGTTATTGCATGTGCGTTCTTTTTACTAACAACAACTAGGGTCATTGAAATGTGTGTTCTCTTCAGAGACCACACATGGATCCACCAGTGTCATTCCATGTGTGTTCTTTTTACTAACAACAACCAGAGTCATTGAAATGTGTGTTCTCTTTAGAGACCACACATGGATCCACTCGTGTCATTGCATGTGTGTTCTTTTTACTAACAACAACCAGTGTCATTACATGTGTGTTCTTTTCACAATCCACCTATGGATCCACCAGTGTCATTGCATGTGTGCCCTTTTACTAACAACAACCAGAGTCATTTCATGTGTGTTCTTTTTACTAACAACAACCAGAGTCATTGAAATGTGTGTTCTCTTTAGAGACCACACATGGATCCACCCATGTCATTGCATGTGTGTTCTTTTTACTAACAACAACCAATGTCATTGCATGTGTGTTCTTTTCACAATCCACCTATGGATCCACCAGTGTCATTGCATGTGTGCCTTTTTTACTAACAACAACCACAGTCATTTCATGTGTGTTCTTTTCACATACCACATATGGATCCACCAGAGTCATTGAAATGTATGTTCTCTTTAGAGACCACACATGGATCCACCAGTGTTATTGCATGTGTGTTCTTGTTACTAACAACAACCAGAGTCATTGCATGTGTGATCTTTTCACATACCACATATGGATCCACCGGTGTCATTGCATGTGTGCTCTTTTCACAATCAACCTATGGATCCACCAGTGTCATTGCATGTGTGTTCTTTTTACTAACAACATCCAGAGTCATTGCATGTGTGTTCTTTTCACATACCACATATGGATCCACCAGTGTCATTGCATGTGTGCTCTTTTTACAAACAACAACCAGAGTCATTGCATGTGTGTTCTCTTCAGAAACCACACATGGATCCACCAGTGCCATTGCATGTGCGTTCTTTTTACTAACAACAACCAGAGTCATTGAAATGTGTGTTCTCTTCAGAGACCACACATGGATCCACCAGTGTCATTCCATGTGTGTTCTTTTTACTAACAACAACCAGAGTCATTGAAATGTGTGTTCTCTTTAGAGACCACACATGGATCCACCCGTGTCATTGCATGTGTGTTCTTTTTACTAACAACAACCAGTGTCATTGCATGTGTGTACTTTTCACAATCCACCTAGGGATCCACCAGTGTCATTCCATGTGTGCCTTTTTTACTAACAACAACCAGAGTCATTTCATGTGTGTTCTTTTCACATACCACATATGGATCTACCAGTGTCATTGAAATGTATGTTCTCTTCAGAGACCACACATGGATCCACTAGTGTTATTGCATGTGTGTTCTTGTTACTAACAACAACCAGAGACATTGCATGTGTGTTCTTTTCACATGCCACATATGGATCCACCAGTCTCATTGCATGTGTGTTCCTTTTACTAACAATAACTGGAGGCATTTCATGACTTTTCTTTTCACATACCACCTATGGATCCACCGGTGTCATTGCTTGTGTGTTCTCTTCAGAGACCACACATGGATCCACCAGTGTCATTGCATGTGTGTTCTTTTTACTAACAACAACTGGAGTCATTGCATGTCTGTTCTTTTCACATACCACATATGGATCCACCGGTGTCATTGCATGTGTGCTCTTTTCACAATCCACCTATGGATCCACTAGTGTAATTGCATGTGTGTTCTTTTTACTAACAACAACCAGAGTCATTGAAATGTGTTTTCTTTTCACATACCACAAATGGATCCACCAGTGTCATTGCATGTGTGTTCTTTTTACTAACAACAATCAGAGTCATTGAAATGTGTGTTCTCTTCAGAGACCACACATGGATCAACCAGTGTCATTGCATGTGTGTTCTTTTACTAACAACAACCAGAGCCATTGAAATGTGTGTTCTTTTCACATACCACATATGGATCCACTAGTGTCATTGCATGTGTGTTCTTTTTACTAACAACAACCAGAGTCATTGCATGTGTGTTCTTTTCACATACCACATATGGATCCACCAGTGTCATTGCATGTGTGTTCTTTTTACTAACAACAACCAGAGTCATTGCATGTGTGTTCTTTTCACATACCACATATGGATCCACCAGTGTCATTGCATGTGTTCTCTTTTTACAAACAACAACCAGAGTCATTGCATGTGTGTTCTCTTCAGAGACCACACATGGATCCACCAGTGTCATTGCATGTTCGTTCTTTTTACTAACAACAACCAGAGTCATTGAAATGTGTGTTCTCTTTAGAGACCAGACATGGATCCACCCGTGTCATTCCATGTGTGTTCTTTTTACTCACAACAATCAATGTCATTGCATGTGTGTTCTTTTCACAATCCACCTATGGATCCACCAGTGTCATTGCATGTGTGCCTTTTTTACTAACAACAACCAGAGTCATTTCATGTGTGTTCTTTTCACATACCACATATGGATCCACCAGAGTCATTGAAATGTATGTTCTCTTTAGAGACCACACATGGATCCACCAGTGTTATTGCATGTGTGTTCTTGTTACTAACAACAACCAGAGTCATTGCATGTGTGTTCTTTTCACATACCACATATGGATCCACCGGTGTCATTGCATGTGTGCTCTTTTCACAATCAACCTATGGATCCACCAGTGTCATTGCATGTGTGTTCTTTTTACTAACAACATCCAGAGTCATTGCATGTGTGTTCTTTTCACATACCACATATGGATCCACCAGTGTCATTGCATGTGTGTTCTTTTTACAAACAACAACCAGAGTCATTGCATGTGTGTTCTCTTCAGAGACCACACATGGATCCACCAGTGTCATTGCATGTGCGTTCTTTTTACTAACAACAACCAGAGTCATTGAAATGTGTGTTCTCTTCAGAGACCACACATGGATCCACCAGTGTCATTCCATGTGTGTTCTTTTTACTAACAACAACCAGAGTCATTGAAATGTGTGTTCTCTTTAGAGACCACACATGGAACCACCCGTGTCATTGCATGTGTGTTCTTTTTACTAACAACAACCAGTGTCATTACATGTGTGTTCTTTTCACAATCCACCTATGGATCCACCAGTGTCATTGCATGTGTGCCCTTTTACTAACAACAACCAGAGTCATTTCATGTGTGTTCTTTTCACATACCACATATGGATCCACCAGTGTCATTGCATGTGTGCTCTTTTTACAAACAACAACCAGAGTCATTACATGTGTGTTCTCTTCAGAGACCACACATGGATCCACCAGTGTCATTGCATGCATGTTCTTTTTACTAACAACTACCAGAGTCATTGAAATGTGTGTTCTCTTCAGAGACCACACATGGATCAACCAGTGTCATTGCATGTGTGTTCTTTTTACTAACAACAACCAGAGTCATTGAAATGTGTGTTCTTTTCACATACCAGATACGGATCCACTAGTGTCATTGCATGTGTGTTCTTTTTACTAACAACAACCAGAGTCATTGCATGTGTGTTGTTTTCACATACCACATATGGATCCACCAGTGTCATTGCATGTGTGTGCTTTTTACTAACAACAACCAGAGTCATTGCATGTGTGTTCTCTTCAGAGACCACACATGGATCCACCAGTGTCATTGCATGTGTGTTCTTTTCACTAACAACAACCAGAGTCATTGAAATGTGTGTTCTCTTTAGAGACCACACATGGATCCATGAGTGTCATTGCATGTGTGTTGTTTTTACTTACAACAACCAGAGTCATTGCATGTGTGTTCTCTTAAGAGACCACACATGGATCCACCAGTGTCATTGCATGTGTGTTCTTTTTACTAACAACAAACGGAGTCATTGAAATTTGTTTTCTCTTCAGAGACCACACATGGATCCACCAGTGTCATTGCATGTGTGTTCTTTTTACTAACAACAACTGGAGTCATTGCATGTGTGTTCTTTTCACATACCACATATGGATCCACCAGTGTCATTGCATGTGTGCTCTTTTCACAATCCACCTATGGTTCCACCAGTGTCATTGCATGTGTGTTCTTTGTACTAACAACAACCAGAGTCATTGAAATGTGTGTTCTCTTCAGAGACCACACATGGATCAACTAGTGTCATTGCATGTGTGTTCTTTTTACTAACAACAACCAGAGTCATTGAAATGTGTGTTCTTTTCACATACCACATATCGATCCACTAGTGTCATTGCATGTGTGTTCTTTTTACTAACAATAACCAGAGTCATTGCATGTGTGTTCTTTTCACATACCACATATGGATCCAGCGGTGTCATTGCATGTGTGCTCTTTTCACAATCAACCTATGGATCCACCAGTGTCATTGCATATGTGTTCTTTTTACTAACAACATCCAGAGTCATTGCATGTGTGTTCTTTTCACATACCACATATGGATCCACCAGTGTCATTGCATGCATGTTCTTTTTACAAACAACAACCAGAGTCATTGCATGTGTGTTCTCTTCAGAGACCACACATGGATCCACCAGTGTCATTGCATGTGCGTTCTTTTTACTAACAACAACCAGAGTCATTGAAATGTGTGTTCTCTTCAGAGACCACACATGGATCCACCAGTGTCATTCCATGTGTGTTCTTTTTACTAACAACAACCAGAGTCATTGAAATGTGTGTTCTCTTTAGAGACCACACATGGATCCACCCGTGTCATTGCATGTGTGTTCTTTTTACTAACAACAACCAGTGTCATTACATGTGTGTTCTTTTCACAATCCACCTATGGATCCACCAGTGTCATTGCATGTGTGCCCTTTTACTAACAACAACCAGAGTCATTTCATGTGTGTTCTTTTCACATACCACATATGGATCCACCAGTGTCATTGCATGTGTGCTCTTTTTACAAACAACAACCAGAGTCATTACATGTGTGTTCTCTTCAGAGACCACACATGGATCCACCAGTGTCATTGCATGCATGTTCTTTTTACTAACAACTACCAGAGTCATTGAAATCTGTGTTCTCTTCAGAGACCACACATGGATCAACCAGTGTCATTGCATGTGTGTTCTTTTTACTAACAACAACCAGAGTCATTGAAATGTGTGTTCTTTTCACATACCACATACGGATCCACTAGTGTCATTGCATGTGTGTTCTTTTTACTAACAACAACCAGAGTCATTGCATGTGTGTTGTTTTCACATACCACATATGGATCCACCAGTGTCATTGCATGTGTGTGCTTTTTACTAACAACAACCAGAGTCATTGCATGTGTGTTCTCTTCAGAGACCACACATGGATCCACCAGTGTCATTGCATGTGTGTTCTTTTCACTAACAACAACCAGAGTCATTGAAATGTGTGTTCTCTTCAGAGACCACACATGGATCCATGAGTGTCAGTGCATGTGTGTTGTTTTTACTTACAACAACCAGAGTCATTGCATGTGTGTTCTCTTAAGAGACCACACATGGACCCACCAGTGTCATTGCATGTGTGTTCTTTTTACTAACAACAAACGGAGTCATTGAAATCTGTGTTCTCTTCAGAGACCACACATGGATCCACCAGTGTCATTGCATGTGTGTTCTTTTTACTAACAACAACCGGAGTTATTGCATGTGTGTTCTTTTCGCATACCACATATGGATCCACCAGTGTCATTGCATGTGTGCTCTTTTCACAATCCACCTATGGTTCCACCAGTGTCATTGCATGTGTGTTCTTTGTACTAACAACAACCAGAGTCATTGAAATGTGTGTTCTCTTCAGAGACCACACATGGATCAACTAGTGTCATTGCATGTGTGTTCTTTTTACTAACAACAACCAGAGTCATTGAAATGTGTGTTCTTTTCACATACCACATATCGATCCACTAGTGTCATTGCATGTGTGTTCTTTTTACTAACAATAACCAGAGTCATTGCATGTGTGTTCTTTTCACATACCACATATTGATCCACCAGTGTCATTGCATGTGTGTTCTTTTTACTAACAACAACCAGAGTCATTGCATCTGTGTTCTTTTCACATACCACATATGGATCCACCAGTGTCATTGCATGTGTGCTCTTTTTACAAACAACAACCAGAGTCATTGCATGTGTGATCTCTTCAGAGACCACACATGGATCCACCAGTGTCATTGCATGTGCGTTCTTTTTACTAACAACCAGAGCCATTGAAATGTGTGTTCTCTTCAGAGACCACACATGGATCCACCAGTGTCATTCCAGGTGTGTTCTTTACTAACAACAACCAGAGTCATTGAAATGTGTGTTCTCTTTAGAGACCACACATGGATCCAGCCATGTCATTGCATGTGTGTTCTTTTTACTAACAACAACCAATGCCATTGCAAATGTGTTCTTTTCACAATCCACCTATGGATCCACCAGTGTCATTGCATGTGTGCATTTTTTACTAACAACAACCAGAGTCATTTCATGTGTGTTCTTTTCACATACCACATATGGATCCACCAGAGTCATTGAAATGTATGTTCTCTTCAGAGACCACGCATGGATCCACCAGTGTTATTGCATGTGTGTTCTTGTTACTAACAACAACCAGTGTCATTGCATGTGTGTTCTTTTCACATACCACATATGGATCCACCGGTGTCATTACATGTGTGCTCTTTTCACAATCAACCTAAGGATCCACCAGTGTCATTGCATGTGTGTTCTTTTTACTAACAACCAGAGTCATTGCATGTGTGTTCTTTTCACATACCACATATGGATCCACCAGTGTCATTGCATGTGTGCTCTTTTCACAATCCACCTATGGTTCCACCAGTGTCATTGCATGTGTGTTCTTTGTACTAACAACAACCAGAGTCATTGAAATGTGTGTTCTCTTCAGAGACCACACATGGATCAACTAGTGTCATTGCATGTGTGTTCTTTTTACTAACAACAACCAGAGTCATTGAAATGTGTGTTCTTTTCACATACCACATATCGATCCACTAGTGTCATTGCATGTGTGTTCTTTTTACTAACAATAACCAGAGTCATTGCATGTGTGTTCTTTTCACATACCACATATGGATCCAGCGGTGTCATTGCATGTGTGCTCTTTTCACAATCAACCTATGGATCCACCAGTGTCATTGCATGTGTGTTCTTTTTACTAACAACATCCAGAGTCATTGCATGTGTGTTCTTTTCACATACCACATATGGATCCACCAGTGTCATTGCATGTGTGCTCTTTTTACAAACAACAACCAGAGTCATTGCATGTGTGTTCTCTTCAGAGACCACACATGGATCCACCAGTGTCATTGCATGTGCGTTCTTTTTACTAACAACAACCAGAGTCATTGAAATGTGTGTTCTCTTTAGAGACCACACATGGATCCACCAGTGTCATTCCATGTGTGTTCTTTTTACTAACAACAACCAGAGTCATTGAAATGTGTGTTCTCTTTAGAGACCACACATGGATCCACCCGTGTCATTGCATGTGTGTTCTTTTTACTAACAACAACCAGTGTCATTACATGTGTGTTCTTTTCACAATCCACCTATGGATCCACCAGTGTCATTGCATGTGTGCCCTTTTACTAACAACAACCAGAGTCATTTCATGTGTGTTCTTTTCACATACCACATATGGATCCACCAGTGTCATTGCATGTGTGCTCTTTTTACAAACAACAACCAGAGTCATTACATGTGTGTTCTCTTCAGAGACCACACATGGATCCACCAGTGTCATTGCATGCATGTTCTTTTTACTAACAACTACCAGAGTCATTGAAATGTGTGTTCTCTTCAGAGACCACACATGGATCAACCAGTGTCATTGCATGTGTGTTCTTTTTACTAACAACAACCAGAGTCATTGAAATGTGTGTTCTTTTCACATACCACATACGGATCCACTAGTGTCATTGCATGTGTGTTCTTTTTACTAACAACAACCAGAGTCATTGCATGTGTGTTGTTTTCACATACCACATATGGATCCACCAGTGTCATTGCATGTGTGTGCTTTTTACTAACAACAACCAGAGTCATTGCATGTGTGTTCTCTTCAGAGACCACACATGGATCCACCAGTGTCATTGCATGTGTGTTCTTTTCACTAACAACAACCAGAGTCATTGAAATGTGTGTTCTCTTCAGAGACCACACATGGATCCATGAGTGTCAGTGCATGTGTGTTGTTTTTACTTACAACAACCAGAGTCATTGCATGTGTGTTCTCTTAAGAGACCACACATGGACCCACCAGTGTCATTGCATGTGTGTTCTTTTTACTAACAACAAACGGAGTCATTGAAATCTGTGTTCTCTTCAGAGACCACACATGGATCAACCAGTGTCATTGCATGTGTGTTCTTTTTACTAACAACAACCAGAGTCATTGAAATGTGTGTTCTTTTCACATACCACATACGGATCCACTAGTGTCATTGCATGTGTGTTCTTTTTACTAACAACAACCAGAGTCATTGCATGTGTGTTGTTTTCACATACCACATATGGATCCACCAGTGTCATTGCATGTGTGTGCTTTTTACTAACAACAACCAGAGTCATTGCATGTGTGTTCTCTTCAGAGACCACACATGGATCCACCAGTGTCATTGCATGTGTGTTCTTTTCACTAACAACAACCAGAGTCATTGAAATGTGTGTTCTCTTCAGAGACCACACATGGATCCATGAGTGTCAGTGCATGTGTGTTGTTTTTACTTACAACAACCAGAGTCATTGCATGTGTGTTCTCTTAAGAGACCACACATGGACCCACCAGTGTCATTGCATGTGTGTTCTTTTTACTAACAACAAACGGAGTCATTGAAATCTGTGTTCTCTTCAGAGACCACACATGGATCCACCAGTGTCATTGCATGTGTGTTCTTTTTACTAACAACAACTGGAGTCATTGCATGTGTGTTCTTTTCGCATACCACATATGGATCCACCAGTGTCATTGCATGTGTGCTCTTTTCACAATCCACCTATGGTTCCACCAGTGTCATTGCATGTGTGTTCTTTGTACTAACAACAACCAGAGTCATTGAAATGTGTGTTCTCTTCAGAGACCACACATGGATCAACTAGTGTCATTGCATGTGTGTTCTTTTTACTAACAACAACCAGAGTCATTGAAATGTGTGTTCTTTTCACATACCACATATCGATCCACTAGTGTCATTGCATGTGTGTTCTTTTTACTAACAATAACCAGAGTCATTGCATGTGTGTTCTTTTCACATACCACATATTGATCCACCAGTGTCATTGCATGTGTGTTCTTTTTACTAACAACAACCAGAGTCATTGCATCTGTGTTCTTTTCACATACCACATATGGATCCACCAGTGTCATTGCATGTGTGCTCTTTTTACAAACAACAACCAGAGTCATTGCATGTGTGATCTCTTCAGAGACCACACATGGATCCACCAGTGTCATTGCATGTGCGTTCTTTTTACTAACAACCAGAGCCATTGAAATGTGTGTTCTCTTCAGAGACCACACATGGATCCACCAGTGTCATTCCAGGTGTGTTCTTTACTAACAACAACCAGAGTCATTGAAATGTGTGTTCTCTTTAGAGACCACACATGGATCCAGCCATGTCATTGCATGTGTGTTCTTTTTACTAACAACAACCAATGCCATTGCATGTGTGTTCTTTTCACAATCCACCTATGGATCCACCAGTGTCATTGCATGTGTGCATTTTTTACTAACAACAACCAGAGTCATTTCATGTGTGTTCTTTTCACATACCACATATGGATCCACCAGAGTCATTGAAATGTATGTTCTCTTCAGAGACCACGCATGGATCCACCAGTGTTATTGCATGTGTGTTCTTGTTACTAACAACAACCAGTGTCATTGCATGTGTGTTCTTTTCACATACCACATATGGATCCACCGGTGTCATTACATGTGTGCTCTTTTCACAATCAACCTAAGGATCCACCAGTGTCATTGCATGTGTGTTCTTTTTACTAACAACCAGAGTCATTGCATGTGTGTTCTTTTCACATACCACATATGGATCCACCAGTGTCATTGCATGTGTGCTCTTTTCACAATCCACCTATGGTTCCACCAGTGTCATTGCATGTGTGTTCTTTGTACTAACAACAACCAGAGTCATTGAAATGTGTGTTCTCTTCAGAGACCACACATGGATCAACTAGTGTCATTGCATGTGTGTTCTTTTTACTAACAACAACCAGAGTCATTGAAATGTGTGTTCTTTTCACATACCACATATCGATCCACTAGTGTCATTGCATGTGTGTTCTTTTTACTAACAATAACCAGAGTCATTGCATGTGTGTTCTTTTCACATACCACATATGGATCCAGCGGTGTCATTGCATGTGTGCTCTTTTCACAATCAACCTATGGATCCACCAGTGTCATTGCATGTGTGTTCTTTTTACTAACAACATCCAGAGTCATTGCATGTGTGTTCTTTTCACATACCACATATGGATCCACCAGTGTCATTGCATGTGTGCTCTTTTTACAAACAACAACCAGAGTCATTGCATGTGTGTTCTCTTCAGAGACCACACATGGATCCACCAGTGTCATTGCATGTGCGTTCTTTTTACTAACAACAACCAGAGTCATTGAAATGTGTGTTCTCTTTAGAGACCACACATGGATCCACCAGTGTCATTCCATGTGTGTTCTTTTTACTAACAACAACCAGAGTCATTGAAATGTGTGTTCTCTTTAGAGACCACACATGGATCCACCCGTGTCATTGCATGTGTGTTCTTTTTACTAACAACAACCAGTGTCATTACATGTGTGTTCTTTTCACAATCCACCTATGGATCCACCAGTGTCATTGCATGTGTGCCCTTTTACTAACAACAACCAGAGTCATTTCATGTGTGTTCTTTTCACATACCACATATGGATCCACCAGTGTCATTGCATGTGTGCTCTTTTTACAAACAACAACCAGAGTCATTACATGTGTGTTCTCTTCAGAGACCACACATGGATCCACCAGTGTCATTGCATGCATGTTCTTTTTACTAACAACTACCAGAGTCATTGAAATGTGTGTTCTCTTCAGAGACCACACATGGATGAACCAGTGTCATTGCATGTGTGTTCTTTTTACTAACAACAACCAGAGTCATTGAAATGTGTGTTCTTTTCACATACCACATACGGATCCACTAGTGTCATTGCATGTGTGTTCTTTTTACTAACAACAACCAGAGTCATTGCATGTGTGTTGTTTTCACATACCACATATGGATCCACCAGTGTCATTGCATGTGTGTGCTTTTTACTAACAACAACCAGAGTCATTGCATGTGTGTTCTCTTCAGAGACCACACATGGATCCACCAGTGTCATTGCATGTGTGTTCTTTTCACTAACAACAACCAGAGTCATTGAAATGTGTGTTCTCTTCAGAGACCACACATGGATCCATGAGTGTCATTGCATGTGTGTTGTTTTTACTGACAACAACCAGAGTCATTGCATGTGTGTTCTCTTAAGAGACCACACATGGATCCACCAGTGTCATTGTATGTGTGTTCTTTTTACTCACAACAAACGGAGTCATTGAAATCTGTGTTCTCTTCAGAGACCACACATGGATCCACCAGTGTCATTGCATGTGTGTTCTTTTTACTAACAACAACTGGAGTCATTGCATGTGTGTTCTTTTCACATACCACATATGGATCCACCAGTGTCATTGCACGTGTGCTCTTTTCACAATCCACCTATGGTTCCACCAGTGTCATTGCATGTGTGTTCTTTGTACTAACAACAACCAGAGTCATTGAAATGTGTGTTCTCTTCAGAGACCACACATGGATCAACTAGTGTCATTGCATGTGTGTTCTTTTTACTAACAACAACCAGAGTCATTGAAATGTGTGTTCTTTTCACATACCACATATCGATCCACTAGTGTCATTGCATGTGTGTTCTTTTTACTAACAATAACCAGAGTCATTGCATGTGTGTTCTTTTCACATACCACATATTGATCCACCAGTGTCATTGCATGTGTGTTCTTTTTACTAACAACAACCAGAGTCATTGCATCTGTGTTCTTTTCACATACCACATATGGATCCACCAGTGTCATTGCATGTGTGCTCTTTTTACAAACAACAACCAGAGTCATTGCATGTGTGATCTCTTCAGAGACCACACATGGATCCACCAGTGTCATTGCATGTGCGTTCTTTTTACTAACAACAACCAGAGCCATTGAAATGTGTGTTCTCTTCAGAGACCACACATGGATCCACCAGTGTCATTCCAGGTGTGTTCTTTTTACTAACAACAACCAGAGTCATTGAAATGTGTGTTCTCTTTAGAGACCACACATGGATCCACCCATGTCATTGCATGTGTGTTCTTTTTACTAACAACAACCAATGTCATTGCATGTGTGTTCTTTTCACAATCCACCTATGGATCCACCAGTGTCATTGCATGTGTGCATTTTTTACTAACAACAACCAGAGTCATTTCATGTGTGTTCTTTTCACATACCACATATGGATCCACCAGAGTCATTGAAATGTATGTTCTCTTCAGAGACCACAGATGGATCCACCAGTGTTATTGCATGTGTGTTCTTGTTACTAACAACAACCAGTGTCATTGCATGTGTGTTCTTTTCACATACCACATATGGATCCACCGGTGTCATTACATGTGTGCTCTTTTCACAATCAACCTAAGGATCCACCAGTGTCATTGCATGTGTGTTCTTTTTACTAACAACCAGAGTCATTGCATGTGTTTTCTTTTCACATACCACATATGGATCCACCAGTGTCATTGCATATGTGCTCTTTTTACAAACAACAACCAGAGTCATTGCATGTGTGTTCTCTTAAGAGACCACACATGGATCCACCAGTGTCATTGCATGTGCGTTCTTTTTACTAACAACAACCAGAGTCATTGAAATGTGTGTTCTCTTTAGAGACCACACATGGATCCACCAGTGTCATTCCATGTGTGTTCTTTTTACTAACAACCAGAGTCATTGAAATGTGTGTTCTCTTTAGAGACCACACATGGATCCAGCCGTGTCATTGCATGTTCTTTTTACTAACAACAACCAGTGTCATTGCATGTGTGTACTTTTCACAATCCACCTATGGATCCACCAGTGTCATTCCATGTGTGCCTTTTTTACTAACAACAACCAGAGTCATTTCATGTGTGTTCTTTTCACATACCACATATGGATCCACCAGAGTCATTGAAATGTATGTTCTCTTCAGAGACGACACATGGATCCACTAGTGTTATTGCATGTGTGTTCTTGTTACTAACAACAACCAGAGTCATTGCATGTGTGTTCTTTTCACAGGCCACATATGGATCCACCAGTCTCATTGCATGTGTGTTCCTTTTACTAACAACAACTGGAGTCATTTCATGACTTTTCTTTTCACATACCACCTATGGATCCACCAGTGTCATTGCTTGTGTGTTCTCTTCAGAGACCACACATGGATCCACCAGTGTCATTGCATGTGTGTTCTTTTTACTAACAACAACTGGAGTCATTGCATGTCTGTTCTTTTCACATACCACATATGGATCCACCAGTGTCATTGCATGTGTGCTCTTTTCACAATCCACCTATGGATCCACCAGTGTAATTGCATGTGTGTTCTTTTTACTAACAACAACCAGAGTAATTGAAATGTGTGTTCCCTTTAGAGACCACACATGGATCAACCAGTGTCATTGCAAGTGTGTTCTTTTTACTAACAACAACCAGAGTCATTGCATCTGTGTTCTTTTCACATACCACATATGGATCCACCAGTGTCATTGCATGTGTGCTCTTTTTTACAAACAACAACCAGAGTCATTGCATGTGTGTTCACTTCAGAGACCACACATGGATCCACCAGTGTCATTGCATGTGCGTTCTTTTTACTAACAACAACCAGAGTCATTGAAATGTGTGTTCTCTTCAGAGACCACACATGGATCCACCAGTGTCATTGCATGTGTGTTCTTTTTACTAACAACAACCAGAGTCATTGAAATGTGTGTTCTCTTTAGAGACCACACATGGATCCACCCATGTCATTGCATGTGTGTTCTTTTTACTAACAACAACCAGTGTCATTGCATGTGTGTTCTTTTCACAATCCACCTATGGATCCACCAGTGTCATTGCATGTGTGCATTTTTTACTAACAACAACCAGAGTCATTTCATGTGTGTTCTTTTCACATACCACATATGGATCCACCAGAGTCATTGAAATGTATGTTCTCTTCAGAGACCACACATGGATCCACCAGTGTTATTGCATGTGTGTTCTTGTTACTAAAAATAACCAGAGTCATTGCATGTGTGTTCTTTTCACATACCACATATGGATCCACCGGTGTCATTGCATGTGTGCTCTTTTCACAATCAACCTAAGGATCCACCAGTGTCATTGCATGTGTGTTCTTTTTACTAACAACAACCAGAGTCATTGCATGTGTTTTCTTTTCACATACCACATACGGATCCACCAGTGTCATTGCATGTGTGCTCTTTTTACAAACAACAACCAGAGTCATTGCATGTGTGTTCTCTTGAGAGACCACACATGGATCCACCAGTGTCATTGCATGTGCGTTCTTTTTACTAACAACAACCAGAGTCATTGAAATGTGTGTTCTCTTCAGAGACCACACATGGATCCACCAGTGTCATTCCATGTGTGTTCTTTTTACTAACAACAACCAGAGTCATTGAAATGTGTGTTCTCTTTAGAGACCACACATGGATCCAGCCGTGTCATTGCATGTGTGTTCTTTTTACTAACAACAACCCGTGTCATTGCATGTGTGTACTTTTCACAATCTACCTATGGATCCACCAGTGTCATTCTATGTGTGCCTTTTTTACTAATAACAACCAGAGTCATTTCATGTGTGTTCTTTTCACATACCACATATGGATCCACCAGAGTCATTGAAATGTATGTTCTCTTCAGAGACCACACATGGATCCACTAGTGTTATTGCATGTGTGTTCTTGTTACTAACAACAACCAGAGTCATTGCATGTGTGTTCTTTTCACAGGCCACATATGGATCCACCAGTCTCATTGCATGTGTGTTCCTTTTACTAACAACAAGTGGAGTCATTTCATGACTTTTCTTTTCACATACCACCTATGGATCCACCAGTGTCATTGCTTGTGTGTTCTCTTCAGAGACCACACATGGATCCACCAGTGTCATTGCGTGTGTGTTCTTTTTACTAACAACAACTGGAGTCATTGCATGTCTGTTCTTTTCACATACCACATATGGATCCACCGGTGTCATTGCATGTGTGCTCTTTTCACAATCCACCTATGGATCCACCAGTGTAATTGCATGTGTGTTCTTTTTACTAACAACAACTAGAGTCATTGAAATGTGTGTTCTTTTCACATACCACATATGGATCCACCAGTGTCATTGCATGTGTGTTCTTTTTACTAACAACAACCAGAGTCATTGAAATGTGTGTCCTCTTTAGAGACCACACATGGATCAACCAGTGTCATTGCATGTGTGTTCTTTTTACTAACAACAACCAGACTCATTGAAATGTGTGTTCTGATCACATACCACATATGGATCCACTAGTGTCATTGCATGTGTGTTCTTTTTACTAACAACAACCAGAGTCATTGCATGTGTGTTCTTTTCACATACCACATATGGATCCACCAGTGTCATTGCATGTGTGTTCTTTTTACTAACAACAACCAGAGTCATTGCATGTGTGTTCTTTTCACATACCACATATGGATCCACCAGTGTCATTGCATGTGTGCTCTTTTTACAAATAACAACCAGAGTCATTGCATGTGTGTTCTCTTCAGAGACCACACATGGATCCACCAGTGTCATTGCATGTGCGTTCTTTTTACTAACAACAACCAGAGTCATTGAAATGTGTGTTCTCTTTAGAGACCACACATGGATCCACCAGTGTCAATCTATGTGTGTTCTTTTTACTAACAACAACAGAAGTCATTGAAATGTGTGTTCTGTTTAGAGACCACACATGGATCCACCCGTGTCATTACATGTGTGTTCTTTTTACTAACAACAACCTATGTCATTGCATGTGTGTTCTTTTAACAATCCACCTATGGATCCACCAGTGTCATTGCATGTGTGCCTTTTTTTCTAACAACAACCAGAGTCATTTCATGTGTGTTCTTTTCACATACCACATATGGATCCACCAGAGTCATTGAAATGTATGTTCTCTTCAAAGACCACACATGGATCCACCAGTGTTATTGCATGTGTGTTCTTGTTACTAACAACAACTAGAGTCATTGCATGTGTGTTCTTTTCACATACCACATATGGATCCACCGGTGTCATTTCATGTGTGCTCTTTCCACAATCAACCTATGGATCCACCAGTGTCATTGCATGTGTGTTCTTTTTACTAACAACAACCAGAGTCATTGCATGTGTGTTCTTTTCACATACCACATATGGATCCACCAGTGTCATTGCATGTGTGTTCTTTTTACTAACAACAACCAGAGTCATTGCATGTGTGTTCTTTTCACATACCACATATGGATCCACCAGTGTCATTGCATGTGTGCTCTTTTTACAAACAACAACCAGAGTCATTGCATGTGTGTTCTCTCCAGACACCACACATGGATCCACCAGTGTCATTGCATGTGCGTTCTTTTTACTAACAACAACCAGAGTCATTGAAATGTGTGTTCTCTTCAGAGACCACACATGGATCCACCAGTGTCATTCCATGTGTGTTCTTTTTACTAACAACAACCAGAGTCATTGAAATGTGTGTTCTCTTTAGAGACCACACATGGATCAAGCCGTGTCATTGCATGTGTGTTCTTTTTACTAACAACAACCCGTGTCATTGCATGTGTGTACTTCTCACAATCCACCTATGGATCCACCAGTGTCATTCCATGTGTGCCTTTTTTACTAACAACAACCAGAGTCATTTCATGTGTGTTCTTTTCACATACCACATATGGATCCACCAGAGTCATTGAAATGTATGTTCTCTTCAGAGACCACACGTGGATCCACTAGTGTTATTGCATGTGTGTTCTTGTTACTAACAACAACTAGAGTCATTGCATGTGTGTTCTTTTCACATACCACATATGGATCCACCGGTGTCATTTCATGTGTGCTCTTTCCACAATCAACCTATGGATCCACCAGTGTCATTGCATGTGTGTTCTTTTTACTAACAACAACCAGAGTCATTGCATGTGTGTTCTTTTCACATACCACATATGGATCCACCAGTGTCATTGCATGTGTGTTCTTTTTACTAACAACAACCAGAGTCATTGCATGTGTGTTCTTTTCACATACCACATATGGATCCACTAGTGTCATTGGATGTGTGCTCTTTTTACAAACAACAACCAGAGTCATTGCACGTGTGTTCTCTTCAGAGACCACACATGGATCCACCAGTGTCATTGCATGTGCGTTCTTTTTACTAACAACAACCAGAGTCATTGCACGTGTGTTCTCTTCAGAGACCACACATGGATCCACCAGTGTCATTGCATGTATGTTCTTTTTACTAACAACAACCAGAGTCATTGAAATGTGTGTTCTCTTCAGAGACCACACATGGATCCACCAGTGTCATTGCATGTATGTTCTTTTTACTAACAACAACCAGAGTCATTGAAATGTGTGTTCTCTTCAGAGACCACACATGGATCAACCAGTGTCATTGCATGTGTGTTCTTTTTACTAACAACAACCAGAGTCATTGAAATGTGTGTTCTTTTCACATACCACATATGGATACACTAGTGTCATTGCATGTGTGTTCTTTTTACTAACAACAACCAGAGTCATTGCATGTGTGTTCTTTTCACATACCACATATGGATCCACCGGTGTCATTGCATGTGTGCTCTTTTCACAATCAACCTACGGACCACCAGTGTCATTGCATGTGTGTTCTTTTTACTAACAACAACCCGAGTCATTGCATGTGTTTTCTTTTCACATACCACATATGGATCCACCAGTGTCATTGCATGTGTGCTCTTTTTACACACAACAACCAGAGTCATTGCATGTGTGTTCTCTTGAGAGACCACACATGGATCCACCAGTGTCATTGCATGTGCGTTCTTTTTAATAACAACAACCAGAGTCATTGAAATGTGTGTTCTCTTCAGAGACCACACATGGATCCACCAGTGTCATTCCATGTGTGTTCTTTTTACTAACAACAACCAGAGTCATTGAAATGTGTGTTCTCTTTAGAGACCACACATGGATCAAGACGTGTCATTGCATGTGTGTTCTTTTTACTAACAACAACCCGTGTCATTGCATGTGTGTACTTTTCACAATCCACCTATGGATCCACCAGTGTCATTCCATGTGTGCCTTTTTTACTAACAACAACCAGAGTCATTTCATGTGTGTTCTTTTCACATACCACATATGGATCCACCAGAGTCATTGAAATGTATGTTCTCTTCAGAGACCACACATGGATCCACTAGTGTTATTGCATGTGTGTTCTTGTTACTAACAACAACCAGAGTCATTGCATGTGTGTTCTTTTCACAGGCCACATATGGATCCACCAGTCTCATTGCATGTGTGTTCCTTTTACTAACAACAACTGGAGTCATTTCATGACTTTTCTTTTCACATACCACCTATGGATCCACCAGTGTCATTGCTTGTGTGTTCTCTTCAGAGACCACACATGGATCCACCAGTGTCATTGCATGTGTGTTCTTTTTACTAACAACAACTGGAGTCATTGCATGTCTGTTCTTTTCACATACCACATATGGATCCACCGGTGTCATTGCATGTGTTCTCTTTTCACAATCCACCTATGGATCCACCAGTGTAATTGCATGTGTGTTCTTTTTACTAACAACAACCAGAGTCATTGAAATGTGTGTTCTTTTGACATACCACATATGGATCCACCAGTGTCATTGCATGTGTGTTCTTTTTACTAACAACAACCAGTCATTGAAATGTGTGTTCTCTTTAGAGACCACACATGGATCAACCAGTGTCATTGCATGTGTGTTCTTTTTACTAACAACAACCAGACTCATTGAAATGTGTGTTCTTTTCACATACCACATATGGATCCACGAGTGTCATTGCATGTGTGTTCTTTTTACTAACAACAACCAGAGTCATTGCATGTGTGTTCATTTCACATACCACATATGGATCCACCAGTGTCATTGGATGTGTGTTCTTTTTACTAACAACAACCAGAGTCATTGCATGTGTGTTCTTTTCACATACCACATATGGATCCACCAGTGTCATTGCATGTGTGCTCTTTTTACAAACAACAACCAGAGTCATTGCATGTGTGTTCTCTTCAGAGACCACACATGGATCCACCAGTGTCATTGCATGTGCGTTCTTTTTACTAACAACAACCAGAGTCATTTAAATGTGTGTTCTCTTTAGAGACCACACATGGATCCACCCGTGTCATTGCATGTGTGTTCTTTTTACTAACAACAACCAGTGTCATTACATGTGTGTTCTTTTCACAATCCACCTATGGATCCACCAGTGTCATTGCATGTGTGCCCTTTTACTAACAACAACCAGAGTCATTGCATGTGTGTTCTTTTCACAGGCCACATATGGATCCACCAGTCTCATTGCATGTGTGTTCCTTTTACTAACAACAACTGGAGTCATTTCATGACTTTTCTTTTCACATACCACCTATGGATCCACCAGTGTCATTGCTTGTGTGTTCTCTTCAGAGACCACACATGGATCCACCAGTGTCATTGCATGTGTGTTCTTTTTACTAACAACAACTGGAGTCATTGCATGTCTGTTCTTTTCACATACCACATATGGATCCACCGGTGTCATTGCATGTGTTCTCTTTTCACAATCCACCTATGGATCCACCAGTGTAATTGCATGTGTGTTCTTTTTACTAACAACAACCAGAGTCATTGAAATGTGTGTTCTTTTGACATACCACATATGGATCCACCAGTGTCATTGCATGTGTGTTCTTTTTACTAACAACAACCAGAGTCATTGAAATGTGTGTTCTCTTTAGAGACCACACATGGATCAACCAGTGTCATTGCATGTGTGTTCTTTTTACTAACAACAACCAGACTCATTGAAATGTGTGTTCTTTTCACATACCACATATGGATCCACGAGTGTCATTGCATGTGTGTTCTTTTTACTAACAACAACCAGAGTCATTGCATGTGTGTTCATTTCACATACCACATATGGATCCACCAGTGTCATTGGATGTGTGTTCTTTTTACTAACAACAACCAGAGTCATTGCATGTGTGTTCTTTTCACATACCACATATGGATCCACCAGTGTCATTGCATGTGTGCTCTTTTTACAAACAACAACCAGAGTCATTGCATGTGTGTTCTCTTCAGAGACCACACATGGATCCACCAGTGTCATTGCATGTGCGTTCTTTTTACTAACCTAAACCAGAGTCATTTAAATGTGTGTTCTCTTTAGAGACCACACATGGATCCACCCGTGTCATTGCATGTGTGTTCTTTTTACTAACAACAACCAGTGTCATTACATGTGTGTTCTTTTCACAATCCACCTATGGATCCACCAGTGTCATTGCATGTGTGCCCTTTTACTAACAACAACCAGAGTCATTTCATGTGTGTTCTTTTCACATACCACATATGGATCCACCAGTGTCATTGCATGTGTGCTCTTTTTACAAACAACAACCAGAGTCATTACATGTGTGTTCTCTTCAGAGACCACACATGGATCCACCAGTGTCATTGCATGCATGTTCTTTTTACTAACAACTACCAGAGTCATTGAAATGTGTGTTCTCTTCAGAGACCACACATGGATCAACCAGTGTCATTGCATGTGTGTTCTTTTTACTAACAACAACCAGAGTCATTGAAATGTGTGTTCTTTTCACATACCACATACGGATCCACTAGTGTCATTGCATGTGTGTTCTTTTTACTAACAACAAGAGCCATTGCATGTGTGTTGTTTTCACATACCACATATGGATCCACCTGTGTCATTGCATGTGTGTGCTTTTTACTAACAACAACCAGAGTCATTGCATGTGTGTGCTTTTTACTAACAACAACCAGAGTCATTGCATGTGTGTTCTCTTCAGAGACCACACATGGATCCACCAGTGTCATTGCATGTGTGTTCTTTTCACTAACAACAACCAGAGTGATTGAAATGTGTGTTCTCTTCAGAGACCACACATGGATCCATGAGTGTCATTGCATGTGTGTTGTTTTTACTTACAACAACCAGAGTCATTGCATGTGTGTTCTCTTATGAGACCACACATGGATCCACCAGTGTCATTGCATTTGTGTTCTTTTTACTAACAACAAACGGAGTCATTGAAATCTGTGTTCTCTTCAGAGACCACACATGGATCCACCAGTGTCATTGCATGTGTGTTCTTTTTACTAACAACAACTGGGGTCATTGCATGTGTGTTCTTTTCACATACCACATATGGATCCACCAGTGTCATTGCATGTGTGCTCTTTTCACAATCCACCTATGGATCCACCAGTGTCATTGCATGTGTGTTCTTTGTACTAACAACCAGAGTCATTGAAATGTGTGTTCTCTTCAGAGACCACACATGGATCAACTAGTGTCATTGCATGTGTGTTCTTTTTACTAACAACAACCAGAGTCATTGAAATGTGTGTTCTTTTCACATACCACATACGGATCCACTAGTGGCATTGCATGTGTGTTCTTTTTACTAACAACAAGAGCCATTGCATGTGTGTTGTTTTCACATACCACATATGGATCCACCTGTGTCATTGCATGTGTGTGCTTTTTACTAACAACAACCAGAGTCATTGCATGTGTGTTCTCTTCAGAGACCACACATGGATCCACCAGTGTCATTGCATGTGTGTTCTTTTCACTAACAACAACCAGAGTGATTGAAATGTGTGTTCTCTTCAGAGACCACACATGGATCCATGAGTGTCATTGCATGTGTGTTGTTTTTACTTACAACAACCAGAGTCATTGCATGTGTGTTCTCTTATGAGACCACACATGGATCCACCAGTGTCATTGCATTTGTGTTCTTTTTACTAACAACAAACGGAGTCATTGAAATCTGTGTTCTCTTCAGAGACCACACATGGATCCACCAGTGTCATTGCATGTGTGTTCTTTTTACTAACAACAACTGGGGTCATTGCATGTGTGTTCTTTTCACATACCACATATGGATCCACCAGTGTCATTGCATGTGTGCTCTTTTCACAATCCACCTATGGATCCACCAGTGTCATTGCATGTGTGTTCTTTGTACTAACAACCAGAGTCATTGAAATGTGTGTTCTCTTCAGAGACCACACATGGATCAACTAGTGTCATTGCATGTGTGTTCTTTTTACTAACAACAACCAGAGTCATTGAAATGTGTGTTCTTTTCACATACCACATATCGATCCACTAGTGTCATTGCATGTGTGTTCTTTTTACTAACAATAACCAGAGTCATTGCATGTGTGTTCTTTTCACATACCACATATTGATCCACCAGTGTCATTGCATGTGTGTTCTTTTTACTAACAACAACCAGAGTCATTGCATCTGTGTTCTTTTCACATACCACATATGGATCCACCAGTGTCATTGCATGTGTGCTCTTTTTACAAACAACAACCAGAGTCATTGCATGTGTGATCTCTTCAGAGACCACACATGGATCCACCAGTGTCATTGCATGTGCGTTCCTTTTACTAACAACAACCAGAGTCATTGCAATCTGTGTTCTCTTCAGAGACCACACATGGATCCACCAGTGTCATTGCATGTGTGTTCTTTTTACTAACAACAACTGGAGTCATTGCATGTGTGTTCTTTTCACATACCACATATGGATCCACCAGTGTCATTGCATGTGTGCTCTTTTCACAATCCACCTATGGATCCACCAGTGTCATTGCATGTGTGTTCTTTGTACTAACAACAACCAGAGTCATTGAAATGTGTGTTCTCTTCAAAGACCACACATGGATCAACTAGTGTCATTGCATGTGTGTTCTTTTTACTAACAACAACCAGAGTCATTGAAATGTGTGTTCTTTTCACATACCACATATCGATCCACTAGTGTCATTGCATGTGTCTTCTTTTTACTAACAATAACCAGAGTCATTGCATGTGTGTTCTTTTCACATACCACATATTGATCCACCAGTGTCATTGCATGTGTGTTCTTTTTACTAACAACAACCAGAGTCATTGCATCTGTGTTCTTTTCACATACCACATATGGATCCACCAGTGTCATTGCATGTGTGCTCTTTTTACAAACAACAACCAGAGTCATTGCATGTGTGATCTCTTCAGAGACCACACATGGATCCACCAGTGTCATTGCATGGGCGTTCTTTTTACTAACAACAACCAGAGTCATTGAAATGTGTGTTCTCTTTAGAGACCACACATGGATCCACCAGTGTCATTCCAGGTGTGTTCTTTTTACTCACAACAACCAGAGTCATTGAAATGTGTGTTCTCTTTAGAGACCACACATGGATCCACCCATGTCATTGCATGTGTGTTCTTTTTACTAACAACAACCAATGTCATTGCATGTGTGTTCTTTTCACAATCCACCTATGGATCCACCAGTGTCATTGCATGTGTGCATTTTTTACTAACAACAACCAGAGTCATTTCATGTGTGTTCTTTTCACATACCACATATGGATCCACCAGAGTCATTGAAATGTATGTTCTCTTCAGAGACCACACATGGATCCACCAGTGTTATTGCATGTGTGTTCTTGTTACTAACAACAACCAGAGTCATTGCATGTGTGTTCTTTTCACATACCACATATGGATCCACCGGTGTCATTACATGTGTGCTCTTTTCACAATCAACCTAAGGATCCACCAGTGTCATTGCATGTGTGTTCTTTTTACTAACAACAACCAGAGTCATTGCATGTGTTTTCTTTTCACATACCACATATGGATCCACCAGTGTCATTGCATATGTGCTCTTTTTACAAACAACAACCAGAGTCATTGCATGTGTGTTCTCTTAAGAGACCACACATGGATCCACCAGTGTCATTGCATGTGTGTTCTTTTTACTAACAACAACCAGAGTCATTGAAATGTGTGTTCTCTTCAGAGACCACACATGGATCCACCAGTGTCATTCCATGTGTGTTCTTTTTACTAACAACAACCAGAGTCATTGAAATGTGTGTTCTCTTTAGAGACGACACATGGATCCAGCCGTGTCATTGCATGTGTGTTCTTTTTACTAACAACAACCAGTGTCATTGCATGTGTGTACTTTTCACAATCCACCTATGGATCCACCAGTGTCATTCCATGTGTGCCTTTTTTACTAACAACAACCAGAGTCATTTCATGTGTGTTCTTTTCACATACCACATATGGATCCACCAGAGTCATTGAAATGTATGTTCTCTTCAGAGACCACACATGGATCCACTAGTGTTATTGCATGTGTGTTCTTGTTACTAACAACAACCAGAGTCATTGCATGTGTGTTCTTTTCACAGGCCACATATGGATCCACCAGTCTCATTGCATGTGTGTTCCTTTTACTAACAACAACTGGAGTCATTTCATGACTTTTCTTTTCACATACCACCTATGGATCCACCAGTGTCATTGCTTGTGTGTTCTCTTTAGAGACCACACATGGATCCACCAGTGTCATTGCATGTGTGTTCTTTTTACTAACAACAACTGGAGTCATTGCATGTCTGTTCTTTTCACATACCACATATGGATCCACCGGTGTCATTGCATGTGTGCTCTTTTCACAATCCACCTATGGATCCACCAGTGTAATTGCATGTGTGTTCTTTTTACTAACAACAACCAGAGTCATTGAAATGTGTGTTCTTTTGACATACCACACATGGATCCACCAGTGTCATTGCATGTGTGTTCTTTTCACTAACAACAACCAGAGTCATTGAAATGTGTGTTCTCTTCAGAGACCACACATGGATCCATGAGTGTCATTGCATGTGTGTTGTTTTTACTTACAACAACCAGAGTCATTGCATGTGTGTTCTCTTATGAGACCACACATGGATCCACCAGTGTCATTGCATGTGTGTTCTTTTTACTAACAACAAACAGAGTCATTGAAATCTGTGTTCTCTTCAGAGACCACACATGGATCCACCAGTGTCATTGCATGTGTGTTCTTTTTACTAACAACAACTGGAGTCATTGCATGTGTGTTCTTTTCACATACCACATATGGATCCACCAGTGTCATTGCATGTGTGCTCTTTTCACAATCCACCTATGGATCCACCAGTGTCATTGCATGTGTGTTCTTTGTACTAACAACAACCAGAGTCATTGAAATGTGTGTTCTCTTCAGAGACCACACATGGATCAACTAGTGTCATTGCATGTGTGTTCTTTTTACTAACAACAACCAGAGTCATTGAAATGTGTGTTCTTTTCACATACCACATATCGATCCACTAGTGTCATTGCATGTGTGTTCTTTTTACTAACAATAACCAGAGTCATTGCATGTGTGTTCTTTTCATATACCACATATTGATCCACCAGTGTCATTGCATGTGTGTTCATTTTACTAACAACAACCAGAGTCATTGCATCTGTGTTCTTTTCACATACCACATATGGATCCACCAGTGTCATTGCATGTGTGCTCTTTTTACAAACAACAACCAGAGTCATTGCATGTGTGATCTCTTCAGAGACCACACATGGATCCACCAGTCTCATTGCATGTGCGTTCTTTTTACTAACAACAACCAGAGTCATTGAAATGTGTGTTCTCTTCAGAGACCACACATGGATCCACCAGTGTCATTCCAGGTGTGTTCTTTTTACTAACAACAACCAGAGTCATTGAAATGTGTGTTCTCTTTAGAGACCACACATGGATCCACCCATGTCATTGCATGTGTGTTCTTTTTACTAACAACAACCAATGTCATTGCATGTGTGTTCTTTTCACAATCCACCTATGGATCCACCAGTGTCATTGCATGTGTGCATTTTTTACTAACAACAACCAGAGTCATTTCATGTGTGTTCTTTTCACATACCACGTATGGATCCACCAGAGTCATTGAAATGTATGTTCTCTTCAGAGACCACACATGGATCCACCAGTGTTATTGCATGTGTGTTCTTGTTACTAACAACAACCAGAGTCATTGCATGTGTGTTCTTTTCACATACCACATATGGATCCACCGGTGTCATTACATGTGTGCTCTTTTCACAATCAACCTAAGGATCCACCAGTGTCATTGCATGTGTGTTCTTTTTACTAACAACAACCAGAGTCATTGCATGTGTTTTCTTTTCACATACCACATATGGATCCACGAGGGTCATTGCATATGTGCTCTTTTTACAAACAACAACCAGAGTCATTGCATGTGTGTTCTCTTAAGAGACCACACATGGATCCACCAGTGTCATTGCATGTGCGTTCTTTTTACTAACAACAACCAGAGTCATTGAAATGTGTGTTCTCTTCAGATACCACACATGGATCCACCAGTGTCATTCCATGTGTGTTCTTTTTACTAACAACAACCAGAGTCATTGAAATGTGTGTTCTCTTTAGAGACCACACATGGATCCAGCCGTGTCATTGCATGTGTGTTCTTTTTACTAACAATAACCAGAGTCATTGCATGTGTGTTCTTTTCACATACCACATATTGATCCACCAGTGTCATTGCATGTGTGTTCATTTTACTAACAACAACCAGAGTCATTGCATCTGTGTTCTTTTCACATACCACATATGGATCCACCAGTGTCATTGCATGTGTGCTCTTTTTACAAACAACAACCAGAGTCATTGCATGTGTGATCTCTTCAGAGACCACACATGGATCCACCAGTGTCATTGCATGTGCGTTCTTTTTACTAACAACAACCAGAGTCATTGAAATGTGTGTTCTCTTCAGAGACCACACATGGATCCACCAGTGTCATTCCAGGTGTGTTCTTTTTACTAACAACAACCAGAGTCATTGAAATGTGTGTTCTCTTTAGAGACCACACATGGATCCACCCATGTCATTGCATGTGTGTTCTTTTTACTAACAACAACCAATGTCATTGCATGTGTGTTCTTTTCACAATCCACCTATGGATCCACCAGTGTCATTGCATGTGTGCATTTTTTACTAACAACAACCAGAGTCATATCATGTGTGTTCTTTTCACATACCACATATGGATCCACCAGAGTCATTGAAATGTATGTTCTCTTCAGAGACCACACATGGATCCACCAGTGTTATTGCATGTGTGTTCTTGTTACTAACAACAACCAGAGTCATTGCATGTGTGTTCTTTTCACATACCACATATGGATCCACCGGTGTCATTACATGTGTGCTCTTTTCACAATCAACCTAAGGATCCACCAGTGTCATTGCATGTGTGTTCTTTTTACTAACAACAACCAGAGTCATTGCATGTGTTTTCTTTTCACATACCACATATGGATCCACGAGGGTCATTGCATATGTGCTCTTTTTACAAACAACAACCAGAGTCATTGCATGTGTGTTCTCTTAAGAGACCACACATGGATCCACCAGTGTCATTGCATGTGCGTTCTTTTTACTAACAACAACCAGAGTCATTGAAATGTGTGTTCTCTTCAGAGACCACACATGGATCCACCAGTGTCATTCCATGTGTGTTCTTTTTACTAACAACAACCAGAGTCATTGAAATGTGTGTTCTCTTTAGAGACCACACATGGATCCAGCCGTGTCATTGCATGTGTGTTCTTTTTACTAACAACAACCAGAGTAATTGAAATGTGTGTTCTCTTTAGAGACCACACATGGATCAACCAGTGTCATTGCAAGTGTGTTCTTTTTACTAACAACAACCAGAGTCATTGCATCTGTGTTCTTTTCACATACCACATATGGATCCACCAGTGTCATTGCATGTGTGCTCTTTTTTACAAACAACAACCAGAGTCATTGCATGTGTGTTCTCTTCAGAGACCACACATGGATCCACCAGTGTCATTGCATGTGCGTTCTTTTTACTAACAACAACCAGAGTCATTGAAATGTGTGTTCTCTTCAGAGACCACACATGGATCCACCAGTGTCATTCCAGGTGTGTTCTTTTTACTAACAACAACCAGAGTCATTGAAATGTGTGTTCTCTTTAGAGACCACACATGGATCCACCCATGTCATTGCATGTGTGTTCTTTTTACTAACAACAACCGGTGTGATTGCATGTGTGTTCTTTTCACAATCCACCTATGGATCCACCAGTGTCATTGCATGTGTGCATTTTTGACTAACAACAACCAGAGTCATTTCATGTGTGTTCTTTTCACATACCACATATGGATCCACCAGAGTCATTGAAATGTATGTTCTCTTCAGAGACCACACATGGATCCACCAGTGTTATTACATGTGTGTTCTTGTTACTAACAACAACCAGAGTCATTGCATGTGTGTTCTTTTCACATACCACATATGGATCCACCGGTGTCATTGCATGTGTGCTCTTTTCACAATCAACCTAAGGATCCACCAGTGTCATTGCATGTGTGTTCTTTTTACTAACAACAACCAGAGTCATTGCATGTGTTTTCTTTTCACATACCACATATGGATCCACCAGTGTCATTGCATGTGTGCTCTTTTTACAAACAACAACCAGAGTCATTGCATGTGTGTTCTCTTCAGAGACCACACATGGATCCACCAGTGTCATTGCATGTGCGTTCTTTTTACTAACAACAACCAGAGTCATTGAAATGTGTGTTCTCTTCAGAGACCACACATGGATCCACCAGTGTCATTCCATGTGTGTTCTTTTTACTAACAACAACCAGAGTCATTGAAATGTGTGTTCTCTTTAGAGACCACACATGGATCCAGCCGTGTCATTGCATGTGTGTTCTTTTTACTAACAACAACCCGTGTCATTGCATGTGTGTACTTTTCACAATCTACCTATGGATCCACCAGTGTCATTCTATGTGTGCCTTTTTTACTAACAACAACCAGAGTCATTTCATGTGTGTTCTTTTCACATACCACATATGGATCCACCAGAGTCATTGAAATGTATGTTCTCTTCAGAGACCACACATGGATCCACTAGTGTTATTGCATGTGTGTTCTTGTTACTAACAACAACCAGAGTCATTGCATGTGTGTTCTTTTCACAGGCCACATATGGATCCACCAGTCTCATTGCATGTGTGTTCCTTTTACTAACAACAACTGGAGTCATTTCATGACTTTTCTTTTCACATACCACCTATGGATCCACCAGTGTCATTGCTTGTGTGTTCTCTTCAGAGACCACACATGGATCCACCAGTGTCATTGCATGTGTGTTCTTTTTACTAACAACAACTGGAGTCATTGCATGTCTGTTCTTTTCACATACCACATATGGATCCACCGGTGTCATTGCATGTGTGCTCTTTTCACAATCCACCTATGGATCCACCAGTGTCATTGCATGTGTGCCTTTTTTCTAACAACAACCAGAGTCATTTCATGTGTGTTCTTTTCACATACCACATATGGATCCACCAGAGTCATTGAAATGTATGTTCTCTTCAGAGACCACACATGGATCCACTAGTGTTATTGCATGTGTGTTCTTGTTACTAACAACAACCAGAGTCATTGCATGTGTGTTCTTTTCACAGGCCACATATGGATCCACCAGTATCATTGCATGTGTGTTCCTTTTACTAAAAACAACTGGAGTCATTTCATGACTTTTCTTTTCACATACCACCTATGGATCCACCAGTGTCATTGCTTGTGTGTTCTCTTCAGAGACCACACATGGATCCACCAGTGTCATTGCATGTGTGTTCTTTTTACTAACAACAACTGGAGTCATTGCATGTCTGTTCTTTTCACATACCACATATGGATCCACCGGTGTCATTGCATGTGTGCTCTTTTCACAATCCACCTATGGATCCACCAGTGTAATTGCATGTGTGTTCTTTTTACTAACAACAACCAGAGTCATTGAAATGTGTGTTCTTTTCACATACCACATATGGATCCACCAGTGTCATCGCATGCGTGTTCTTTTTACTAACAACCAGAGTCATTGAAATGTGTGTTCTCTTTAGAGACCACACATGGATCAACCAGTGTCATTGCATGTGTGTTCTTTTTACTAACAACAACCAGACTCATTGAAATGTGTGTTCTTTTCACATACCACATATGGATCCACTAGTGTCATTGCATGTGTGTTCTTTTTACTAACAACAACCAGAGTCACTGCATGTGTGTTCTTTTCACATACCACATATGGATCCACCAGTGTCATTGCATGTGTGTTCTTTTTACTAACAACAACCAGAGTCATTGCATGTGTGTTCTTTTCACATACCACATATGGATCCACCAGTGTCATTGCATGTGTGCTCTTTTTACAAACAACAACCAGAGTCATTGCATGTGTGTTCTCTTCAGAGACCACACATGGATCCACCAGTGTCATTGCATGTGCGTTCTTTTTACTAACAACAACCAGAGTCATTGAAATGTGTGTTCTCTTTAGAGACCACACATGGATCCACCAGTGTCAATCCATGTGTGTTCTTTTTACTGACAACAACAGAAGTCATTGAAATGTGTGTTCTGTTTAGAGACCACACATGGATCCACCCGTGTCATTACATGTGTGTTCTTTTTACTAACAACAACCTATGTCATTGCATGTGTGTTCTTTTCACAATCCACCTATGGATCCACCAGTGTCATTGCATGTGTGCCTTTTTTTCTAACAACAACCAGAGTCATTTCATGTGTGTTCTTTTCACATACCACATATGGATCCACCAGAGTCATTGAAATGTATGTTCTCTTCAAAGACCACACATGGATCCACCAGTGTTATTGCATGTGTGTTCTTGTTACTAACAACAACTAGAGTCATTGCATGTGTGTTCTTTTCACATACCACATATGGATCCACCGGTGTCATTTCATGTGTGCTCTTTCCACAATCAACCTATGGATCCACCAGTGTCATTGCATGTGTGTTCTTTTTACTAACAACAACCAGAGTCATTGCATGTGTGTTCTTTTCACATACCACATATGGATCCACCAGTGTCATTGTATGTGTGTTCTTTTTACTAACAACAACCAGAGTCATTGCATGTGTGTTCTTTTCACATACCACATATGGATCCACCAGTGTCATTGCATGTGTGCTCTTTTTACAAACAACAACCAGAGTCATTGCATGTGTGTTCTCTCCAGACACCACACATGGATCCACCTGTGTCATTGCATGTGCGTTCTTTTTACTAACAACAACCAGAGTCATTGAAATGTGTGTTCTCTTCAGAGACCACACATGGATCCACCAGTGTCATTCCATGTGTGTTCTTTTTACTAACAACAACCAGAGTCATTGAAATGTGTGTTCTCTTTAGAGACCACACATGGATCAAGCCGTGTCATTGCATGTGTGTTATTTTTAACTAACAACAACCCGTGTCATTGCATGTGTGTACTTTTCACAATCCACCTATGGATCCACCAGTGTCATTCCATGTGTGCCTTTTTTACTAACAACAACCAGAGTCATTTCATGTGTGTTCTTTTCACATACCACATATGGATCCACCAGAGTCATTAAAATGTATCTTCTCTTCAGAGACCACACATGGATCCACTAGTGTTATTGCATGTGTGTTCTTGTTACTAACAACAACTAGAGTCATTGCATGTGTGTTCTTTTCACATACCACATATGGATCCACCGGTGTCATTTCATGTGTGCTCTTTCCACAATCAACCTATGGATCCACCAGTGTCATTGCATGTGTGTTCTTTTTACTAACAACAACCAGAGTCAGTGCATGTGTGTTCTTTTCACATACCACATATGGATCCACCAGTGTCATTGCATGTGTGTTCTTTTTACTAACAACAACCATTGTCATTGCATGTGTGTTCTTTTCACATACCACATATGGATCCACCAGTGTCATTGGATGTGTGCTCTTTTTACAAACAACAACCAGAGTCATTGCATGTGTGTTCTCTTCAGAGACCACAGATGGATCCACCAGTGTCATTGCATGTGCGTTCTTTTTACTAACAACAACCAGAGTCATTGAAATGTGTGTTCTCTTCAGAGACCACACATGGATCCACCAGTGTCATTGCATGTATGTTCTTTTTACTAACAACAACCAGAGTCATTGAAATGTGTGTTCTCTTCAGAGACCACACATGGATCCACCAGTGTCAATCCATGTGTGTTCTTTTTACTAACAACAACCAAAGTCATTGAAATGTGTGTTCTGTTTAGAGACCACACATGGATCCACCCGTGTCATTACATGTGTGTTCTTTTTACTAACAACAACCTATGTCATTGCATGTGTGTTCTTTTCACAATCCACCTATGGATCCACCAGTGTCATTGCATGTGTGCCTTTTTTTCTAACAACAACCAGAGTCATTTCATGTGTGTTCTTTTCACATACCACATATGGATCCACCAGAGTCATTGAAATGTATGTTCTCTTCAAAGACCACACATGGATCCACCAGTGTTATTGCATGTGTGTTCTTGTTACTAACAACAACTAGAGTCATTGCATGTGTGTTCTTTTCACATACCACATATGGATCCACCGGTGTCATTTCATGTGTGCTCTTTCCACAATCAACCTATGGATCCACCAGTGTCATTGCATGTGTGTTCTTTTTACTAACAACAACCAGAGTCATTGCATGTGTGTTCTTTTCACATACCACATATGGATCCACCAGTGTCATTGCATGTGTGTTCTTTTTACTAACAACAACCAGAGTCATTGCATGTGTGTTCTTTTCACATACCACATATGGATCCACCAGTGTCATTGCATGTGTGCTCTTTTTACAAACAACAACCAGAGTCATTGCATGTGTGTTCTCTCCAGACACCACACATGGATCCACCTGTGTCATTGCATGTGCGTTCTTTTTACTAACAACAACCAGAGTTATTGAAATGTGTGTTCTCTTCAGAGACCACACATGGATCCACCAGTGTCATTCCATGTGTGTTCTTTTTACTAACAACAACCAGAGTCATTGAAATGTGTGTTCTCTTTAGAGACCACACATGGATCAAGCCGTGTCATTGCATGTGTGTTCTTTTTACTAACAACAACCCGTGTCATTGCATGTGTGTACTTTTCACAATCCACCTATGGATCCACCAGTGTCATTCCATGTGTGCCTTTTTTACTAACAACAACCAGAGTCATTTCATGTGTGTTCTTTTCACATACCACATATGGATCCACCAGAGTCATTAAAATGTATCTTCTCTTCAGAGACCACACATGGATCCACTAGTGTTATTGCATGTGTGTTCTTGTTACTAACAACAACTAGAGTCATTGCATGTGTGTTCTTTTCACATACCACATATGGATCCACCGGTGTCATTTCATGTGTGCTCTTTCCACAATCAACCTATGGATCCACCAGTGTCATTGCATGTGTGTTCTTTTTACTAACAACAACCAGAGTCAGTGCATGTGTGTTCTTTTCACATACCACATATGGATCCACCAGTGTCATTGCATGTGTGTTCTTTTTACTAACAACAACCAGAGTCATTGCATGTGTGTTCTTTTCACATACCACATATGGATCCACCAGTGTCATTGGATGTGTGCTCTTTTTACAAACAACAACCAGAGTCATTGCATGTGTGTTCTCTTCAGAGACCACAGATGGATCCACCAGTGTCATTGCATGTGCGTTCTTTTTACTAACAACAACCAGAGTCATTGAAATGTGTGTTCTCTTCAGAGACCACACATGGATCCACCAGTGTCATTGCATGTATGTTCTTTTTACTAACAACAACCAGAGTCATTGAAATGTGTGTTCTCTTCAGAGACCACACATGGATCAACCAGTGTCATTGCATGTGTGTTCTTGTTACTAACAACAACCAAAGTCATTGAAATGTGTGTTCTTTTCACATACCACATATGGATACACTAGTGTCATTGCATGTGTGTTCTTTTTACTAACAACAACCAGAGTCATTGCATGTGTGTTCTTTTCACATACCACATATGGATCCACCGGTGTCATTGCATGTGTGCTCTTCTCACAATCAACCTACGGATCCACCAGTGTCATTGCATGTGTGTTCTTATTACTAACAACAACCCGAGTCATTGCATGTGTTTTCTTTTCACATACCACATATGGATCCACCAGTGTCATTGCATGTGTGCTCTTTTTACAAACAACAACCAGAGTCATTGCATGTGTGTTCTCTTCAGCGACCACACATGGATCCACCCAGTGTCATTGCATGTGCGTTCTTTTTAATAACAACAACCAGAGTCATTGAAATGTGTGTTCTCTTCAGAGACCACACATGGATCCACCAGTGTCATTCCATGTGTGTTCTTTTTACTAACAACAACCAGAGTCATTGAAATGTGTGTTCTATTTAGAGACCACACATGGATCAAGCCGTGTCATTGCATGTGTGTTCTTTTTACTAACAACAACCCATGTCATTGCATGTGTGTACTTTTCACAATCCACCTATGGATCCACCAGTGTCATTCCATGTGTGCCTTTTTTACTAACAACAACCAGAGTCATTTCATGTGTGTTCTTTTCACATACCACATATGGATCCACCAGAGTCATTGAAATGTATGTTCTCTTCAGAGACCACACATGGATCCACTAGTGTTATTGCATGTGTGTTCTTGTTACTAACAACAACCAGAGTCATTGCATGTGTGTTCTTTTCACAGGCCACATATGGATCCACCAGTCTCATTGCATGTGTGTTCCTTTTACTAACAACAACTGGAGTCATTTCATGACTTTTCTTTTCACATACCACCTATGGATCCACCAGTGTCATTGCTTGTGTGTTCTCTTCAGAGACCACACATGGATCCACCAGTGTCATTGCATGTGTGTTCTTTTTTCTAACAACAACCAGAGTCATTTCATGTGTGTTCTTTTCACATACCACATATGGATCCACCAGAGTCATTGAAATGTATGTTCTCTTCAAAGACCACACATGGATCCACCAGTGTTATTGCATGTGTGTTCTTGTTACTAACAACAACTAGAGTCATTGCATGTGTGTTCTTTTCACATACCACATATGGATCCACCGGTGTCATTTCATGTGTGCTCTTTCCACAATCAACCTATGGATCCACCAGTGTCATTGCATGTGTGTTCTTTTTACTAACAACAACCAGAGTCATTGCATGTGTGTTCTTTTCACATACCACATATGGATCCACCAGTGTCATTGCATGTGTGTTCTTTTTACTAACAACAACCAGAGTCATTGCATGTGTGTTCTTTTCACATACCACATATGGATCCACCAGTGTCATTGCATGTGTGCTCTTTTTACAAACAACAACCAGAGTCATTGCATGTGTGTTCTCTCCAGACACCACACATGGATCCACCTGTGTCATTGCATGTGCGTTCTTTTTACTAACAACAACCAGAGTCATTGAAATGTGTGTTCTCTTCAGAGACCACACATGGATCCACCAGTGTCATTCCATGTGTGTTCTTTTTACTAACAACAACCAGAGTCATTGAAATGTGTGTTCTCTTTAGAGACCACACATGGATCAAGCCGTGTCATTGCATGTGTGTTCTTTTTACTAACAACAACCCGTGTCATTGCATGTGTGTACTTTTCACAATCCACCTATGGATCCACCAGTGTCATTCCGTGTGTGCCTTTTTTACTAACAACAACCAGAGTCATTTCATGTGTGTTCTTTTCACATACCACATATGGATCCACCAGAGTCATTAAAATGTATGTTCTCTTCAAAGACCACACATGGATCCACCAGTGTTATTGCATGTGTGTTCTTGTTACTAACAACAACTAGAGTCATTGCATGTGTGTTCTTTTCACATACCACATATGGATCCACCGGTGTCATTTCATGTGTGCTCTTTCCACAATCAACCTATGGATCCACCAGTGTCATTGCATGTGTGTTCTTTTTACTAACAACAACCAGAGTCAGTGCATGTGTGTTCTTTTCACATACCACATATGGATCCACCAGTGTCATCGCATGTGTGTTCTTTTTACTAACAACAACCAGAGTCATTGCATGTGTGTTCTTTTCACATACCACATATGGATCCACCAGTGTCATTGCATGTGTGCTCATTTTACAAACAACAACCAGAGTCATTGCATGTGTTCTCTCCAGACACCACACATGGATCCACCAGTGTCATTGCATGTGCGTTCTTTTTAATAACAACAACCAGAGTCATTGAAATGTGTGTTCTCTTCAGAGACCACACATGGATCCACCAGTGTCATTCCATGTGTGTTCTTTTTACTAACAACAACCAGAGTCATTGAAATGTGTGTTCTCTTTAGAGACCACACATGGATCAAGCCGTGTCATTGCATGTGTGTTCTTTTTACTAACAACAACCCGTGTCATTGCATGTGTGTACTTTTCACAATCCACCTATGGATCCACCAGTGTCATTCCATGTGTGCCTTTTTTACTAACAACAACCAGAGTCATTTCATGTGTGTTCTTTTCACATACCACATATGGATCCACCAGAGTCATTGAAATGTATGTTCTCTTCAGAGACCACACATGGATCCACTAGTGTTATTGCATGTGTGTTCTTGTTACTAACAACAACTAGAGTCATTGCATGTGTGTTCTTTTCACATACCACATATGGATCCACCGGTGTCATTTCATGTGTGCTCTTTCCACAATCAACCTATGTATCCACCAGTGTCATTGCATGTGTGTTCTTTTTACTAACAACAACCAGAGTCATTGCATGTGTGTTCTTTTCACATACCACATATGCATCCACCAGTGTCATTGCATGTGTTTTCTTTTTACTAACAACAACCAGAGTCATTGCATGTGTGTTCTTTTCACATACCACATATGGATCCACCAGTGTCATTGGATGTGTGCTCTTTTTGCAAACAACAACCAGAGTCATTGCATGTGTGTTCTCTTCAGAGACCACACATGGATCCACCAGTGTCATTGCATGTGCGTTCTTTTTACTAACAACAACCAGAGTCATTGAAATGTGTGTTCTCTTCAGAGACCACACATGGATCCACCAGTGTCATTGCATGTATGTTCTTTTTACTAACAACAACCAGAGTCATTGAAATGTGTGTTCTCTTCAAAGACCACACATGGATCAACCAGTGTCATTGCATGTGTGTTCTTTTTACTAACAACAACCAGAGTCATTGAAATGTGTGTTCTTTTCACATACCACATATGGATACACTAGTGTCATTGCATGTGTGTTCTTTTTACTAACAACAACCAGAGTCATTGCATGTGTGTTCTTTTCACATACCATATATGGATCCACCGGTGTCATTGCATGTGGCCTCTTTTCACAATCAACCTACGGATCCACCAGTGTCATTGCATGTGTGTTCTTTTTACTAACAACAACCCGAGTCATTGCATGTGTTTTCTTTTCACATACAACATATGGATCCACCAGTGTCATTGCATGTGTGCTGTTTTTACACACAACAACCAGAGGCATTGCATGTGTGTTCTCTTGAGAGACCACACATGGATCCACCAGTGTCATTGCATGTGCGTTCTTTTTAATAACAACAACCAGAGTCATTGAAATGTGTGTTCTCTTCAGAGACCACACATGGATCCACCAGTGTCATTCCATGTGTGTTCTTTTTACTAACAACAACCAGAGTCATTGAAATGTGTGTTCTATTTAGAGACCACACATGGATCAAGCCGTGTCATTGCATGTGTGTTCTTTTTACTAACAACAACCCATGTCATTGCATGTGTGTACTTTTCACAATCCACCTATGGATCCACCAGTGTCATTCCATGTGTGCTCTTTTTACAAACAACAACCAGAGTCATTGCATGTGTGTTCTTTTCACATACCACATATGGATCCACCAGAGTCATTGAAATGTATGTTCTCTTCAGAGACCACACATGGATCCACTAGTGTTATTGCATGTGTGTTCTTGTTACTAACAACAACCAGAGTCATTGCATGTGTGTTCTTTTCACAGGCCACATATGGATCCACCAGTCTCATTGCATGTGTGTTCCTTTTACTAACAACAACTGGAGTCATTTCATGACTTTTCTTTTCACATACCACCTATGGATCCACCAGTGTCATTGCTTGTGTGTTCTCTTCAGAGACCACACATGGATCCACCAGTGTCATTGCATGTGTGTTCTTTTTACTAACAACAACTGGAGTCATTGCATGTCTGTTCTTTTCACATACCACATATGGATCCACCGGTGTCATTGCATGTGTGCTCTTTTCAAAATCCACCTATGGATCCACTAGTGTAATTGCATGTGTGTTCTTTTTACTAACAACAACCAGAGTCATTGAAATGTGTGTTCTTTTGACATACCACATATGGATCAACCAGTGTCATTGCATGTGTGTTCTTTTTACTAACAACAACCAGACTCATTGAAATGTGTGTTCTTTTCACATACCACATATGGATCCACTAGTGTCATTGCATGTGTGTTCTTTTTACTAACAACAACCAGAGTCATTGCATGTGTGTTCTTTTCACATACCACATATGGATCCACCAGGGTCATTGGATGTGTGTTCTTTTTACTAACAACAACCAGAGTCATTGCATGTGTGTTCTTTTCACATACCACATATGGATCCACCAGTGTCATTGCATGTGTGCTCTTTTTACAAACAACATCCAGAGTCATTGCATGTGTGTTCTCTTCAGAGACCACACATGGATCCACCAATGTCATTGCATGTGCGTTCTTTTTACTAACAACAACCAGAGTCATTGAAATGTGTGTTCTCTTTAGAGACCACACATGGATCCACCAGTGTCAATCCATGTGTGTTCTTTTTACTAACAACAACAAAAGTCATTGAAATGTGTGTTCTGTTTAGAGACCACACATGGATCCACCCGTGTCATTACATGTGTGTTCTTTTTACTAACAACAACCTATGTCATTGCATGTGTGTTCTTTTCACAATCCACCTATGGATCCACCAGTGTCATTGCATGTGTGCCTTTTTTTCTAACAACAACCAGAGTCATTTCATGTGTGTTCTTTTCACATACCACATATGGATCCACCAGAGTCATTGAAATGTATGTTGTCTTCAAAGACCACACATGGATCCACCAGTGTTATTGCATGTGTGTTCTTGTTACTAACAACAACTAGAGTCATTGTATGTGTGTTCTTTTCACATACCACATATGGATCCACCGGTGTCATTTCATGTGTGCTCTTTATACAATCAACCTATGGATCCACCAGTGTCATTGCATGTGTGTTCTTTTTACTAACAACAACCTGAGTCATTGCTTGTGTGTTCTTTTCACATACCACATATGGATCCACCAGTGTCATTGCATGTGTGTTATTTTTACTAACAACAACCAGAGTCATTGCATGTGTGTTCTTTTCACATACCACATATGGATCCACCAGTGTCATTGCATGTGTGCTCTTTTTACAAACAACAACCAGAGTCATTGCATGTGTGTTCTCTTCAGCGACCACACATGGATCCACCCAGTGTCATTGCATGTGCGTTCTTTTTACTAACAACAACCAGAGTCATTGAAATGTGTGTTCTCTTCAGAGACCACACATGGATCCACCAGTGTCATTGCATGTATGTTCTTTTTACTAACAACAACCAGAGTCATTGAAATGTGTGTTCTCTTCAGAGACCACACATGGATCAACCAGTGTCATTGCATGTGTGTTCTTTTTACTAACAACAACCCGTGTCATTGCATGTGTGTACTTTTCACAATCCACATATTGATACACTAGTGTCATTGCATGTGTGTTCTTTTTACTAACAACAACCAGAGTCATTGCATGTGTGTTCTTTTCACATACCACATATGGATCCACCAGTGTCATTGAAATGTATGTTCTCTTCAGAGACCACACATGGATCCACCAGTGTTATTGCATGTGTGTTCTTGTTACTAACAACAACCAGAGTCATTGCATGTGTGTTCTTTTCACATGCCACATATGGATCCACCAGTCTCATTGCATGTGTGTTCCTTTTACTAACAACAACTAGAGTCATTTCATGACTTTTCTTTTCACATACTACCTATGGATCCACCAGTGTCATTGCTTGTGTGTTCTCTTTAGAGACCACACATGGATCCACAAGTGTCATTGCATGTGTGTTATTTTTACTAACAACAACTGGAGTCATTGCATGTCTGTTCTTTTCACATACCACATATGGATCCACCGGTGTCATTGCATGTGTGCTATTTTCACAATCCACCTATGGATCCACCAGTGTCATTGCATGTGTGTTCTTTTTACTAACAACAACCAGAGTCATTGCATGTGTGTTCTTTTCACATACCACCTATGGATCCACCAGTGGCATTGCCTGTGTGCTCTTTTTACAAACAACAACCAGAGTCATTGCATGTGTGTTCTCTTCAGAGACCACACATGGATCCACCAGTGTCATTGCATGTGCGTTATTTTTACTAACAACAACTAGAGTCATTGAAATGTGTGTTCTCTTTAGAGACCACACATGGATCCACCAGTGTCATTGCATGTGTGTTCTTTTTACTAACAACAACTGGAGTCATTGCATGTGTGTTCTTTTTACATACCACATATGGATCCACCAGTGTCATTGCATGTGTGCTCTTTTCACAATCCACCTATGGATCCACAAGTGTAATTGCATGTGTGTTCTTTTTACTAACAACAACCAGAGTCATTGAAATGTGTGTTCTTTTCACATACCACATATGGATCCACCTGTGTCATTGCATGTGTGTTCTTTTTACTAACAACAACCAGAGTCATTGCATGTGTGTTCTCTTTAGAGACCACACATGGATCCACCAGTGTCATTGCATGTGTGTTCTTTTTACTAACAACAACCAGAGTCATTGAAATGTGTGTTCTCTTTAGAGACCACACATGGATCAACCAGTGTCATTGCTTGTGTGTTCTTTTTACTAACAACAACCAGAGTCATTGAAATGTGTGTTCTTTTCACATACCACATATGGATCCACTAGTGTCATTGCATGTGTGTTCTTTTTACTAACAACAACGAGAGTCATTGCATGTGTGTTCTTTTCACATACCACATATGGATCCACCAGTGTCATTGCACGTGTGTTCTTTTTACTAACAACAACCAGAGTCATTGCATGTGTGTTCTCTTCAGAGACCACACATGGATCCACCAGTGTTATTGCATGTGTGTTCTTTTCTCTAACAACAACCAGAGTCATTGCATGTGTGTTCTCTTCAGAGACAACACATGGATCCACCAGTGTCATTGCATGTGTGTTCTTTTTACTAACAACAACCAGAGTCATTGAAATGTGTGTTTTCTTCAGAGACCACACATGGATCCACCAGTGTCATTGCATGTGTGTTCTTTTTACTAACAACAACTGGAGTCATTGCATGTGTGTTCTTTTCACATACCACATATGGATCCACCAGTGTCATTGCATGTGTGCTCTTTTCACAATCCACCTATGGATCCACAAGTGTAATTGCATGTGTGTTCTTTTTACTAACAACAACCAGAGTCATTGAAATGTGCGTTCTTTTCACATACCACATATGGATCCACCAGTGTCATTGCATGTGTGTTCTTTTTACTAACAACAACCAGAGTCATTGCATGTGTGTTCTCTTCAGAGACCACACATGGATCCACCAGTGTCATTGCATGTGTGTTCTTTTTACTAACAACAACGAGAGTCATTGAAATGTGTGTTCTCTTCAGATACCACACATGGATCAACTAGTGTCATTGCATGTGTGTTCTTTTTACTCACAACAACCAGAGTCATTGAAATGTGTGTTCTTTTCACATACCACATATGGATCCACCAGTGTCATTCATGTGTGCTATTTTTACTAACAACAACCATAGTCATTGCATGTGTGTTCTCTTCGGAGACCACACATGGATCCACTAGTGTCATTGCATGTGTGTTCTTTTTAATAACAACAACCAGAGTCATTGCATGTGTGTTCTCTTCAGAGACCACACATGGATCCACCAATGTCATTGTATGTGTGTTCATTTCACTAACAACAGCCAGAGTCATTGAAATGTGTGTTCTCTTCAGAGACCACACATGAATCCACGAGTGTCATTGCATGTGTGTTGTTTTTACTTACAGCAACCAGAGTCATTGCATGTGTGTTCTCTTCAGAGACCACACATGGATCCACCAGTGTAATTGCATGTGTGTTCTTTTTACTAACAACAACGAAAGTCATTGAAATGTGTGTTCTTTTCACATACCACATATGGATCCACCAGTGTCATTGCATGTGTGTTCTTTTTACTAACAACAACCAGAGTCATTGCATGTGTGTTCTCTTCAGAGACCACACATGGATCCACCAGTGTTATTGCATGTGTGTTCTTTTCTCTAACAACAACCAGAGTCATTGCATGTGTGTTCTCTTCAGAGACCACACATGGATCCATCAATGTCGTTGCATGTGTGTTCTTTTTACTAACAACAACTAGAGTCATTGAAATGTGTGTTCTCTTCAGAGACCACATATGGATCAACCAGTGTCATTGCATGTGTGTTCTTTTTACTAACAACAACCAGAGTCATTGCATGTGTGTTCTTTTCACATACCACATATGGATCCACCAGTGTCATTGCATGTGTGTTCTTTTTACTAACAACAATCAGAGTCATTGCATGTGTGTTCTTTTCACATACCACATATGGATCCACCAGTGTAATTGCATGTGTTTTCTTTTTACTAACAACAACCAGAGTCATTGCATGTGTGTTCTCTTTAGAGACCACACATGGATCCACCAGTGTCATTGCATGTGTGTTCTTTTCACTAACAACAACCAGAGTAATTGAAATGTGTGTTCTCTTCAGAGACCACACATGGATCCACGAGTGTCATTGCATGTGTGTTGTTTTTACTATCAACAACAAGATTCATTGCATGTGTATTCTCTTCAGAGACCACACACGAATCCACCAGTGTCATTGCACGTGTGTTCTTTTGTAGCATCCCAATTGTCTAACAATTGTAATGCTATTTGGTCTAGTAATATAATGGCTACTTCATATATATAATTGTTGCATCATAATTATATCATGCTCATGTCATCATGCCACCTTGCATTTGAGCATCATATAAAACCCTTTTGTTTTGGTTCTTCTCTCATATGCATTATTAATTGTATTTGTCTCTTGATATTGTATTTGGTTCTTGATAAATGCTTGATGCCCAAGTTGAGTTGGGGGCATATCTTTTATTCCACTCCACTACCCTTTCTTTTCACCACCTTACAATTCCACCATCCCATTATCCATGAGCTTGTAATTATTTTTTATTTTGGTATTTAGTCTAGCTCATGGGAGATAGGGTGGATCCAATTCTACAAATTCTTTTGCTTGGCCTTATTCCACTCTTGGGAATGCATGAGAATAATGCCATGTTAATATTATTGTTTTCACAAGAATAAACATGGCATTAATTATTTTGCATGGGCCATGCAAGCACCACCACATTCTAGTCCTTTGGTTTTTATATCAATTATTGAGTGGTGTATATCTCTTGGAGCTCTCCCTTCTCTCCCAAATCTTTCACCATGTTTGGTTTATTTCTTTTTGGCCTAGTGCTCATCAAGTTTTTCTCACATGTGTATGCCATGCATGACCATGTAAAATCCTTTCCATCTCCATCTTTTGTCCTCCTTTGTTTTTTTTGGTTTTTGAGTGAAGCACCTCTATCCCTTTTCTACCACTCCTTTTTGTTTGTTTTTGTTTGAGCTTGCTAAAACCCTACACCAATTCCACCTATTCTGGTTTGATCTAGCTAGATACATGCAAGTATCTAAACCCTAAACCTAACCCCTCATCTAACCCTAGTTACACCCTACCTCACCCTCTCCTCTCACCATGCCGAGCCTCCCCTTGATGGCCCCACCTGGCCACCCTCTCCCTGGCCCACACCCCAGCCACCCCTCTCTATAACCCTAAGCAAAAACCCTAACCGAGCCACCCCATCCCTCCAACCCTAGCTCCATGCCACCCTCCTCTCTCTCTCTAGCTCTCTCCCTGCCACAGCAGCCCCACCCGAGCCTACCCTCCTTGGCCTCGCCCTGACCCACCTGGCAGGCCCCATCTACCCCTCCCTCTGCCCCTGCCGTCCAGCCGAGCATGTGCTCGAGGGGGAAAAGGTGGCACCGAAGCCACCCTCATCTACCCCCTGCCATGGCTGCTCCTCCTTCCTCCCTCCTTTTTCCCCTTCCACACGGCTCTCCTCTGCCTCCCAGATCCACCCCAGGGCCTTGCCCTCTTCCCTCTCTTCTCCACCGCCAACATCTACCCCATCGCCGGCCACCGTCGGCCTCCACCTCCCCTTCTCTTACCAGCCGGTGGCGTGACGATCACGGGTGTCGAGGAAGACCACGCGGCTCCCCTACTTCACCTCGTACGCGCCAGCGAGGAGGAGAAGGACCCCAGGCTCGCCAGGACCGAGACGCCCTGACGAAACCCTAGCCGTGGGAGCGTCTGCATCGCCGTCGATCCACCGTGTCCCAGCCCGATCCGTCCGCACCAACAACCCCGCGGTGAGCCCACGATCCTCCCTGACACCTCCGTCCTCGCCGTGGCTCCCTGTTCTCGCCGGACCAACCGTCGAGCGCTCTCGGTGCGTCGCGTGCGGGTGCGTCCTCTGCGTCGTCGCGTCGCGAAGAGCCTCATCTAGCCGCCCATCCCCCTCCTAGCAACCTCTCCTCACCTGCCGCTCCGGCTCGCACCCCCAGCGTGCACCCTCGTGTCCCCAGTTCGATCCACCGTGCCATCCCGCCCTTAAGGGTCTCAGCCAAATGGTCGTTGTCAGTCTAGCAAATATTTTTGGTAGCTATGTATACTAGGGAAAAACAAAACACGAGAGTAGGACTGCTTCCACTTTTCTTCTTACCCACCCACCACCCTTTTCTGGTAAGGAAGTGTAACGTTTTCAATCCTCTTCTTAAAATTCAAACTAGGATTCACGTGTTCTGGGTTTCCGTAGTACCATAGAAAGTGTGTGTGTGTGTGTGTGTAATTCCTTGTCTATCTGTTGCATCCAATTTGTTATCACAATCTGCCTTTGGTTATCAACTGTTGGTACATTCCATACTGACAGGCTTTTGAAAACCGGCGCGATCTATCCGACTCCTTGTTAACCGGTGCCATCTTCTTAAGGGTGTTCTTCCTTCCAGCATGCTTTCATAGAATGTGGAGTTGCTAATCTCTACCTGATAAGTGATTTTGCGCATCTATTGGTATTTTAGTGCCGAAAAATGCGGAATTTTTTTTCTTTGATACATCTGTGCTTCCACACTCCTTTCCAGTCGTGTGTGAAACATTATCTATCTCCCTTTTATCAGCATGTCCATGCTAACTCATTCTTTTGTCACCGGCGCTTAATCCTGGAGTTTTATTTCATCTCCAATTCTCTTGGGCTAATTACATAACATGTGTCGATCCGATGCTGGTGATTGTAATTTGGTTCTCGGCATAGCTATATGACACTTATCATGAGTGGAATATGGAAAATGCAATCACCGCTATCCTCCAAATGGTGACGGTTATCTCCTGTGATTTTGAGTACACCGTGATCATATCTATGCATATTCAAGCATCTTTGGCAATCCGGAGTTTCTCAAGGCACTACGGTGGTCTATCATCTGTTCATCATGCGGCACATCTTTTTGAACTCCATATCTGCAAAATTCTCTTTGATACGAGGGAATTGCATCTTTTCGTCTCTGATAGCTTTGATTAAGGTATGATCTATCATCTTTTCTTTATCGAACATCTCTTTATCTTTGTAACCGGTGATCCGATCGACAATGTGAACCAGGTGACATCTCTTTTCCTTCCGAAGGACCAGATAATCTATTCTTCCAGTGTATCTTCTTCAACACGAACCCGTGCTATTAATATTGATCTTTCTAAGAGCGTTGAGCTCAGAAAGTGTTTCGAGCATTTGTTCGTTTCTCCCGCCTCTTGAACTTGATATTCTGGGAATATCTTGTTAATCCATGGTGGTATATGTTGATAATATGCTTGCTTATTCTATATCAATGGAAGAACATGGAAGATCATCTATGTCTCTTTCTCTCAAGCTTCGTGAGCACTGCCTGTGTGCAAAGTCTCAAAGTGAGAACTCTGACTTTTTGAAGTCACCTATCTCGGCCACGTCCTTCTGCTAAATACATTACTTCAACTCTGGAATCAGCAAGTCCATTGTTAATTCCATCCTCCATCTTCAACCAATCCGGAGTTGTTCCTTGTTGGCAAGTTATCATCATCGTTTCGCTAAAGTTTTTCCCCAAAACTGCTAAATCTCTCTCAATCATTTCAAGAAGAACATGGAGTTCTTTCACCTCAGTCTCGTCAAGTGATCTTTTGAAACCCTCTCGCTCTATCGTCTATGCTCAATCCACCGGAGGCCATGAAGACCTTCCAGATCTTATATTCCTTCCGTTCAAGTTGGTGCTATCTTTTCTGTAGCTGTTGAATCTTGCAGTTGTTCTCCGTAATCTTCCTTCGTATCTTTCCAGTGGCTTGGTACTTCAGACATGACGACAACATCATCATCTTTATCTATCTATGAATCCGGCGAATCGTTTGCGTCTATCCTTGTTTTCTAACGAAGTTCCATGAGTTATTGTCAATACCTTCAGTCTGTTTCGGTAGTTCGGTTGCAGGGTTTTCTTATTCATGTGCGGAGTAATGCTTTGAGTGCGGGATGGAGTAGCTACCATACCACTACTCTTATCATTCGCTCTTGTACATTGAATTGGTGAATTAATGTGATTTCACTCATTCCACGGAAGTTAGAAGTGGCCTTTATCCCTCGATACTTTTACTTCTGTCCTTGTTTTTCCGGAGTGCTCTCTCGAAGAAAGTAATCAATAATCTCTTGTTGGTGATCTCGTCTTTTCCTACACGGAGCAAATCTTCAATTATCTAGTGGAAACAAACGCAAACTCCTCTCGTTCCTCGTCTTTCTTGCGATGCTCGGCATGCCCAAACAAGAGGAAAGGAAAACTATCTCTCTTTGTTTCATCAATTCTTTTTCTGTGGTAAAGCCAATTATGGTTGAGGCCATCAGCCGCAAATCTATTGCGTTAGCCTCAAGGCTAAAGAAAGCAATAAGTATCTCTACAATAAACTCCAGATCCTCCATATTCTTTGCTTCTCGGGATTCCACCATGATCTGGCTTCACATCCGTCTTTAGAAGTTATATCCGCGCACCTCAAATTGCGTGATCCTTTGGGTTCTTACCGGTGCAAGAAGAATCTAATCCGACGATGTCTAACTAAATCTTTCTGTTGATATCAAGGGACTCTATTGTTTGAAGGCGATATTGTTTCCGTACTTCATTTCTCTAATCCGATAGAAGATACGATGCTATCTTCATAATGGTTCAAAACCTCTCCAACCTAGTATTCCAGCGAGACAAAGATTCATCCTCTCTAGTATCGGTAAATCTTTAATCTTAACGGTGTGCCTTTCTGTATCCATGATACATCATCTTGTCCTTTCTTTCACAAGTGGTTCTTTTTCTCTTATCATGTTTCTTGAGAAAATCGGAGCTATGTTCATCCTATCCTTCTTGTCTCACGACAATCCTTCAACTCTTCTAGCCGTTGTTTCTCAAGCAAAACGCAAGACTCGCAACAAGTCTAGCAAGTTTTGCAAGGTGTAGCGGTCGCACCATTCCGTTGTTCATCAACTTGGTAACGTGAGGGTCACCTTCGTTCGAACACCCGCCTCTCCTTGTGTTGTTTTCTTTTTCCTAGGAATCTCGGGGCGAGATTCCTGTTTAGTGGGGGAGAGTTGTAGCATCCCAATTGTCTAACAATTGTAATGCTACTTGGTCTAGTAATATAATGGCTACTTCATATATATAATTGTTGCATCATAATTATATCATGCTCATGTCATCATGCCACCTTGCATTTGAGCATCATATAAAACCCTTTTGTTTTGGTTCTTCTCTCATATGCATTGTTAATTGTATTTGTCTCTTTATATTGTATTTGGTTCTTGATAAATGCTTGATGCCCAAGTTGAGTTGGGGGCATATCTTTTATTCCACTCCACTACCCTTTCTTTTCACCACCTTACAATTCCACCATCCCATTATCCATGAGCTTGTAATTATTTTTTATTTTGGTATTTAGTCTAGCTCATGGGAGATAGGGTGGATCCAATTCTACAAATTCTTTTGCTTGGCCTTATTCCACTCTTGGGAATGCATGAGAATAATGCCATGTTAATATTATTGTTTTCACAAGAATAAACATGGCATTAATTATTTTGCATGGGCCATGCAAGCACCACCACATTCTAGTCCTTTGGTTTTTATATCAATTATTGAGTGGTGTATATCTCTTGGAGCTCTCCCTTCTCTCCCAAATCTTTCACCATGTTTGGTTTATTTCTTTTTGGCCTAGTGCTCATCAAGTTTTTCTCACATGTGTATGCCATGCATGACCATGTAAAATCCTTTCCATCTCCATCTTTTGTCCTCCTTTGTTTTTTTTGGTTTTTGAGTGAAGCACCTCTATCCCTTTTCTACCACTCCTTTTTGTTTGTTTTTGTTTGAGCTTGCTAAAACCCTACACCAATTCCACCTATTCTGGTTTGATCTAGCTAGATACATGCAAGTATCTAAACCCTAAACCTAACCCCTCATCTAACCCTAGTTACACCCTACCTCACCCTCTCCTCTCACCATGCCGAGCCTCCCCTTGATGGCCCCACCTGGCCACCCTCTCCCTGGCCCACACCCCAGCCACCCCTCTCTATAACCCTAAGCAAAAACCCTAACCGAGCCACCCCATCCCTCCAACCCTAGCTCCATGCCACCCTCCTCTCTCTCTCTAGCTCTCTCCCTGCCACAGCAGCCCCACCCGAGCCTACCCTCCTTGGCCTCGCCCTGACCCACCTGGCAGCCCCCATCTACCCCTCCCTCTGCCCCTGCCGTCCAGCCGAGCACGTGCTCGAGGGGGAGAAGGTGGCACCGAAGCCACCCTCATCTACCCCCTGCCACGGCTGCTCCTCCTTCCTCCCTCCTTTTTCCCCTTCCACACGGCTCTCCTCTGCCTCCCAGATCCACCCCAGGGCCTTGCCCTCTTCCCTCTCTTCTCCACCGCCACCATCTACCCCATCGCCGGCCACCGTCGGCCTCCACCTCCCCTTCTCTTACCAGCCGGTGGCGTGATGATCACGGGTGTCGAGGAAGACCACGCAGCTCCCCTACTTCACCTTGTACGCGCCAGCGAGGAGGAGAAGGACCCCAGGCTCGCCAGGACCAAGACGCCCCGACGAAACCCTAGCCGCGGGAGCGTCTGCATCGCCGTCGATCCACCGCGTCCCAGCCCAATCCGTCCGCACCAACAACCCCGCGGTGAGCCCACGATCCTCCCTGACACCTCCGTCCTCGCCGTGGCTCCCTGTTCTCGCCGGACCAATCGTCAAGCGCTCTCGGTGCGTCGCGTGCGCGTGCGTCCTCTGCGTCGTCGCGTCGCGAAGAGCCTCATCTAGCCGCCCATCCCCCTCCTAGCAACCTCCCCTCACCTACCGCACCGGCTCGCACCCCCAGCGTGCACCCTCGCGTCCCCAGTTCGATCCACCGTGCCGCGCTCCGCGTCGGTCGGTCACCGATCGGTCGATCGGTGGAGAAGATCCACAGTACGGGCGCCCTTTTTGCAGTTAGCCCCTCCGTCATTTTTTCTGCTCAACCCGCGGTACGCAGAGCCCCACAAGTCAGCCTCCCTGTCCTTTTTACAAAGAGCCCCCCGTAGAACCTCAGCCTTAACCCGCGCTCCAGCACGCTCCCCCTGTCAGCCTCTGCAGATTCAACCACTGGCACCTGGGCCCAAGCCAGCTGGCCCCACTTGTCATTCGCAGAGGCTAGGAAAGACCGCGGTGAGGAAACCCTTTTCTGTGCGCGTGTTTGGCCCAGTCAGCCTGGCCCCACTTGTCTGTGGCTGTGGCTAGATCTGGGTGAGTAGCAAAAGTTTTTCTGTCTTTCTGTTTTAATTCAAACTTTTCAAAATTTGTTTTAAATTCAAATTTAAATCTGTTTTCAAATAACTTTTCAATTATTATTCCAAATAATACAAATAATATATGTTTGGAGATCAAAAAATTGAGAGGATTTCAAATATGGCCTTCAAAATATATTTTGGACACTTTAATTTTTCAAGTTGATTAAAATTACAATAAAATGCCCTCTTTCTTAATTAATTAATAACTTTTGTTTTATAACTCCAAATTTGACAAATAATATGTCTAAAATGATCAGCTCAACGAGACCTTTCTGTTTATGCATTCCATGATCTGAATTGCAGCATGCATCATATAAATATAAAGTATACAACACCTTATATGAGGTTAAAATGTGACTAAAACTCAATAAAAGGCTTTATTCTTGTATTCCACACCTCACCCATGCCATGCTACATTATTGCCATGCAAATTGTGCATCATTCATCATGGAATGATTGTTTGCTTGATGCATTTTATTCATATGCTTGTGCACTTTATTTATGTTGTCCCTTGTTTGTTTGGTTCTTCTTCGAATAGACGCTGAGCAGGGGATATATCAAGAAAACCCGGAGCACTACCCAGATCCTTCTCTCGCTTCAACTGAGCTGCCAGGCAAGCACTACCACATGCTTGCATACATATAGTACCTATTGCCTCTATCTTATTCTTGCATCATTGAGTCGTGATTGCATTAAACTGAATCCCAAGTATTGCATAGCCTTTACATTTAAACCCCACCGAAGCTTGTTCCTCCATCCCATGAGCCATTACTACAGGAGTTGTTTGAGCCATGCGGGTCGTAGAACAGCATGTGTAGGGTATGTGAGTGTCTGATGGATAACGAGGTACCTAAAAAACTTAACCTGAGTAGTAATGGGATAACTAATGAAAGTGGCACCGGTGAGCAATATCTGCTATTTGGTTTTTCATGCTCACTTATGTCCCGTAGGACCCCGAGTACTTGATTCCTGTTCCTTGCATATTCGCGCTATCCACATCGGGGAGGCTTATGAACCCCCCTGAGCCAGAGCTTGATTCATTCTTATTTCTTGGGGCCACAAAGTAGTTTGGGGCTTTATCACTATCCTGTACTTATGCCATGCTTTACTGTTTTATTTACGATTGTGCGAGGAGCACCTATACTGTTTAGGATCGTGACACGTTTTCGCTGTATCGACAAGCCCAGTCACACTTTCGGGTTCCCAGTCGTTTACAGCCGTCCACACAAACCTTGAGTCCGTCTCGGAGCCAGCCAACTTCGTTGCGGGTAGCTTAATGGGGTGGCCCCCTGAAATATTTCTGAATCGTGTGATCGCTTTGTCGTGACTGCCTCGTTGGGTTTTGATTTGGTTTTTCCGAGGTTGATCGAGTGTGTGTTGCTATTTGTGCACCCCTGCAGGGTAAAACTTTCTGAAAGCCGTGTCCGCGGTTATGGACGACTTGGAGCACAGTTTCTCGATCATAGACAAGTATAACTAAAGTACTGCTTTAATTTGACTAAGTATCTGACTAGTAAATAGTGCAACACTCATGGAATGGATAATAAAACTGCCAACGGATGGGGGGGGTTGTTCGTCCGCTTCCTCGTTGGTAAGCGAGGAGGAGGATGGATCTGTTAATCTTACTGTTATAACTGTTGTTATTAATGCATGGACATCCGTCTATCTTTGGTTAGGCGGATGGTTAGCGAGTATCTATAGAATTGTTAGGTATTATCTTTTGCTGCAATTGCGTCACCCCAGGTTGTGTCCCCTTTAGAGGCATAAAGACTTGCTGAGTACCCCTAGGGTCTCACATGATAAATTGTTTGATTCAGATGAACAGGTACACTCACAAGATGGATACTGGGTGGAGGAGACGAACGATGAGGGCAACGATCATTCGGTGTAGAGATTCCGGGAACGGGGATCCGTGAGATCTGTGGGCGGGATGTGTTTATTTATGGGGCATCTTATGCCGATTTGCTTCTTATCCGTACTCGGATCTTGTTTTCCGCTTCCGCCTGATACTCTAATGTTTGATGTATGAGGAGATATCCTAAACTATTACAACCAGAGTCATTGTGTGTTCTCTTCAGAGACCACACATGGATCCACCAGTGTCATTGCATGTGTGTTCTTTTTACTAACAATAGCCAGAGTCATTGCATGTGTGTTCTCTTCAGAGACCACACATGGATCCACCAGTGTGATTGCATGTGTGTTCTTGTTACTAACAACATCCATTGTCATTGCATGTGTGTTCTTTTCACATACCACATATGGATCCACCAGTGTCATTGCATGTGTGTTCTTTTCACAATCCACCTATGGATCCACCAGTCTCATTGCATGTGTGTTCTTTTTACTAACAACAACTGGAGTCATTTCATGACTGTTATTTTCAGATAACACATATGGATCCACCAGTGTCATTGAAATGTGTGTTTTCTTCAGAGACCACACATGGATCCACTAGTGTCATTGCATGTGTGTTCTTTTTACTAACAACAACCAGTGTCATTGAAATGTGTGTTCTCTTCAGAGACCACACATGGATCCACCCGTGTCATTGCATGTGTGTTCTTTTTACTAACAACAACCAGTGTCATTGAATGTGTATTCTTTTCACAATCCACGTATGGATCCACCAATGTCATTGCATGTGTGCCTTTTTTTAGTAACAACAATCAGAGTCATTTCATGTGTGTTCTTTTCATAGACCACATATGGATCCACCAGAGTCATTGAAATGTATGTTCTCCTCAGAGACCACACATGGATCCACCAGTGTTATTGCATGTGTGTTCTTGTTACTAACAACAACCAGAGTCATTGCATGTGTGTTCTTTTCACATGCCACATATGGATCCACCAGTGTCACTGCATGTGTGTTCTTTTCACAATTCACATATGGATCCACCAGTCTCATTGCATGTGTGTTCTTTTTACTAACAACAACCAGAGTCATTTCATGACTTTTTTTTCACATACCACATATGGATCCACCGGTGTCATTGCATGTGTGCTATTTTCACAATCCACCTATGGATCCACCAGTGTCATTGCATGTGTGTTCTTTTTACTAACAAGAACTTGAGTCATTGAATGTGTGTTCTTTTCACATGCCACATATGGATCCACCGGAGTCATTGCATGTGTAATCTTTTCACAATCCACCTATGGATCCACCAGTGTCATTGCATGTGTGTTCTTTTACTAATAACAACCAGATTCATTGCATGTGTGTTCTTTTCACATACCACATATGGATCCACCAGTGTCATTGCATGTGTGCTCTTTTTACTAACAACAACCAAAGTTATTGCATGTGTGTTCTCTTTAGAGACCACACATGGATCCACCAGTGTCATTGCATGTGTGTTCTTTTTACTAACAACAACCAGAGTCCTTGAAATGTGTGTTCTCTTCAGAGACCACACATGGATCCACCAGTGGCATTGCATGTGTGTTCTTTTTACTAACAACAACCAGTGTCATTGCATGTGTGTTCTTTTCACATACCACATATGGATCCACCAGTGTCATTGCAGGTGTGCTTTTTTACTAACAACAACCAGAGTCATTTCATGTGTGTTCTTTTCACATACCACATATGGATCCACAAGTCATTGAAATGTGCGTTCCCTTCAAAGACCACACATGGATCCACCAGTGTCATTGCATGTGTGTTCTTGTTACTAACAACAACCAGAGTCATTGCATGTGTGTTCTTTTCACATACCACATATGGATCCACCTGTGTCATTGCATGTGTTTTCTTTTCACAATCCACCTATGGATCCACCACTATCATTGCATGTGTGTTCTTTTTACTAACAACAAACCGAGTCATTGAAATGTGTGTTCTTTTCACAATCCACCTTTGGATCCACCAGCGTAATTGCATGTGTGTTCTTTTTACTAACAACAACCAGAGTCATTGCATGTGTGTTCTCCTCAGATACCACACATGGATCCACCAGTGTCATTGCATGTGTGTTCTTTTTAGTAACAACAACCAGAGTCATTGAAATGTGTGTTCTCTTCAGAGACCACACATGGATCCACCAGTGTCATTGCATGTGTGTTCTTTTCACATACCACATATGGATCCACCAGTGGCATTGCATGTGTGCTTTTTTTACTAACAACAACCAGAGTCATTTCATGTGTGTTCTTTTTCAGAGACCACATATTTATCCATCGGGTGTCATTGAAATGTGTGTTCTTTTCAACTACAGCCGTTGGCCACAAACAATCGGGATGCATAACTAACCAGCAACCGCTCTGGGCTTCTAGAAGACCCGATCCACGATTGTTAGGCGCTGTTGGATCGGGGTGCATGGACGACAGTGATGTCCTTCACGAGGGCGATCCGCAAGAAGTCTATTCTGCGAACTGCCATTGCAGTGGCAACGCCACTGGGCCTACGTCCTTGCCCTTATCCCCTTAACTTCGGGGCCGAAGATCAGATCGTGTTCCTTCTTCGCCATGGAGAGGGAGAGGCCCAAACTCAGCTTGCACGAGGCTCGGATGTTCGCCCACTACGACATACTCGCGCTGCCGTTCACGAGGATTCCGGCCGGCTTCGAGTTCAGCTACGCCGGGGTTCTTGTCACATCGCTCTTGCGCGACAACATGTTGGTGAGACATATCGAGGAGCGCCGCCGCCAGTTGTCGGAGCGGAAGAGGGCAATGGCGTGGTACTCGCGTACGAGCCCGTACTGGCGAAAGCTGTTCAAGAAGGAGCGGGCTGCGTTGATTGAGCTGTGCGGAACCCACCGGCGGGAAATCCACCCGGATCTACGCAACCTCGAAGGGAGGCAGCGCTTCTGGGCAGTGCCTGGGCGTACGACATCCACCGCTATCGATGTAGCGCGCCGTGAAGAATCCATGAGGAGGAGGAACGCTGCCGGGAACATCGGCATCGATTCTGACGCAGAGGAGGCTGGTGGCGACGCAGACAACGTCGTCAATGATGGAGACTGCAGGAGCGTCATTGTCGATTAGGGCCACTTAAGCATAAATTAAATCTATGTATGATATCTTAATGTGCTCTTTGGATCTAGGTCACTTGAGTCATGGTCGATTATCGTCATAATATATATATGTTTGCCATGTTTTAGTTGTCTTTGTCTTTGAAACTCGTCCGATCCTAAAAATAAAGTTCGCACGTTCCTGGCATATTTGATGGGACAATACGCTGACTCTGCTCCCAGCACTTGATGGCACAGCCATGATTTGGAGTGCGCCAGAGGAGAAGGGATCGAGCGTGTTGTAATAGTGTACTACTCCTATCCAGATATAACTGACTTAGTTTTTTTTAGATATTTAATAAATGTGTTTATACCTAAAACATGTCTAGATACATGTTTTAGGTTTCTCTGTCTTTCAAACTAATCAAAAGTCGTCAAATTCTGAACAAACAAAGTCATGGCGTTCACACCTGATGGGACAATACGCTGACTCTGCTACTTGATGGCACAACCATAATTCTGGAGTGCGTCGGAGGAGATGGGAATGCAAGGGAGAAGGGAACTAGTAGCCGTGTCCAAACGCAGGTAAAAAATTAATGTAATAATATTTAAAAAAATTGTAATCTGGTCCACATGACCCCATCACAGACACGTTGCACGCGCCAGATATAAATAAAGACGACACGGCTAGTTTAGTTTCAATGATATAATTCAACATACGATGTTACTGTGCCCGCATCTTTCTGCTCCTCTTATTAGTCTGCTAGCCCACGCTGCATTAAGCATCAGTTGATGAGGATAAAAAATGATAAAATGGCAAATAAAACAATTTTTAAGCTTACCTTTCATCCGGAGAATCGTACAAAGATGAAATTGGCAGGGATTTATTATTTCTCCTGCAGTTAGCCGAAAGATCCTCAAGGACATCCTTAATCACCCCTGCAACTTCTTCATATTCTAATACACCTCCATTATTTTCCCTTTCCTCCCCGTTCCGCTTACCCTTTTGTTTCTTTTCACACCCTTTTCTCGCTGGCACCTCCACCTCTTCATAAATTGGCTGCTTACATATGTTTTCCTCCGAGTGCTCATCACCGTCTTCACGATGCTCTTCCGCCAGTTCTGGCTGAGAAGCCTCATTTTCTGCCACCGGGGTGTGAACAGGGACAATATCATTTGTAACTGGTTTTTGCACAACTTCTTGATATGTATGAATCCGCCACATCGTTTGTATTTCCTTTTCCTAGCTCCCAGCCTTGGACCTTTATCGGTGGAGGCTTCGATCCTTAGCTTTCTAGGCCTCCCAGGTGGCCTCCTAAGAACTGTTGGTTGAAGTTTGAACCCTCGATCGACAATCTCCCAATTATTTTCATCGGCCATACGTGGTATGTTTTCTACATAAGTTGAAGCAAACTTGTCCACGGAGAAATAGTTGTCGACATAGTTGTCTATTTCAGCTCCGTTACCTCTAAGCTTTAAGATGAAGTAAATTTCATGGTGACATGGCAGACCAGTAATCTGCCACTGCCTCCGTTACCTCCAAGTCTTGTTTCCAATGTCTATAGTGTACCTCCGTTCACTTCCACGCTTGTATTCTTCATAACCTTCAGTCAATGTTCTGGAACTTCTGACCATCCTCATCTTTATCATTCTCATTGCCCTGCTTCTTGCATTCAGTAACATAACCACCTTTGGAACTATTTTATGGCCTAAATATGTTCTTGCACAAATTCTTTGCCTTAAATCTATCTTCACCATTATGCACTGTCATATTGCATCCAACAAAATAACAATTCCAAGTGTCTTCATGCCCGAAATCTTATCATTGAAACTCTCTGCCAAATTATTGCAAACAAAATCCACCTTGCTTAACTCACCAAACTTGCTTCTGGCTCATAGCTTGGTGTGATGTTCTTCAAGGTATTTTTTCATCTTTGGCACTACATACATGTTCTGCAAGTAAGTAGCATGCGTGCTTGGGGTGTATGTGTATGCTGATCGCCACAAGTCCTCTTCAAAGATCTTTACTTTGAACTTCTTCGTGAAGTTAGTAGCGAGGTGCCGCATGCATTCCCTATGCTCAACCCTAGGAAACACAACATCAACAGCATTCTCAAGACCCTCGCATGTACCGGTGTGTATCACCAAGCCTTCAGGGTGACCAATTACTTCCCGTAGTCTCTGCATGAACCATGTCCAGCTTTCATTTGATTCACCCTCAAGAACAGCATAAGCTACGGGTAGAAGCCAATTATGCGCGTGCAAAACACAAGCAGAAGCAACATGTCCCCTGAACTTCCCTGTTAAAGAAGTTGCGCCTATTGCCAAGTATGGCCTGCAGCCGTCTACGAACCCCTTCCAGCATGCCTTCAGGTAGACAAAACATCTCCTGAAGCATATCTTATCTGCCTGCTTATACCTGCCCCCCCCCCTCGAGACCTTTCTCTCCCTTTCACAACCTCGTAATCGATGTCAACAACACTACCAGGTGATGTTTTCTCTACCTGAGCTTTGAAACAATACAACATATGAAAACTGTCATTCCACTTGCCTTGAATGAAGTCTAGAGCCATCTCCTTCCCATGAAATACTCTGTGGTAAGGAATTAGAACGTTAAACTTTTTGCTAATCTTTGCTCTGAGTTCAGCAGGTCCAATGTTATGATCCTGCCTCACCCAGTCAAGTACAGTAGCAGCAATCCACTTGGTAGTCACCGGTCTAATTTTACCACTTAAAGAAGTATTAGGGCAGTTGTGTTTCTTCATGTTTACTTTGATCTGCATTCGATAAGAATCAAAATAATTCAGAGCTAGTTATCAGTAGAATAAATATGAGAAAGACTGAAACTAAATGTAGCTATTGCAACCTGAAATGGGTGTCCACCCCGCATTGAAGATGCATGTAATCTCCATTTACACACATTACTTTCCCTACAGTGCACCCTAAATCTCTTTTCGTCGCTCTTTTCAATGATAAATTCGAACCCAACTCCGATTACATAGGTTGCAACTGCATATCTATAGTCCTCCACATTATCAAAGTGTATCACTGGCCTATCGATGTCTTCGTCGTTGTATCTACATCCCATTTCCACATCTGCACATTCCTCTTCCTCATCAGTCCCATAGTTAGGCTCAAAGTTCGAATCAAACAAATATTCCCTACTCTCCATCCTATCAGGGTCAGCATCCACGTCTGGATATGCTTTCTCATCATCATCCGCACCGCCACACATTTCAGTGCCTTCATGCTCGCTTGACAAAGCATCATGCTCAAGGACAAGCTATACAGACGTCCTGCGGTTACCAACACATATCCTTGCCATCACCACGGGACTAGAAACGCTAATTGGGGTATGTGGAAAAGGAATCACAGTTCTTACCCTTCTATGTGGATACACGGCACCTTCTCCGGGCTCCATACCTCCAAAGCTCTACACCATGCTTCCTCTCCCCCTGTTTCGTTGTCCTCTGTGCTCTCCAGACTTGAAGGAGATTCCGGGCTCTCTAGCCGCGCAGGACCCATATTCGTGCCCTCAAGCCTCGCAGGATCCATCTCCGAGCGGGATCCGGATCACCAGCATCGTTGGGCCCCTAACCCAACGGCTGACTCTCGGTTTTCGTTTCTAGACGCGCCTGGGCGGTGGACGGCGGCAAGGAGACATGGCAGGGAGGGGAGGGGACGTGAGGGGATGGCAGGGAGGGGAGGGCGGGAGGACGACGGCCCAAGGGGACGGCGAAAGCGGTGCACGACTAAGCAGAGTGGCAGCGGCAGGAGCAGAGGAGCGGAGCGGAGCGGAGCTGGTTGCGACAAAGCATGGAAAATTGCACAATAATGTGTTGGTGGGTGGCACCAGCCCTCGAACCTGGGACGCGCACCGTCGAAGGTGGAGGATTCGGGCCCGCCAGTCAGAAAACATGCCACCTATAAGCGCACTATGCACAGGGAGCACTTCACAAACTTTTTTAGTAGGTCCCAGATGTCAGTCTGTTTGATCAAAACTTGCATGCAGTGCATGGCTGGTTCACGCGCTAGTTCCGAAAAAAGCCCGTTGATCCAAACTTGAATTGTCAGTTCCGCTTCTTCTCCCCCGTCTCCTCGTCTCCTTGCAGTGGCAGTTCCGCTTCGTCTCCCTCGTCTGTTATCCTCTTCTTCTTCTCCTCGCAGTGGTAGTTCTTCTTTCTTCCTCGATCAAAACATTCCCGCACGTAAGCCATGGCTAGTAGCCGGATGAAGAGGAACTGGTCCGATCTCCTGGCCTACCCACTTCACAAGATCGCCGACTACTTGCTGGAGAAAGAGGAGTACGTCAACATCTATGCTGCTCGTCGGGAAGTGTGCACCGATTAGCGCTGCACTTTAAAGGTGCCCGAATTCCATCTCAACAACTGCATCATGATAGATCACACACTTCCAGACATTGGCGACTTCACCTTCCTCAACCTCGCCACTAGTCATTGCTTCAGGACAAATCTAATGGACATCCATCGCATGTTCACATTCACATCCGATATTTATTGGTATTTTCCATTGTAAACATCTTAGTGCTAACTGATGCCCTCTTCTTCCAAAAGATTCTACTTTGTCGGTGTTTCTCGTGGCGTCATCGTGCTTGCTCAAAGGGTGGAGCCATACCAGATTCGGCTTCTGTACCCAATCCCTCATAAGTCTAACACTGAGTTTCAAGCACACATACCATCTGATCTTCTGCAATATGTTGTCATGACGAAGTCCCTGACGATGGTGTTCGTTTGCACTGATTATCTAGATCATATTGCATGGGCCGACGAGAGCACCCCAACGGGCAAAATTAATGGATCATTAGGAGAATGATTGTATTCACCACCTCCTGATACGCTTCTGGTCTGCATGATGGCATTCCGAGGGGAAGTATATGCATTACTTGAGAATGGAGACATCTTGTCAACCAACATCCAATTAGAGCAGTGCGCGAGCACTGTCACGATGGCCAAAATAATTCCGGCCCCAGTCTTTGAACATGTACGGGGAACCTACAAATTTTACCTTGTGGAGTCAGATGGTGATCTACTTCTTGTGTTGAATGGGGATTTCGCCAAAGGGCAATCGGTGTTGTACCGGGTGGACACGGAGAACCGCTCTCTCGAGGCCGTCGGTGACATTGGAGGTCATGCCCTCTTTGTTGGTTACAATCGGTCTATCTCCATTGACACCAGGTTACACGCCACAGTCAAACCCGGTTACATATACTACAGGAATTTTATCAGACTGTATGATCATGAGGATCAAGCCTGGGAAGAGGAACCAACAATGGTAATGTATGGCTTATGTCTAGAACATACACCGAGGCCTTACCCTCTGGACGAGATACTGGCAGCACATTGCAGACAAAGAGAGTTCTCTAAACATGTGTTGCAACACGCGTGAGCCGCCGCCGACGAAATATATAGGGGAGAATGAATCCTATATTCATCCTAGGTTATTTGCCAGCATTTTCAGGTCTATTTTAGAAAGTAGAAATTTGTACTGTATTTATATTATTTCGATGAGCAATATGCGTATTACCTTTCAGACAAAATTGTAATGTATTTAAATTTATTACTTTCAGAATTCAAAGTATTTATTTTTAGTAGCTTCTTTCAGAATTCTCTGTGTTTGACATGGGCATCAGCTCATCGCCGGAATTTAGGTTCCACATGGAAAATTGCACAATAATTTGTTGGTGGGCGGCACCACCCCTCGAACCTGGGATGCGCGCTGTCGAAGGTGGAGGGGGCGGGCCCGCCAGTCAGAAAATATGCCACGTCGGCATCCCCTGTTTCTGATGCCCTTTTAAAAAAGAAAACACGCCACGTCGTTATCCCCTGTTTCTGATGGTGTTGCTACACTCGACGGTACATGGTGGCATATAAATAATATCGTATAAACATAAGGGCATAGTCGTCAATATTTCTAAAATGAAACCCGGTCCCGTCTCCTACCTGTCCTGGTACATTGCCCGATGAGGTGGATAGCCACAAGCTATCTTTTTTAATACGTTCGCACTCTTGTGCTGAGAAGGGAAATAAAGATTGAGTTATTAATGCAACGAGTGTCGAATTATTACCCTCTAAGGAAATGGGAAATGGTTATTTTCACGCGTGCTCGTAGTCCAAACCTACTGTCAGTCTTTCACTCCCCTTCTCCGACTAACCACAGTTCACCTTGCGTAGCTCCTCCATGCCGCACCAACTAGGGTAACATGGCCCCGCCTAAGTAGCCGCCGCCACCATCGTGATAGCCGCCGAAACTGGGGTATTTAGCCCCTCTAAGGCAGGCCATGAAGCTCTACTTCAAGGCCAGTCTCCCATTGCCCTGCCAGGAGGATGATTTCCCCGAATGTGCCGAATCGGCTGCGGCGGCGACTGCGGCGTCATCAGCGCCAGATGCGGCAAGCAGGGCCAAGAGAGCGATGTGGAGAAATTGCACGGCGACATTACGGCATGCTCTAGGAAGTGGGAACAAGGTACATATCAAATCGTTCACGAGAGCATGCCGCCCAGGGTACACACCCTCGAATAGGGCAGCGCCAAGGTCTAGGAACTCTCGCGTCCACGCTTTACCGCGGACTACCTTACCTCAGTGGGGAGGCTGGGAGCATGCCGTCTGCAGCAAAGACGCTCCATCCTACGCACCGTCGGAGGCCGTACCGTGGCGGCGACCAAGGTCTCTACACTCAGCATGCTGGATTGTTCGATAGGCCGGCGGCGGGCATCAGCTCAGCCCCGGAATTCAGGTTTGAGTTCACACGGACCTAGGATCCCGAGAAGGAGATGCCGAATTTCAATTTCGAAGAAATCGTTGCGGCGGCGCGGATGGTCCAACTGAACCGGGACCGGCGCATGCAAATCGCTCGTGCATGAACGATGTAGATTTCTTGTAGTTTGGCGGGAAGGCAATAGATCAGTTTGGGTTAATGATCAAAGAACTTATGTCCTATCAAGGCAATTGGCCAGCCAACTTTTCTGGTGGAGATCTGTAGTTTCTTCAGTGTACAATAGTTAAATTCAGACTGAAAAATGGCTTTTGTAGATGAAATGCCGACGAATTGTTCTATAAACTAGTAGGAAGTTTAGCCCACTTTTGTGCAGGTATAAGACCCTTGTGTATGGAAGTACTACTGTTGTAAGCAGATACTATCAAGTATCTATTTCCTTCAATTACTAGTCGTGGTTCAATCCAGTTAACTGGCATCTTTTTATCCTAGACTACAGATTTTGCGTCTGCTGTCTATGCTGTAAACCATTTTTCCTTTGTCTTGTGTTGCCTACAAAATGGTCCTACAGTTCAACGTGTTACAAATGTAGCCACCTTTTACTTGAAGAGGAGATGGACTACATTTTCCTGGCATCCACAGAATTGACATTGCTCATTGCCAGACCACCCTCTTTTCATGAGGTTGTCCTTGGTTATTCATAGAAATTATAAAGCACAGTGTTCAACTACATCGATTGAAACTATTACACATTTTTAGTCGATGCTAACTTCCTGCTACGCTCTCCATACTACAAATTCATTAGCCACACATACCACGGCAATTCACTAGAGCTCTGTCTTCACTGGAGGGAAATCAGAACCACCAGCTCGTCCAAGCCCGGGTCCCCCACCGAAACTGTGTGCGCCGTCGTGAAATGGTGGTGGTCCTGTGCCATCGATCCTTCCAGGACAACACTACAGGGGATGAGGACGCTTTCTGGCAGCCTCTTCGGGGCCCTGAATGCCATGTACCGATTATGGAACCTCCTCCATGTGGATGATGACCGGGTGCTTCCAGCAAAGCTGCCTCCCTGCCCTGCTTGGAATCTGCACCTCGTACATCTTAGGAACGGTGTCAGGATCTTTCAGCCACGCCTTTACCTCGATGACCCATCTGTCGCTCGGTGGCACGATTTCCACCAGCTCGCCGCCAAGGCTACTGACGACCTGCTTGAGGGCCTCCGGCTCCCAAGCACCCAATGGGAGGCCGTCAAGGCCGAGTTTGGAGAAGAAACGAAGCTGCCCCAAGCGATCATCACACCCCCAGGCGCGATGCCAACGCATGAAGATCATTTTCTCCCTGCAGCACTCGAAAGAATGGGAAGAATGCAGAACACGCTCGGTGTCTAAGCTGTGCTCGAACCGGACGAAAAAATCGAATGGCGGCGCGCATACCTCAATGTTGACCTCATTTCGTCTGATCCCAAAACGAGACCTGAAAGCCGACAGCAACTCTGCGGGCGATACGACGGGACGGACGCCCAGCACGGTGGCCATGAGAGCGTGGTCGTCGAATTGCTGTGCCAGGGCTACCATGCCTGGGGTGCATGGCAGCACCCAACTTCCCGAGGGCGGTCGCTGGCCTAGATCGCCCGATGGGACGCGCTCTGCCGTGCGAGAAGGACTAGCTAGAGGCGAGATATTAGTCCGGGGACGCGAAGCTCCGATACGGCGGACGATGCAACGATGACGGTTGCGATCTTCGATTAGAGGTGTGGGAGGTTGACCGGACATGGCGGGGATGAAAATTAGAGCAAGTGCGAGCTCCGATCTGAGACGAGCAGCCGGAGCTGAGCAAATGTTATGGGGAGGGGAGCAAGGGAGAAGACCAGAGCAGTGCAAAGAAATAGATCTGGTCCACTCAGGGATCTGGTCCACGCAGGGGTAAGCTAGTCTACGACCACAAAAGATAACGGGGAATACTGACATGGCGGGCCAAGAAGAGTTGACCTAATGGCGGTATTTGAGTTCAACCGTTTTCCGTCTGGTTTAAACGACCGTTTGGCCGTTAGATTTGTATTCACCCCCATTTGGCCCTTCTAGACAATTGGTGACTCTACTATGGCCCCTCCGCGCGATTGATGACAACTCGGGTACCGCGGTGCGCTCACCCACCAAGTTTGGTACGGCAAACGAACATTCCCTGGATAAATGTGGTTTAGGAAAAGATCACACATGCAATGTCACCAATGGATCAACATGGTTTAGCAAAAGAACACACATGCAATGACTCTAGTGGATCAATGTGGTTTAGTAAAATAACGAACATGCAATGTCACTTCTGGATCAATGCGGTTTAGGAAAAGAACACACACTCAATGTCACAAGTGGATCAATGTAGTTTAGAAAAAGAACACACATGCAATGTAACTAGTGGATCAATGTGGTTTAGGAAAAGAACACACATGCAACGACTCTAGTGGATCAATGTGGTTGAGTAAAATAACGAACATGCAATGTCACTAGTGGATCAATGTGGTTTAGAAAAAGAACACACATGCAATGACTCTAGTGGATCTATGTGGTTTAGGAAAAAACACACATGCAATGACTCTAGTGGATACATGTGGTTAAGGAAAAGAACACACATGCAATGTCACCAGTGGATCAATGTCGTACAGGAAAACAACACAGATGCAATGACTCTAGTGGATCAATGTGGTTTAGTAAAAGAATGAACATGCAATGTCACTAGTGGGTCAATGTGCTTTAGCAAAAGAACAAACATGCAATGACTCTAGTGGATCTATGTGGTTTAGGAAAAGAACACATATGCAGTGCCTCTAGTGGATTAATGTGGTTTAAAAAAATAACACACATGCAATGACTCTAGTGGATCCATGTAGTTTCGGAAAAAAACAACACATGCAATGACTCCAGTTTCTCCACGTGGTTTAGAAAAAGAACACCCATGCAATGTAACTAGTGGATCAATGTGGTTTAGGAAAAGAACACACATTAAATGTCACTTTTGGATCAATGAGGTTTAGGAAAAGAAAACACATGCAATGACTCTAGTGGATCCATGTGGTTTAGGAAAAGAACACACATGCAATGTCTCTAGTGGATGAATATGGTTTAGGAAAAGAACAGACATGCAATGACTCCACTTGATCAATGTGGTTTAGGAAGAGAAATGTGGTTTAGGAATAGAACACACATGCAATGACTCTAGTGCATTAATGTGGTTTAGGAAAAGAACACACATGCAATGTCACTAGTGGATCAATGTGGTTTAGAAAAAGAACACACATGCAATGACTCTAGTGGATCAATGTAGTTTAGGAAATGAACACACATGCAATTTCACGAGTGGATCCATGTCGTTTAGGAAATGAACACACATTTATTAACTCTGGTGGATACATGTGGTTTAGGAAAAGAACACACATGCAATTTGACAAGTGGATCCATGTGGCTAAGGAAAAGGACGCACATGCATTGACTCAAGTGGATACATGTGGTTTAGGAAAAGAACACACATGCAATGTCACTAGTGGATCAAGGTGGTTTAGGAAAATAACACACATGCAATGTCACCAATGTATCCATGTGGTTTATGAAAAGAACACACATGCAATGTCACTAGTGGATCAATGGGGTTAAGGAAAAGAACACACGTGCAATGTCACTGGTGGATCAATGTAGCTTGGGAAAAGAATACACATGCAGTGTCACTACTGGATCAATGTGGTTTATGAAAATAACACACATGCAATGTCCCCAGTGGATCAATGTGGTTTAGAAAAAGAACACACATGTAATTTTACCAGTGGATCCATGTAGTTTAGGAAAAGAACATAGATGCATTAACTCTAGTGGATACATGTGGTTTAGGAAAAGAACACACATGAAACTTCACTAGTGGATCCATGTGGTTTAGGAAAAGAATGCACATGCAGTGACTCTAGTGGATACATGTGGTTTAAGAAAAGAACACACATACAATGTCACCAGTGGATCCATGTGATTTAGGAAAAGAACATACATGCATTAAGTCTAGTGGATACATGTGGTTTAGAAAATTACACACATGCAATGACTCTAGTGGATCAATGTGGTTTAAAAAAAGAACACATATGCAATGGCACAAGTGGATCAGTGTGGTTTAGGAAAAGAACGCACGTGCAATGTCACCAATGGCTCCATGTGGTTTAGAAAACAAACATATATGCAATGACCCTAGTGGATCAATGTGGTTTAGGAAAAGAACACACATGCAATGTCACCAGTGGATTAATGTGGTATAGGAAAAGAACACACATGCAATGACTCTAGTGGATCAATGTGGTTTAATAAAAGAACGAACATGCAATGTCATTAGTGGATCAATGTGCTTTAGGAAAACAAGACACATGCAATGACTCTAGTGGATCTATGTGGTTTAGGAAAAGAACACACATGCAATGACTCTAGTGGATCAATGTGGTTTAGAAAAATAACACACATGCAATAACTCTAGTGGACCCATGTGGTTTAGGAAAAGAACACACATGCAATGACTCCAATATCTCCATGTGGTTTAGAAAAAGAACACCCATGCAATGTCACTAGTGGATCAATGTGGTTTAGGAAAAGAACACACATGAAATGTCACTTGTGGATCAATGTGATTTAGGAAAATAAAACACATGCATTGACTCTAGTGGATCCATGTGGTTTAGGAAAACACACACATGCAATGTATCTAGTGGATGAACGTGGTTTAGGAAAAGAACACACATGCAATGACTTACTTGATCAATGTGGTTTAGGAAAAGAATGCACATGCAGTGACTCTAGTGGATCCATATGGTTTAGGAATAGAACACACATGCAATGACTCTAGTGGATGAATGTGGTTTAGGAAAAGAACACACATGCAATGACTCCACTTGATCAATGTGGTTTAGGAAAAGAACGAACATGCAGTGACTCTAGTGGATCAATGTGGTTTAGGAATAGAACACACGTGTAATTTCACCAGTGGATCCATGTGGTTTAGGAAAAGAACACACATCCATTAACTCTAGTGGATACATGTGGTTTAGGAAAAGAACACACAAGCAATTTCACAAGTGGATCCATGTGGTTTAGGAAAAGAACACACATGCAATGTCACTAGTGGATCAATGTGGTTTAGAAAAAGAACACACATGCAATGACTCTAGTGGATCAATGTAGTTTAGGAAATGAACGCACATGCAATTTCACGAGTGGATCCATGTCGTTTAGGAAATGAACACACATGCATTAACTCTGGTGGATACATGTGGTTTAGGAAAAGAACACACATGCAATTTGACAAGTGGATCCATGTGGTTAAGGAAAAGAACGCACATGCATTAACTTAAGTGGATACATGTGGTTTAGGAAAAGAACACACATGCAATGTCACCAGTGGATCAAGGTGGTTTAGGAAAAGAACACACATGCAATGACTCCACTTGATCAATCTTGTTTAGGAAAAGAAATGTGGTTTAGGAATAGAACACACATGCAATGAATCTAGTGCATTAATGTGGTTTAGGAAAAGAACACACATGCAATGTCACTAGTGGATCAATGTGGTTTAGAAAAAGAACACACATGCAATGACTCTAGTGGATCAATATAGTTTAGGAAAAGAACACACATGCAATTTCACGAGTGGATCCATGTCGTTTAGGAAATGAACACACATGCATTAACTCTGGTGGATACATGTGGTTTAGGAAAAGAACACACATGCAATTTGACAAGTGGATCCATGTGGCTAAGGAAAAGAACGCACATGCATTGACTCAAGTGGATACATATGGTTTAGGAAAAGAACACACATGCAATGTCACCAGTGGATCAAGGTGGTTTAGGAAAAGAACACACATGAAATGTCACCAATGGATCCATGTGGTTTATGAAAAGAACACACATGCAATGTCACTAGTGGATCAATGGGGTTTAGGAAAAGAACACACGTGCAATGTCACTGGTGGATCAATGTGGCTTGGAAAAGAATACACATGCAGTGTCACTAGTGGATCAATGTGGTTTATGAAAATAACACACATGCAATGTCCCCAGTGGATCAATGTGGTTTAGAAAAAGAACACACATGTAGTGACTCTAGTAGATCAATGTAGTTTAGGAAAAGAACGCACATGTAATTTTACCAGTGGATCCATGTGGTTTAGGAAAAGAACACAGATGCATTAACTCTAGTGGATACATGTGGTTTAGGAAAAGAACACACATGAAATTTCACCAGTGGATCCATGTGGTTTAGGAAAAGAACGCACATGCATTGACTCTAGTGGATACATGTGGTTTAAGAAAAGAACACACATACAATGTCACCAGTGGATCCATGTGATTTAGGAAAAGAACATACATGCATTAAGTCTAGTGGATACATGTGGTTTAGGAAAATTACACACATGCAATGACTCTAGTGGATCAATGTGGTTTAAAAAAAGAACACATATGCAATGGCACAAGTGGATCAATGTGGTTTAGGAAAAGAACACACATGCAATGTCACCAATGGCTCCATGTGGTTTAGAAAACGAACATATATGCAATGACCCTAGTGGATCAATGTGGTTTAGGAAAAGAACACACATGCAATGTCACCAGTGGATTAATGTGGTATAGGAAAAGAACACACATGCAATGACTCTAGTGGATCAATGTGGTTTAATAAAAGAACGAACATGCAATGTCATTAGTGGATCAATGTGCTTTAGGAAAAGAAGACACATGCAATGACTCTAGTGGATCTATGTGTTTTAGGAAAATAACACACATGCAATGACTCTAGTGGATCAATGTGGTTTAGAAAAATAACACACATGCAATAACTCTAGTGGACCCATGTGGTTTAGGATAAGAACACACATATAATGACTCCAATATCTCCATGTGGTTTAGAAAAAGAACACCCATGCAATGTCACTAGTGGATCAATGTGGTTTAGGAAAAGAACACACATGAAATGTCACTTGTGGATCAATGTGGTTTAGGAAAATAAAACACATGCATTGACTCTAGTGGATCCATGTGGTTTAGGAAAACACACACATGCAATGTATCTAGTGGATGAATGTGGTTTAGGAAAAGAACACACATGCAATGACTTCACTTGATCAATGTGGTTTAGGAAAAGAACGCACATGCAGTGACTCTAGTGGATCCATATGGTTTAGGAATAGAACACACATTCAATGACTCTAGTGGATGAATGTGGTTTAGGAAAAGAACACACATGCAATGACTCCACTTGATCAATGTGGTTTAGGAAAAGAACAAACATGCAGTGACTCTAGTGGATCAATTCGGTTTAGGAATAGAACACACGTGTAATTTCACCAGTGGATCCATGTGGTTTAGGAAAAGAACACACATCCATTAACTCTAGTGGATACATGTGGCATGTGGTTTAGGAATAGAACACACAAGCAATTTCACCAGTGGATCCATGTGGTTTAGGAAAAGAACACACATGCAATGTCACTAGTGGATCAATGTGGTTTAGAAAAAGATCACACATGCAATGAATCTAGTGGATCAATGTAGTTTAGGAAATGAACACACATGCAATTTCACGAGTGGATCCATGTCGTTTAGGAAAAGAACACACATGCAATTTGACAAGTGGATCCAAGTGGCTAAGGAAAAGAACGCACATGCATTGACTCAAGTGGATACATGTGGTTTAGGAAAAGAACACACATGCAATTTGACAAGTGGATCCATGTGGTTAAGGAAAAGAACGCACATGAATTAACTCAAGTGGATACATGTGGTTTAGGAAAAGAACACACATGCAATGACTCCACTTGATCAATCTTGTTTAGGAAAAGAAATGTGGTGTAAGATCCCTCCTTTGTAAAGGAAAAGATCCCTGTGTTTACAATGCTAGTCCCTGGATCAATAGCTAGCATCCACAGTTTAGATGTAATATCAAGAAACAAAGGTCATAATACAACTTTATAACCTGGAATAAAATAATTTTATTACATCAATACATAGCCCATATGGCTATTACATTACATTGCAGCGGAATAACTATAAGCATGGGGTCCTTCATCTTCAAAGTGCCACAAGCAGATGTTGGTTGTAGACTTTGTAATCCTAATCAATCAATCTTCACTAAAATCAATCAAACCTGCAACATTACAAGTTACAGCCACAAGGGTCAATACATTTGAATTGTATTGGCAAGTGATACTTTGGTAGTATAGTGGAGTCTATCATCTATATGCATTTGGCTAAGTGGAGTTGAGGCTTGCATTGCTCAAAATAGATTTTTCCTTAACATTTTTGAAAATACTAAGTTTTTGTTTGGCATAAACTTTCCCAAGGCATCTACCAATCAAAGACTGAAGATCCTTTCCAAGGAATCTACCAATCAAAGACTGAAGTGCTTGGCAAAATCATTTTTCCTCAATCAAAGCTTTCAAGATCCTTGTTCCAAGCCATCTCTCCATCAAAGATTGAAGAATTCAAACAACCCTTGTTCACCCGCAAGTTTTACTTTAGAAATTGGAATGATGAGATTCTTGATTGCTTCCATGTCTTGATGCTCAAATTGTCCTTTACCAGGGACATGGCTAAGTACTTAGATTTTACACTCTGCAGAGGTGGTGCACTTTCCCCACAAGACTTGGTTTCCCAAGACAAGATCTTTTAGAAGCTTTTCCTTAGACCATCATGGACGCGTTCCAACCTATCAAACACTACCACCAACTGTCCATATGGCTAAGTTCTTGCAACCTATATGATCATGGCAGAGCCCATATTGCCAAGTGGTTGCACTTGAAGCTTCTCAACATTTGACATCTCAAATCTCTTTGTTTCCTGGGTGGCCATCCACAAGTGAGATGCACTAAGGTAAACCATAAAAATGGGCCTTGTGAACCACTCAACCAAAAACCACCAAGCAAGTCCCATTCCACCCAGGTGATTCATTAACTTAGTTGTTTTATTAAACAAAACATAAGTCCTCAGACTTAGAGATTTTTTCATAGTGTGAATATATTCCACCCATGTTTTCTATTAGCTAGGCTAAGCTTGATAGTAATAGGATTCTTAACTTAGGAAAATCCTACTAAGGTTCCATCTACTAGGTGCTACTATAGCAAGGTCTATACTTTTAGCAAAATAAAATCCATGCAAGTTTTACTTAGCAAAAACACTAATGCATAGTGAAAATAATGGGACAAAAGATATGAAGCATCACTTGCCTTTTTGGTAGAGGGTATATGTTCACTCCTTGTCTTTGCAACAATCACACTCTTCAAGTCACTACAAATCAATCAAGCAAGGCACAAACTCAATCTACCAATCAAGCAAAACAACACACAAAATGACAAAGTCAAAGAAATGCATGCAAGCATGCCAAGCTTTGTTTTGTTTGAAAAAGTGGTTCCTAGTGGGTCATAGACAATTGAAAACACCTAATGGTCATTTTGTAAAGTGGCAAAGTCATTTGCAAAAGGTTTCACTACAAAGACCATTTTCAAAACAAAGTATCATTTTACTAGGGCATTAACCTATAGGGTTCACCAAGTATGTTTTCAATCACAAAACTTGGGGTTTGGGGTTAGTGAGTTTAAAACAAAACATTTTCCAAAGGTTTTCTTCCAAAACCATTTTTAATAAAATACCACATTTCTATTTGACTAGAAATGGTTTTAAATCAAAGATTCCTTATTTTGTTTCACCAAATGAGTTGCTATTGCAAAACTTGGTGTTTTGGGTCAGTAGGTTTGGTTCAAAACATTTTCTCAAAAGTTTTTACTCAAAAATATTTTCATAAACAAAACAATAGTTTTATTTAGCTAGAAATGGACTAAACTAATTAATCCATTCTAAACTTTTCCAAATTCATTTTTCAAAACATGGGTTGGTTCCTAGGGTCAGTAAGGTCGCAACAAACCATTTTGCAAAGGTTTTAACCCTAAAAACATCTTTAAACAATTTTTCTAATCTAAACAAGCAATCAAATGTTTCTGCATAACAAATACTATATGCTAAACTAAAGGAAGGGTTGGCTAGGGCTTGCTCTCCTGAATCCAACAACATAAAATTTGTAATTTTTGGACGTGTGGATTCAAAGTTATGGAATTGACAAAATTGAACATCAATTAGATCAATTTTGTTTTAAATCCAATGAGCAGAGCCACGTGTCATAATCTTATTCGCCCGTACCGTTTCGGTTGGATCATGTGTCGAGAGGCGTTGGATCAAGTTAGATCGCACGGTCCAGAGAACATACCCCTTCGGTGTTTAAATAATCTATCTGATTCGTTCGATCCAGATCTAACAGCTGCTACTGCCTGGTCACAGATGGGCGGCGCTGCGCGGCGGCGGTGCTCTGGCGGTGGAGTTCCGGCTAACACAGGAAGCGAGAGAGAGGGAGGAGTAGCTCACAGTGATCGCCGAGGCACGAGGGTGCTCAACCTGGTACTGGTTGGTGAAGGGGCGCACGGGTGTCGTCGGAATTCTTCGTCGGAGTTGCGTCTGACGACGGCGTGCTCTAGTTGTGGTTGGGTACGGTGCTGTGGACCATGAGAAGACAAATGGAAGGCACTGTAAGACGCGCAAAGGTACAGCGGTGGTGCAAGCGTGAAGGAGGAGGAGAGGGGAGGTCGGGTACTACCTGGGAACGTCGTCGGAGAAAGAGGCAGACGGCAGCGCTGCAGGTCGTCGTCGAGGACAGCGCTGGAGTTCACTCGGAGACAAACCAGATGCACTGTCAGATGCGCAAAGACACGGCGAATGGGGGAGCATGAACGAGAAGGCGCGGGGCGGTTGAGGCTTACCGGGGAAACTCGCCGGAGTCTAGTCAGGAGGCGGTGATGCTCTGATGTTGAGGTTGTCGAGGCTACGGTGCTTGCGAGGGTGTGAGGTTGGTGCTGGGAGATGCGCAAGAAGAGGGGTAGCAAGCTCGTGTGCTCTGGGAGGTGGGGGGCGGTTGGACGGTGCCGGAATTGGCTGGTGAAGCTCGTCAGAGCAGTGGAGCTTGAGATCGAAATTGGGGCAGTCTAAGGCGTGCCAGCGCGGGGTGTCAGAGGGGAATTATAGGGGGGACATGGGCGTTTCCATCTGCGTGATCACTGCAGGTTTTACTCGCGGCATTAAAGCGAATTAAGCCGGAGAAGTCAACGGCAGAAACGGCTACGCGGTGAGGGGAAGAAGGAGTCGCGGGGAGGAAGAAAGGGTCGTGGCTGTGGGGTCCTCTGGTCAGTGGGAAAGGGAGAGGGAACGGGGTCCACTTGTCATTCACTCAGTGGGTTTCTTTCACGGTGAAGAAAAACGGTTCGGGGGAAAATAAGAGGAGGTGGGGTCGTCTCGTCAGCGAGTGAGTGAGGGAGAGAAGTGGGCCACCGGTCAGTGACTGGGTGGGTAAGTTTCTGAGTGGAAAGAAACGCTTCGGGGGAGGAGGAGAAGACTGGGCTGCTGTTGGGCTAGTTGGGCCAAAAGGTGGGCTGCTCTGTTTTCTTTTTTTTTCTGTTTAAATCTTTTTCCTTTTTCTAATTCTTTTTCTGTTTTGAAAATCAAACAATTTTTCAAGCAATCAAACCATTCAAACAATTCAAACAATCACTCAACTTTGTACTTTGAATTTGGTTCTATTTATCAACATAATCCAAATTCCAAAATAATTTAATATTTTTATTCATTTTAGGATCCATTCAATAATTAAATAAAATGGATCTTTAGTTATTTAATAAAATAGGGTTTGATTTAATTAATAAAATTTCCATTTAAATTCTTTAAACTTCCCAATTCCTTTCAGTAGGTTTTTATTTGTTTAGTTGGTTCAAATAATTCAACTTGAATTATTTGGAAAGTATTCTAATATGATTTATTAATCATTTAAGATTGGGTATTTGTTTTAATCCCAATGGAATTTAACAAAGTTTTAATTCCCAAATTTTTATTTGGAGGTTTTATTTTATTTAAGTTGATTAAACAACTTTTATTCCACTTGGGTGAATTCCAAATATCATTTTCTCATGTATTCTTATTTAGAGATTTGTCCTTATTAAGATAGGGATAGAATGGTTATTGCCATTTTATTTTATTTGGAATATTCTTTATCCTTTTATTTTATTTGGATTGGGATTAATCACTCCATTTACTTAATGGATTAGGCCAAGATTTGATTTGGTCTTTAAATATTCTTTATTTAATATTTTTATCTTTGTTGGTGATTCCAATTTGTGAAATCTTATTTTATATTTGTTTATCCTTTTAAATCCTTTTTAGGATTAATTGCTCACCACTTGGTATGGATTTTAGATGAGGGCTTTAATGGCTTTGGAAATTCAATTCCTTTATTAAATCCATAAGATTGTTATTTATGGTTCCAAAATAAGTGAAACCAATTTCTAGGGTCTTTCTTGATCCTTTGTGAATATTTGTTGATCAATTTTTGGTATGGATCAAATCCATGGATTTGGAGATAACTTGGAAATGGTTTTTATTCCCTTAGGGTTTAGGGTTTTGGATTTATTTTCCAAGTGTTCAAATTTCCAGATACATTCATTGAGGGATGCATTTCCCTTGATTTGGATTTGTTGAATTCAAACTTTAACCAAGTTTGTTCAGGATGGGATTTTAAGTTTCCTTTTAGAAACAAAAGTTTCTTTTCACCCTGATTTTCAACAAAAATTTATTTTGTTTATTTATTTTTCACATTACAAGATTTGGAAAATCTTCGGATGTGACAAGCTACCGCCCTTAAAATAAATCTCGTCCTCGAGATTTGGGAAGGTTAGGGGTTACAAGTTGGCTCAAACAACTAGGATACTACCACCCTTAAAATTTTTTCCAACTAGACTACATCTTGGCTTGCTTGGATCTTGGAAAACTTCTTCTTGGAAAACTTCTGCATAGTGGCCTTTATTTCCATACTTGACTCATGGGCCAAGGTTGAGTTTCTCCATAGGCTTGTTCAACTTGTTCTTCATCTTTTCTGGACAATTGCTTGCATAGTGTCCTGGGTTCTTGCAATTGAAACAATGGATCTCTTCAAGTTCCTTGCATAGTTCCTGTGGACAAGTGGCTACATAGTGGCCTAGCTCTTTGCAGTTGTTGCACACTACTTGGCCGATCTCTTTATTCTTCGGGTTCTCTGGGCATCCACTGGGGTAGTGTCCCATTTCCTTACATTTACGACATTGCACAAGGCTCATGTCCTGTCTTGGTTTCTTGGGTTTCTTTGATCCTTTGAATTGGGTTGTCTTGTTTGGAGGTATGAGTGGTCCTTTTCCTTTGCCATCAACATTTTTGGCATACTTGGATCCTTCTTGTTTCCTTTGTTCAACAATGGCATAGATGGGGCATTGGATAGGGACATGGTCGTTTCCTTCACAAAGGTAACAAGTAGCTTGACAGGTAGGACATTGCCCAATAGGATGTTTCTCTTCACAGTTGGGGCATTGATCTTCATGCTGTTTGGAAGTATGGTCCTTGTCTCCACATATAATGCAGGCTGGGTCTCCATCTAGAATAACATTCTTGTCATCCTTGTTGTCATACACTCTTTTGGGATAGTTTTCTTCCATGCTGATCATTTGATTAGTCACCTTAAGCACCAGTTGGGATTGTTCCTCCAAAAACTTTTGCAGTGCTGGATCTTTATCACTATTGCTGGCTATTGTAAGATCCCTCCTTATTAAAGGAAAAGATCCCTGTGATTGCAATGCTAGTCCCTGGATCAATGCTAGCATCCACAGTTTAAGATGAAGTACACAGATACAAAGGTCGTTTATTACAGTCATTCCAGAGATAAAACATAGTCTTTTACAACTCATGGCCAAAGGCCTAATACAAGAGTTTATGGAATATGTAAATAAACATAAGTCTTCATCTTCATGTGCCACAGGCAAGCATGTTGAGTGTAGACTCATGACTCCTATTCATCATCAGAGTAACCTGCAACATCATAAGTTACAGCCACAGAGGGTCAATACTTTGGAATAGTATTGGCAAGTGATACCTTAGTATATTTTAAGTGGACTATAATACTACATGCATTTGGCTGGTGGAGCTTAGGCTTGCATTGCTCAAAATAGATTTTTCCTTAACTTTTTGAAAACACTAAGTTTTTGTTTGGCAAAGACTATCCCAAGGTATCTACCAATCAAAGACTGAAGATCCACTCAGGGCATCTACCAATCAAAGACTGAAGATCCTTTAACCCTTGTTCACCCACAAGTTTTATTCAGAAATTGGAGTGATGAGATTCTTGAAGTTTCCATGTCTTGATGCTCAAATTGTCCTTTTCCAGGGACATGGCTAAGTACTTAGGTTTTACACTCTGCAGAGGTGGTGCACTTTCCCCACAAGCCTTGGTTTCCCAAGACATGATCCTTCAGTAGCCTTTCCTTAGTCAAATGGACGCGCTCCAACCTATCATCCCATCTACCACCCACTGTCCAAGAGACTAAGTTCCAGCATCCTAAGATCATGGCAGAGCCCATATTACCAAGTGGTTGCACTTGAAGCTTCTCAACATTTGACAACTCAAATCTCTTTGTTCCTGGGTGGCCATCCACAAGTGAGATACACAAGGTTCACCAGTACCCCTGGCCTTGTGTAACCACTCAACATATCCCATTCTTTCCATTCCACCCAGGTGATTCATTAACTTAGTTGTTTTGTTAAATAAAAACAAGTCCTTAGACTTAGAATATTTTTCCATAGTGTGAATATATAAACCACCCTTGTTTTCTAGTAGCTAGGCTAAGCATGGCATGGCAACTTATCCTAGCAATTCTAGCATTCTATTCTAAATAGGATTTCCCATCATCAATTGACAAAGGTAGCATGCAAGTCCTAACAAAATATATCTAATGCAAGTATAAAATATAGGTATGGAATATTCATGAAGATATCACTTTCCTTGGTAGTGTGGAGAGTAGCACTCGTCACAATCACAATCACTAGCAAAATCTACACACAAAGTTATAGCACACAATTACACACAAATATATACAAACAAAAATATTATGAATGCATGCATGCATGAATCTACCAAGTGATGATTTTTGAAAACTCAACCAAGCAAGTGCATGAATACAGAAACTAAACAAGTCACAAAATAGCCAAGACAACTTAAATAACCCTAAAACAAAATACTAAACTAAATCTATACTCAAAAAGGCCTCAAACAAGTTTCTGTAATTTAAGCCAAACTAATGGTTACTATTTGCTAAACAAAAAGGATAGGCAGAAAGGTCTTGTTTTTCTGAATCGAACGGTATAAAGTTTGCAAAAATCCAACGTGGCATTCAAAAGATATTGGCATTTGAAAACTGGATCAAAATCTGTTTTTAAATTCTATTTTCAGATCTAACCTAGCCACGCGTCATGTTCTTATTCGCCCGTACCGGTTTGTCTGGATCGAGCGATACAGACCGCTGGATCTAAATGAAATCTGGCGGCTCAGATCGCGTACCGCTTCGGGGTTAAGTGGATCTATCCTAGCGCTACGATACAGATCTAACGGCTGCTATTTCTCTGGCCAAGAACTGGCGGCGGAGCGGCGGCTACCGGCGGCGGAACTGTCGGTCGATGACGTTGCCGATGATGCAGACGGAGAGGGAGAAAGAGGAGTAGCTCACCGGGCTCAGGAGGTCACGGCGAAGCTCGTCGTACTTGCGGTTGGTCAAGGGGCGCTCGGGCACGGCTGCGATTGCTCACCGGAGTTCGTGGCGGCGTCGGGTGCGTCGGGTGGTCGTCGTGGACGTCGCTGTGGATCACCCCAAGGCAAGGCGAGGACACGGTTAGATTCATAGGGTCAAGGCGAAGTAGTGAGCGTGAACGGAAAGGCGAGGGGCGGTCTGTACCTTCCGGAAAAACTCGTCGGAGTAGATGTCGCCGTCGGTGCTCGCGGTGTCAAGTGGAACCGGCGACCTGGGGCAGTACAAGACGGACTAGTGAGGTCAGGAGGTGCGCCAAGACACGCTGAGTTAGATTGTAAGAACGAGAGGCAGAGGGGAGCTCTGGACTCACCGGAATCGATCGCCGGAGAGGCTCTGTCTGCGGCGGGGCAAAGCTGATTGAGGACAGCCTGGTGGCGGAGTGAGTGAGGTGTTTGGGGGAAAAAGATCGCGAGGCACAGAGGATCTTATAGCCGGGGAATCGACAGGAAACGCTCGAGGATAAATGCCCATTTACGCCGCGCCATTACCGGCCATCACTGCTGCAGCGACGTGGTCGTCGGCGCGGTCTGGGGAAGACGAGGGCGACGTGGACCGGGCCCGCTCGTCAGCGAAGAGTGCGAGGTGGCGGTGGGGTCTGTCTGTCAGCGACTTAACGCGTGCGCTCGCGCGTGTGAGAAGGAAAAGGAGATCCCCGGGTGGGCTTGCTGGGCTTGATCCGCTGCTGGGCCAGATTCTGGCCGCTCGGCCCTTTTCTTTTGAGAATTCCTTTTCTTTTTCTAATTCCATTTTCTGAATAGAATTTGATATGAATTCAAATCCTTTTGAATTCAAACTGCTTTGGGGATTTTTGCAGGGTTCTGTGGGTTTAAAAACGAGTCAGATGACCATGTGGTTACTAGCAAGGGCTTGGTTAAGCTTGGGTTTCAAAGTAAACAGAGATTTTCTCTAGTTTGCAAATATTTGAAATAGGGTTTTGAAACTATTTCTAAATTTTGAATCTTGGGTTAAAAGCTTCACCTAGCCTTTCCAACCATGGAGGCAAGCAAACAAGTTCATAGACAATCAAATCCCAAAGGGTGATGGCCAATTGAGACAATTTTCCCACATGAAATCATAGCTCAAACTTCTGCCTCTAAATGATTTTGAGAAAAACCCTATATGAATGAATGATGCAAGGATGAAATGAATGAGTTTTTGAAACATGATTTTTGGGATGTTACAAATCTAACCCCCTTAAAATGAATCTCGCCCTCGAGATTCGGATTGGCTAGCAAATAGGTGAGGGTGGTCTTTCCGAAGATCGTCTTCTCTTTCCCATGTTGCTTCTTCTTCGGAATGATGGTTCCATTGTACTTTGCAAAACTTGATGGTTTTTGTCCTTGTGACTCTTTCTGTGGTCTCAAGAATCTTGACAGGCTTTTCTTCATAGGTGAGATCACTTTCTAGTTGAACTTCTTCCAAAGATATGGTATCCTTCAAAGATGTTTCTTCCATTTCTGGGTGACATTTCTTGAGCTGGCTCACATGAAAAACATTATGGACTGCTAATAAAGATGCTGGCAGTTCGATTTCATATGCAGCTTCTCCCTTGCGACTTAGAATGTTGAATGGTCCCACATATCTTGGTGCTAACTTTCCTTTGACTCCAAATCTTTTTACTCCACGAAGTGGTGATACTCTAAGATAAGCTCTATCCCCAACTTCGTAAGTGACTTCTCTACGCTTAGCATCTGCGTATCTTTTCTGTCGAGACTGTGCTATCTTCAATCTGTCTCTAACCAATTTGACCTTTTCTTTGGCGTCTTTGATAAGATCTGGTCCAAACAAACTTCTTTCTCCTACACCATTCCATAGCAATGGGGTGGTACACTTCCTTCCGTAGAGAAACTCGAATGGTGCCATCCCAATACTAGATTGGTGACTGTTGTTGTAAGAGAACTCTGCGTAAGGCAGACTTTCATCCCAACTTTCTCCATAGTCTAGGGCACATGCCCTCAACATGTCTTCAAGAATTTGATTAGTCCTTTCTGTTTGTCCATCAGTTTGAGGATGAAAAGCAGTGCTGAATTCCAACCTCGTTCCTAGAGATTCATGAAGCTGTCTCCAAAAGTGAGAAGTGAACTGAGTTCCTCTATCAGACACAATACTCTTAGGTACTCCGTGAAGGCATACAATTCTGCTCATGTAGATTTTGGCTAACTTGGCACTGGTATAAGTTGTCTTTACGGGTATAAAATGAGCCACTTTAGTTAGGCGATCCACTACTACCCATATGGAGTCATACCCTGTCCTAGTCCTTGGTAATCCGGTAATGAAATCCATACCAATATTTTCCCACTTCCATTCAGGAATAGGCATTGGTTGAAGCAATCCTGCTGGTTTCTGATGTTCCGCTTTCACTCTACTACACACATCACACAAGGCAATGTGTTCGGCGATGTCCCTTTTGAGATTGTTCCACCAAAATCTTTCTTTCATATCCATGTACATTTTGTTGTTTCCCGGGTGAATAGAATATGGAGAGTTATGGGCTTCTTGCAGAATCAGTTTCCGCATTTCCGGATCTTGTGGAACACAAATACGTTTCTCGTGCCATAAAGTACCTTGTTCGTCCATATGGAAACTTTTAGCTTTCCCTTGGCTAATCCTTTCCTTGATCTCTTCGATCTCTTTATCCGTCTTTTGGGCTTCTTTAATCTTATCCAACAGAGTGGGTTGAACATCCAAAGACATGAGATGTCCTTCTGGCACAATCTCCAACCTGAGTTCCTTGAATTGCTTACACAAGTCATCTGGCAATTCACCTTTGGTAAGGCCATTTACAAACGCTTTACGACTTAGAGCATCTGCTACTACATTTGCTTTACCGGGGTGGTATTGCAAATTCAAGTCGTAATCCTTGATAAGTTCTAGCCATCTTCTTTGTCTCATATTGATCTCCTTATGGGTGAAGATATACTTCAAGCTCTTATGGTCGGTGAACACTTCACAACGTTTTCCCAAAAGGTAGTGTCTCCATGTTTTGAGTGCATGGACAACAGTGGCTAACTCTAAATCATGAGTAGGATAATTTACTTCATGAGTTTTGAGTTGTCTCGAGGCATAAGCCACAACTTTTCCGCCTTGCATAAGTACGGCTCCTAATCCCTGATGCGAAGCATCACAATACACTTGGAAATCCTTTTCCAAATCTGGTAGGCACAGTACTGGTGCTGACACAAGTCTCTTCTTTAATTCTTGAAAGCTGAGTTCACATCCTTCAGACCAAGCAAATTTCTTATCTTTATTTAACAATTCTGTCATTGGTTTAGCAACCTTAGAAAATTTTTCAATGAATCTTCTGTAGTAACCTGCTAAACCAAGGAAACTACGAACCTCTTTTACATTCTTAGGAGATTCCCATTCTGTCACAGCCGAAACTTTAGCAGGATCAACTGCTACACCATCTTTTGTCATAACATGACCAAGAAATCCAACTTCCTCTAACCAAAACTCACACTTGCTGAACTTGGCATAAAGCTTATGTTCCCTTAGTTTCTCAAGTATCAAGCGTAGATGTCTTTCATGCTCTTCCTTGCTCTTGGAGTAGACTAAGATGTCATCGATGAAAACGACAACGAACTTGTCGAGAAATTCCATGAACACTTTGTTCATCATATTCATGAAGTATGCCGGAGCGTTGGTTAAACCAAAAGGCATCACGGTGTACTCATACAATCCATACCTTGTGGTGAATGCTGTTTTAGGTATGTCTTGCTCTCTTATCTTGAGTTGAAAATAGCCTGACCGAAGATCAATCTTTGAGAACACACATGCTCCTTCTAGCTGATCAAACAAGTCATTTATTCTTGGCAAAGGATACTTGTTCTTGATGGTTACCTCGTTGAGAGAACGGTAATCTATGCATAACCTTTGAGTTCTGTCTCTCTTTTCTACGAACAAAACTGGAGCTCCCCAAGATGAAGAACTTGGCTGGATGAATCCTTTCTGCAATTGTTCTCCAAGTTGTTTCTTGAGTTCCTTAAGTTCGTCAACTGTCATTTTATAAGGCCTCTTTGCTCTTGGTCCAGAACCTGGTACCAAATATATTATAAACTCCACATCTCTATCTGGTGGCATTCCTGGTAATTCTTCCGGAAACACATCCGGATATTCACACACAATTGGCACATTGTCCATGCTAACCCCCTTAAGAGAATTTAGCTTGCTTCCTTTAGATTTAAAATTGGACTTAAATGTTATCCTCTTACCTTCAGGGGCTGTGAGTGAAATTGTGCGATTTGCACAATCTAGTACTCCCTCATACTTAGCCATCCAATCCATTCCCAAAATTACAACCAATCCTTGGGAATTTAGGATTATTAGGTTTACTGGAAACTTATGTTTTCCGATCTCTATGACTAGATCCCGGCATCCAAGACTCACTATCATATCCCCTCCCGGAGAGCTAACTTTTATCGGACACCCAATGTTTTCAGATGCAAACCCATTTATATCAACAAATGCTTTTGATATGAATGAATGAGATGCACCAGTGTCAAAGAGTACAAATGCTGAGATGGAATTGAGTCTGAACTTACCAGCAACGGCATCAGGTTCTTCATAGACCTCCTCCACATTAATGTGGTTAACCTGTCCTTTCTGAAAAGGATTGGGCTTGATAGGTCCTTCAACTTTCTTCTCAGGACACTCATTAGCATAATGTCCCAGCTTCTTGCATTTGAAGCATTCAACCTGACTGTTGTCCTTCTTAGGTTGACTTCCACTTCCACTTCCACTTCCACTATGGTGGCTCTTATATCCACTCTTGTGGTTCTTGTACTTATCATTGTCATGACTGCGATGATGCTTGTTGTCATGACGGTTGTGGTTGTGGTGCTTGTTAAACTTCCCATGCTTGTGGGATCCTGAGCTGACACTATCATCATAGTGAGATCGTTTATGATACGATCCCGAGCTATGCTTGTCGGAGTGTTTCCTCTTTCTACTCTCAACTTGCTTCATTTTATTCTCCACAATAACAGCCTTGTCACACAGCGACTGATAAGTTGGAACATATGCCACAGACAGCTGCAGATTCAGTTTGTCATTCAAGCCTTCCAGAAACTTTTCCTTCCTTTTGGCATCAGTGTCAACCTCATCCGGTGCATAGCGCGCCAGATTGTTGAACTCTTCAATATATTCAGCCACGCTGTGGTGGCGCTGCTTCAGGTTGTGAAATTCCTTCTTTTTCAGGCTCATCATACCTGGTGAGATATGAGTAGTACGAAATCCATCTTCAAAGATAGCCCAAGTCACCTCATCAATAGGCGTGGTAATCTGGAAGTTGTCCCACCATGCGGCGGCTGGTCCTTCCAACAGATGTGCTGCGAACCTGACCTTTTCAGCATCTGTGCATTCCACGGTCACTAAGTCTTTGTTCACAGAACGTAGCCAATCATTGGCCACCATGGGATCAGTCGTTCCCGAAAACTTAGCTGGCCTCAGACGCAGAAATCTGGTAAGCATATCAAAACCTGGAGGGTTGTTGTTGTTGTTGTTATTGTTGTTATTGTTATTGGGGTTGTTGTTGTTCTGGTTCTGGATGAACGTCGTCATCATTTGCATAAGCTGTGTTTGTGCATTCATCATTTGTTGCATTTCCGGGGTAATGTTGGGGTTGGGGTTTGCGCGACGGGGAGGCATCTGTGGTTTATTCATATAGAGATAAGAATGAGATACCCTTACATGATTTATGCACAATACATTACACAAGCAAACACATAGCAAGCAACACTAGGATAAAAGCTAAACAACAAGATAACAAAAGTCTCAAAGTACAAACACACAAGTGGCAAGCCATCCACACGTCGGATGGTCCAATAATAAGTTCACAAATAACAAGTGCGGTAAATAAAGATAACTGAGTAGTCAAATCTACTCGTCGGCATCAATCTCCTCCTCGACAAAGGTAAGACCTGCGTTCTCCATTGCGGTCTTGTTCTCCTCGATGGTAGTGGTCAAAGAGTCGATCTTGGCCTTGAGAGCCCTCTTCTGGGAACGAAGCCTCTCAATCACTGTCTGCTGCTGCTCTAACTCGAAGTCCTTGGACTGCAGTTCCTCGGTCATATCACGAATCCTCTTGTTCCTATCCTGGACACGCTTCTCTTGACTCTTGAACTTACGGTCTTGGGTCTCGAACTTCGCCTCCATCTCCTTGACTATCTCGTCCTGCTGCGCGAAGAGCTTGTCCTTCTCGTGAAGCTGCACCTGGAGCTCGCCATTACTAAGCATGACGTTGGTCCTATCGGTATCCACGTGCCTAATAAGAGTCTCTAAGTCCTGGAGGTACAGGCGTATCGGCTCTGCTGTGACCCTCGAGTCGTCCTCAAAGTCAATGGACTCTCTGTCATCATCTCGCCTTCCGAAGGCGTGGAAGTGAGTGCCTCTAACCTGTCGGGAGTGACGTCCTAACAGTCGTCCTATCAGATCCTGCATGACAACCTCCATGCCTCTCTCCCTGTCATCGTGCATAAGCTTGAAGACGATGGCCTCCGTAGTAGGCTCAGTCTGGCGTCCTGGCTGGTTCACCTTGAAGCCCCAAAGGTCCTTCCTCTCAAACTTGGTGAGTGGGTGCACCGTAATGATAGGAAGAGGGAGATCGAGTAAAGTAGTAAGCTCTACGATACGAGGACCAAAACGGGTAGCCTGGAACTCCTCAACAGTGCTGATGGCAATAGGAATCTATTTATAAGATTGAAAAAGTTAGAACAACACAATTTAAGATAAACAAGACAAACATTCAAACACATTCTTGGGACACACAAAAATCATACAAGTCATGCATACAAGAATCCATTACATCATCCACGGTTCAAACTTATTTAAGGTATCATTTTGGAAAATAAGGTGATAGGTGGTGGTCCAACTAACGAAGTGCGCTTACAATGTCACCAGTGGATCAAGGTGGTTTAGGAAAAGAACACACATGCAATGTCACCAATGGATCCATGTGGTTTATGAAAAGAACACACATGCAATGTCACTAGTGGATCAATGGGGTTTAGGAAAAGAACCCACGTGCAATGTCACTGGTGGATCAATGTGGCTTGGAAAAGAATACACATGCAGTGTCACTAGTGGATCAATGTGGTTTATGAAAATAACACACATGCAATGTCCCCAGTAGATCAATGTGGTTTAGAAAAAGAACACACATGTAGTGACTCTAGTAGATCAATGTAGTTTAGGAAAAGAACACACATGTAATTTTACCTGTGGATCTATGTGGTTTAGGAAAAGAACACAGATGCATTAACTCTAGTGGATACATGTGGTTTAGGAAAAGAACACACATGAAATTTCACCAGTGGATCCATGTGGTTTAGGAAAAGAACCTACATGCATTGACTCTAGTGGATACATGTGGTTTAAGAAAAGAACACACATACAATGTCACTAGTGGATCCATGTGATTTAGGACAAGAACATACATGCATTAAGTCTAGTGGATACATGTGGTTTAGGAAAATTACACACATGCAATGACTCTAGTGGATCAATGTGGTTTAAAAAAAGAACACATATGCAATGGCACAAGTGGATCAATGTGGTTTAGGAAAAGAACACACATGCAATGTCACCAATGGCTCCATGTGGTTTAGAAAATGAACATATATGCAATGACCCTAGTGGATCAATGTGGTTTAGGAAAAGAACAGACATGCAATGTCACCAGTGGATTAATGTGGTATAGGAAAAGAACACACATGCAATGACTCTAGTGGATCAATGTGGTTTAATAAAAGAACGAACATGCAATGTCATTAGTGGATCAATGTGCTTTAGGAAAAGAAGACACATGCAATGACTCTAGTGGATCTATGTGGTTTAGGAAAAGAACACACATGCAATGACTCTTGTGGATCAATGTGGTTTAGAAAAATAACACACATGCAATAACTCTAGTGGACCCATGTGGTTTAGGATAAGAACACACATGCAATGACTCCAATAACTCCATGTGGTTTAGAAAAAGAACACCCATGCAATGTCACTAGTGGATCAATGTGGTTTAGGAAAAGAACACACATGAAATGTCACTTGTGGATCAATGTGGTTTAGGAAAATAAAACACATGCATTGACTCTAGTGGATCCATGTGGTTTAGGAAAACACACATAGGCAATGTATCTAGTGGATGAATGTGGTTTAGGAAAAGAACACACATGCAATGACTTCACTTGATCAATGTGGTTTAGGAAAAGAACGCACATGCAGTGACTCTAGTGGATCCATATGGTTTAGGAATAGAACACACATGCAATGACTCTAGTGGATGAATGTGGTTTAGGAAAAGAACACACATGCAATGACTCCACTTGATCAATGTGGTTTAGGAAAAGAACGAACATGCAGTGACTCTAGTGGATCAATTCGGTTTAGGAATAGAACACACGTGTAATTTCACCAGTGGATCCATGTGGTTTAGGAAAAGAACACACATCCATTAACTCTAGTGGATACATGTGGTTTAGGAATAGAACACACAAGCAATTTCACCAGTGGAAACATGTGGTTTAGGAAAAGAACACACATGCAATGTCACTAGTGGATCAATGTGGTTTAGAAAAAGAACACACATGCAATGACTCTAGTGGATCAATGTAGTTTAGGAAATGAACACACATGCAATTTCACGAGTGGATCCATGTCGTTTAGGAAAAGAACACACATGCAATTTGACAAGGGGATCCATGTGGCTAAGGAAAAGAACGCACATGCATTGACTCAAGTGGATACATGTGGTTTAGGAAAAGAACACACATGAAATTTGACAAGTGGATCCATGTGGTTAAGGAAAAGAACACACATGCATTAACTCAAGTGGATACATGTGGTTTAGGAAAAGAACGCACATGCAATGTGACGAGTGGATCAAGGTGGTTTAGGAAAAGAACACACATGCAATGACTCCACTTGATCAATCTTGTTTAGGAAAAGAAATGTGGTTTAGGAATAGAACACACATGCAATGAATCTAGTGCATTAACGTGGTTTAGGAAAAGAACACACATGCAATGTCACTAGTGGATCAATGTGGTTTAGAAAAAGAACACACATGCAATGACTCTAGTGGATCAATGTACTTTAGGAAAAGAACACACATGCAATTTCACGAGTGGATCCATGTCGTTTAGGAAATGAACACACATGCATTAACTCTGGTGGATACATGTGGTTTAGGAAAAGAACACACATGCAATTTGACAAGTGGATCGATGTGGCTAAGGAAAAGAACGCACATGCATTGACTCAAGTGGATACATGTGGTTTAGGAAAAGAACATACATGCAATGTCACGAGTGGATCAAGGTGGTTTAGGAAAAGAACACACATGCAATGTCACCAATGGATCCATGTGGTTTATGAAAAGAACACACATGCAATGTCACTAGTGGATCAATGGGTTTTAGGAAAAGAACACACGTGCAATGTCACTGGTGGATCAATGTGGCTTGGAAAAGAATACACATGCAGTGTCACTAGTGGATCAATGTGGTTTATGAAAATAACACACATGCAATGTCCCGAGTGGATCAATGTGGTTTAGAAAAAGAACACACATGTAGTGACTCTAGTAGATCAATGTAGTTTAGGAAAAGATAACACATGTAATTTTACCAGTGGATCCATGTGGTTAAGGAAAAGAACACAGATGCATTAACTCTAGTGGATACATGTGGTTTAGGAAAAGAACACACATGAAATTTCACAAGTGGATCCATGTGGTTTAGGAAAAGAACGCACATGCATTGACTCTAGTGGATACATGTGGTTTAAGAAAAGAACACACATACAATGTCACGAGTGGATCCATGTGATTTAGGAAAAGAACATACATGCATTAAGTCTAGTGGATACATGTGGTTTAGGAAAATTACACACATGAAATGACTCTAGTGGATCAATGTGGTTTAAAAAAAGAACACATATGCAATGGCACAAGTGGATCAATGTGGTTTAGGAAAAGAACACACATGCAATGTCACCAATGGCTCCATGTGGTTTAGAAAACGAACATATATGCAATGACCCTAGTGGATCAATGTGGTTTAGGAAAAGAACACACATGCAATGTCACTAGTGGATTAATGTGGTATAGGAAAAGAACACACAAGCAATGACTCTAGTGGATCAATTTTGTTTAATAAAAGAACGAACATGCAATGTCATTAGTGGATCAATGTGCTTTAGGAAAAGAAGACACATGCAATGACTCTAGTGGATCTATGTGGTTTAGGAAAAGAACACACATGCAATGACTCTAGTGGATCAATGTGGTTTAGAAAAAAACACACATGCAATAACTCTAGTGGACCCATTTGGTTTAGGATAAGAACACACATGCAATGAATCCAATATCTCCATGTGGTTTAGAACAAGAACACCCATGCAATGTCACTAGTGGATCAATGTGGTTTAGGAAAAGAACACACATGAAATGTCACTTGTGGATCAATGTGGTTTAGGAAAATAAAACACATGCATTGACTCTAGTGGATCCATGTGGTTTAGGAAAACACACAAGGGCAATGTATCTAGTGGATGAATGTGGTTTAGGAAAAGAACACACATGCAATGACTTCACTTGATCAATGTGGTTTAGGAAAAGAACGCACATGCAGTGACTCTAGTGGATCCATATGGTTTAGGAATAGAACACACATGCAATGACTCTAGTGGATGAATGTGGTTTAGGAAAAGAACACACATGCAATGACTCCACTTGATCAATGTGGTTTAGGAAAAGAACGAACATGCAGTGACTCTAGTGGATCAATTCGGTTTAGGAATAGAACACACGTGTAATTTCACCAGTGGATCCATGTGGTTTAGGAAAAGAACACACATCCATTAAATCTAGTGGATACATGTGGTTTAGGAATAGAACACACAAGCAATTTCACCAGTGGAAACATGTGGTTTAGGAAAAGAACACACATGCAATGTCACTAGTGGATCAATGTGGTTTAGAAAAAGAACACACATGCAATGACTCTAGTGTATCAATGTAGTTTAGGAAATGAACACACATGCAATTTCACGAGTGGATCCATGTCGTTTAGGAAAAGAACACACATGCAATTTGACAAGTGGATCCATGTGGCTAAGGAAAAGAATGAACATGCATTGACTCAAGTGGATACATGTGGTTTAGGAAAAGAACACACATGAAATTTGACAAGTGGATCCATGTGGTTAAGGAAAAGAACACACATGCATTAACTCAAGTGGATACATGTGGTTTAGGAAAAGAACACACATGCAATGTGACCAGTGGATCAAGGTGGTTTAGGAAAAGAACACGCATGCAATGACTCCACTTGATCAATCTTGTTTAGGAAAAGAAATGTGGTTTAGGAATAGAACACACATGCAATGAATCTAGTGCATTAACGTGGTTTAGGAAAAGAACACACATGCAATGTCACTAGTGGATCAATGTGGTTTAGAAAAAGAACACACATGCAATGACTCTAGTGGATCAATGTAGTTTAGGAAAAGAACACACATGCAATTTCACGAGTGGATCCATGTCGGTTAGGAAATGAACACACATGCATTAACTCTGGTGGATACATGTGGTTTAGGAAAAGAACACACATGCAATTTGACAAGTGGATCCATGTGGCTAAGGAAAAGAACGCACATGCATTGACTCAAGTGTATACATGTGGTTTAGGAAAAGAACATACATGCAATGTCACCAGTGGATCAAGGTGGTTTAGGAAAATAACACACATGCAATGTCACCAATGGATCCATGTGGTTTATGAAAAGAACAAACATGCAATGTCACTAGTGGATCAATGGGGTTTAGGAAAAGAACACACGTGCAATGCCACTGGTGGATCAATGTGGCTTGGAAAAGAATACACATGCAGTGTCACTAGTCGATCAATGTGGTTTATGAAAATAACACACATGCAATGTCCCCAGTGGATCAATGTGGTTTAGAAAAAGAACACACATGTAGTGACTCTAGTAGATCAATGTAGTTTAGGAAAAGAACACACATGCAATTTCACGAGTGGATCCATGTCGGTTAGGAAATGAACACACATGCATTAACTCTGGTGGATACATGTGGTTTAGGAAAAGAACACACATGCAATTTGACAAGTGGATCCATGTGGCTAAGGAAAAGAACGCACATGCATTGACTCAAGTGTATACATGTGGTTTAGGAAAAGAACATACATGCAATGTCACCAGTGGATCAAGGTGGTTTAGGAAAATAACACACATGCAATGTCACCAATGGATCCATGTGGTTTATGAAAAGAACAAACATGCAATGTCACTAGTGGATCAATGGGGTTTAGGAAAAGAACACACGTGCAATGCCACTGGTGGATCAATGTGGCTTGGAAAAGAATACACATGCAGTGTCACTAGTCGATCAATGTGGTTTATGAAAATAACACACATTAATGTCCCCAGTGGATCAATGTGGTTTAGAAAAAGAACACACATGTAGTGACTCTAGTAGATCAATGTAGTTTAGGAAAAGAACACACATGTAATTTTACCAGTGGATCCATGTGGTTTAGGAAAAGAACACAGATGCATTAACTCTAGTGGATACATGTGGTTTAGGAAAAGAACACACATGAAATTTCACAAGTGGATCCATGCGGTTTAGGAAAAGAACGCACATGCATTGACTCTAGTGGATACATGTGGTTTAAGAAAAGAACACACATACAATGTCACGACTGGATCCATGTGATTTAGGAAAAGAACATACATGCATTAAGTCTAGTGGATACATGTGGTTTAGGAAAATTACACACATGCAATGACTCTATTGGACCAATGTGGTTTAAAAAAAGAACACATATGCAATGGCACAAGTGGATCAATGTGGTTTAGGAAAAGAACACACATGCAATGTCACCAATGGCTCCATGTGGTTTAGAAAACGAACATATATGCAATGACCCTAGTGGATCAATGTGGTTTAGGAAAAGAACACACATGCAATGTCACTAGTGGATTAATGTGGTATAGGAAAAGAACACACATGCAATGACTCTGGTGGATCAATGTGGTTTAATAAAAGAACGAACATGCAATGTCATTAGTGGGTCAATGTGCTTTAGGAAAAGAAGACACATGCAATGACTCTAGTGGATCTATGTGGTTTAGGAAAAGAACACACATGCAATGACTCTAGTGGATCAATGTGGTTTAGAAAAATAACACACATGCAATTACTCTAGTGGACCCATTTGGTTTAGGATAAGAACACACATGCAATGACTCCAATATCTCCATGTGGTTTAGAAAAAGAACACCCATGCAATGTCACTAGTGGATCAATGTGGTTTATGAAAAGAACACACATGAAATGTCACTTGTGGATCAATGTGGTTTAGGAAAATAAAACACATGCATTGACTCTAGTGGACCCATGTGGTTTAGGAAAACACATACATGCAATGTATCTAGTGGATGACTGTGGTTTAGGAAAAGAACGCACATGCAATGACTTCACTTGATCAATGTGGTTTAGGAAAAGAACGCACATGCAGTGACTCTAGTGGATCCATATGGTTTAGGAATAGAACACACATGCAATTTCACCTGCGGATCCATGTGGTTTAGGAAAAGAACGCACATGCATTGACTCAAGTGGACCCATGTGGTTTAGGAAAATAACACACATGAAATGTCAATAGTGGATCCATGTGGTTTAGGAAAACAACACACGTGCATTGACTCTAGTGGATACATGTGGTTTAGGAAAAGAACACACATGCAATGTCACAAGTGGATCAATGTGGTTTAGGAAAATAACACACATGCAATGACTCTAGTGGATCAATGTGGTTTAGGAAAATAACACACATGCATTGACTCTAGTGGATACATGTGGTTTAGGAATAGAACACACATGCAATGACTTTAGTGGATCAATGTGGTTTAGGAAAATAACACACATGCAATGACTCTAGTGGATCAATGTGGTTTAGGAAAAACAACACACATGCAATGGCATTAGTGGATCAATGTGTTTGAGGAAAAGAACACACATGCAATGTCACCACTGGATTCATGTGGTTTAGGAAAATAACATACATGCAATCACTCTAGTGGATCAATGTGGTTTAGGAAAAGAACACACATACAATGTCACCAGTGGGTCAATGTGTATATGAAAAGAACACACATGTAATGACTCTAGTGGATCAATGTGGTTTAGTAAAAAAACGAACATGCAATGTCACAAGTGGATCAATGTGCTTTAGGAAAAGAACACACATGCAATGACTCTAGTGGATATATGTGGTTTAGGAAAAGAACACACATGTAGTGACTCTAGTGGATTAATGTGGTTTAGAAAAAGAACACACATGCAATGACTCTAGTAGATCCATGTGGTTTAGGAAATGAACACACATGCAATGACTCTAGTGTCTCCATGTCGTTTAGAAAAAGAACACCCATGCAATTTCACTAGTGGATCCATGTGGCTTAGGAAAAGAACACACTTGAAATGTCACATGTGGATCAATGTGGTTTAGGAAAAGAAAAGACATGCAATGATTCTAGTGGATCCATGTGGTTTAGGAAAAGAACACACATGCAATGACTCCACTTGATCAATGTGGTTTAGGAAAAGAACGCACATGAAGTGACTCTTGTGGATAAATGTGGTTTAGGAATATAACACACACGCAATGACTCTAGTAGATCAATGTGGATTAGGAAAAGGACAGACATGCAATGTCACCAGTGGATCAATGTAGTCTAGAAAAAGAACACACATGCAATGACTCTAGTGGAATAATGTAGTTTCGGAAAAGAACACACATGCAATTTCACAAGTGGATCCATGTGGTTTAGGAAAAGAAGACACATGCATTAACTCTAGTGGATACATGTGGTTTAGGAAAAGAACACACATGCAATTTCACCCGTGGATCCATGTGGTTTAGGAAAAGAACGCACATGCATTGACTCAAGTGGATACATGTGGTTTAGGAAAATAACACACATGAAATGTCACCAGTGGATCCATGTGGTTTAGGAAAACAACACACGTGCATCGACTCTAGTGGATACATGTGGTTTAGGAAAAGAACACACATCCAATGTCACAAGTGGATCAATGTGGTTTAGGAAAATAACACACATGCAATGACTCTAGTGGATCAATGTGGTTTAGGAAAATAACACACATGCAATGACTCTAGTGGATCAATGTGGTTTAGGAAAAACTACACACATGCAATGGAATCAGTGGATCAATGTGGTTTAGGAAAATAACACACATGCAATGTCACTAGTGGATCAATGTGGTTTAGGAAAAGAACACACATGAAATGTCACTTGTGGATCAATGTGGTTTAGGAAAATAAAACACATGCATTGACTCTAGTGGATCCATGTGGTTTAGGAAAACACACAAGGGCAATGTATCTAGTGGATGAATGTGGTTTAGGAAAAGAACACACATGCAATGACTTCACTTGATCAATGTGGTTTAGGAAAAGAACGCACATGCAGTGACTCTAGTGGATCCATATGGTTTAGGAATAGAACACACATGCAATGACTCTAGTGGATGAATGTGGTTTAGGAAAAGAACACACATGCAATGACTCCACTTGATCAATGTGGTTTAGGAAAAGAACGAACATGCAGTGACTCTAGTGGATCAATTCGGTTTAGGAATAGAACACACGTGTAATTTCACCAGTGGATCCATGTGGTTTAGGAAAAGAACACACATCCATTAAATCTAGTGGATACATGTGGTTTAGGAATAGAACACACAAGCAATTTCACCAGTGGAAACATGTGGTTTAGGAAAAGAACACACATGCAATGTCACTAGTGGATCAATGTGGTTTAGAAAAAGAACACACATGCAATGACTCTAGTGTATCAATGTAGTTTAGGAAATGAACACACATGCAATTTCACGAGTGGATCCATGTCGTTTAGGAAAAGAACACACATGCAATTTGACAAGTGGATCCATGTGGCTAAGGAAAAGAATGAACATGCATTGACTCAAGTGGATACATGTGGTTTAGGAAAAGAACACACATGAAATTTGACAAGTGGATCCATGTGGTTAAGGAAAAGAACACACATGCATTAACTCAAGTGGATACATGTGGTTTAGGAAAAGAACACACATGCAATGTGACCAGTGGATCAAGGTGGTTTAGGAAAAGAACACGCATGCAATGACTCCACTTGATCAATCTTGTTTAGGAAAAGAAATGTGGTTTAGGAATAGAACACACATGCAATGAATCTAGTGCATTAACGTGGTTTAGGAAAAGAACACACATGCAATGTCACTAGTGGATCAATGTGGTTTAGAAAAAGAACACACATGCAATGACTCTAGTGGATCAATGTAGTTTAGGAAAAGAACACACATGCAATTTCACGAGTGGATCCATGTCGGTTAGGAAATGAACACACATGCATTAACTCTGGTGGATACATGTGGTTTAGGAAAAGAACACACATGCAATTTGACAAGTGGATCCATGTGGCTAAGGAAAAGAACGCACATGCATTGACTCAAGTGTATACATGTGGTTTAGGAAAAGAACATACATGCAATGTCACCAGTGGATCAAGGTGGTTTAGGAAAATAACACACATGCAATGTCACCAATGGATCCATGTGGTTTATGAAAAGAACAAACATGCAATGTCACTAGTGGATCAATGGGGTTTAGGAAAAGAACACACGTGCAATGCCACTGGTGGATCAATGTGGCTTGGAAAAGAATACACATGCAGTGTCACTAGTCGATCAATGTGGTTTATGAAAATAACACACATGCAATGTCCCCAGTGGATCAATGTGGTTTAGAAAAAGAACACACATGTAGTGACTCTAGTAGATCAATGTAGTTTAGGAAAAGAACACACATGCAATTTCACGAGTGGATCCATGTCGGTTAGGAAATGAACACACATGCATTAACTCTGGTGGATACATGTGGTTTAGGAAAAGAACACACATGCAATTTGACAAGTGGATCCATGTGGCTAAGGAAAAGAACGCACATGCATTGACTCAAGTGTATACATGTGGTTTAGGAAAAGAACATACATGCAATGTCACCAGTGGATCAAGGTGGTTTAGGAAAATAACACACATGCAATGTCACCAATGGATCCATGTGGTTTATGAAAAGAACAAACATGCAATGTCACTAGTGGATCAATGGGGTTTAGGAAAAGAACACACGTGCAATGCCACTGGTGGATCAATGTGGCTTGGAAAAGAATACACATGCAGTGTCACTAGTCGATCAATGTGGTTTATGAAAATAACACACATTAATGTCCCCAGTGGATCAATGTGGTTTAGAAAAAGAACACACATGTAGTGACTCTAGTAGATCAATGTAGTTTAGGAAAAGAACACACATGTAATTTTACCAGTGGATCCATGTGGTTTAGGAAAAGAACACAGATGCATTAACTCTAGTGGATACATGTGGTTTAGGAAAAGAACACACATGAAATTTCACAAGTGGATCCATGCGGTTTAGGAAAAGAACGCACATGCATTGACTCTAGTGGATACATGTGGTTTAAGAAAAGAACACACATACAATGTCACGACTGGATCCATGTGATTTAGGAAAAGAACATACATGCATTAAGTCTAGTGGATACATGTGGTTTAGGAAAATTACACACATGCAATGACTCTAGTGGACCAATGTGGTTTAAAAAAAGAACACATATGCAATGGCACAAGTGGATCAATGTGGTTTAGGAAAAGAACACACATGCAATGTCACCAATGGCTCCATGTGGTTTAGAAAACGAACATATATGCAATGACCCTAGTGGATCAATGTGGTTTAGGAAAAGAACACACATGCAATGTCACTAGTGGATTAATGTGGTATAGGAAAAGAACACACATGCAATGACTCTGGTGGATCAATGTGGTTTAATAAAAGAACGAACATGCAATGTCATTAGTGGGTCAATGTGCTTTAGGAAAAGAAGACACATGCAATGACTCTAGTGGATCTATGTGGTTTAGGAAAAGAACACACATGCAATGACTCTAGTGGATCAATGTGGTTTAGAAAAATAACACACATGCAATTACTCTAGTGGACCCATTTGGTTTAGGATAAGAACACACATGCAATGACTCCAATATCTCCATGTGGTTTAGAAAAAGAACACCCATGCAATGTCACTAGTGGATCAATGTGGTTTATGAAAAGAACACACATGAAATGTCACTTGTGGATCAATGTGGTTTAGGAAAATAAAACACATGCATTGACTCTAGTGGACCCATGTGGTTTAGGAAAACACATACATGCAATGTATCTAGTGGATGACTGTGGTTTAGGAAAAGAACGCACATGCAATGACTTCACTTGATCAATGTGGTTTAGGAAAAGAACGCACATGCAGTGACTCTAGTGGATCCATATGGTTTAGGAATAGAACACACATGCAATTTCACCTGCGGATCCATGTGGTTTAGGAAAAGAACGCACATGCATTGACTCAAGTGGACCCATGTGGTTTAGGAAAATAACACACATGAAATGTCAATAGTGGATCCATGTGGTTTAGGAAAACAACACACGTGCATTGACTCTAGTGGATACATGTGGTTTAGGAAAAGAACACACATGCAATGTCACAAGTGGATCAATGTGGTTTAGGAAAATAACACACATGCAATGACTCTAGTGGATCAATGTGGTTTAGGAAAATAACACACATGCATTGACTCTAGTGGATACATGTGGTTTAGGAATAGAACACACATGCAATGACTTTAGTGGATCAATGTGGTTTAGGAAAATAACACACATGCAATGACTCTAGTGGATCAATGTGGTTTAGGAAAAACAACACACATGCAATGGCATTAGTGGATCAATGTGTTTGAGGAAAAGAACACACATGCAATGTCACCACTGGATTCATGTGGTTTAGGAAAATAACATACATGCAATCACTCTAGTGGATCAATGTGGTTTAGGAAAAGAACACACATACAATGTCACCAGTGGGTCAATGTGTATATGAAAAGAACACACATGTAATGACTCTAGTGGATCAATGTGGTTTAGTAAAAAAACGAACATGCAATGTCACAAGTGGATCAATGTGCTTTAGGAAAAGAACACACATGCAATGACTCTAGTGGATATATGTGGTTTAGGAAAAGAACACACATGTAGTGACTCTAGTGGATTAATGTGGTTTAGAAAAAGAACACACATGCAATGACTCTAGTAGATCCATGTGGTTTAGGAAATGAACACACATGCAATGACTCTAGTGTCTCCATGTCGTTTAGAAAAAGAACACCCATGCAATTTCACTAGTGGATCCATGTGGCTTAGGAAAAGAACACACTTGAAATGTCACATGTGGATCAATGTGGTTTAGGAAAAGAAAAGACATGCAATGATTCTAGTGGATCCATGTGGTTTAGGAAAAGAACACACATGCAATGACTCCACTTGATCAATGTGGTTTAGGAAAAGAACGCACATGAAGTGACTCTTGTGGATAAATGTGGTTTAGGAATATAACACACACGCAATGACTCTAGTAGATCAATGTGGATTAGGAAAAGGACAGACATGCAATGTCACCAGTGGATCAATGTAGTCTAGAAAAAGAACACACATGCAATGACTCTAGTGGAATAATGTAGTTTCGGAAAAGAACACACATGCAATTTCACAAGTGGATCCATGTGGTTTAGGAAAAGAAGACACATGCATTAACTCTAGTGGATACATGTGGTTTAGGAAAAGAACACACATGCAATTTCACCCGTGGATCCATGTGGTTTAGGAAAAGAACGCACATGCATTGACTCAAGTGGATACATGTGGTTTAGGAAAATAACACACATGAAATGTCACCAGTGGATCCATGTGGTTTAGGAAAACAACACACGTGCATCGACTCTAGTGGATACATGTGGTTTAGGAAAAGAACACACATCCAATGTCACAAGTGGATCAATGTGGTTTAGGAAAATAACACACATGCAATGACTCTAGTGGATCAATGTGGTTTAGGAAAATAACACACATGCAATGACTCTAGTGGATCAATGTGGTTTAGGAAAAACTACACACATGCAATGGAATCAGTGGATCAATGTGGTTTAGGAAAATAACACACATACAATGACTCTAGTGGATCAATGTGGTTTAGGAAAATAACACAAATGCAATGTCACCACTGGATCCATGTGGTTTAGGAAAATAACATACATGCAATGACTCTAGTGGATAAATGTGATTTAGGAAAAGAACACACATGCAATGTCACCAGTGGATCAATGTGTATAGGAAAAGAACACACATCCAATGACTCTAGTGGATATATGTGGTTTAGGAAAAGAACACACATGCAATGACTCTAGTGGATATATGTGGTTTAGGAAAAGAACACACATGCAGTGACTCTAGTGGATTAATGTGGTTTAGGAAAAGAACACACATGCAATGACTCTAGTGTCTCCATGTCGTTTAGAAAAAGAACATGCATGCAATTTCACTAGTGGATCCATGTGGTTTAGGAAAAGAACACAGATGAAATGTCACCTGTGGATCAATGTGCTTTAGGAAAAGAAAACACATGCAATGATTCTAGTGGATCCATGTGGTTTAGGAAAAGAACACACATGCAATGTCTCTAGTGGATGAATGTGGTTTAGGAAAAGTACACACATCCAATGACTCCACTTGATCAATGTGGTTTAGGAAAGGAACGCACATGCAGTGACTCTTGTGGATAAATGTGGTTTAGGAATAGAACACACATGCAATGACTCTAGTGGATCAATGTGGATTAGGAAAAGAACACACATGCAATGTCACTAGTGGATCAATGTAGTTTAGAAAAAGAACACACATGCAATGCCTCTAGTGGAACAATGTAGTTTAGGAAAAGAACACACATGCAATGTCACTAGTGGATCAATGTGGTTTAGAAAAAGAACACACATGCAATGACTCTAGTGTATCAATGTAGTTTAGGAAATGAACACACATGCAATTTCACGAGTGGATCCATGTCGTTTAGGAAAAGAACACACATGCAATTTGACAAGTGGATCCATGTGGCTAAGGAAAAGAATGAACATGCATTGACTCAAGTGGATACATGTGGTTTAGGAAAAGAACACACATGAAATTTGACAAGTGGATCCATGTGGTTAAGGAAAAGAACACACATGCATTAACTCAAGTGGATACATGTGGTTTAGGAAAAGAACACACATGCAATGTGACCAGTGGATCAAGGTGGTTTAGGAAAAGAACACGCATGCAATGACTCCACTTGATCAATCTTGTTTAGGAAAAGAAATGTGGTTTAGGAATAGAACACACATGCAATGAATCTAGTGCATTAACGTGGTTTAGGAAAAGAACACACATGCAATGTCACTAGTGGATCAATGTGGTTTAGAAAAAGAACACACATGCAATGACTCTAGTGGATCAATGTAGTTTAGGAAAAGAACACACATGCAATTTCACGAGTGGATCCATGTCGGTTAGGAAATGAACACACATGCATTAACTCTGGTGGATACATGTGGTTTAGGAAAAGAACACACATGCAATTTGACAAGTGGATCCATGTGGCTAAGGAAAAGAACGCACATGCATTGACTCAAGTGTATACATGTGGTTTAGGAAAAGAACATACATGCAATGTCACCAGTGGATCAAGGTGGTTTAGGAAAATAACACACATGCAATGTCACCAATGGATCCATGTGGTTTATGAAAAGAACAAACATGCAATGTCACTAGTGGATCAATGGGGTTTAGGAAAAGAACACACGTGCAATGCCACTGGTGGATCAATGTGGCTTGGAAAAGAATACACATGCAGTGTCACTAGTCGATCAATGTGGTTTATGAAAATAACACACATGCAATGTCCCCAGTGGATCAATGTGGTTTAGAAAAAGAACACACATGTAGTGACTCTAGTAGATCAATGTAGTTTAGGAAAAGAACACACATGTAATTTTACCAGTGGATCCATGTGGTTTAGGAAAAGAACACAGATGCATTAACTCTAGTGGATACATGTGGTTTAGGAAAAGAACACACATGAAATTTCACAAGTGGATCCATGCGGTTTAGGAAAAGAACGCACATGCATTGACTCTAGTGGATACATGTGGTTTAAGAAAAGAACACACATACAATGTCACGACTGGATCCATGTGATTTAGGAAAAGAACATACATGCATTAAGTCTAGTGGATACATGTGGTTTAGGAAAATTACACACATGCAATGACTCTAGTGGACCAATGTGGTTTAAAAAAAGAACACATATGCAATGGCACAAGTGGATCAATGTGGTTTAGGAAAAGAACACACATGCAATGTCACCAATGGCTCCATGTGGTTTAGAAAACGAACATATATGCAATGACCCTAGTGGATCAATGTGGTTTAGGAAAAGAACACACATGCAATGTCACTAGTGGATTAATGTGGTATAGGAAAAGAACACACATGCAATGACTCTGGTGGATCAATGTGGTTTAATAAAAGAACGAACATGCAATGTCATTAGTGGGTCAATGTGCTTTAGGAAAATAAGACACATGCAATGACTCTAGTGGATCTATGTGGTTTAGGAAAAGAACACACATGCAATGACTCTAGTGGATCAATGTGGTTTAGAAAAATAACACACATGCAATTACTCTAGTGGACCCATTTGGTTTAGGATAAGAACACACATGCAATGACTCCAATATCTCCATGTGGTTTAGAAAAAGAACACCCATGCAATGTCACTAGTGGATCAATGTGGTTTATGAAAAGAACACACATGAAATGTAACTTGTGGATCAATGTGGTTTAGGAAAATAAAACACATGCATTGACTCTAGTGGACCCATGTGGTTTAGGAAAACACATACATGCAATGTATCTAGTGGATGACTGTGGTTTAGGAAAAGAACGCACATGCAATGACTTCACTTGATCAATGTGGTTTAGGAAAAGAACGCACATGCAGTGACTCTAGTGGATCCATATGGTTTAGGAATAGAACACACATGCAATTTCACCTGCGGATCCATGTGGTTTAGGAAAAGAACGCACATGCATTGACTCAAGTGGACCCATGTGGTTTAGGAAAATAACACACATGAAATGTCAATAGTGGATCCATGTGGTTTAGGAAAACAACACACGTGCATTGACTCTAGTGGATACATGTGGTTTAGGAAAAGAACACACATGCAATGTCACAAGTGGATCAATGTGGTTTAGGAAAATAACACACATGCAATGACTCTAGTGGATCAATGTGGTTTAGGAAAATAACACACATGCATTGACTCTAGTGGATACATGTGGTTTAGGAATAGAACACACATGCAATGACTTTAGTGGATCAATGTGGTTTAGGAAAATAACACACATGCAATGACTCTAGTGGATCAATGTGGTTTAGGAAAAACAACACACATGCAATGGCATTAGTGGATCAATGTGTTTGAGGAAAAGAACACACATGCAATGTCACCACTGGATTCATGTGGTTTAGGAAAATAACATACATGCAATCACTCTAGTGGATCAATGTGGTTTAGGAAAAGAACACACATACAATGTCACCAGTGGGTCAATGTGTATATGAAAAGAACACACATGTAATGACTCTAGTGGATCAATGTGGTTTAGTAAAAAAACGAACATGCAATGTCACAAGTGGATCAATGTGCTTTAGGAAAAGAACACACATGCAATGACTCTAGTGGATATATGTGGTTTAGGAAAAGAACACACATGTAGTGACTCTAGTGGATTAATGTGGTTTAGAAAAAGAACACACATGCAATGACTCTAGTAGATCCATGTGGTTTAGGAAATGAACACACATGCAATGACTCTAGTGTCTCCATGTCGTTTAGAAAAAGAACACCCATGCAATTTCACTAGTGGATCCATGTGGCTTAGGAAAAGAACACACTTGAAATGTCACATGTGGATCAATGTGGTTTAGGAAAAGAAAAGACATGCAATGATTCTAGTGGATCCATGTGGTTTAGGAAAAGAACACACATGCAATGACTCCACTTGATCAATGTGGTTTAGGAAAAGAACGCACATGAAGTGACTCTTGTGGATAAATGTGGTTTAGGAATATAACACACACGCAATGACTCTAGTAGATCAATGTGGATTAGGAAAAGGACAGACATGCAATGTCACCAGTGGATCAATGTAGTCTAGAAAAAGAACACACATGCAATGACTCTAGTGGAATAATGTAGTTTCGGAAAAGAACACACATGCAATTTCACAAGTGGATCCATGTGGTTTAGGAAAAGAAGACACATGCATTAACTCTAGTGGATACATGTGGTTTAGGAAAAGAACACACATGCAATTTCACCCGTGGATCCATGTGGTTTAGGAAAAGAACGCACATGCATTGACTCAAGTGGATACATGTGGTTTAGGAAAATAACACACATGAAATGTCACCAGTGGATCCATGTGGTTTAGGAAAACAACACACGTGCATCGACTCTAGTGGATACATGTGGTTTAGGAAAAGAACACACATCCAATGTCACAAGTGGATCAATGTGGTTTAGGAAAATAACACACATGCAATGACTCTAGTGGATCAATGTGGTTTAGGAAAATAACACACATGCAATGACTCTAGTGGATCAATGTGGTTTAGGAAAAACTACACACATGCAATGGAATCAGTGGATCAATGTGGTTTAGGAAAATAACACACATACAATGACTCTAGTGGATCAATGTGGTTTAGGAAAATAACACAAATGCAATGTCACCACTGGATCCATGTGGTTTAGGAAAATAACATACATGCAATGACTCTAGTGGATAAATGTGATTTAGGAAAAGAACACACATGCAATGTCACCAGTGGATCAATGTGTATAGGAAAAGAACACACATCCAATGACTCTAGTGGATATATGTGGTTTAGGAAAAGAACACACATGCAATGACTCTAGTGGATATATGTGGTTTAGGAAAAGAACACACATGCAGTGACTCTAGTGGATTAATGTGGTTTAGGAAAAGAACACACATGCAATGACTCTAGTGTCTCCATGTCGTTTAGAAAAAGAACATCCATGCAATTTCACTAGTGGATCCATGTGGTTTAGGAAAAGAACACAGATGAAATGTCACCTGTGGATCAATGTGCTTTAGGAAAAGAAAACACATGCAATGATTCTAGTGGATCCATGTGGTTTAGGAAAAGAACACACATGCAATGTCTCTAGTGGATGAATGTGGTTTAGGAAAAGTACACACATCCAATGACTCCACTTGATCAATGTGGTTTAGGAAAGGAACGCACATGCAGTGACTCTTGTGGATAAATGTGGTTTAGGAATAGAACACACATGCAATGACTCTAGTGGATCAATGTGGATTAGGGAAAGAACACACATGCAATGTCACTAGTGGATCAATGTAGTTTAGAAAAAGAACACACATGCAATGCCTCTAGTGGAACAATGTAGTTTAGGAAAAGAACACACATGCAATTTCACAAGTGGATCCATGTGGTTTAGGAAAAGACCACACATGCATTAACTCTAGTGGATACATGTGGTTTAGGAAAAGAACGCACATGCAATTTCACCTATGGATCCATGTGGTTTAGGAAAAGAACGCACATGCATTGACTCAAGGGGATACATGTGGTTTAGGAAAATAACACACATGAAATGTCACTAGTGGATCCATATGGTTTAGGAAAACAACACACATGCATTGACTCTAGTGGATACATGTTGTTTAGGAAAAGAACACACATGCAATGTCACAAGTGGATCAATGTGGTTTAGGAAAATAACATACATGCAATGACTCTAGTGGATCAATGTGGTTTAGGAAAATAACACACATGCAATGACTCTAGTCGATACATGTGGTTTAGGAATAGAACACACATGCAATGACACTAGTGGATCAATGTGGTTTAGGAATAGAACACACATGCAATGACACTAGTGGATCAATGTGGTTTAGGAAAATAACACACATGCAATGACTCTAGTGGATCATTCTGGATTAGGAAAAGAACACACATGCAATGTCACCACTGGATCAATGTAGTTTAGAAAAAGGACACACATGCAATGACTCTAGAGGAACAATGTAGTTTAGGAAAAGAACACACATGCAATTTCACAAGTGGATCCATGTGGTTTAGGAAAAGAAAACACATGCATTAGCTCTAGTGGATACATGTGGTTTAGGAAAAGAATGCACATGCAATTTCACCTGTGGATCCATGTGGTTTAGGAAAAGAATGCATATGCATTGACTCAAGTGGACCCATGTGGTTTAGGAAAATAACACACATGAAATGTCAATAGTGGATCCATGTGGTTTAGGAAAACAACACACGTGCATTGACTCTAGTGGATACATGTGGTTTAGGAAAAGAACACACATGCAATGTCACAAGTGGATCAATGTGGTTTAGGAAAATAACACACATGCAATGACTCTAGTGGATCAATGTGGTTTAGGAAAATAACACACATGCATTGACTCTAGTGGATACATGTGGTTTAGGAATAGAACACACATGCAATGACTTTAGTGGATCAATGTGGTTTAGGAAAATAACACACATGCAATGACTCTAGTGGATCAATGTGGTTTAGGAAAAACAACACACATGCAATGGCATCAGTGGATCAATGTGTTTGAGGAAAAGAACACACATGCAATGTCACCACTGGATTCATGTGGTTTAGGAAAATAACATACATGCAATCACTCTAGTGGATCAATGTGGTTTAGGAAAAGAACACACATACAATGTCACTAGTGGGTCAATGTGTGTATGAAAAGAACACACATGCAATGACTCTAGTGGATCAATGTGGTTTAGTAAAAAAACGAACATGCAATGTCACAAGTGGATCAATGTGCTTTAGGAAAAGAACACACATGCAATGACTCTAGTGGATATATGTGGTTTAGGAAAAGAACACACATGCAGTGACTCTAGTGGATTAATGTGGTTTAGAAAAAGAACACACATGCAATGACTCTAGTAGATCCATGTGGTTTAGGAAATGAACACACATGCAATGACTCTAGTGTCTCCATGTCGTTTAGAAAAAGAACACCCATGCAATTTCACTAGTGGATCCATGTGGCTTAGGAAAAGAACACACTTGAAATGTCACATGTGGATCAATGTGGTTTAGGAAAAGAAAAGACATGCAATGATTCTAGTGGATCCATGTGGTTTAGGAAAAGAACACACATGCAATGACTCCACTTGATCAATGTGGTTTAGGAAAAGAACGCACATGAAGTGACTCTTGTGGATAAATGTGGTTTAGGAATATAACACACACGCAATGACTCTAGTAGATCAATGTGGATTAGGAAAAGGACACACATGCAATGTCACCAGTGGATCAATGTAGTCTAGAAAAAGAACACACATGCAATGACTCTAGTGGAATAATGTAGTTTCGGAAAAGAACACACATGCAATTTCACAAGTGGATCCATGTGGTTTAGGAAAAGAAGACACATGCATTAACTCTAGTGGATACATGTGGTTTAGGAAAAGAACACACATGCAATTTCACCCGTGGATCCATGTGGTTTAGGAAAAGAACGCACATGCATTGACTCAAGTGGATACATGTGGTTTAGGAAAATAACACACATGAAATGTCACCAGTGGATCCATGTGGTTTAGGAAAACAACACACGTGCATCGACTCTAGTGGATACATGTGGTTTAGGAAAAGAACACACATCCAATGTCACAAGTGGATCAATGTGGTTTAGGAAAATAACACACATGCAATGACTCTAGTGGATCGATGTGGTTTAGGAAAATAACACACATGCAATGACTCTAGTGGATCAATGTGGTTTAGGAAAAACTACACACATGCAATGGCATCAGTGGATCAATGTGGTTTAGGAAAATAACACACATACAATGACTCTAGTGGATCAATGTGGTTTAGGAAAATAACACAAATGCAATGTCACCACTAGATCCATGTGGTTTAGGAAAATAACATACATGCAATGACTCTAGTGGATAAATGTGATTTAGGAAAAGAACACACATGCAATGTCACCAGTGGATCAATGTGTATAGGAAAAGAACACACATCCAATGACTCTAGTGGATATATGTGGTTTAGGAAAAGAACACACATGCAATGACTCTAGTGGATATATGTGGTTTAGGAAAAGAACACACATGCAGTGACTCTAGTGGATTAATGTGGTTTAGGAAAAGAACACACATGCAATGACTCTAGTGTCTCCATGTCGTTTAGAAAAAGAACATCCATGCAATTTCACTAGTGGATCCATGTGGTTTAGGAAAAGAACACAGATGAAATGTCACCTGTGGATCAATGTGCTTTAGGAAAAGAAAACACATGCAATGATTCTAGTGGATCCATGTGGTTTAGGAAAAGAACACACATGCAATGTCTCTAGTGGATGAATGTGGTTTAGGAAAAGTACACACATGCAATGACTCCACTTGATCAATGTGGTTTAGGAAAGGAACGCACATGCAGTGACTCTTGTGGATAAATGTGGTTTAGGAATAGAACACACATGCAATGACTCTAGTGGATCAATGTGGATTAGGAAAAGAACACACATGCAATGTCACTAGTGGATCAATGTAGTTTAGAAAAAGAACACACATGCAATGCCTCTAGTGGAACAATGTAGTTTAGGAAAAGAACACACATGCAATTTCACAAGTGGATCCATGTGGTTTAGGAAAAGACCACACATGCATTAACTCTAGTGGATACATGTGGTTTAGGAAAAGAACGCACATGCAATTTCACCTATGGATCCATGTGGTTTAGAAAAAGAACGCACATGCATTGACTCAAGGGGATACATGTGGTTTAGGAAAATAACACACATGAAATGTCACTAGTGGATCCATATGGTTTAGGAAAACAACACACATGCATTGACTCTAGTGGATACATGTTGTTTAGGAAAAGAACACACATGCAATGTCACAAGTGGATCAATGTGGTTTAGGAAAATAACATACATGCAATGACTCTAGTGGATCAATGTGGTTTAGGAAAATAACACACATGCAATGACTCTAGTCGATACATGTGGTTTAGGAATAGAACACACATGCAATGACACTAGTGGATCAATGTGGTTTAGGAATAGAACACACATGCAATGACACTAGTGGATCAATGTGGTTTAGGAAAATAACACACATGCAATGACTCTAGTGGATCATTGTGGATTAGGAAAAGAACACACATGCAATGTCACCACTGGATCAATGTAGTTTAGAAAAAGGACACACATGCAATGACTCTAGAGGAACAATGTAGTTTAGGAAAAGAACACACATGCAATTTCACAAGTGGATCCATGTGGTTTAGGAAAAGAAAACACATGCATTAGCTCTAGTGGATACATGTGGTTTAGGAAAAGAATGCACATGCAATTTCACCTGTGGATCCATGTGGTTTAGGAAAAGAATGCATATGCATTGACTCAAGTGGACCCATGTGGTTTAGGAAAATAACACACATGAAATGTCAATAGTGGATCCATGTGGTTTAGGAAAACAACACACGTGCATTGACTCTAGTGGATACATGTGGTTTAGGAAAAGAACACACATGCAATGTCACAAGTGGATCAATGTGGTTTAGGAAAATAACACACATGCAATGACTCTAGTGGATCAATGTGGTTTAGGAAAATAACACACATGCATTGACTCTAGTGGATACATGTGGTTTAGGAATAGAACACACATGCAATGACTTTAGTGGATCAATGTGGTTTAGGAAAATAACACACATGCAATGACTCTAGTGGATCAATGTGGTTTAGGAAAAACAACACACATGCAATGGCATCAGTGGATCAATGTGTTTGAGGAAAAGAACACACATGCAATGTCACCACTGGATTCATGTGGTTTAGGAAAATAACATACATGCAATCACTCTAGTGGATCAATGTGGTTTAGGAAAAGAACACACATACAATGTCACCAGTGGGTCAATGTGTGTATGAAAAGAACACACATGCAATGACTCTAGTGGATCAATGTGGTTTAGTAAAAAAACGAACATGCAATGTCACAAGTGGATCAATGTGCTTTAGGAAAAGAACACACATGCAATGACTCTAGTGGATATATGTGGTTTAGGAAAAGAACACACATGCAGTGACTCTAGTGGATTAATGTGGTTTAGAAAAAGAACACACATGCAATGACTCTAGTAGATCCATGTGGTTTAGGAAATGAACACACATGCAATGACTCTAGTGTCTCCATGTCGTTTAGAAAAAGAACACCCATGCAATTTCACTAGTGGATCCATGTGGCTTAGGAAAAGAACACACTTGAAATGTCACATGTGGATCAATGTGGTTTAGGAAAAGAAAAGACATGCAATGATTCTAGTGGATCCATGTGGTTTAGGAAAAGAACACACATGCAATGACTCCACTTGATCAATGTGGTTTAGGAAAAGAACGCACATGAAGTGACTCTTGTGGATAAATGTGGTTTAGGAATATAACACACACGCAATGACTCTAGTAGATCAATGTGGATTAGGAAAAGGACACACATGCAATGTCACCAGTGGATCAATGTAGTCTAGAAAAAGAACACACATGCAATGACTCTAGTGGAATAATGTAGTTTCGGAAAAGAACACACATGCAATTTCACAAGTGGATCCATGTGGTTTAGGAAAAGAAGACACATGCATTAACTCTAGTGGATACATGTGGTTTAGGAAAAGAACACACATGCAATTTCACCCGTGGATCCATGTGGTTTAGGAAAAGAACGCACATGCATTGACTCAAGTGGATACATGTGGTTTAGGAAAATAACACACATGAAATGTCACCAGTGGATCCATGTGGTTTAGGAAAACAACACACGTGCATCGACTCTAGTGGATACATGTGGTTTAGGAAAAGAACACACATCCAATGTCACAAGTGGATCAATGTGGTTTAGGAAAATAACACACATGCAATGACTCTAGTGGATCGATGTGGTTTAGGAAAATAACACACATGCAATGACTCTAGTGGATCAATGTGGTTTAGGAAAAACTACACACATGCAATGGCATCAGTGGATCAATGTGGTTTAGGAAAATAACACACATACAATGACTCTAGTGGATCAATGTGGTTTAGGAAAATAACACAAATGCAATGTCACCACTAGATCCATGTGGTTTAGGAAAATAACATACATGCAATGACTCTAGTGGATAAATGTGATTTAGGAAAAGAACACACATGCAATGTCACCAGTGGATCAATGTGTATAGGAAAAGAACACACATCCAATGACTCTAGTGGATATATGTGGTTTAGGAAAAGAACACACATGCAATGACTCTAGTGGATATATGTGGTTTAGGAAAAGAACACACATGCAGTGACTCTAGTGGATTAATGTGGTTTAGGAAAAGAACACACATGCAATGACTCTAGTGTCTCCATGTCGTTTAGAAAAAGAACATCCATGCAATTTCACTAGTGGATCCATGTGGTTTAGGAAAAGAACACAGATGAAATGTCACCTGTGGATCAATGTGCTTTAGGAAAAGAAAACACATGCAATGATTCTAGTGGATCCATGTGGTTTAGGAAAAGAACACACATGCAATGTCTCTAGTGGATGAATGTGGTTTAGGAAAAGTACACACATGCAATGACTCCACTTGATCAATGTGGTTTAGGAAAGGAACGCACATGCAGTGACTCTTGTGGATAAATGTGGTTTAGGAATAGAACACACATGCAATGACTCTAGTGGATCAATGTGGATTAGGAAAAGAACACACATGCAATGTCACTAGTGGATCAATGTAGTTTAGAAAAAGAACACACATGCAATGCCTCTAGTGGAACAATGTAGTTTAGGAAAAGAACACACATGCAATTTCACAAGTGGATCCATGTGGTTTAGGAAAAGACCACACATGCATTAACTCTAGTGGATACATGTGGTTTAGGAAAAGAACGCACATGCAATTTCACCTATGGATCCATGTGGTTTAGAAAAAGAACGCACATGCATTGACTCAAGGGGATACATGTGGTTTAGGAAAATAACACACATGAAATGTCACTAGTGGATCCATATGGTTTAGGAAAACAACACACATGCATTGACTCTAGTGGATACATGTTGTTTAGGAAAAGAACACACATGCAATGTCACAAGTGGATCAATGTGGTTTAGGAAAATAACATACATGCAATGACTCTAGTGGATCAATGTGGTTTAGGAAAATAACACACATGCAATGACTCTAGTCGATACATGTGGTTTAGGAATAGAACACACATGCAATGACACTAGTGGATCAATGTGGTTTAGGAATAGAACACACATGCAATGACACTAGTGGATCAATGTGGTTTAGGAAAATAACACACATGCAATGACTCTAGTGGATCATTGTGGATTAGGAAAAGAACACACATGCAATGTCACCACTGGATCAATGTAGTTTAGAAAAAGGACACACATGCAATGACTCTAGAGGAACAATGTAGTTTAGGAAAAGAACACACATGCAATTTCACAAGTGGATCCATGTGGTTTAGGAAAAGAAAACACATGCATTAGCTCTAGTGGATACATGTGGTTTAGGAAAAGAATGCACATGCAATTTCACCTGTGGATCCATGTGGTTTAGGAAAAGAATGCATATGCATTGACTCAAGTCGACCCATGTGGTTTAGGAAAATAACACACATGAAATGTCAATAGTGGATCCATGTGGTTTAGGAAAACAACACACGTGCATTGACTCTAGTGGATACATGTGGTTTAGGAAAAGAACACACATGCAATGTCACAAGTGGATCAATGTGGTTTAGGAAAATAACACACATGCAATGACTCTAGTGGATCAATGTGGTTTAGGAAAATAACACACATGCATTGACTCTAGTGGATACATGTGGTTTAGGAATAGAACACACATGCAATGACTTTAGTGGATCAATGTGGTTTAGGAAAATAACACACATGCAATGACTCTAGTGGATCAATGTGGTTTAGGAAAAACAACACACATGCAATGGCATCAGTGGATCAATGTGTTTGAGGAAAAGAACACACATGCAATGTCACCACTGGATTCATGTGGTTTAGGAAAATAACATACATGCAATCACTCTAGTGGATCAATGTGGTTTAGGAAAAGAACACACATACAATGTCACCAGTGGGTCAATGTGTGTATGAAAAGAACACACATGCAATGACTCTAGTGGATCAATGTGGTTTAGTAAAAAAACGAACATGCAATGTCACAAGTGGATCAATGTGCTTTAGGAAAAGAACACACATGCAATGACTCTAGTGGATATATGTGGTTTAGGAAAAGAACACACATGCAGTGACTCTAGTGGATTAATGTGGTTTAGAAAAAGAACACACATGCAATGACTCTAGTAGATCCATGTGGTTTAGGAAATGAACACACATGCAATGACTCTAGTGTCTCCATGTCGTTTAGAAAAAGAACACCCATGCAATTTCACTAGTGGATCCATGTGGCTTAGGAAAAGAACACACTTGAAATGTCACATGTGGATCAATGTGGTTTAGGAAAAGAAAAGACATGCAATGATTCTAGTGGATCCATGTGGTTTAGGAAAAGAACACACATGCAATGACTCCACTTGATCAATGTGGTTTAGGAAAAGAACGCACATGAAGTGACTCTTGTGGATAAATGTGGTTTAGGAATATAACACACACGCAATGACTCTAGTAGATCAATGTGGATTAGGAAAAGGACACACATGCAATGTCACCAGTGGATCAATGTAGTCTAGAAAAAGAACACACATGCAATGACTCTAGTGGAATAATGTAGTTTCGGAAAAGAACACACATGCAATTTCACAAGTGGATCCATGTGGTTTAGGAAAAGAAGACACATGCATTAACTCTAGTGGATACATGTGGTTTAGGAAAAGAACACACATGCAATTTCACCCGTGGATCCATGTGGTTTAGGAAAAGAACGCACATGCATTGACTCAAGTGGATACATGTGGTTTAGGAAAATAACACACATGAAATGTCACCAGTGGATCCATGTGGTTTAGGAAAACAACACACGTGCATCGACTCTAGTGGATACATGTGGTTTAGGAAAAGAACACACATCCAATGTCACAAGTGGATCAATGTGGTTTAGGAAAATAACACACATGCAATGACTCTAGTGGATCGATGTGGTTTAGGAAAATAACACACATGCAATGACTCTAGTGGATCAATGTGGTTTAGGAAAAACTACACACATGCAATGGCATCAGTGGATCAATGTGGTTTAGGAAAATAACACACATACAATGACTCTAGTGGATCAATGTGGTTTAGGAAAATAACACAAATGCAATGTCACCACTGGATCCATGTGGTTTAGGAAAATAACATACATGCAATGACTCTAGTGGATAAATGTGATTTAGGAAAAGAACACACATGCAATGTCACCAGTGGATCAATGTGTATAGGAAAAGAACACACATCCAATGACTCTAGTGGATATATGTGGTTTAGGAAAAGAACACACATGCAATGACTCTAGTGGATATATGTGGTTTAGGAAAAGAACACACATGCAGTGACTCTAGTGGATTAATGTGGTTTAGGAAAAGAACACACATGCAATGACTCTAGTGTCTCCATGTCGTTTAGAAAAAGAACATCCATGCAATTTCACTAGTGGATCCATGTGGTTTAGGAAAAGAACACAGATGAAATGTCACCTGTGGATCAATGTGCTTTAGGAAAAGAAAACACATGCAATGATTCTAGTGGATCCATGTGGTTTAGGAAAAGAACACACATGCAATGTCTCTAGTGGATGAATGTTGTTTAGGAAAAGTACACACATGCAATGACTCCACTTGATCAATGTGGTTTAGGAAAGGAACGCACATGCAGTGACTCTTGTGGATAAATGTGGTTTAGGAATAGAACACACATGCAATGACTCTAGTGGATCAATGTGGATTAGGAAAAGAACACACATGCAATGTCACTAGTGGATCAATGTAGTTTAGAAAAAGAACACACATGCAATGCCTCTAGTGGAACAATGTAGTTTAGGAAAAGAACACACATGCAATTTCACAAGTGGATCCATGTGGTTTAGGAAAAGACCACACATGCATTAACTCTAGTGGATACATGTGGTTTAGGAAAAGAACGCACATGCAATTTCACCTATGGATCCATGTGGTTTAGGAAAAGAACGCACATGCATTGACTCAAGGGGATACATGTGGTTTAGGAAAATAACACACATGAAATGTCACTAGTGGATCCATATGGTTTAGGAAAACAACACACATGCATTGACTCTAGTGGATACATGTTGTTTAGGAAAAGAACACACATGCAATGTCACAAGTGGATCAATGTGGTTTAGGAAAATAACATACATGCAATGACTCTAGTGGATCAATGTGGTTTAGGAAAATAACACACATGCAATGACTCTAGTCGATACATGTGGTTTAGGAATAGAACACACATGCAATGACACTAGTGGATCAATGTGGTTTAGGAATAGAACACACATGCAATGACACTAGTGGATCAATGTGGTTTAGGAAAATAACACACATGCAATGACTCTAGTGGATCATTGTGGATTAGGAAAAGAACACACATGCAATGTCACCACTGGATCAATGTAGTTTAGAAAAAGGACACACATGCAATGACTCTAGAGGAACAATGTAGTTTAGGAAAAGAACACACATGCAATTTCACAAGTGGATCCATGTGGTTTAGGAAAAGAAAACACATGCATTAGCTCTAGTGGATACATGTGGTTTTGGAAAAGAATGCACATGCAATTTCACCTGTGGATCCATGTGGTTTAGGAAAAAAGAATGCATATGCATTGACTCAAGTGGATACATGTGGTTTAGGAAAATAACACACATGAAATGTCACTAGTGGATCCATGTGGTTTAGGAAAAGAACGCACATGCATTGACTCAAGTGGATACATGTGGTTTAGGAAAATAACACACATGAAATGTCACAAGTGGATCCATGTGGTTTAGGAAAACAACACACGTGCATTGACTCTAGTGGATACATGTGGTTTAGGAAAAGAACACACATGCAATGTCACAAGTGGATCAATGTGGTTTAGGAAAATAACACACTTGCAATGACTCTAGTGGATTAATGTGGTTTAGGAAAATAACACACATGCATTGACTCTAGTGGATATATGTGGTTTAGGAAAAGAACACACATGCAATTTTACAAGTGGATCCATGTGGTTTAGGAAAAGAACACACATGCATTAACTCTAGTGGATACATGTGGTTTAGGAAAACAACACACATGCAATTTCACCTATGGATCCATGTGGTTTAGGAAAAGAACGCACATGCATTTACTCAAGTGGATACATGTGGTTTAGGAAAATAACACACATTAAATGTCACAAGTGGATCCATGTGGTTTCGGAAAACAACACACGTGCATTGACTCTAGTGGATACATGTGGTTTAGGAAAAGAACACACATGCAATGTCACAAGTGGATCAATGTGGTTTAGGAAAATAACACACATGCAATGACTCTAGTGGATCAATGTGGTTTAGGAAAATAACACACATGCATTGACTCTAGTGGATACATGTGGTTTAGGAATAGAACACACATGCAATGACTCTAGTGAATCAATGTGGTTTAGGAAAATAACACACATTCAATGACTCTAGTGGATCAATGTGGTTTAGGAAAACAACACAAATGCAATGGCATTAGTGGATCAATGTGGTTTAGGAAAAGAACACACATGCAATGTCACCACTGGATCCATGTGGTTTAGGAAAATAACATACATGCAATGACTCTAGTGGATCAATGTGGTTTAGGAAAAAGAACACACATGCAATGTCACCAGTGGATCAATGTGTATAGGAAAAGAACACACATGCAATGACTCTAGTGGATCAATGTGGTTTAGTAAAAGAACGAACATGCAATGTCACTAGTGGATCAATGTGCTTTAGGAAAAGAACACACATGCAATGACTCTAGTGGATATATGTGGTTTAGGAAAAGAACACACATGTAATGACTCTAGTGGATATATGTGGTTTAGAAAAAGAACACACATGCAATGACTCTGGTAGATCCATGTGGTTTAGGAAAAGAACACACATGCAATGACTCTAGTGTCTCCCTGTCGTTTAGAAAAAGAACACCCATGCAATTTCACTAGTGGGTCCATGTGGTTTAGGAAAAGAGAACACATGCAATGGTTCTAGAGGATCCATGTGGTTTAGGAAAAGAACACACATGTAATGTCTCTAGTGGATGAATGTGGTTTAGGAAAAGTACACACATGGAATGACTCCACTTGATCAATGTGGTTTAGGAAAAGAACGCACATGTAGTGACTCTTGTGGATAAATGTGGTATAGGAATAGAACACACATGCAATGACTCTAGTGGATCATTGTGGATTAGGAAAAGAACACACATGCAATGTCACCACTGGATCAATGTAGTTTAGAAAAAGGACACACATGCAATGACTCTAGAGGAACAATGTAGTTTAGGAAAAGAACACACATGCAATTTCACAAGTGGATCCATGTGGTTTAGGAAAAGAAAACACATGCATTAGCTCTAGTGGATACATGTGGTTTAGGAAAAGAACGCACATGCAATGTCACAAGTGGATCAATGTGGTTTAGGAAAATAACACACATGCAATGACTCTAGTGGATTAATGTGGTTTAGGAAAATAACACACATGCATTGACTCTAGTGGATATATGTGGTTTAGGAAAAGAACACACATGCAATTTTACAAGTGGATCCATGTGGTTTAGGAAAAGAACACACATGCATTAACTCTAGTGGATACATGTGGTTTAGGAAAACAACACACATGCAATTTCACCTATGGATCCATGTGGTTTAGGAAAAGAACGCACATGCATTGACTCAAGTGGATACATGTGGTTTAGGAAAATAACACACATTAAATGTCACAAGTGGATCCATGTGGTTTAGGAAAACAACACACGTGCATTGACTCTAGTGGATACATGTGGTTTAGGAAAAGAACACACATGCAATGTCACAAGTGGATCAATGTGGTTTAGGAAAATAACACACATGCAATGACTCTAGTGGATCAATGTGGTTTAGGAAAATAACACACATGCATTGACTCTAGTGGATACATGTGGTTTAGGAATAGAACACACATGCAATGACTCTAGTGATTCAATGTGGTTTAGGAAAATAACACACATTCAATGACTCTAGTGGATCAATGTGGTTTAGGAAAACAACACAAATGCAATGGCATTAGTGGATCAATGTGGTTTAGGAAAAGAACACACATGCAATGTCACCACTGGATCCATGTGGTTTAGGAAAATAACATACATGCAATGACTCTAGTGGATCAATGTGGTTTAGGAAAAAGAACACACATGCAATGTCACCAGTGGATCAATGTGTATAGGAAAAGAACACACATGCAATGACTCTAGTGGATCAATGTGGTTTAGTAAAAGAACGAACATGCAATGTCACTAGTGGATCAATGTGCTTTAGGAAAAGAACACACATGCAATGACTCTAGTGGATATATGTGGTTTAGGAAAAGAACACACATGTAATGACTCTAGTGGATATATGTGGTTTAGAAAAAGAACACACATGCAATGACTCTGGTAGATCCATGTGGTTTAGGAAAAGAACACACATGCAATGACTCTAGTGTCTCCTTGTCGTTTAGAAAAAGAACACCCGTGCAATTTCACTAGTGGGTCCATGTGGTTTAGGAAAAGAGAACACATGCAATGGTTCTAGCGGATCCATGTGGTTTAGGAAAAGAACACACATGTAATGTCTCTAGTGGATGAATGTGGTTTAGGAAAAGTACACACATGGAATGACTCCACTTGATCAATGTGGTTTAGGAAAAGAACGCACATGTAGTGACTCTTGTGGATAAATGTGGTATAGGAATAGAACACACATGCAATGACTCTAGTGGATCATTGTGGATTAGGAAAAGAACACACATGCAATGTCACCACTGGATCAATGTAGTTTAGAAAAAGGACACACATGCAATGACTCTAGAGGAACAATGTAGTTTAGGAAAAGAACACACATGCAATTTCACAAGTGGATCCATGTGGTTTAGGAAAAGAAAACACATGCATTAGCTCTAGTGGATACATGTGGTTTAGGAAAAGAACGCACATGCAATTTCACCCGTGGATCCATGTGGTTTAGGAAAAGAATGCACATGCATTGACTCAAGTGGATACATGTGGTTTAGGAAAATAACACACATGAAATGTCACTAGTGGATCCATGTGGTTTAGGAAAAGAACGCACATGCATTGACTCAAGTGGATACATGTGGTTTAGGAAAATAACACACATGAAATGTCACAAGTGGATCCATGTGGTTTAGGAAAACCACACACGTGCATTGACTCTAGTGGATACATGTGGTTTAGGAAAAGAACACACATGCAATGTCACAAGTGGATCAATGTGGTTTAGGAAAATAACACACATGCAATGACTCTAGTGGATTAATGTGGTTTAGGAAAATAACACACATGCATTGACTCTAGTGGATATATGTGGTTTAGGAAAAGAACACACATGCAATTTTACAAGTGGATCCATGTGGTCTAGGAAAAGAACACACATGTATTAACTCTAGTGGATACATGTGGTTTAGGAAAACAACACACATGCAATTTCACCTGTGGATCCATGTGGTTTAGGAAAAGAACGCACATGCATTGACTCAAGTGGATACATGTGGTTTAGGAAAATAACACACATGAAATGTCACAAGTGGATCCATGTGGTTTAGGAAAACAACACACGTGCATTGACTCTAGTGGATACATGTGGTTTAGGAAAAGAACACACATGCAATGTCACAAGTGGATCAATGTGGTTTAGGAAAATAACACACATGCAATGACTCTAGTGGATCAATGTGGTTTAGGAAAATAACACACATGCATTGACTCTAGTGGATACATGTGGTTTAGGAATAGAACACACATGCAATGACTCTAGTGAATCAATGTGGTTTAGGAAAATAACACACATGCAATGACTCTAGTGGATCAATGTGGTTTAGGAAAACAACAAACATGCAAGGCATCAGTGGATCAATGTGGTTTAGGAAAAGAACACACATGCAATGTCACCACTGGATCCATGTGGTTTAGGAAAATAGCATACATGCAATCACTCTAGTGGGTCAATGTGGTTTAGGAAAAGAACACACATGTAATGTCACCAGTGGATCAATGTGTATTGGAAAATAACACACATGCAATGACTCTAGTGGATCAACGTGGTTTAGTAAAAGAACGAACCTCCAATGTCACTAGTGGATCAATTTGCTTTAGGAAAAGAACACACATGCAATGACTCTAGTGGATATATGTGGTTTAGGAAAAGAACACACATGCAGTGACTCTAGTGGATTAATGTGGTTTAGGAATAGAACACACATGCAATGACACTAGTGGATCAATGTGGATTAGGAAAAGAACACACATGCAATGTCACTAATGGATCAATGTAGTTTAGAAAAAGAACACACATGCAATGACTTTAGTGGAACAATGTAGTTTAGGAAAAGAACACACATGCAATTTCACAAGTGGATCCATGTGGTTTAGGAAAAGACCACACATGCATTAACTCTAGTGGATACATGTGGTTTAGGAAAAGAACGCACATGCAATTTCACCTATGGATCCATGTGGTTTAGGAAAAGAACGCACATGCATTGACTCAAGTGGATACATGTGGTTTAGGAAAATAACACACATGAAATGTCACTAGTGGATCCATATGGTTTAGGAAAACAACACACATGCATTGACTCTAGTGGATACATGTTGTTTAGGAAAAGAACACACATGCAATGTCACAAGTGGATCAATGTGGTTTAGGAAAATAACATACATGCAATGACTCTAGTGGATCAATGTGGTTTAGGAAAATAACACACATGCAATGACTCTAGTCGATACATGTGGTTTAGGAATAGAACACACATGCAATGACACTAGTGGATCAATGTGGTTTAGGAAAATAACACACATGCTATGACTCTAGTGGATCAATGTGGTTTAGGAAAAACAACACATGCAATGGCATCAGTGGATCAATGTGGTTTAGGAAAAGAACACACATGCAATGTCACCACTGGATCCATGTGGTTTAGGAAAATAACATACATGCAATGATTCTAGTGGATCAATGTGGTTTAGGAAAAAGAACACACATGCAATGTCACCAGTGGATCAATGTGTATAGGAAAAGAACACACATGCAATGACTCTAGTGGATCAATGTGGTTTAGTAAAAGAACGAACATGGAATGTCACTAGTGGATCAATGTGCTTTAGGAAAAGAACAAACATGCAATGACTCTAGTGGATATATGTGGTTTAGGAAAAGAACACACATGCAATGACTCTTGTGGATATATGTGGTTTAGAAAAAGAACACACATGCAATGACTCTAGTAGATCCATGTGGTTTAGGAAAATAACACACATGCAATGACTCTAGTGTCTCCATGTCGTTTAGAAAAAGAACACCCATGCAATTTCACTAGTGGATCCATGTGGTTTAGGAAAAGAACACACATGAAATGTCACATGTGGATCAATGTGGTTTAGGAAAAGAAAACACATGCAATGGTTCTAGTGGATCCATGTGGTTTAGGAAAAGAACACACATGTAATGTCTCTAGTGGATGAATGTGGTTTAGGAAAAGTACACACATGCACTTGATCAATGTGGTTTAGGAAAAGAACGCACATGTAGTGACTCTTGTGGATAAATGTGGTATAGGAATAGAACACACATGCAATTACTCTAGTGGATCATTGTGGATTAGGAAAAGAACACACATGCAATGTCACCACTGGATCAATGTTGTTTAGAAAAAGAACACATGCAATGACTCTAGTGGAACAATGTAGTTTAGGAAAAGAACACACATGCAATTTCACAAGTGGATCCATGTGCTTTAGGAAAAGAAAACACATGCATTAGCTCTAGTGGATACATGTGGTTTAGGAAAAGAACGCACATGCAATTTCACCTGTGGATCCATGTGGTTTAGGAAAAGAACGCACATGCATTGACTCAAGTGGATACATGTGGTTTAGGATAATAACACACATGAAATGTCACTAGTGGATCCATGTGGTTTAGGAAAAGAACGCACATCCATTGACTCAAGTGGATACATGTGGTTTAGGAAAATAACACACATGAAATGTCACAAGTGGATCCATGTGGTTTAGGAAAACAACACACGTGCATTGACTCTAGTGGATACATGTGGTTTAGGAAAAGAACACACATGCAATGTCACAGGTGGATCAATGTGGTTTAGGAAAATAACACACATGCAATGACTCTAGTGGATCAATGTGGTTTAGGAAAATAACACACATGCATTGACTCTACTGGATACATGTGGTTTAGGAAAAGAACACAGATGCAATTTTACAAGTGGATCCATGCGGTTTAGGAAAAGAACACACATGCATTAACTCTAGTGGATACATGTGGTTTAGGAAAACAACACACATACAATTTCACCTGTGGATCCATGTGGTTTAGGAAAAGAACGCACATGCATTGACTCAAGTGGATACATGTGGTTTAGGAAAATAACACACATGAAATGTTACAAGTGGATCCATGTGGTTTAGGAAAACAACACACGTGCATTGACTCTAGTGGATACATGTGGTTTAGGAATAGAACACACATGCAATGACTCTAGTGAATCAATGTGGTTTAGGAAAATAACACACATGCAATGACTCTGGTTGATCAATGTGGTTTAGGAAAACAACACACATGCAATGGCATCAGTGGATCAATGTGGTTTAGGAAAAGAACACACATGCAATGTCACCACTGGATCCATGTGGTTTAGGAAAATAACATACTGCAATCACTCTAGTGGGTCAATGTGGTTTAGGAAAAGAACAGACATGCAATGTCACCAGTGGATCAATGTGTATAGGAAAATAACACACATGCAATGACTCTAGTGGATCAATGTGGTTTAGGAAAAGAACACACATGCAATGTCACAAGTGGATCAATGTGGTTTAGGAAAATAACAGACATGCAATAACTCTAGTTGATCAATGTGGTTTAGGAAAATAACACACATGCAATGACTCTAGTCGATACATGTGGTTTAGCAATAGAACACACATGCAATGACACTAGTGGATCAATGTGGTTTAGGAAAATAACACACATGCTATGACTCTAGTGGATCAATGTGGTTTAGGAAAAACAACACATGCAATGGCATCAGTGGATCAATGTGGTTTAGGAAAAGAACACACATGCAATGTCACCATTGGATCCATGTGGTTTAGGAAAATAACATACATGCAATGACTCTAGTGGATCAATGTGGTTTAGGAAAAAGAACACACATGCAATGTCACCAGTGGATCAATGTGTATAGGAAAAGAACACACATGCAATGACTCTAGTGGATCAATGTGGTTTAGTAAAAGAACGAACATGCAATGTCACTAGTGGATCAATGTGCTTTAGGAAAAGAACACACATGCAATGACTCTAGTGGATATATGTTGTTTAGGAAAAGAACACACATGCAATGACTCTAGTGGATATATGTGGTTTAGAAAAAGAACACACATGCAATGAATCTAGTAGATCCATGTGGTTGAGGAAAAGAACACACATGCAATGACTCTAGTGTCTCCATGTCGTTTAGAAAAAGAACTCCCATGCAATTTCACTAGTGGATCCATGTGGTTTATGAAAAGAACACACATGAAATGTCACCTGTGGATCAATGTGGTTTAGGAAAAGAAAACACATGCAATGGTTCTAGTGGATCCATGTGGTTTAGGAAAAGAACACACATGTAATGTCTCTAGTGGATGAATGTGGTTTAGGAAAAGTACACACATGCACTTGATCAATGTGGTTTAGGAAAAGAACGCACATGTAGTGACTCTTGTGGATAAATGTGGTATAGGAATAGAAAACACATGCAATTACTCTAGTGGATCATTGTGGATTAGGAAAAGAACACACATGCAATGTCACCACTGGATCAATGAAGTTTAGAAAAAGAACACACATGCAATGACTCTAGTGGAACAATGTAGTTTAGGAAAAGAACACACATGCAATTTCACAAGTGGATCCATGTGGTTTAGCAAAAGAAAACACATGCATTAGATCTAGTGGATACATGTGGTTTAGGAAAAGAACGCACATGCAATTTCACCTGTGGAGCCATGTGGTTTAGGAAAATAACGCACATGCATTGACTCAAGTGGATACATGTGGTTTAGGAAAATAACACACATGAAATGTCACTAGTGGATCCATGTGGTTTAGGAAAAGAACGCACATGCATTGACTCAAGTGGATACATGTGGTTTAGGAAAATAACACACATGAAATGTCACAAGTGGATCCATGTGGTTTAGGAAAACCACACACGTGCATTGACTCTAGTGGATACATGTGGTTTAGGAAAAGAACACACATGCAATGTCACAAGTGGATCAATGTGGTTTAGGAAAATAACACACATGCAATGACTCTAGTGGATTAATGTGGTTTAGGAAAATAACACACATGCATTGACTCTAGTGGATATATGTGGTTTAGGAAAAGAACACACATGCAATTTTACAAGTGGATCCATGTGGTTTAGGAAAAGAACACACATGTATTAACTCTAGTGGATACATGTGGTTTAGGAAAACAACACACATGCAATTTCACCTGTGGATCCATGTGGTTTAGGAAAAGAACGCACATGCATTGACTCAAGTGGATACATGTGGTTTAGGAAAATAACACACATGAAATGTCACAAGTGGATCCATGTGGTTTAGGAAAACAACACACGTGCATTGACTCTAGTGGATACATGTGGTTTAGGAAAAGAACACACATGCAATGTCACAAGTGGATCAATGTGGTTTAGGAAAATAACACACATGCAATGACTCTAGTGGATCAATGTGGTTTAGGAAAATAACACACATGCATTGACTCTAGTGGATACATGTGGTTTAGGAATAGAACACACATGCAATGACTCTAGTGAATCAATGTGGTTTAGGAAAATAACACACATGCAATGACTCTAGTGGATCAATGTGGTTTAGGAAAACAACAAACATGCAAGGCATCAGTGGATCAATGTGGTTTAGGAAAAGAACACACATGCAATGTCACCACTGGATCCATGTGGTTTAGGAAAATAGCATACATGCAATCACTCTAGTGGGTCAATGTGGTTTAGGAAAAGAACACACATGTAATGTCACCAGTGGATCAATGTGTATTGGAAAATAACACACATGCAATGACTCTAGTGGATCAACGTGGTTTAGTAAAAGAACGAACCTCCAATGTCACTAGTGGATCAATTTGCTTTAGGAAAAGAACACACATGCAATGACTCTAGTGGATATATGTGGTTTAGGAAAAGAACACACATGCAGTGACTCTAGTGGATTAATGTGGTTTAGGAATAGAACACACATGCAATGACACTAGTGGATCAATGTGGATTAGGAAAAGAACACACATGCAATGTCACTAATGGATCAATGTAGTTTAGAAAAAGAACACACATGCAATGACTTTAGTGGAACAATGTAGTTTAGGAAAAGAACACACATGCAATTTCACAAGTGGATCCATGTGGTTTAGGAAAAGACCACACATGCATTAACTCTAGTGGATACATGTGGTTTAGGAAAAGAACGCACATGCAATTTCACCTATGGATCCATGTGGTTTAGGAAAAGAACGCACATGCATTGACTCAAGTGGATACATGTGGTTTAGGAAAATAACACACATGAAATGTCACTAGTGGATCCATATGGTTTAGGAAAACAACACACATGCATTGACTCTAGTGGATACATGTTGTTTAGGAAAAGAACACACATGCAATGTCACAAGTGGATCAATGTGGTTTAGGAAAATAACATACATGCAATGACTCTAGTGGATCAATGTGGTTTAGGAAAATAACACACATGCAATGACTCTAGTCGATACATGTGGTTTAGGAATAGAACACACATGCAATGACACTAGTGGATCAATGTGGTTTAGGAAAATAACACACATGCTATGACTCTAGTGGATCAATGTGGTTTAGGAAAAACAACACATGCAATGGCATCAGTGGATCAATGTGGTTTAGGAAAAGAACACACATGCAATGTCACCACTGGATCCATGTGGTTTAGGAAAATAACATACATGCAATGATTCTAGTGGATCAATGTGGTTTAGGAAAAAGAACACACATGCAATGTCACCAGTGGATCAATGTGTATAGGAAAAGAACACACATGCAATGACTCTAGTGGATCAATGTGGTTTAGTAAAAGAACGAACATGGAATGTCACTAGTGGATCAATGTGCTTTAGGAAAAGAACAAACATGCAATGACTCTAGTGGATATATGTGGTTTAGGAAAAGAACACACATGCAATGACTCTTGTGGATATATGTGGTTTAGAAAAAGAACACACATGCAATGACTCTAGTAGATCCATGTGGTTTAGGAAAATAACACACATGCAATGACTCTAGTGTCTCCATGTCGTTTAGAAAAAGAACACCCATGCAATTTCACTAGTGGATCCATGTGGTTTAGGAAAAGAACACACATGAAATGTCACATGTGGATCAATGTGGTTTAGGAAAAGAAAACACATGCAATGGTTCTAGTGGATCCATGTGGTTTAGGAAAAGAACACACATGTAATGTCTCTAGTGGATGAATGTGGTTTAGGAAAAGTACACACATGCACTTGATCAATGTGGTTTAGGAAAAGAACGCACATGTAGTGACTCTTGTGGATAAATGTGGTATAGGAATAGAACACACATGCAATTACTCTAGTGGATCATTGTGGATTAGGAAAAGAACACACATGCAATGTCACCACTGGATCAATGTTGTTTAGAAAAAGAACACATGCAATGACTCTAGTGGAACAATGTAGTTTAGGAAAAGAACACACATGCAATTTCACAAGTGGATCCATGTGCTTTAGGAAAAGAAAACACATGCATTAGCTCTAGTGGATACATGTGGTTTAGGAAAAGAACGCACATGCAATTTCACCTGTGGATCCATGTGGTTTAGGAAAAGAACGCACATGCATTGACTCAAGTGGATACATGTGGTTTAGGATAATAACACACATGAAATGTCACTAGTGGATCCATGTGGTTTAGGAAAAGAACGCACATCCATTGACTCAAGTGGATACATGTGGTTTAGGAAAATAACACACATGAAATGTCACAAGTGGATCCATGTGGTTTAGGAAAACAACACACGTGCATTGACTCTAGTGGATACATGTGGTTTAGGAAAAGAACACACATGCAATGTCACAGGTGGATCAATGTGGTTTAGGAAAATAACACACATGCAATGACTCTAGTGGATCAATGTGGTTTAGGAAAATAACACACATGCATTGACTCTACTGGATACATGTGGTTTAGGAAAAGAACACAGATGCAATTTTACAAGTGGATCCATGCGGTTTAGGAAAAGAACACACATGCATTAACTCTAGTGGATACATGTGGTTTAGGAAAACAACACACATACAATTTCACCTGTGGATCCATGTGGTTTAGGAAAAGAACGCACATGCATTGACTCAAGTGGATACATGTGGTTTAGGAAAATAACACACATGAAATGTTACAAGTGGATCCATGTGGTTTAGGAAAACAACACACGTGCATTGACTCTAGTGGATACATGTGGTTTAGGAATAGAACACACATGCAATGACTCTAGTGAATCAATGTGGTTTAGGAAAATAACACACATGCAATGACTCTGGTTGATCAATGTGGTTTAGGAAAACAACACACATGCAATGGCATCAGTGGATCAATGTGGTTTAGGAAAAGAACACACATGCAATGTCACCACTGGATCCATGTGGTTTAGGAAAATAACATACTGCAATCACTCTAGTGGGTCAATGTGGTTTAGGAAAAGAACAGACATGCAATGTCACCAGTGGATCAATGTGTATAGGAAAATAACACACATGCAATGACTCTAGTGGATAAATGTGGTTTAGGAAAAGAACACACATGCAATGTCACAAGTGGATCAATGTGGTTTAGGAAAATAACAGACATGCAATAACTCTAGTTGATCAATGTGGTTTAGGAAAATAACACACATGCAATGACTCTAGTCGATACATGTGGTTTAGCAATAGAACACACATGCAATGACACTAGTGGATCAATGTGGTTTAGGAAAATAACACACATGCTATGACTCTAGTGGATCAATGTGGTTTAGGAAAAACAACACATGCAATGGCATCAGTGGATCAATGTGGTTTAGGAAAAGAACACACATGCAATGTCACCATTGGATCCATGTGGTTTAGGAAAATAACATACATGCAATGACTCTAGTGGATCAATGTGGTTTAGGAAAAAGAACACACATGCAATGTCACCAGTGGATCAATGTGTATAGGAAAAGAACACACATGCAATGACTCTAGTGGATCAATGTGGTTTAGTAAAAGAACGAACATGCAATGTCACTAGTGGATCAATGTGCTTTAGGAAAAGAACACACATGCAATGACTCTAGTGGATATATGTTGTTTAGGAAAAGAACACACATGCAATGACTCTAGTGGATATATGTGGTTTAGAAAAAGAACACACATGCAATGAATCTAGTAGATCCATGTGGTTGAGGAAAAGAACACACATGCAATGACTCTAGTGTCTCCATGTCGTTTAGAAAAAGAACTCCCATGCAATTTCACTAGTGGATCCATGTGGTTTATGAAAAGAACACACATGAAATGTCACCTGTGGATCAATGTGGTTTAGGAAAAGAAAACACATGCAATGGTTCTAGTGGATCCATGTGGTTTAGGAAAAGAACACACATGTAATGTCTCTAGTGGATGAATGTGGTTTAGGAAAAGTACACACATGCACTTGATCAATGTGGTTTAGGAAAAGAACGCACATGTAGTGACTCTTGTGGATAAATGTGGTATAGGAATAGAAAACACATGCAATTACTCTAGTGGATCATTGTGGATTAGGAAAAGAACACACATGCAATGTCACCACTGGATCAATGAAGTTTAGAAAAAGAACACACATGCAATGACTCTAGTGGAACAATGTAGTTTAGGAAAAGAACACACATGCAATTTCACAAGTGGATCCATGTGGTTTAGCAAAAGAAAACACATGCATTAGCTCTAGTGGATACATGTGGTTTAGGAAAAGAACGCACATGCAATTTCACCTGTGGAGCCATGTGGTTTAGGAAAATAACGCACATGCATTGACTCAAGTGGATACATGTGGTTTAGGAAAATAACACACATGAAATGTCACCAGTGGATCAATGTGTATAGGAAAATAACACACATGCAATGACTCTAGTGGATCAATGTGGTTTAGGAAAAGAACACACATGCAATGTCACAAGTGGATCAATGTGGTTTAGGAAAATAAGAGACATGCAATGACTCTAGTTGATCAATGTGGTTTAGGAAAATAACACACATGCAATGACTCTAGTCGATACATGTGGTTTAGCAATAGAACACACATGCAATGACACTAGTGGATCAATGTGGTTTAGGAAAATAACACACATGCTATGACTCTAGTCGATCAATGTGGTTTAGGAAAACAACACATGCAATGGCATCAGTGGATCAATGTGGTTTAGGAAAAGAACACACATGCAATGTCACCACTGGATCCATGTGGTTTAGGAAAATAACATACATGCAATGACTCTAGTGGATCAATGTGGTTTAGGAAAAAGAACACACATGCAATGTCACCAGTGGATCCATGTGTATAGGAAAAGAACACACATGCAATGACTCTAGTGGATCAATGTGGTTTAGTAAAAGAACGAACATGAATGTCACTAGTGGATCAATGTGCTTTAGGAAAAGAACACACATGCAATGACTCTAGTGGATATATGTGGTTTAGGAAAAGAACACACATGCAATGACTCTAGTGGATATATGTGGTTTAGAAAAAGAACACACATGCAATGACTCTAGTAGATCCATGTGGTTGAGGAAAAGAACACACATGCAATGACTCTAGTGTCTCCATGTCGTTTAGAAAAAGAACGCCCATGCAATTTCACTAGTGGATCCATGTGGTTTAGGGTAAGAACACACATGAAATGTCACCTGTGGATCAATGTGGTTTAGGAAAAGAAAACACATGCAATGGTTCTAGTGGATCCATGTGGTTTAGGAAAAGAACACACATGTAATGTCTCTAGTGGATGAATGTGGTTTAGGAAAAGTACACACATGCACTTGATCAATGTGGTTTAGGAAAAGAACGCACATGTAGTGACTCTTGTGGATAAATGTGGTATAGGAATAGAAAACACATGCAATTACTCTAGTGGATCATTGTGGATTAGGAAAAGAACACACATGCAATGTCACCACTGGATCAATGAAGTTTAGAAAAAGAACACACATGCAATGACTCTAGTGGAACAATGTAGTTTAGGAAAAGAACACACATGCAATTTCACAAGTGGATCCATGTGGTTTAGCAAAAGAAAACACATGCATTAGCTCTAGTGGATACATGTGGTTTAGGAAAAGAACGCACATGCAATTTCACCTGTGGAGCCATGTGGTTTAGGAAAAGAACGCACATGCATTGACTCAAGTGGATACATGTGGTTTAGGAAAATAACACACATGAAATGTCACCAGTGGATCAATGTGTATAGGAAAATAACACACATGCAATGACTCTAGTGGATCAATGTGGTTTAGGAAAAGAACACACATGCAATGTCACAAGTGGATCAATGTGGTTTAGGAAAATAAGAGACATGCAATGACTCTAGTTGATCAATGTGGTTTAGGAAAATAACACACATGCAATGACTCTAGTCGATACATGTGGTTTAGCAATAGAACACACATGCAATGACACTAGAGGATCAATGTGGTTTAGGAAAATAACACACATGCTATGACTCTAGTCGATCAATGTGGTTTAGGAAAACAACACATGCAATGGCATCAGTGGATCAATGTGGTTTAGGAAAAGAACACACATGCAATGTCACCACTGGATCCATGTGGTTTAGGAAAATAACATACATGCAATGACTCTAGTGGATCAATGTGGTTTAGGAAAAAGAACACACATGCAATGTCACCAGTGGATCCATGTGTATAGGAAAAGAACACACATGCAATGACTCTAGTGGATCAATGTGGTTTAGTAAAAGAACGAACATGAATGTCACTAGTGGATCAATGTGCTTTAGGAAAAGAACACACATGCAATGACTCTAGTGGATATATGTGGTTTAGGAAAAGAACACACATGCAATGACTCTAGTGGATATATGTGGTTTAGAAAAAGAACACACATGCAATGACTCTAGTAGATCCATGTGGTTGAGGAAAAGAACACACATGCAATGACTCTAGTGTCTCCATGTCGTTTAGAAAAAGAACTCCCATGCAATTTCACTAGTGGATCCATGTGGTTTAGGAAAAGAACACACATGAAATGTCACCTGTGGATCAATGTGGTTTAGGAAAAGAAAACACATGCAATGGTTCTAGTGGATCAATGTGGTTTAGGAAAAGAACACACATGTAATGTCTCTAGTGGATGAATGTGGTTTAGGAAAAGTACACACATGCACTTGATCAATGTGGTTTAGGAAAAGAACGCACATGTAGTGACTCTTGTGGATAAATGTGTATAGGAATAGAAAACACATGCAATTACTCTAGTGGATCATTGTGGATTAGGAAAAGAACACACATGCAATGTCACCACTGGATCAATGAAGTTTAGAAAAAGAACACACATGCAATGACTCTAGTGGAACAATGTAGTTTAGGAAAAGAACACACATGCAATTTCACAAGTGGATCCATGTGGTTTAGCAAAAGAAAACACATGCATTAGCTCTAGTGGATACATGTGGTTTAGGAAAAGAACGCACATGCAATTTCACCTGTGGAGCCATGTGGTTTAGGAAAAGAACGCACATGCATTGACTCAAGTGGATACATGTGGTTTAGGAAAATAACACACATGAAATGTCACCAGTGGATCAATGTGTATAGGAAAATAACACACATGCAATGACTCAAGTGGATACATGTGGTTTAGGAAAATAACACACATGAAATGTCACAGGTGGATCCATGTGGTTTAGGAAAACAACACACGTGCATTGACTCTAGTGGATACATGTCACATCCCAAGATTTTCCAAATCTTGTAATGTGAAAATTAAATAAACAAAATAAATCTTTGTTGAAAATCAGGGTGAAAAGAAACTTTTGTTTCTAAAAAGGAAACTTAAAAATCCCATCTTGAACAAACTTTGGCTAAAGTTTGAATTCAACAAAATCCAATCAAGGGAAATGCATTCCTCAATGAATGTATCTGGAAATTTAAACACTTGGAAAATAAATCCAAAACCCTAAACCCTAATAAAAATCATCTCCAGAGTTACCCCAAATCTATGGATTTGATCCATACCAAAATTTGATCAACAAATAATCACAAAGGATCAAGAAAGACCTTAGAGATGGTTTCACTTAGTTTGGAACCATAGACAAAAACCTTATGAATATAAAAAGATAAGGAAATTGAATTTCCAAAGCCAATAAAGCCCTTACCAAAAGCCATACCAATTGGTGATCAAATAATCCTAAAGGGATTTATAAATATAAAACATTTATCAAAGGAAAATAAATTGTTTTGGAAACACTGTTTTAGATCTTTTAATAAAAGACTTTGGTTTCAAATGAAAAGATAAGCCAAATTAATTTTGGCCAAACTTTTGAAATAAAATATTTTGTTTTGATAAAATGAGTAAAGGTTTATTTAAATAAAATAAAGGATTTAAATATCCAATTTTATTTAAGTAAAAGCTTTTCCCATTTTAAATGAACACCAAGTATTTTATTACTACTTTGAAATCTTTTATTAAAAGGTTTTGCTTTGATTAAAATGAGTAAAGGATTATTTAAATAAAATAATAAGGATTTAAATATCCAATTTTATTTAAGTAAAGGCTTTCCCATTTTAATTAAAACACCAAAACTTATTTATTTATTTAAATAAGTTTCCAAGTATTCTTTTATTTTTCAAATAAAACCTTCTGGTTTGGTTTTGAAAATAATTGGATTTCAAATGGAAATTTTATTAAATAAATCAAAACCCTATTAATAAACTAAAGATCCATTTTTAATTATTAAATGGATCCTAAAATAAATAAAAATATATTTTATTTTGAGATTTGGAATATGTTGAAAAACAGAACCAAATTCAAAGTACAAAGTTGAGTGTTTGTTTGAATTGTTTGAAATTGTTTGAATGTGTGAATAATTGTTTGAAATTCCAAAACAGAAAATATAAATAGAAAAGGAAAAAGAGTTAGACAGAAAAAAATAGGAAAACAGGCCCAGCCCACTAAGGCCCATTCCAGCCCAGCTCCCCTCCCCAAAGCATTCTTTTCTCACTCAGGAACAGACCCGCACAGAGACTGACAGCCTGGCCCCTCTTCTCCCTCCCTCACCCCACTGACCAGTAGGCCCGACAAACCCGAGCGAACCGTTTTCTTACCGCGGACTGAACCCACGCAGCCGATGACAAGTGGACCCCTCCTTCCTTTCTTTTTCCACTGACCAGAGGACCCCACCGCCACCTCCTTCTTCCTCCCCGCGACTCCTTCTTCCCCTCACCGCGCGGCAGTTTCTGCCCGTTGATAGCTCCGTCAATTCGCAGTAAAGCCGTCCATTAAACCTCGCCACGACGACGCCTATTTAACCGCCTCCCTCTCCTCTGTCATTTCCCACAGACATCGCCTCCCCTCTGCCCCTAGGCTGCCTCCATTTCTCTCTGTACCGCCGCAGCTCCGACCACCGTCTCTGAGCAATTCCGGCGAAACCAGACCTCCCCTTACCTCGTCGACCTAGCACCCTTACTCCACGCATCCAGACGCATCTATCCATACCTTCCATTCATCCGCGGGTACCCCAGAGCCTCAACAATGACGACCACAGCACCACACCGCCGTCTGCCGTTTCTCCGGCGAACCTTCCAAGTGAATTCCGTCCGTCCCAGCACCTCTCGATCATGCTCACGTGAACCCCATGATCACCCGTATCTTACCGTGCCTTTGTTTTGCCTCGGGGTGAACTACAGCGTCGCCTCGTCGTCAACCTGAGCGCCACCGTCTGTCTGCAAACTCCGGCGACTCTTCTGGTAAGCACAAGACCACCCCGACCCCTCTCGTTCACGCACACGACTCCGTCTCGATCTTGCGCATCTAACCGAGCCTTCTTTTCGCTTCGGAGAGAACCACAGCACCGTCTTCGACCGTGGACAGAGCCAACCGTCGCCGCCACGAACTCCGGCGAGCAATCAAGGATAGCCCCGAGCGCCCCTTGACCAACCGTCAGTACCTCGAGCATCGCCGTGATCCCCTGAGCCCGGTGAGCAACTCCTCCTTCTCCCTCACCCCCTGTAGCGTCGCCTCCATCGTCGACCGACCGCTCCGCCGCCGGTAGCCACAGCAGCGCCGCCAGCTTCTGGTCAATGCGATGACAGCCGTTCGATCCAGATCGGACGAGTACGATAGAACCACTTACACGCGAATAGGTACGCTCTCTGGACCGCACGATTAGATTATATCCAACGCTCCACAGCCACGATCCGGCCGAACCGGTATCGACCAGTAAGAACACGCCGCGTGGCCAGTATTAGATCTGAATTAGAATTTGAAAACAGAAACTTTTGCCAATTTCAAACCCTTGTATCTTTTGATCCACACGTCCAAATTTTACAAATTTGATGTCGTTGGATTCAGCAAGACAAGCTCTAACCGACCCTGCCCTTAGTTTAGCAAATAGTATTTGTTAGCTTGTTTGATTTTGCAGATTCTTTTGTGTGCTTGCTAACATTAGAAAAATCATTTAAAAATGATTTTTAGGTTAAAACCTTTGCAAATTAGTTTGTTGTGACCTTGCTGACCCTAGGAACCAACCCATAGTTTGGAAAGTGAATTTTGGAAAAGAATAGGATGGATTAATTAGTTTAGTCCATTTCTAGCTAACTAAAACTATTTGTTTTGTTTATGAAAATGCTTTCATAAAGAAAACTTTGGAGAAAATGTTTTGAACCAAACCTACTGACCCAAAACACCAAGTTTTGCAATAGCAACTCATTTGGTGAAACCTATAGGTTAATACCTTAGTAAAAATGTTTCTACACCACATAGAATGACACTTTGTTTTGCAAATGGTTTTATAGTGAAACCTTTTGCAAATGACTTAGCCACTTCACAAAATGACCATTAGGTGTACCCAAAAGTCTATGACCCATTAGGAACCCCCTTTTTCTCAAACAAAACAAGGCTTGGCATGCTTGCATGCATTTCTTTAACTTTGCCACTTTGGTAAATGACCATTTTGGATCTTACAAAGTTTAGGAATCTAATAGAGACCCTCTTTGCAAAAGACTTTGCCATTCTGGTAAATGACCAATTTGGAACTTACAAAGTTTAGAAGCCTAGTGGAGACCACCTTTACAATTAGAACCATCCTTTGCATGCTTACATGCATTACCTTGACTTTAGGATTTTATGTGTGTTGTTTTGCTTGATTGGTGGATTGAGTTTGTGTTTGCTTGATTGACTTGTAGTGAAGAGTGAGACTAGCAAGATCAAGGAGTAAACTTATACCCTCTATCAAAAAGGCAAGTGATACTTCATACTATCTATCCCATTATTTTCAATATGCATTAGTGTTTTTGCTAAGTAAAACTTGCATGGTTTTTATTTTGCTAAGTATAGACCTTGCTATAGGAAAACTAGTAGAATGAATCCTTAGAAGGATTTACCTAAGTTAAGAATCCTATTACTATCAAGCTTAGCCTAGCTAATAGAAAACCTGGGTGGGATATATATTCATGATATGAAAATTTCTAAGTCTGAGGACTTGTGTTTTATTTAACAAAACAACTAAAGTTAATGAATCACCTGGGTGGAATGGATGGAATGGTTATGTTGAGTGGTTACACAAGGCCAGGGGTACTGGTGAACCTTGTGTATCTCACTTGTGGATGGCCACCCAGGAAACAAAGAGATTTGAGATGTCAAATGTTGAGAAGCTTCAAGTGTAACCACTTGGCAATATGGGCTCTGCCATGATCATATAGGTTGCAAGAACTTAGCCACATGGACAGTGGGTGGTAGTGTTTGATAGGTTGGAACGCGTCCATGTTGGTCTAAGGGAAAGCTTCTGAAAGATTTTGTCTTGGGAAACCAAGTCTTGTGGGTAAAGTGCACCACCTCTGCAGAGTGTAAAACCTAAGTACTTAGCCATGTCCCTGGTAAAGGACAAATTGAGCATCAAGACATGGAAACTTCAAGAATCTCATCACTCCAATTTCTAAATAAAATTTGTGGGTGAACAAGGGTTGTGTGAAATTCTTCAATCTTGATGGAGAGATGGCTTGGTACAAGGATCTCAAAATCTTAGATTGAGGAAAATTGTTTTTGCCAAGCAAATCTTCAGTCTTTGATTGGTAGATGCCCTGAGTGGATCTCCAGTCTTTGATTAGTAGATGTCTTGGAAAGTTTTTGCCAAACAAAACTTAGTGTTTTCAAAAATGATAGGAAAAATCTATTTTGAGCAATGCAAGCCTCAACTCCACTTAGCCAAAATGCATATAGATGATAGACTCCACTATACTACCAAAGTATCACTTGCCAATACAATTCAAATGTATTGACCCTTGTGGCTGTAACTTATGATGTTGCAGGTTTGATTGATTTTAGTGAATATTGATTGATTAGGATTACAAAGTCTACAACCAACATCTGCCTGTGGCACTTTGAAGATGAAGGACCCATGACTATAGTTATTCCGCTGCAATGTAATGTAATGGCCTAATGAGCTATGTTTGATGTAATAAAATTATGTTATTCCTGGTTATAAAGTTGTATTATGACCCTTGTTTCTTGATATTACATCTGAACTGTGGATGCTAGCTATTGATCCAGGGACTAGCATTGTAAACACAGGGGACTCAATCTTATTAAAGGTTGGGGACGCTACAGAATGGTATCAGAGCATTGTGTTGCCTGTAGGATTTGTAACCCTAGGATTGGACAAAAACCCTTAGATAATAGGAGTTGTCTTATTCCAAAACTTATTTACAAAACAAATCTTGTAAACTCTTTCCTCAATCATTTTTTTTTGGTTTCAACTCTACTTCTCTTCTACTTCAAAACTTGATGGAAAAGCCTACCCCATGACCAAAGACTTCATCATGAGCAAAAGACTTCTTCAACACTTCCAACTCTAATGACTTCAACTTCTTCAACTCCAATGACTTCAGCATTTTCAGCATGTTCACCAAGGACTTCCAACTTGGATACCACTAAGGACTACAAGAGAGACAAGAAATTTTGCTCAAGAATTGAAGACTAAGGAAACACAACTTAGAAAGAACCATCATCACCTTTGAAGATTTGTGACCAAGACACAAGAATTTTCCCAAGGGAACCATGATCTCATTCAAGAAGAATCAACCAAGAAGGATGGAAAGATCACAAGTGAACCATATAGATGGACCACCATATTTTAGTTAAGTCAAACCCACCAACTTATGTGGTGTAACAAAAATATTTTGTTGCCTAAGTATGTGCTTGAAACTGTTGTTTGAGTGGAGTGTTTGTTTGTGATTGCTTGCACATTGCTTGTGTGAATTGTGATGTGTGTGAATAAAACTGATTCCTTAGAAATCTCTTGCCTAATCTAATCCCAATCCAACCCCAAACAGATGACTTCTCCAAGAGACTCCAGCATCAAGGATGATGACATCAACAACAACCAAGAGGACAACATGAGAGAACTCATAGCAACCCAAAACCAGTTGAGCCAAGAGACAACTCAGCTTCTAGCCAACAACAATGGACTAGACCCAGCCATACAAAGGATTTTGAAACTTCAATCCCAACTGTTGTAAGGATTGGTTACTCAAGTGATCAACATGAGAGAAAACTTTTCCCAAGGAGCTAATGACAACAAGGATGACAAAGATGTTATTCTAGAAGGAACCCAAGTTAGCAATACTTGTGTAGTCAAGGATCATGCAACCAAGGAGCATGAAGATCAATGCCCCAAGAAGAGAGAAAGATCTCCCACTCATGAAGAGCAAGAACTAGAAGAACTCCTAGCTTTGGAGAAACCCAAGAAGAAGAGGAAGAAATGCCCCAACCCAAACAAGAAGGATATTACTCAAGAGCAATGTTACACTTGCAAAGAGATGGGACACTATTACAATGAATGCCCAGAAAAGAAGAACCAAGGAAATAAGCAAGAGGCAATGATACTAAAGGAAAAGAAAGATATCAGCCAACTGATATGTTACAATTGCAAGAACCCAGGACACTATGCAAGCAACTGTCCAGAAAAGATGAAGAACAAGTTGAACAAGTCTATGGAGAAACTCAACCTTGGCCCATGAGTCAAGTATGGAAATAAAGGACACGATGCAGAAGTTTTCCAAGATTCCAAGCAAGCCAAGATGTAGTCTAGTTGGAAAATTTTAAGGGTGGTAGTACCCTAGCTGTTTGAGCCAACTTGTAACCCTAGCCTCCCCAAATCTCGGGACGAGATTTATTTTAAGGGTGGTAGCCTGTCACATCCCATGATTTTCCAAATCTTGTAATGTGAAAATGAAATAAACAAAATAAATATTTGTTGAAAATCAGGGTGAAAAGAAAATTTTGTTTCTAAAAAGGAAACTTAAAAATCCCATCTTGAACAAACTTTGGCTAAAGTTTGAATTCAACAAAATCCAATCAAGGGAAATGCATTCCTCAATGAATGTATCTGGAAATTTAAACACTTGGAAAATAAATCCAAAACCCTAAACCCTAATAAAAATCATCTCCAGAGTTACCCCAAATCTATGGATTTGATCCATACCAAAATTTGATCAACAAATAATCACAAAGGATCAAGAAAGACCTTAGAGATGGTTTCACTTAGTTTGGAACCATAGACAAAAACCTTATGAATATAAAAAGATAAGGAAATTGAATTTCCAAAGCCAATAAAGCCCTTACCAAAAGCCATACCAATTGGTGATCAAATAATCCTAAAGGGATTTATAAAGATAAAACATTTATCAAAGGAAAATAAATTGTTTTGGAAACACTGTTTTAGATCTTTTAATAAAAGACTTTGGTTTCAAATGAAAAGATAAGCCAAATTAATTTTGGCAAAACTTTTGAAATAAAATATTTTGTTTTGATAAAATGAGTAAAGGTTTATTTAAATAAAATAAAGGATTTAAATATCCAATTTTATTTAAGTAAAAGCTTTTCCCATTTTAAATGAACACCATGTATTTTATTACTACTTTGAAATCTTTTATTAAAAGGTTTTGCTTTGATTAAAATGAGTAAAGGATTATTTAAATAAAATAATAAGGATTTAAATATCCAATTTTATTTAAGTAAAGGCTTTCCCATTTTAATTAAAACACCAAAACTTATTTATTTATTTAAATAAGTTTCCAAGTATTCTTTTATTTTTCAAATAAAACCTTCTGGTTTGGTTTTGAAAATAATTGGATTTCAAATGGAAATTTTATTAAATAAATCAAAACCTATTAATAAACTAAAGATCCATTTTTAATTATTAAATGGATCCTAAAATAAATAAAAATATATTTTATTTTGAGATTTGGAATAGGTTGAAAAACAGAACCAAATTCAAAGTACAAAGTTGAGTGTTTGTTTGAATTGTTTGAAATTGTTTGAATGTGTGAATAATTGTTTGAAATTCCAAAACAGAAAATATAAATAGAAAAGGAAAAAGAGAAAGACAGAAAAAAATAGGAAAACAGGCCCAGCCCACTAAGGCCCATTCCAGCCCAGCTCCCCTCCCCAAAGCATTCTTTTCTCACTCAGGAACAGACCCGCACAGAGACTGACAGCCTGGCCCCTCTTCTCCCTCCCTCACCCCACTGACCAGTAGGCCTGACAAACCCGAGCGAACCGTTTTCTTACCGCGGACTGAACCCACGCAGCCGATGACAAGTGGACCCCTCCTTCCTTTCTTTTTCCACTGACCAGAGGACCCCACCGCCACCTCCTTCTTCCTCCCCGCGACTCCTTCTTCCCCTCACCGCGCGGCAGTTTCTGCCCGTTGATAGCTCCGTCAATTCACAGTAAAGCCGTCCATTAAACCTCGCCGCGACGACGCCTATTTAACTGCCTCCCTCTCCTCTGTCATTTCCCACAGACATCGCCTCCCCTCTGCCCCTAGGCTACCTCCATTTCTCTCTGTACCGCCGCAGCTCCGACCACCGTCTCTGAGCAATTCCGGCGAAACCAGACCTCCCCTTACCTCGCCGACCTAGCACCCTTACTCCACGCATCCAGACGCATCTATCCATACCTTCCATTCATCCGCGGGTACCCCAGAGCCTCAACAATGACGACCACAGCACCACACCGCCGTCTGCCGTTTCTCCGGCGAACCTTCTAGGTGAATTCCGTCCGTCCCAGCACCTCTCGATCATGCTCACGTGAACCCCATGATCACCCGTATCTTACCGTGCCTTTGTTTTGCCTCGGGGTGAACTACAGCGTCGCCTCGTCGTCAACCTGAGCGCCACCGTCTGTCTGCAAACTCCGGCGACTCTTCTGGTAAGCACAAGACCACCCCGACCCCTCTCGTTCACGCACACGACTCCGTCTCGATCTTGCGCATCTAACCGAGCCTTCTTTTCGCTTCGGAGAGAACCACAGCACCGTCTTCGACCGTGGACAGAGCCAACCGTCGCCGCCACGAACTCCGGCGAGCAATCAAGGATAGCCCCGAGCGCCCCTTGACCAACCGTCAGTACCTCGAGCATCGCCGTGATCCCCTGAGCCCGGTGAGCAACTCCTCCTTATCCCTCACCCCCTGTAGCGTCGCCTCCGTCGTCGACCGACCGCTCCGCCGCCGGTAGCCACAGCAGCGCCGCCAGCTTCTGGTCAATGCGATGACAGCCGTTCGATCCAGATCGGACGAGTACGATAGAACCACTTACACGCGAATAGGTACGCTCTCTGGACCGCACGATTAGATTAGATCCAACGCTCCACAGCCACGATCCGGCCGAACCGGTATCGACCAGTAAGAACACGCCGCGTGGCCAGTATTAGATCTGAATTAGAATTTGAAAACAGAAACTTTTGCCAATTTCAAACCCTTGTATCTTTTGATCCACACGTCCAAATTTTACAAATTTGATGTCGTTAGATTCAGCAAGACAAGCTCTAACCGACCCTGCCCTTAGTTTAGCAAATAGTATTTGTTAGCTTGTTTGATTTTGCAGATTCTTTTGTGTGCTTGCTAACATTAGAAAAATCATTTAAAAATGATTTTTAGGTTAAAACCTTTGCAAATTAGTTTGTTGTGACCTTTCTGACCCTAGGAACCAACCCATAGTTTGGAAAGTGAATTTTGGAAAAGAATAGGATGGATTAATTAGTTTAGTCCATTTCTAGCTAACTAAAACTATTTGTTTTGTTTATGAAAATGCTTTCATAAAGAAAACTTTGGAGAAAATGTTTTGAACCAAAACTACTGACCCAAAACACCAAGTTTTGCAATAGCAACTCATTTGGTGAAACCTATAGGTTAATACCTTAGTAAAAATGTTTCTACACCACATAGAATGACACTTTGTTTTGCAAATGGTTTTATAGTGAAACCTTTTGCAAATGACTTAGCCACTTCACAAAATGACCATTAGGTGTACCCAAAAGTCTATGACCCATTAGGAACCCCCTTTTTCTCAAACAAAACAAGGCTTGGCATGCTTGCATGCATTTCTTTAACTTTGCCACTTTGGTAAATGACCATTTTGGATCTTACAAAGTTTAGGAATCTAATAGATACCCTCTTTGCAAAAGACTTTGCCATTCTGGTAAATGACCAATTTGGAACTTACAAAGTTTAGAAGCCTAGTGGAGACCACCTTTACAATTAGAACCATCCTTTGCATGCTTACATGCATTACCTTGACTTTAGGATTTTATGTGTGTTGTTTTGCTTGATTGGTGGATTGAGTTTGTGTTTGCTTGATTGACTTGTAGTGAAGAGTGAGACTAGCAAGATCAAGGAGTAAACTTATACCCTCTACCAAAAAGGCAAGTGATACTTCATACTATCTATCCCATTATTTTCAATATGCATTAGTGTTTTTGCTAAGTAAAACTTGCATGGTTTTTATTTTGCTAAGTATAGACCTTGCTATAGGAAAACTAGTAGAATGAATCCTTAGAAGGATTTACCTAAGTTAAGAATCCTATTACTATCAATCTTAGCCTAGCTAATAGAAAACCTGGGTGGGATATATATTCATGATATGAAAATTTCTAAGTCTGAGGACTTGTGTTTTATTTAACACAACAACTAAAGTTAATGAATCACCTGGGTGGAATGGATGGAATGGTTATGTTGAGTGGTTACACAAGGCCAGGGGTACTGGTGAACCTTGCGTATCTCACTTGTGGATGGCCACCCAGGAAACAAAGAGATTTGAGATGTCAAATGTTGAGAAGCTTCAAGTGCAACCACTTGGCAATATGGGCTCTGCCATGATCATATAGGTTGCAAGAACTTAGCCACATGGACAGTGGGTGGTAGTGTTTGATAGGTTGGAACGCGTCCATGTTGGTCTAAGGGAACGCTTCTGAAAGATTTTGTCTTGGGAAACCAAGTCTTGTGGGTAAAGTGCACCACCTCTGCAGAGTGTAAAACCTAAGTACTTAGCCATGTCCGTGGTAAAGGACAAATTGAGCATCAAGACATGGAAACTTCAAGAATCTCATCACTCCAATTTCTAAATAAAATTTGTGGGTGAACAAGGGTTGTGTGAAATTCTTCAATCTTGATGGAGAGATGGCTTGGTACAAGGATCTCAAAATCTTAGATTGAGGAAAATTGTTTTTGCCAAGCAAATCTTCAGTCTTTGATTGGTAGATGTCCTGAGTGGATCTCCAGTCTTTGATTAGTAGATGTCTTGGAAAGTTTTTGCCAAACAAAACTTAGTGTTTTCAAAAATGATAGGAAAAATCTATTTTGAGCAATGCAAGCCTCAACTCCACTTAGCCAAAATGCATATAGATGATAGACTCCACTATACTACCAAAGTATCACTTTCCAATACAATTCAAATGTATTCACCCTTGTGGCTGTAACTTATGATGTTGCAGGTTTGATTGATTTTAGTGAAGATTGATTGATTAGGATTACAAAGTCTACAACCAATATCTGCCTGTGGCACTTTGAAGATGAAGGACCCATGACTATAGTTATTCCGCTGCAATGTAATGTAATGGCCTAATGAGCTATGTTTGATGTAATAAAATTATGTTATTCCTGGTTATAAAGTTGTATTATGACCCTTGTTTCTTGATATTACATCTGAACTGTGGATGCTAGCTATTGATCCAGGGACTAGCATTGTAAACACAGGGGACTCAATCTTATTAAAGGTTGGGGACGCTACAATACATGTGGTTTAGGAAAAGAACACACATGCAATGTGACAAGTGGATCAATGTGGTTTAGGAAAATAACACACATGCAATGACTCTAGTGGATCAATGTGGTTTAGGAAAATAACACACATGCATTGACTCTAGTGGATACATGTAGTTTAGGAAAAGAACACACATGCAATTTTACAAGTGGATCCATGTGGTTTAGGAAAAGAACACACATGCATTAACTCTAGTGGATACATGTGGTTTAGGAAAACAACACACATGCAATTTCACCTGTGGATCCATGTGGTTTAGGAAAAGAACGCACATGCATTGACTCAAGTGGATACATGTGGTTTAGGAAAATAACACACATGAAATGTCACAAGTGGATCAATGTGGTTTAGGAAAATAACACACATGCAATGACTTTACTGGATCAGTGTGGTTTAGGAAAATAACACACATGCATTGACTCTAGTGGATACATGTGGTTGAGGAATAGAACACACATGCAATGACTCTAGTGAATCAATGTGGTTTAGGAAAATAACACACATGCAATGACTCTAGTGGATCAATGTGGTTTAGGAAAACAACACACATGCAATGGCATCAGTGGATCAATGTGGTTTAGGAAAAGAACACATATGCAATGTCACCACTGGATCCATGTGGTTTAGGAAAATAACATACATGCAATCACTCTAGTGGGTCAATGTGGTTTAGGAAAAGAACACACATGGAATGTCACCAGTGGATCAATGTGTATAGGAAAATAAGACACATGCAATGAGTCTAGTGGATCAATGTGGTTTAGTAAAAGAACGAACTTGCAATGTCACTAGTGGATCAATGTGCTTTAGGAAAAGAACACACATGCAATGACTCTAGTGGATATATGTGGTTTAGGAAGAGAATACACATGCAGTGACTCTAGTGGATTAATGTGCTTTAGAAAAAGAACACACATATAATGACTCTAGTGGATCCATGAGGTTTAGGAAAAACAACACATGCAATGGCATTAGTGGATCAATGTGGTTTAGGAAAAGAACACACATGCAATTTCACTAGTGGATCCATGTGGTTTAGGAAAAGAACAAACATGCAATGTCTCTAGTGGATGAATGTGGTTTAGGAAAAGTACACACATGCAATGATTCTAGTGGATCCATGTGGTTTAGGAAAACAACACACATGCAATGTATCTAGTGGATGAATGTGGTTTAGGAAAAGTACACACATGCAATGACTCCACTTGATCAATGTGGTTTAGGAAAAGAACGCACATGCAGTGACTCTTGTGGATAAATGTGGTTTAGGAATAGAACACACATGCAATGACTCTAGTGGATCAATGTGGATTAGGAAAAGAACACACATGTAATGTCACCAGTGGATCAATGTAGTTTAGAAAAAAGAACACACATGCAATGACTCTAGTGGAACAATGTAGTTTAGGAAAAGAACACACATGCAATTTCACAAGTGGATCCATGTGGTTTAGGAAAGAACACAGATGCATTAACTCTAGTGGATACATGTGGTTTAGGAAAAGGACACACATGCATTGACTCAAGTGGATACATGTGGTTTAGGAAAATAACACACATGAAATGTCACCAGTGGATCCATGTGGTTTAGGAAAAGAACACACATGCATTAACTCTAGTGGATACCTGTGGTTTATGAAAAAAAACACATGCAATGTCACAAGTGGATCAATGTGGTTTAGGAAAATAACACACATGCAATGACTCTAGTTGATCAATGTGGATTAGGAAAATAACACACATGCATTGACTCTAGTGGATACATGTGGTTTAGGAATAGAACACACATGCAATTTCTCTAGTGGATCAATGTGGTTTAGGAAAATAACACACATGCAATGACTCTAGTGGATCAATGTGGTTTAGGAAAAACAACACACATGCAATGGCATTAGTGGATCAACGTGGTTTAGGAAAAAGAACACAGATGCATTAACTCTAGTGGATACATGTGGTTTAGGAAACGAACACACATGCATTGACTCAAGTGGATACATGTGGTTTAGGAAAATAACAGACATGAAATGTCACTAGTGGATCCATGTGGTTTAGGAAAACAACACACATGCATTGACTCTAGTGGATACCTGTGGTTTATGAAAAAAAACACATGCAATGTCACAAGTGGATCAATGTGGTTTAGGAAAATAACACTCATGCAATGACTCTAGTGGATCAATGTGGTTTAGGAAAATAACACACATGCATTGACTCTAGTGGATACATGTGGTTTAGGAATAGAACACACATGCAATGTCTCTAGTGGATCAATGTGGTTTAGGAAAATAACACACATGCAATGACTCTAGTGGATCAATGTGGTTTAGGAAAAACAACACACATGCAATGGCATTAGTGGATCAACGAGGTGTAGGAAAAAAACAGACGTGCAATGTCACCAGTGGATCCATGTGGTTTAGGAAAATAAGAGACATGCAATGACTCTAGTGGATCAATGTGGTTTATGAAAATAACACACATGCATTGAATCTAGTGGATACATGTGGTTTAGGAATAGAACACACATGCAATGACTCTAGTGGATCAATGTGGTTTAGTAAAAGAACGAACATGCAATGTCACTAGTGGATCAATGTGCTTTAGGAAAAGAACACACATGCAATGACTCTAGTTGATATATGTGGTTTAGGAAAAGAACACACATGCAGTGACTCTAGTGGATTAATGTGGTTTAGAAAAAGAACACACATATAATGACTCTAGTGGATCCATGTGGTTTGGGAAAAACAACACATGCAATGGCATCAGTGGATCAATATGGTTTAGGAAAAGAACACACATGCAATGACTCTAGTGGATCAATGTGGTTTAGGAAAATAACACACATGCAATGAGTCTAGTTGATACATGTGGTTTAGCAATAGAACACACATGTAATGACACTAGTGGATCAATGTGGTTTAGGAAAATAACACACATCCTATGACTCTAGTGGATCAATGTGGTTTAGGAAAAACAACACATGCAATGGCATCAGTGGATCAATGTGGTTTAGGAAAAGAACACACATGCAATGTCACCACTGGATCCATGTAGTTTAGGAAAATAACATACATGCAATGACTCTAGTGGATCAATGTGGTTTAGAAAAAGAACACACATGCAATGTCACCAGTGGATCAATGTGTATAGGAAAAGAACACACATGCAATGACTCTAGTGGATCAATGTGGTTTAGTAAAAGAACGAACATGCAGTGTCACTAGTGGATCAATGTGCTTTAGGAAAAGAACACACATGCAATGACTCTAGTGGATATATGTGGTTTAGGGAAAGAACACACATGCAATGACTCTAGTGGATATATGTGGTTTAGAAAAAGAACACACATGCAATAACTCTAGTAGATCCATGTGGTTGAGGAAAAGAACACACATGCAATGACTCTAGTGTCTCCATGTCGTTTAGAAAAAGAACACCCATGCAATTTCACTAGTGGATCCATGTGGTTTAGGAAAAGAACACACATGAAATGTCACCTGTGGATCAATGTGGTTTAGGAAAAGAAAACACATGCAATGGTTCTAGTGGATCCATGTGGTTTAGGAAAAGAACACACATGTAATGTCTCTAGTGGATGAATGTGGTTTAGGAAAAGTACACACATGCACTTGATCAATGTGGTTTAGGAAACGAACGCACATGTAGTGACTCTTGTGGATAAATGTGGTATAGGAATAGAAAACACATGCAATTACTCTAGTGGATCATTGTGGATTAGGAAAAGAACACACATGCAATGTCACCACTGGATCAATGTAGTTTAGAAAAAGAACACACATGCAATGACTCTAGTGGAACAATGTAGTTTAGGAAAAGAACACACATGCAATTTCACAAGTGGATCCATGTGGTTTAGGAAAAGGAAACACATGCATTAGCTCTAGTGGATACGTGTGGTTTAGGAAAAGAACGCACATGCAATTAAACCTGTGGATCCATGTGGTTTAGGAAAAGAACGCACATGCATTGACTCAAGTGGATACATGTGGTTTAGGAAAATAACACACATGAAATGTCACTAGTGGATCCATGTGGTTTAGGAAAAGAAAGCACATGCATTGACTCAAGTGGATACATGTGGTTTAGGAAAATAACACACATGAAATGTCACAAGTGGATCCATGTGGTTTAGGAAAACAACACACGTGCATTGACTCTAGTGGATACATGTGGTTTAGGAAAAGAACACACATGCAATGTCAGAAGTGGATCAATGTGGTTTAGGAAAATAACACGCATGCAATGACTCTAGTGGATCAATGTGGTTTAGGAAAATAACACACATGCATTGACTCTAGTGGATACATGTGGTTTAGGAAAAGAACACACATGCAATTTTACAAGTGGATCCATGTGGTTTAGGAAAAGAACGCACATGCATTAACTCTAGTGGATACATGTGGTTTAGGAAAACAACACACATGCAATTTCACATGTGGATCCATGTGGTTTAGGAAAAGAACGCACATGCATTGACTCAAGTGGATACATGTGGTTTAGGAAAATAACACACATGAAATATCACAAGTGGATCCATGTGGTTTAGGAAAACAACACACGTGCATTGACTCTAGTGGATACATGTGGTTTAGGAAAAGAACACACATGCAATGTCACAAGTGGATCAATCTGGTTTAGGAAAATAACACACATGCAATGACTCTAGTGGATCAATGTGGTTTAGGAATAGAACACACATGCAATGTCTCTAGTGGATCAATGTGGTTTAGGAAAATAACACACATGCAATGACTCTAGTGGATCAATGTGGTTTAGGAAAAACAACACACATGCAATGGCATTAGTGGATCAACGTGGTTTAGGAAAAAAACACACGTGCAATGTCACTAGTGGATCAATGTGGTTTAGGAAAATAAGAGACATGCAATGACTCTAGTGGATCAATGTGGTTTATGAAAATAACACGCATGCATTGAATCTAGTGGATACATGTGGTTTAGGAATAGAACACACATGCAATGACTCTAGTGGATCAGTGTGGTTTAGTAAAAGAACGAACGTGCAATGTCACTAGTGGATCAATGTTCTTTAGGAAAAGAACACACATGCAATGACTCTAGTGGATATATGTGGTTTAGGAAAAGAACACACATGCAGTGACTCTAGTGGATTAATGTGGTTTAGAAAAAGAACACACATATAATGACTCTAGTGGATCCATGTGGTTTAGGAAAAACAACACATGCAATGGCATCAGTGGATCAATGTGGTTTAGGAAAATAACACACATACAATGACTCTAGTGGATCAATGTGGTTTAGGAAAATAACACACATGCAATGACTCTAGTCGATACATGTGGTTTAGCAATAGAACACACATGGAATGACACTAGTGGATCAATGTGGTTTAGGAAAATAACACACATGCTATGACTCTAGTGGATCAATGTGGTTTAGGAAAAACAACACATGCAATGGCATTACTGGATCAATGTGGTTTAGGAAAAGAACACACATGCAATGTCACCACTGGATCCATGTGGTTTAGGAAAATAACATACATGCAATGACTCTAGTGGATCAATGTGGTTTAGGAAAAAAACACATGCAATGTCACCAGTGGATCAATGTGTATAGGAAAAGAACACACATGCAATGACTCTAGTGGATCAATGTGGTTTAGTAAAAGAACGAACATGCAATGTCACTAGTGGATCAATGTGCTTTAGGAAAAGAACACACATGCAATGACTCTAGTGGATATATGTGGTTTAGGAAAAGAACACACATGGAATGACTCTAGTGGATATATGTGGTTTAGAAAAAGAACACACATGCAATAACTCTAGTAGATCCATGTGGTTGAGGAAAAGAACACACATGCAATGACTCTAGTGTCTCCATGTTGTTTAGAAAAAGAACACCCATGCAATTTCACTAGTGGATCCATGTGGTTTAGGAAAAGAACACACATGAAATGTCACCTGTGGATCAATGTGGTTTAGGAAAAGAAAACACATGCAATGGTTCTAGTGGATCCATGTGGTTTAGGAAAAGAACACACATGTAATGTCTCTAGTGGATGAATGTGGTTTAGGAAAAGTACACACATGCAATTGATCAATGTGGTTTAGGAAAAGAACGCAAATGTAGTGACTCTTGTGGATAAATGTGGTGTAGGAATAGAAAACACATGCAATTACTCTAGTGGATCATTGTGGATTAGGAAAAGAACACACATGCAATGTCACCACTGGATCAATGTAGTTTAGAAAAAGAACACACATGCAATGACTCTAGTGGAACAATGTAGTTTAGGAAAAGAACACACATGCAATTTCACAAGTGGATCCATGTGGTTTAGGAAAAGAAAACACATGCATTAGCTCTAGTGGATACATGTCGTTTAGGAAAAGAATGCACATGCAATTTCACCTGTGGATCCATGTGGTTTAGGAAAGAACGCACATGCATTGACTCAAGTGGATACATGTGGTTTAGGAAAATAACACACATGAAATGTCACTAGTGGATCCATGTGGTTTAGGAAAAGAACGCACATGCATTGACTCAAGTGGATACATGTGGTTTAGGAAAATAACACACATGAAATGTCACAAGTGGATCCATGTGGTTTAGGAAAAGAACACACGTGCATTGACTCTAGTGGATACATGTGGTTTCGGAAAAGAACACACATGCAATGTCACAAGTGGATCAATGTGGTTTAGGAAAATAACACACATGCAATGACTCTAGTGGATCAATGTGGTTTAGGAAAATAACACACATGCATTGACTCTAGTGGATACATGTGGTTTTGGAAAAGAACACACATGCAATTTCACCTGTGGATCCATGTGGTTTAGGAAAAGAACGCACATGCATTGACTCAAGTGGATACATTGTGGTTTAGGAAAATCACACACATGAAATGTCACAAGTGGATCCATGTGGTTTAGGAAAACAACACACGTGCATTGACTCTAGTGGATACATGTGGTTTAGGAAAAGAACACACATGAATGTCACAAGTGGATCAATCTGGTTTAGGAAAATAACACACATGCAATGACTCTAGTGGATCAATGTGGTTTAGGAATAGAACACACATGCAATGTCTCTAGTGGATCAATGTGGTTTAGGAAAATAACACACATTCAATGACTCTTGTGGATCAATGTGGTTTAGGAAAAACAACACACAGGCAATGGCATTAGTGGATCAACGTGGTTTAGGAAAAAAACACACGTGCAATGTCACCAGTGGATCCATGTGGTTTAGGAAAATAAGAGACATGCAATGACTCTAGTAGATCAATGTGGTTTATGAAAATAACACACATGCATTGAATCTAGTGGATACATGTGGTTTAGGAATAGAACACACATGCAATGACTCTAGTGGATCAATGTAGTTTAGTAAAAGAACGAACGTGCAATGTCACTAGTGGATCAATGTGCTTTAGGAAAAGAACACACATGCAATGACTCTAGTGGATATATGTGGTTTAGGAAAAGAACACACATGCAGTGACTCTAGTGGATTAATGTGGTTTAGAAAAATAACACACATATAATGACTCTAGTGGATATGTGGTTTAGGAAAAACAACACATGCAATGGCATCAGTGGATCAATGTGGTTTAGGAAAAGAACACACATACAATGACTCTAGTGGATCAATGTGGTTTAGGAAAATAACACACATGCAATGACTCTAGTCCATACATGTGGTTTAGCAATAGAACACACATGGAATGACACTAGTGGATCAATGTGGTTTAGGAAAATAACACACATGCTATGACTCTAGTGGATCAATGTGGTTTAGGAAAAACAACACATGCAATGGCATCAGTGGATCAATGTGGTTTAGGAAAAGAACACACATGCAATGTCACCACTAGATCCATGTGGTTTAGGAAAATAACATACATGCAATGACTCTAGTGGATCAATGTGGTTTAGGAAAAAGAACACACATGCAATGTCACCAGTGGATCAATGTGTATAGGAAAAGAACACACATGCAATGACTCTAGTGGATCAATGTGGTTTAGTAAAAGAACGAACATGCAATGTCACTAGTGGATCAATGTGCTTTAGGAAAAGAACACACATGCAATGACTCTAGTGGATATATGTGGTTTAGGAAAAGAACACACATGGAATGACTCTAGTGGATATATGTGGTTTAGAAAAAGAACACACATGCAATAACTCTAGTAGATCCATGTGGTTGAGGAAAAGAACACACATGCAATAACTCTAGTGTCTCCATGTCGTTTAGAAAAAGAACACCCATGCAATTTCACTAGTGGATCCATGTGGTTTAGGAAAAGAACACACATGAAATGTCACCTGTGGATCAATGTGGTTTAGGAAAAGAAAACACATGCAATGGTTCTAGTGGATCCGTGTGGTTTAGGAAAAGAACACACATGTAATGTCTCTAGTGGATGAATGTGGTTTAGGAAAAGTACACACATGCACTTGATCAATGTGGTTTAGGAAACGAACGGACATGTAGTGACTCTTGTGGATAAATGTGGTATAGGAATAGAAAACACATGCAATTACTCTAGTGGATCATAGTGGATTAGGAAAAGGACACACATGCAATGTCACCACTGGATCAATGTAGTTTAGAAAAAGAACACACATGCAATGACTCTAGTGGAACAATGTAGTTTAGGAAAAGAACACACATGCAATTTCACAAGTGGATCCATGTGGTTTAGGAAAAGAAAACACATGCATTAGCTCTAGTGGATACATGTGGTTTAGGAAAAGAACGCACATGCAATTTCACCTGTGGATCCATGTGGTTTAGGAAAAGAACGCACATGCATTGACTCAAGTGGATACATGTGGTTTAGGAAAATAACACACATGAAATGTCACTAGTGGATCCATGTGGTTTAGGAAAAGAAAGCACATGCATTGACTCAAGTGGATACATGTGGTTTAGGAAAATAACACACATGAAATGTCACAAGTGGATCCATGTGGTTTAGGAAAACAACACACGCGCATTGACTCTAGTGGATACATGTGGTTTAGGAAAAGAACACACATGCAATGTCACAAGTGGATCAATGTGGTTTAGGAAAATAACACACATGCAATGACTCTAGTGGATCAATGTGGTTTAGGAAAATAACACACATGCATTGACTCTAGTGGATACATGTGGTTTAGGAAAAGAACACACATGCAAATTTACAAGTGGATCCATGTGGTTTAGGAAAACAACACAAATGCATTAACTCTATTGGATACATGTGGTTTAGGAAAACAACACACATGCAATTTCACCTGTGGATCCATGTGGTTTAGGAAAAGAACGCACATGCATTAACTCAAGTGGATACATGTGGTTTAGGAAAATAACACACATGAAATGTCACAAGTGGATCCATGTGGTTTAGGAAAACAACACACGTGCATTGACTCTAGTGGATACATGTGGTTTAGGAAAAGAACACACATGCAATGTCACAAGTGGATCAATCTGGTTTAGGAAAATAACACACATGCAATGACTCTAGTGGATCAATGTGGTTTAGGAATAGAACACACATGCAATGTCTCTAGTGGATCAATGTGGTTTAGGAAAATAACACACATGCAATGACTCTAGTGGATCAATGTGGTTTAGGAAAAACAACACACATGCAATGGCATTAGTGGATCAACGTGGTTTAGGAAAAAACACACGTGCAATGTCACCAGTGGATCCATGTGGTTTAGGAAAATAAGAGACATGCAATGACTCTAGTGGATCAATGTGGTTTATGAAAATAACACACATGCATTGAATCTAGTGGATACATGTGGTTTAGGAATAGAACACACATGCAATGACTCTAGTGGATCAATGTGGTTTAGTAAAAGAACGAACATGCAATGTCACTAGCGGATCAATGTGCTTTAGGAAAAGAACACACATGCAATGACTCTAGTGGATATATGTGGTTTAGGAAAAGAACACACATGCAGTGACTCTAGTGGATTAATGTGGTTTAGAAAAAAGAAAACACATATAATGACTCTAGTGGATCCATGTGGTTTAGGAAAAACAACACATGCAATGGCATCAGTGGATCAATGTGGTTTAGGAAAAGAACACACATGCAATGACTCTAGTGGATCAATGTGGTTTAGGAAAATAACACACATGCAATGACTCTAGTCGATACATGTGGTTTAGCAATAGAACACACATGCAATGACACTAGTGGATCAATGTGGTTTAGGAAAATAACACACATGCTATGACTCTAGTGGATCAATGTGGTTTAGGAAAAACAACACATGCAATGGCATCAGTGGATCAATGTGGTTTAGGAAAAGAACACACATGCAATGTCACCACTGGATCCATGTAGTTTAGGAAAATAACATACATGCAATGACTCTAGTGGATCAATGTGGTTTAGGAAAAAGAACACACATGCAATGTCACCAGTGGATCAATGTGTATAGGAAAAGAACACACATGCAATGACTCTAGTGGATCAATGTGGTTTAGTAAAAGAACGAACATGCAATGTCACTAGTGGATCAATGTGCTTTAGGAAAAGAACACACATGCAATGACTCTAGTGGATATATGTGGTTTAGGAAAAGAACACACATGCAATGACTCTAGTGGATATATGTGGTTTAGAAGAAGAACACACATGCAATAACTCTAGTAGATCCATGTGGTTGAGGAAAAGAACACACATGCAATGACTCTAGTGTCTCCATGTCGTTTAGAAAAAGAACACCCATGCAATTTCACTAGTGGATCCATGTGGTTTAGGAAAAGAACACACATGAAATGTCACCTGTGGATCAATGTGGTTTAGGAAAAGAAAACACATGCAATGGTTCTAGTGGATCCATGTGGTTTAGGAAAAGAACACACATGTAATGTCTCTAGTGGATGAATGTGGTTTAGGAAAAGTACACACATGCACTTGATCAATGTGGTTTAGGAAACGAACACACATGTACTGACTCTTGTGGATAAATGTGGTATAGGAATAGAAAACACATGCCATTACTCTAGTGGATCATTGTGGATTAGGAAAAGAACACACATGCAATGTCACCACTCGATCAATATAGTTTAGAAAAAGAACACACATGCAATGACTCTAGTGGAACAATGTAGTTTAGGAAAAGAACACACATGCAATTTCACAAGTGGATCAATGTGGTTTAGGAAAATAACACACATGCATTGACTCTAGTGGATCCATGTGGTTTAGGAAAAGAACACACATGCAATTTTACAAGTGGATCCATGTGGTTTAGGAAAAGAACACACATGAATTAACTCTAGTGGATACATGTGGTTGAGGAAAACAACACACATGCAATTTCACCTGTGGATCCATGTGGTTTAGGAGAAGAACGCACATGCATTGACTCAAGTGGATACATGTGGTTTAGGAAAATAACACACATGAAATGTCACAAGTGGATCCATGTGGTTTAGGAAAACAACACACGTGCATTGACTCTAGTGGATACATGTGGTTTAGGAAAAGAACACACATGCAATGTCACAAGTGGATCAATGTGGTTTAGGAAAATAGCACACATGCAATGACTCTAGTGGATCAATGTGGTTTAGGAATAGAACACACATGCAATGTCTCTAGTGGATCAATGTGGTTTAGGAAAATAACACACATGCAATGACTCCAGTTGTAACTACCTCGGTGAATTACGCTCCTAGTTACAAGCCTGGATGAGCGGAAATGGTTAAAATAGTACGGTGGGGCCCAAATGCCACTCACAGGTAGACCTTTCGGCCGTCCTAACCATTTCCAAACATCATGACAAGAACGGGCGGCGTAATCTGCAGGCGAAGGGATCAACTACATACACAAATGAGTATGTATGCAAGCCACCATACAATGGTTCTCAGAGTCATTCCATCTAAAAAGAAAGGAAATATAGCAACGCCATACGGCAAGATCCAAATATCCTAGATAGATATAATAGTTTAGGATATCTCCTCATACATCAAACATCAGAGTATCAAGCGGAAGCGGAAGACAAAATCCGAGTACGGATAAGAAGCAAATCGGCATAAGATGCCCCATAAATAAGCACATCCCGCCCACAGATCTCACGGATCCCCGTTCCCGGAATCTCTACACCGAATGATCGTTGCCCACATCGTCCGTCTCTTCCACCCAGTATCCATCATGAGAATGTACCTGTTCATCTGAACCAATAATTTATCGTGTGAGACCCTAGGGGTACTCAGCAAGTCTTTATGCCTCTAAAGGGAACACAACCTGGGGTGACGCAATTGCAGCAAAAGATAGACCCTAGCAATTCTATAGATACTCGCTAACCATCCGCCTAACCAGAGATAGACGGATGTCCGTGAATTAATAACAACAGTTATAACAGTTATAACGGTAATATCCACAGATCCATCCTCCTCCTCGCTTACCGACGAGGAAGCGGACGAACAAGCCCCCATCCGTTGGCAGTTTTATTAACCATTCCATGAGTGTTGCACTATTTACTAGTCAAGTACTTAGTCAAATTAAAGCGGTACTTTAGTTATGCTTGTCTATGATCGAGAAACTGTGCTCCAAGTCGTCCATAACCGCGGACACGGCTTTCAGAAAGTTTTACCCTGCAGGGGTGCACAAATAGCAACACACACTCGATCAACCTCGGAAAAACCAAATCAAAACCAACGAGGCAGTCACGACAAAGCGATCACAAGATTCAAAAATATTTCAGGGGGCCACCCCATTAAGCTACCCGCAACGAAGCTGGCCGGCTACGAGACGGACTCAAGGTTTGTGTGGCCGGCTGTAAACGACTGGGAACCCGAAAGTGTGACTGGGCTTGTCGATACAGCGAAAACGGGTCACGGACCTAAACAGTACAGTGTGCAGTACCTCGCACAATTTAAATTAAGTAGTAAAGCATGGCATAAGTACATGATAGTGAATAAAACCTCAAACTAGTTTGTGGCCCCAAGAAATAAGAATGAATCAAGCTCTGGCTCAGGGGGGTTCATAAGCCTCCCGGATGTGGATAGCGCGAATAAACAAGGAACAGGAATCAAGTACTCGGGGTCCTACGGGACACAAGTGAGCCTGAAAAACCAAATAGCAAATATGGCTCACCGATGCTACTTTCATTAATTATCCCATTACTACTCAGGTTAAGTTGTTTAGGTACCTCATTATCCATCAGACACTCACATACCCTACACATGCTGTTCTACGACTCGCATGGCTCACACAACTCCTGTAGTAATGGCTCATGGGATGGAGGAACAAGCTTTGGTGGGGTTTAAAAGTAAAGGCTATGCAATACTTGGGATTCAGTTTAATGCAATCGCGACTCAATGATGCAAGAATAAGATAGAGGCAATAGGTACTATATGTATGCAAGCATGTGGTAGTGCTTGCCTGGCAGCTCTGTTGAAGCGAGAGAAGGATCTGGGTAGTGCTCCTGGTTCTCTTGGTATATCCCCTGCTCAGCGTCTATTCGAAGAAGAACCAAACAAACAAGGGCCAACATAAATAAAGTGCACAAGCATATGAATTAAATGCGACAAGCAAACAATCATGCCATGATGAATGATGCACAATTTTGCATGGCATTAATGTAGCATGGCATGGTGAGGTGTGAGATACAAGATTAAACATTTTATTGAGTTTTGGGCCCATTTTATCCTCATATTAGTTGCTGTACACATTATATTTATATGATGCATGCTTCAAATCAAAACATGGAATGCATAAACAGAAAGGTCTCGTCGAGCTAATCATTTTAGACATATTATTTGTTAAATTTGGAGTTATAAAACAAAAGTTATTAATTAATTAAGGTAATAGGGCATTTTGTTGTAATTTTAATCAACTTGGAAAATAAAGTGTTCAACATATATTTTGAATGGCATATGTGAATTCCTCACATTTTTCTGATTTGAAAACATATACTGTTTGTATTATTTGGATTTATATTTCAAAAGATAATTAAAAACAGAATTAAATTTGAATTTGAAATAATTTGAAGAAGATTTGAAATAAAACAGAAATCCAGAAAACCCTTTTATACTCAGACAGATCCAGACATAGTCACTAACGGGTGGGGTCACTGGCTGACTCAGCAGCCCAGCGCGCAGAACAGCTTTTCTCACCGCAGCTGGATCTAGCCTAGAGGATGACAGGTGGGGCTAACTGGCTCGGGCCCAGGCGTCAGCGAACGGGCGCGCGGGGGCTGCCAGACGGGGCCGAGCTGGAGCGCGGGTTGCGAACGGGAAACGCCGGGGGTTTTCCTGCAAAAGCGCGCAGCGGCTGGCAGGTGGGGTCCTAAGGAGCGCGGGTTGCGACGAGCAAAACAGCAGGGGGGTATTGGCAAAGTGGCAGCGGCTACTGTGGATCTTCCTGCAGGCGCGCGGACGGGTCGGTGATCGACCGCGCGGGGTGGGTATTCGACCATGGGACGTGCGGGTGCGCGCTGGCGGCGGTAGCCACTGCGGTAGGGCTAGGGGAGCTGACAGGAGGTGGTCTGGGGCCTAGCTAAGGCTTGACGCGGAGCGGGGAGGTTGCAGACGCCGGCGAGCTCTAGCGCGCAGAGGGCGTTTGTCGGATTGTCCGGCGCGTACAGGCAACGGCAGCGCAGAGGAGCGTGTCTAGGAGGGTCGTGGGCTCACCGGGAGGTTGTTGGTGGTGTTGGATCGGGTCGGCGAGCAGTGGATCGGCGGCGAGGCAGACGCCCAGAAGATCTAGGGTTTCGCGCGGGCGCTGACGGTGTGTAGGGGTACATGCCTCCTCCTCCTCCTCGATGTCGTGTTCCGCGCTGCTGTAGAGGACCTCCTCGGTCTACCGGGCCTCCTCCACGACATGCTTGCGAGCCGGCACGACGAGGAGCAGAGGGTAGACGGTGGCCGGCGAGAGGGAGGGTGGCGTCGGTGGGGAGGAAGAAGAGGAGATGCAGGGGCGCTGGGGCTGGATCTGGCGAGCAGAGGAGAGCCATGGGGAAGGAGATAAGGCAGAGAGAGGGAGGGGGTGCCGTGGGGGAGTGGTTGGAGATAAAGGTGGCTCGGCCACCTTTTCTTCCTCCACCCTCACGTGCTCGGGCACGGTCGGGCGAGGGCATGCAGGTGGGGCCAGGGCGAGGCCAGGCAGGCAGGGGAGGAGAGAGGACAGGCTCGGGTGGTGGGGTCCTCATGGCAGAGAGAGAGCTAGGGAGAGAGAGGTGAGGCTCAGGTAGGGTTAGAGCTAGGCTCGGGTTAGGGTTTGGGGGTTGGTAGCTAGGGCAGGGAGAGGGTAGCTCGACCAGGGGGAGGGTGGCTAGGTGGGGCCAGCTAGATAGAGAGAAGAGAGAGGCCGAGAGAGAGGGGTGGTGGACTTTGGGTTTAGGTAGGATGGGGTATGGGGGTATGGTGATGATGGGGTAAGTGATGGTCTAGGGCTTAGAGAGAGATGGAGGGGTTCTTTTTGACTAGATCAAGGATGATCAACCAAGCTCAAGCAAGGTAGCCAAAAGAGAGAAAAGAAGCAAAGAGGATGATGGCATAGATGGATATGGTGATGGGGTTTTAAGCAAGACCAACATAGATCAAGCCAAAAGAAAAGATAGAGATGAAGATGATCCACTCAAAATCAAATAAAATCCAAATGACAAGCAAAGGTGGTACTTGCACGAGACATGCATAAATAATTAATACCATGCTTATTGTTGTGAAAACAAGATTATTAACATGGCATTATTATTATGCATTCCAAAATTGGAATAAAAGCCAAGCAAGAAGAATTTAAGGGAAAGCTCCAAGTGGAATAGATGGAGATGATCATGTTTGAGTAAAATTGGGACTTGCTAGTGTGTATGTGCCACTAGGCATTTAATAAGCCCAAAAATATCCAATCATGAAAATAACCCCAACACAACACATATGGAAGCTAGCAAAAGGTACCACTCACAAGGCATGCAAAGATGGCCATGTGGCTCTCATATACCAACAATTTGAAAACAACATGGTGCATATATGGGAGCATGTGGAGAAAGAATTGGATCCATCCCAACCCACATGAGCTAGAGGTAAACTCAAATAAAGTGCAAAGCTCATATTTAGTTGGATGGTGGAATTATGGGATGATGACAAGAAAGGTGGTGGAGTTAAATAAAAGATATGCCCCCAACTCAACTTGGGCATGAAACAATATATCAAGAACCAAATACAATATCAAGAGGCAAATACAATTTACAATGCATATGAGAGAAGAACCAAATGAAAAAGGGTTTTATATGATGCTCAAATGCAAGGTGGCATGATGACATGAGCATGATATAATGATGATGCAACAATCATATATTTGAAGTAGCCATTATATAGACTAGGCTAGTAGCATTGCAATTGTTAGACAATTGGGATGCTACAACTCTCCCCCACTAAACAAGAATCTCGCCCCGAGATTCCTAGGAAAAAGAGAACAACACAAGAAGAGGCGGGTGTTCGAACGAAGGTGACCCTCATGTTCCCAAGTTGATGAACGACGGAATGGTGCGACCACTACACCTTGCAAAACTTGCTAGACTTGTTGGGAGTCTTGCGTTTTGCTTGAGAAACAACGGTCAGAAGAGCTGAAGGATTGTCGTGAGACAAGAAGGATAGGATGGACATAGCTTTGATTTTTTTTTTCAAGAAACATGATAAAAGAATAGAATCACTTGTGAAAGAAATGACAAGATGATGTATCATGGATATGGAAAGGCACACCGTTAAGATTAAAGATTTACTGATACTAGAGAGGATGAATCTTCGTCTCGCCGGAAGAAAAGAGCTAGATTGGAGAGGTTTTGAACCACTATGACAATAGCATCTTATCTCCTCTCGGATTTGAGAAATGAAGTACGGAAACAATATTGCCTTCAAACAATAGAGTCCCTTGATATCACAGAAAGATTTAGTTAGCCATCGTCGGATTAGATTCTTCTTGCGCCGGTAAGAACCAAAGGATCACGCAATTGAGGTGCGCGGATATAACTTCCAGAGACGGATGTGAAGCCAGATCATGGTGGAATCCCGAGAAGCAAAGAATATGAAGGATCTGGAGTTTATTGTAGATATACTTATTGCTTTCTTTAGCCTTAAGGCTAACGCAATAGATTTGCGGCTGATGGCATCAACCATAATTGGTTTTACCACAGCAAAAGAATTGATGAAACAAAGAGAGAGATAGTTTCCTTTGATCTTGTTTGGGGATGTCAAGCGCCGGTAGAAAGACGAGGGTAGAAAAGAGTTTGCGTTTGTTTCCACCAGATGATTGAAGATTTTGCTCCATCTAGAATAGACAGACCACCAACAAGAGATTATTGATTACTTTCTTCGAGAGAGCCCTCCGGAAAAACAAGGACGGAAGTAAAAGTATCGAGGGATAAAGGCCACTTCTAACTTCCGTGGAATGAGTGAGATCACATTAATTTACCAATTCAATGTACAAGAGCGAATGATAAGAGTAGTGGTATGGTAGCTACTCCATCCCGCACTGAAAGCATTACTCCGCACATGAATAAGAAAACCATGCGACCCAACTACCGAAACAGACTGGAGGTATTGACAAAACGAGCGCATGGGACTCCGTTAGAAAACAAGGACAAATGCAACCGATTTTCCGGGTTCATAGATAGATAAAGATGATGATGTTGTCGTCATGTTGGAAGTACCCAGCCACCGGAAAGATATGAAGGAAGATTACGGAGAAGAACTGCAAGATCCAACAGCTACAGAAAGATAGCACCAACTTGAACGGAAGGAATACCAGATCTGGAAGGTCTTCATGGCCTCCGTTGGATTGAGCATAGACGATAGAGCGAGAGGGTTTCAAAAGATCACTTGACGAGACTGAGGTGAAAAGAACTCCATGTTTTTCTCGAAATGTTTGAGAAAGATTTAGCAGACTTGAGGAAATCTTCGGCGGAACGACGATGATAACTTGCCAACAAGGAAAACTCCGGGTTTGATTGAAGATGGAGGATAGAATTAACAATGGACTTGCTAATTCCAGAATTGAAGCAATGTATTTAGCGGAAGGACGTGGTCGAGATAGGTGACTTCAAAAAGTCAGAATTCACGCTTTGAGAACTTTGCACACAGGCAGTGTTCACGAAGCTTGAGAGAAAGAGACACAGATGATCTTCCATGTCCTTCCATTGATATGGAATAGGCAAGCATATTATCAACATATACCACCATGGATTAACAAGATATTCCCAGAATACCAAGTTCAGAAGGCGAGAGAAACGAACAAATGCTCGAACACTTCCTGAGCTCAACGCTCTTAGAAAGATCAATATTAAGAGCACGGGTTCATGTTGAAGCAGATGCACTGGAAGAATAGATTATCAGGTCCTTCGGAAGAGAACAGGAAATGCCACCTGGTTCACATTGTCGATTGGATCGCCGGGTAGAAAGATAAAGAGATCTTGGATAAGAACCAATGATAGCTCATACCTTAAGCAAAGCTATCAGAAGCGAAAAGATGCAATTCCCTCGTCTCAAAGAGAATTTTGCAGATATGGAGTTCAAAAAGATGTGCAGCAGGATGGACAGATGATAGACCGCCGCAGTGCTTTGAGAAACTCCGGATTGCCAAAGATGCTTGAATATGCATAGATATGATCACGGTGTACTCAAAATCATAGGAGATAACCGTCACCATCTGGAGGATAAAGTTGATAGCAATTTCCATATTCCAATCGACACTTATCATGAGTGGAATATAGCTATGCCGAGAGCCAAATTACAATTACCAGCATCGTATCGACACATGTTATGTAATTAGCCCAAGAGAATTTGAGATGAAATGAAACTCCAGGATTAAGCGCCGGTGACAAAAGAATGAGTTAGCATGAACATGCTGATAAAGGGAGATAGATAATGTTTCGCACACGACTGGAAAGGAGTGTGGAAACACAGATGTATCAAATAAAAATTTTCCGCATTTTTCGGCATTAAAATACCAATAGATGCGCAAAATCACTTATCAGATAGAGGTTAGCAACAGATGCTTACACAGAATGTGGAGTTGCTAGAAGGAAGGACACCCTTAAGAAGATGGCACCGGTTCACAAGGAGTCAGATAGATCGCGCCGGTTTTTCCAAAGCCTGTCAGTATGGAATGTACCAACAGTTGATAACCAAAGGCAGATAAAGATAACAAATTGGATGCAACAGATAGATAAGGAATTACACACGCACACACACACACTTTCTATGGTACTACGGAAACCCAGAACACGTGAATCCTAGTTTGAATTTTAAGAAGAGGATTGAAAACATTACACTTCCTTACCAGAAAAAGGTGGGTGGGTGGGTAAGAAGAAAAGTGGAAGCAGTCCTACTCTCGCGTTTTGTTTTTCCCTAGTATACATAACTACCAAAAATATTTGCTAGACAGACAACGACCATTTGGCTGAGACCCTGAAGGGCGGGATGGCTCTAATACCAATTGTAACTACCTCGGTGAATTACGCTCCTAGTTACAAGCCTGGATGAGCGGAAATGGTTAAAATAGTACGGTGGGGCCCAAATGCCACTCACAGGTAGACCTTTCGGCCGTCCTAACCATTTCCAAACATCGGGACAAGAACGGGCGGCGTAATCGGCAGGCGAAGGGATCAACTACATACACAAATGAGTATGTATGCAAGCCACCATACAATGGTTCTCAGAGTCATTCCATCTAAAAAGAAAGGAAATATAGCAACGCCATACGGCAAGATCCAAATATCCTAGATAGATATAATAGTTTAGGATATCTCCTCATACATCAAACATCAGAGTATGAAGCGGAAGCAGAAGACAAAATCTGAGTACGGATAAGAAGCAAATCAGCATAAGATGCCCCATAAATAAGCACATCCCGCCCACAGATCTCACGGATCCCCGTTCCCGGAATCTCTACACCGAATGATCGTTGCCCACATCGTCCGTCTCTTCCACCCAGTATCCATCATGAGAGTGTACCTGTTCATCTGAACCAATAATTTATCGTGTGAGACCCTAGGGGTACTCAGCAAGTCTTTATGCCTCTAAAGGGAACACAACCTGGGGTGACGCAATTGCATCAAAAGATAGACCCTAGCAATTCTATAGATACTCGCTAACCATCCGCCTAACCAGAGATAGACGGATGTCCGTGAATTAATAACAACATTTATAACAGTTATAACGGTAATATCCACAGATCCATCCTCCTCCTCGCTTACCGACGAGGAAGCGGACGAACAACCCCCCATCCGTTGGCAGTTTTATTAACCATTCCATGAGTGTTGCACTATTTACTAGTCAAGTACTTAGTCAAATTAAAGCGGTACTTTAGTTATGCTTGTCCATGATCGAGAAAATGTGCTCCAAGTCGTCCATAACCGCGGACACGGCTTTCAGAAAGTTTTACCCTGCAGGGGTGCACAAATAGCAACACACACTCGATCAACCTCGGAAAAACCAAATCAAAACCAACGAGGCAGTCACGACAAAGCTATCACAGGATTCAGAAATATTTCAGGGGGCCACCCCATTAAGCTACCCGCAACGAAGCTGGCCGGCTACGAGACGGACTCAAGGTTTGTGTGGCCGGCTGTAAACGACTGGGAACCCGAAAGTGTGACTGGGCTTGTCGATACAGCGAAAACGGGTCACGGACCTAAACAGTACAGTGTGCAGTACCTCGCACAATTTAAATTAAGCAGTAAAGCATGGCATAAGTATAGGATAGTAAATAAAACCTCAAACTAGTTTGTGGCCCCAAGAAATAAGAATGAATCAAGCTCTGGCTCAGGGGGGTTCATAAGCCTCCCGGATGTGGATAGCGCGAATAAACAAGGAACAGGAATCAAGTACTCGGGGTCCTACGGGACACAAGTGAGCCTGAAAAACCAAATAGAAAATATGGCTCACCGATGCCACTTTCATTAGTTATCCCATTACTACTCAGGTTAAGTTATTTAGGTACCTCATTATCCATCAGACACTCACATACCCTACACATGCTGTTCTACGACTCGCATGGCTCACACAACTCCTGTAGTAATGGCTCATGGGATGGAGGAACAAGCTTCGGTGGGGTTTAAAAGTAAAGGCTATGCAATACTTGGGATTCAGTTTAATGCAATCGCGACTCAATGCTGCAAGAATAAGATAGAGGCAATAGGTACTATATGTATGCAAGCATGTGGTAGTGCTTGCCTGGCAGCTCTGTTGAAGCGAGAGAAGGATCTGGGTAGTGCTCCTGGTTCCCTTGGTATATCCCCTGCTCACCGTCTATTCGAAGAAGAACCAAACAAACAAGGGCCAACATAAATAAAGTGCACAAGCATATGAATTAAATGCGACAAGCAAACAATCATGCCATGATGAATGATGTACAATTTTGCATGGCATTAATGTAGCATGGCATGGTGAGGTGTGAGATACAAGATTAAACATTTTATTGAGTTTTGGGCCCATTTTATCCTCATATTAGTTGCTGTACACATTATATTTATATGATGCATGCTTCAAATCAAAACATGGAATGCATAAACAGAAAGGTCTCGTCGAGCTAATCATTTTAGACATATTATTTGTTAAATTTGGAGTTATAAAACAAAAGTTATTAATTAATTAAGGTAATAGGGCATTTTGTTGTAATTTTAATCAACTTGGAAAATAAAGTGTTCAAAATATATTTTGAATGGCATATGTGAATTCCTCACATTTTTCTGATTTGAAAACATATACTGTTTGTATTATTTGGATTTATATTTCAAAAGATAATTAAAAACAAAATTAAATTTGAATTTGAAATAATTTGAAAAAGATTTGAAATAAAACAGAAATCCAGAAAACCCTTTTATACTCAGACAGATCCAGACACAGTCACTGACGGGTGGGGTCACTGGCTGACTCAGCAGCCCAGCGCGCAGAACAGCTTTTCTCACCGCAGCTGGATCTAGCCTAGAGGATGACAGGTGGGGCTAACTGGCTCGGGCCCAGGCGTCAGCGAACGGGCGCGCGGGGGCTGCCAGGCGGGGCCGAGCTGGAGCGCGGGTTGCGAACGGGAAACGCCGGGGGTTTTCCTGCAAAAGCGCGCAGCGGCTGGCAGGTGGGGTCCTAAGGAGCGCGGGTTGCGACGAGCAAAACAGCAGGGGGGTATTGGCAAAGTGGCAGCGGCTACTATGGATCTTCCTGCAGGCGCGCGGACGGGTCGGTGATCGACCGCGCGGGGTGGGGATTCGACCCTGGGACGTGCGGGTGCGCGCTGGCGGCGGTAGCCACTGCGATAGGGCTAGGGGAGCTGACAGGAGGTGGTCTAGGGCCTAGCTAAGGCTTGACGCGGAGCGGGGAGGTTGCAGACGCCGGCGAGCTCTGGCGCGCAGAGGGCGTTTGTCGGATTGTGCGGTGCGTACAGGCAACGGCAGCGCAGAGGAGCGTGTCTAGGAGGGTCGTGGGCTCACCGGGAGGTTGTTGGTGGCGTTGGATCGGGTCGGCGAGCAGTGGATCGGCGGCGAGGCAGACGCCCAGAAGATCTAGGGTTTCGCGCGGGCGCTGATGGTGTGTAGGGGTACAGGCCTCCTCCTCCTCGACGTCGTGTTCCGCGCTGCTATAGAGGACCTCCTCGGTCTACCGGGCCTCCTCCACGATGTGCTTGCGAGCTGGAACGACGAGGAGCAGAGGGTAGATGGTGGCCGGCGAGAGGGAGGGTGGCGTCGGTGGGGAGGAAGAAGAGGAGATGCAGGGGCGCTGGGGCTGGATCTGGCGAGCAGAGGAGAGCCGTGGGGAAGGAGATAAGGCAGAGAGAGGGAGGGGGTGCCGTGGGGGAGTGGTTGGAGATAAAGGTGGCTCGGCCACCTTTTCTTACTCCACCCTCACGTGCTCGGGCAGGGTCGGGCGAGGGCATGCAGGTGGGGCCAGGGCGAGGCCAGGCAGGCAGGGGAGGAGAGAGGACAGGCTCGGGTGGTGGGGTCCTCATGGCAGAGAGAGAGAGCTAGGGAGAGAGAGGTGAGGCTCGGGTAGGGTTAGAGCTAGGCTCGGGTTAGGGTTTGGGGGTTGGTAGCTAGGGCAGGGAGAGGGTAGCTCGACCAGGGGGAGGGTGGCTAGGTGGGGCCAGCTAGATAGAGAGAAGAGAGAGGCCGAGAGTGAGGGTGGTGGACTTAGGGTTTAGGTAGGATGGGGTATGGGGGTATGGTGATGATGGGGTAAGTGATGGTCTAGGGCTTAGAGAGAGATGGAGGGGTTCTTTTTGACTAGATCAAGGATGATCAACCAAGCTCAAGCAAGGTAGCCAAAAGAGAGAAAAGAAGCAAATAGGATGATGGCATAGATGGATATGGTGATGGGGTTTTAAGCAAGACCAACATAGATCAAGCCAAAAGAAAAGATAGAGATGAAGATGATCCACTCAAAATCAAATAAAATCCAAATGACAAGCAAAGGTGGTACTTGCATGGGCCATGCATAAATAATTAATACCATGCTTATTGTTGTGAAAACAAGATTATTAACATGGCATTATTATTATGCATTCCAAAATTGGAATAAAAGCCAAGCAAGAAGAATTTAAGGGAAAGCTCCAAGTGGAATAGATGGAGATGATCATGTTTGAGTAAAATTGGGACTTGCTAGTGTGTATGTGCCACTAGGCATTTAATAAGCCCAAAAATATCCAATCATGAAAATAACCCCAACACAACACATATGGAAGCTAGCAAAAGGTACCACTCACAAGGCATGCAAAGATGGCCATGTGGCTCTCATATACCAACAATGTGAAAACAACATGGTGCATATATGGGAGCATGTGGAGAAAGAATTGGATCCATCCCAACCCACATGAGCTAGAGGTAAACTCAAACAAAGTGCAAAGCTCATATTTAGTTGGATGGTGGAATTATGGGATGATGACAAGAAAGGTGGTGGAGTTAAATAAAAGATATGCCCCCAACTCAACTTGGGCATGAAACAATATATCAAGAACCAAATACAATATCAAGAGGCAAATACAATTTACAATGCATATGAGAGAAGAACCAAATGAAAAAGGGTTTTATATGATGCTCAAATGCAAGGTGGCATGATGACATGAGCATGATATAATGATGATGCAACAATCATATATTTGAAGTAGCCATTATATAGACTAGGCTAGTAGCATTGCAATTGTTAGACAATTGGGATGCTACACCAGTGGATCAATGTGGTTTAGGAAAAACAACACACATGCAATGGCATTACTGGATCAACGTGGTTTAGGAAAAAAACACACGTGCAATGTCACCAGTGGATCCATGTGGTTTAGGAAAATAAGAGACATGCAATGACTCTAGTGGATCAATGTGGTTTATGAAAATAACACACATGCATTGAATCTAGTGGATACATGTGGTTTAGGAATAGAACACACATGCAATGACTCTAGTGGATCAATGTGGTTTAGTAAAAGAACGAACATGCAATGTCACTAGTGGATCAATGTGCTTTAGGAAAAGAACACACATGCAATGACTCTAGTGGATATATGTGGTTTAGGAAAAGAACACACATGCAGTGACTCTAGTGGATTAATGTGGTTTAGAAAAAGAACACACATATAATGACTCTAGTGGATCCATGTGGTTTAGGAAAAACGACACATGCAATGGCATCAGTGGATCAATGTGGTTTAGGAAAAGAACACACATACAATGACTCTAGTGGATCAATGTGGTTTAGGAAAATAACACACATGCAATGACTCTGGTCGATACATGTGATTTAGCAATAGAACACACATGCAATGACACTAGTGGATCAATGTGGTTTAGGAAAATAACACACATGCTATGACTCTAGTGGATCAATGTGGTTTAGGAAAAACAACACATGCAATGGCATCAGTGGATCAATGTGGTTTAGGAAAAGAACACACATGCAATGTCACCACTAGATCCATGTGGTTTAGGAAAATAACATACATGCAATGACTCTAGTGGATCAATGTGGTTTAGGAAAAAGAACACACATGCAATGTCACCAGTGGATCAATGTATATAGGAAAAGAAGACACATGCAATGACTCTACTGGATCAATGTGGTTTAGTAAAAGAACGAACATGCAATGTCACTAGTGGATCAATGTGCTTTAGGAAAAGAACACACATGCAATGACTCTAGTGGATATATGTGGTTTAGGAAAAGAACACACATGCAATGACTCTAGTGGATATATGTGGTTTAGAAAAAGAACACACATGCAATAACTCTAGTAGATCCATGTGGTTGTGGAAAAGAACACACATGCAATTACTCTAGTGTCTCCATGTCGTTTAGAAAAAGAACACCCGTGCAATTTCACTAGTGGATCCATGTGGTTTAGGAAAAGAACACACATGAAATGTCACCCGTGGATCAATGTGGTTTAGGAAAAGAAAACACATGCAATGGTTCTAGTGGATCCATGTGGTTTAGGAAAAGAACACACATGTAATGTCTCTAGTGGATGAATGTGGTTTAGGAAACGTACACACATGCACTTGATCAATGTGGTTTAGGAAAAGAACGCACATGTAGTGCCTCTTGTGGATAAATGTGGTATAGGAATATAAAACACATGCAATTACTCTAGTGGATCATTGTGGATTAGGAAAAAAACACACATGCAATGTCACCACTGGATCAATGTAGTTTAGAAAAAGAACACACATGCAATGACTCTAGTGGAACAATGTAGTTTAGGAAAAGAACACACATGCAATTTCACAAGTGGATCCATGTGGTTTAGGAAAAGAAAACACATGCATTAGCTCTAGTGGATACATGTGGTTTAGGAAAAGAACGCACATGCAATTTCACCTGTGGATCCATGTGGTTTAGGAAAAGAACGCACATGCATTGACTCAAGTGGATACATGTGGTTTAGGAAAATAACACACATGAAATGTCACTAGTGGATCCATGTGGTTTAGGAAAAGAACGCACATGCATTGACTCAAGTGGATACATGTGGTTTAGGAAAATAACACACATGAAATGTCACAAGTGGATCCATGTGGTTTAGGAAAACAGCACACGTGCATTGACTCTAGTGGATACATGTGGTTTAGGAAAAGAACACACATGCAATGTCACTAGTGGATCAATGTGGATTAGGAAAATAACACACATGCAATGACTCTAGTGGATCAATGTGGTTTAGGAAAATAACACACATGCATTGACTCTAGTGGATACATGTGGTTTAGGAAAAGAACACACATGCAATTTTACAAGTGGATCCATGTGGTTTAGGAAAAGAACACACATGAATTAACTCTAGTGGATACATGTGGTTTAGGAAAACAACACACATGCAATTTCACCTGTGGATCCATGTGGTTTAGGAAAAGAAAGCACATGCATTGACTCAAGTGGATACATGTGGTTTAGGAAAATAACACACATGAAATGTCACAAGTGGATCCATGTGGTTTAGGAAAACAACACACGAGCATTGACTCTAGTGCATACATGTGGTTTAGGAAAAGAACACACATGCAATGTCACAAGTGGATCAATGTGGTTTAGGAAAATAACACACATGCAATGACTCTAGTGGATCAATGTGGTTTAGGAATAGAACACACATGCAATGTCTCTAGTGGATCAATGTGGTTTAGGAAAATAACACACATGCAATGACTCTAGTGGATCAATGTGGTTTAGGAAAAACAACACACATGCAATGGCATTAGTGGATCAACGTGGTTTAGGAAAAAACACACGTGCAATGTCACCAGTGGATCCATGTGGTTTAGGAAAATAAGAGACATGCAATGACTCTAGTGGATCAATGTGGTTTATGAAAATAACACACATGCATTGAATCTAGTGGATACATGTGGTTTAGTAATAGAACACACATGCAATGACTCTAGTGGATCAATGTGGTTTAGTAAAAGAACGAACATGCAATGTCACTAGTGGATCAATGTGCTTTAGGAAAAGAACACACATGCATTGACTCTAGTGGATATATGTGGTTTAGGAAAAGAACACACATGCAGTGACTCTAGTGGATTAATGTGGTTTAGAAAAAGAACACACATATAATGACTCTAGTGGATCCATGTGGTTTAGGAAAAACGACACATGCAATGGCATCAGTGGATCAATGTGGTTTAGGAAAAGAACACACATACAATGACTCTAGTGGATCAATGTGGTTTAGGAAAATAACACACATGCAATGACTCTGGTCGATACATGTGATTTAGCAATAGAACACACATGCAATGACACTAGTGGATCAATGTGGTTTAGGAAAATAACACACATGCTATGACTCTAGTGGATCAATGTGGTTTAGGAAAAACAACACATGCAATGGCATCAGTGGATCAATGTGGTTTAGGAAAAGAACACACATGCAATGTCACCACTAGATCCATGTGGTTTAGGAAAATAACATACATGCAATGACTCTAGTGGATCAATGTGGTTTAGGAAAAAGAACACACATGCAATGTCACCAGTGGATCAATGTATATAGGAAAAGAAGACACATGCAATGACTCTACTGGATCAATGTGGTTTAGTAAAAGAACGAACATGCAATGTCACTAGTGGATCAATGTGCTTTAGGAAAAGAACACACATGCAATGACTCTAGTGGATATATGTGGTTTAGGAAAAGAACACACATGCAATGACTCTAGTGGATATATGTTTAGAAAAAGAACAAACATGCAATAACTCTAGTAGATCCATGTGGTTGTGGAAAAGAACACACATGCAATTACTCTAGTGTCTCCATGTCGTTTAGAAAAAGAACACCCGTGCAATTTCACTAGTGGATCCATGTGGTTTAGGAAAAGAACACACATGAAATGTCACCCGTGGATCAATGTGGTTTAGGAAAAGAAAACACATGCAATGGTTCTAGTGGATCCATGTGGTTTAGGAAAAGAACACACATGTAATGTCTCTAGTGGATGAATGTGGTTTAGGAAAAGTACACACATGCACTTGATCAATGTGGTTTAGGAAAAGAACGCACATGTAGTGACTCTTGTGGATAAATGTGGTATAGGAATAGAAAACACATGCAATGACACTAGTGGATCAATGTGGTTTAGCAATAGAACACACATGCAATGTCACCAGTGGATCAATGTGGTTTAGGAAAATAACACACATGCTATGACTCTAGTGGATCAATGTGGTTTAGGAAAAACAACACATGCAATGGCATCAGTGGATCAATGTGGTTTAGGAAAAGAACACACATGCAATGTCACCACTGGATCCATGTGGTTTAGGAAAATAACATACATGCAATGACTCTAGTGGATCAATGTGGTTTAGGAAAAAGAACACACATGCAATGTTACAAGTGGATCAATGTATATAGGAAAAGAAGACAGATGCAATGACTCTAGTGGATCAATGTGGTTTAGTAAAAGAACGAACATGCAATGTCACTAGTGGATCAATGTGCTTTAGGAAAAGAGCACACATGCAATGACTCTAGTGGATATATGTGGTTTAGGAAAAGAACACACATGCAATGACTCTAGTGGATATATGTGGTTTAGAAAAAGAACACACATGCAATAACTCTAGTAGATCCATGTGGTTGAGGAAAAGAACACACATGCAATTCCTCTAGTGTCTCCATGTCGTTTAGAAAAAGAACACCCGTGCAATTTCACTAGTGGATCCATGTGGTTTAGGAAAAGAACACACATGAAATGTCACCCGTGGATCAATGTGGTTTAGGAAAAGAAAACACATGCAATGGTTCTAGTGGATCCATGTGGTTTAGGAAAAGAACACACATGTAATGTCTCTAGTGGATGAATGTGGTTTAGGAAAAGTACACACATGCACTTGATCAATGTGGTTTAGGAAAAGAACGCACATGTAGTGACTCTTGTGGATAAATGTGGTATAGGAATAGAAAACACATGCAATTACTCTAGTGGATCATTGTGGATTAGGAAAAGAACACACATGCAATGTCACCACTGGATCAATGTAGTTTAGAAAAAGAACACACATGCAATGACTCTAGTGGAACAATGTAGTTTAGGAAAAGAACACACATGCAATTTCACATCTGGATCCATGTGGTTTAGGAAAAGAAAACACATGCATTAACTCTAGAGGATACATGTGGTTTAGGAAAAGAACGCACATGCAATTTCACCTGTGGATCCATGTGGTTTAGGAAAAGAACGCACATGCATTGACTCAAGTGGATACATGTGGTTTAGGAAAATAATACACATGAAATGTCACTAGTGGATCCATGTGGTTTAGGAAAAGAACGCACATGCATTGACTCAAGTGGATACATGTGGTTTACGAAAATAACACACATGAAATGTCACAAGTGGATCCATGTGGTTTAGGAAAACAACACACGTGCATTGACTCTAGTGGATACATGTGGTTTAGGAAAAGAACACACATGCAATGTCACAAGTGGATCAATGTGGTTTAGGAAAATAACACACATGCAATGACTCTAGTGGATCAATGTGGTTTAGGAAAATAACACACATGCATTGACTCTAGTGGATACATGTGGTTTAGCAAAAGAACACACATGCAATTTTACAAGTGGATCCATGTGGTTTAGGAAAAGAACACACATGAATTAACTCTAGTGGATACATGTGGTTTTGGAAAACAACACACATGCAATTTCACCTGTGGATCCATGTGGTTTAGGAAAAGAACGCACATGCATTGGCTCAAGTGGATACATGTGGTTTAGGAAAATAACACACATGAAATGTCACAAGTGGATCCATGTGGTTTAGGAAAACAACACACGTGCATTGACTCTAGTGGATACATGTGGTTTAGGAAAAGAACACACATGCAATGTCACAAGTGGATCGATGTGGTTTAGGAAAATAATACACATGCAATGACTCTAGTGGATCAATGTGGTTTAGGAATAGAACACACATGCAATGTCTCTAGTGGATCAATGTGGTTTAGGAAAATAACACACATGCAATGACTCTAGTGGATCAATGTGGTTTAGGAAAAACAACACACATGCAATGGGATTAGTGGATCACCGTGGTTTAGGAAAAAAAACACGTGCAATGTCACTAGTGGATCCATGTGGTTTAGGAAAATAAGAGACATGTAATGACTCTAGTGGATCAATGTGGTTTAAGAAAATAACACACATGCATTGAATCTAGTGGATACATGTGGTTTAGGAATAGAACACACATGACTCTAGTGGATCAATGTGGTTTAGTAAAAGAACGAACATGCAATGTCACTAGTGGATCAATGTAGTTTAGGAAAAGAACACACATGCAATGACTCTAGTGGATATATGTGGTTTAGGAAAAGAACACACATGCAGAGACTCTAGTGGATTAATGTGGTTTAGAAAAAGAACACACATATAATGACTCTAGTGGATCCATGTGGTTTAGGAAAAACAACACATGCAATGGCATCAGTGGATCAATGTGGTTTAGGAAAAGAACACACATGTAATTTCACTAGTGGATCCATGTGGTTTAGGAAAATAACAAACATGCAACGTCTCTAGTGGATGAATGTGGTTTAGAAAAAGAACACACATATAATGACTCTAGTGGATCCATGTGGTTTAGGAAAAACAACACATGCAATGGAATCAGTGGATCAATGTGGTTTAAGAAAAGAACACACATACAATGACTCTAGTGGATCAATGTGGTTTAGGAAAATAACACACATGCAATGACTCTAGTCGATACATGTGGTTTAGAAATAGAACACACATGCAATGACACTAGTGGATCAATGTGGTTTAGGAAAATAACACACATGCTATGACTCTAGTGGATCAATGTGGTTTAGGAAAAACAACACATGCAATGGCATCAGTGGATCAATGTGGTTTAGGAAAAGAACACACATGCAATGTCACCACTGGATCCATGTGGTTTAGGAAAATAACATACATGCAATGACTCTAGTGGATCAATGTGGTTTAGGAAAAAGAACACACATGCAATGTCACCAGTGGATCAATGTGTATAGGAAAAGAACACACATGCAATGACTCTAGTGGATCAATGTGGTTTAGTAAAAGAACGAACGTGCAATGTCACTAGTGGATCAATGTGCTTTAGGAAAAGAACACACATGCAATGACTCTAGTGGATATATGTGGTTTAGGAAAAGAACACACATGCAATGACTCTAGTGGATATATGTGGTTTAGAAAAAGAACACACATGCAATAACTCTCGTAGATCCATGTGGTTGAGGAAAAGAACACACATGCAATTACTCTAGTGTCTCCATGTTGTTTAGAAAAAGGACACCCGTGCAATTTCACTAGTGGATCCATGTGGTTTAGGTAACGAACACACATGAAATGTCACCTGTGGATCAATGTGGTTTAGGAAAAGAAAACACATGCAATGGTTCTAGTGGATCCATGTGGTTTAGGAAAAGAACACACATGTAATGTCTCTAGTGGATGAATGTGGTTTAGGAAAAGTACACACATGCACTTGATCAATGTGGTTTAGGAAAAGAACGCACATGTAGTGACTCTAGTGGATAAATGTGGTATAGGAATAGAAAACACATGCAATTACTCTAGTGGATCATTGTGGATTAGGAAAAGAACACACATGCAATGTCACCACTGGATCAATGTAGTTTAGAAAAAGAACACTCATGCAATGACTCTAGTGGAACAATGTAGTTTAGGAAAAGAACACACATGCAATTTCACAAGTGGATCCATGTGGTTTAGGAAAAGAAAACACATGCATTAGCTCTAGTGGATACATGTGGTTTAGGAAAAGAACGCACATGCAATTTCACCTGTGGATCCATGTGGTTTAGGAAAAGAACGCACATGCATTGACTCAAGTGGATACATGTGGTTTAGGAAAATAACACACATGAAATGTCACTAGTGGATCCATGTCGTTTAGGAAAACAACGCACATGCATTGACTCAAGTGGATACATGTGGTTTAGGAAAATAACACACATGAAACGTCACAAGTGGATCCATGTGGTTTAGGAAAACAACACACGTGCATTGACTCTAGTGGATACATGTGGTTTAGGAAAAGAACACACATGCAATGTCACAAGTGGATCAATGTGTTTTAGGAAAATAACACACATGCAATGACTCTAGTGTATCAATGTGGTTTAGGAAAAAAACACACATGCATTGACTCTACTGGATACATGTGGTTTAGGAAAAGAACACACATGCAATTTTACTAGTGGATCCATGTGGTTTAGGAAAAGAACACACATGAATTAACTCTAGTGGATACATGTGGTTTAGGAAAACAACACACATGCAATTTCACCTGTGGATCCATGTGGTTTAGGAAAAGAACGCACATGCATTGACTCAAGTGGATACATGTGGTTTAGGAAAATAACACACATGAAATGTCACAAGTGGATCCATGTGGTTTAGGAAAACAACACACGTGCATTGACTCTAGTGGATACATGTGGTTTAGGAAAAGAACACACATGCAATTTCACAAGTGGATCAATGTGGTTTAGGAAAATAACACACATGCAATGACTCTAGTGGATCAATGTGGTTTAGGAAAATAACACACATGCATTGACTCTAGTGGATACATGTGGTTTAGGAATAGAACACACATGCAATGACTCTAGTGAATCAATGTGGTTTAGGAAAATAACACACATGCAATGACTCTAGTGAATCAATGTGGTTTAGGAAAATAACACACATGCAATGACTCTAGTGGATCAATGTGGTTTAGGAAAACAACACACATGCAATGGCATCAGTGGATCAATGTGGTTTAGGAAAAGAACACACATGCAATGTCACCACTGGATCCATATGGTTTAGGAAAATAACATACATGCAATCACGCTAGTGGGTAAATGTGGTTTAGGAAAAGAACACACATGCAATGTCACCACTGGATCAATGTGTATAGGAAAATAACACACATTCAATGACTCTAGTGGATCAATGTGGTTTAGTAAAAGAACGAACATGCAATGTCACTAGTGGATCAATGTGCTTTAGGAAAATAACACACATGCAATGACTCTAGTGGATATATGTGGTTTAGGAAAAGAACACACATGCAGTGACTCTAGTGGATTAATGTGGCTTAGAAAAAGAACACACATATAATGACTCTAGTGGATCCATGTGGTTTAGGAAAAAAACAAACATGCAATGTATCTAGTGGATGAATGTGGTTTAGGAAAAGTACACACATGAAATGATTCTAGTGGATCCATGTGGTTTAGGAAAACAACACACATGCAATGTCTCTAGTGGATGAATGTGGTTTAGGAAAAGTACACACATGCAATGACTCCACTTGATCAATGTGGTTTAGGAAAAGAACGCACATGCAGTGACTCTTGTGGATAAATGTGGTTTAGGAATGGAACACACATGCAATGACTCTAGTGGATCAATGTGGATTAGGAAAAGAACACACATGTAATGTCACCAGTGGATCAATGTAGTTTAGAAAAAAGAACACACATGCAATGACTCTAGTGGAACAATGTAGTTTAGGAAAAGAACACACATGCAATTTCACAAGTGGATCCATGTGGTTTAGGAAAAGAACACGGATGCATTAACTCTAGTGGATACATGTGGTTTAGGAAAAGAACACACATGCATTGACTCAAGTGGATACATGTGGTTTAGGAAAATAACACACATGAAATGTCACCAGTGGATCCATGTGGTTTGGGAAAACAACACACATGCATTGACTCTAGTGGATACCTGTGGTTTATGAAAAAAAACACATGCAATGTCACAAATGGATCAATGTGGTTTAGGAAAATAACACACATGCAATGACTCTAGTGGATCAATGTGGTTTAGGAAAATAACACACATGCATTGACTCTAGTGGATACATGTGGTTTAGGAATAGAACACACATGCAATGTTTCTAGTGGATCAATGTGGTTTAGGAAAATAACACACATGCAATGACTCTAGTGGATCAATGTGGTTTAGGAAAAACAACACACATGCAACGGCATTACTGGATCAACGTGGTTTAGGAAAAAGAATACAGATGCATTAACTCTAGTGGATAGATGTGGTTTAGGAAAAGAACACACATGCATTGACTCAAGTGGATACATGTGGTTTAGGAAAATAACACACATGAAATGTCACCAGTGGATCCATGTGGTTTAGGAAAACAACACACATGCATTGACTCTAGTGGATCAATGTGGTTTAGTAAAAGAACGAACATGCAATGTCACTAGTGGATCAATGTGCTTTAGGAAAAGAACACACATGCAATGACTCTAGTGGATATATGTGGTTTAGGAAAAGAACACACATGCAGAGACTCTAGTGGATTAATGTGGTTTAGAAAAAGAACACACATATAATGACTCTAGTGGATCCATGTGGTTTAGGAAAAACAACACATGCAATGGCATCAGTGGATCAATGTGGTTTAGGAAAAGAACACACATGTAATTTCACTAGTGGATCCATGTGGTTTAGGAAAAGAACAAACATGCAATGTCTCTAGTGGATGAATGTGGTTTAGGAAAAGTACACACATGCAATGATTCTAGTGGATCCATGTGGTTGAGGAAAACAACACACATGTAATGTCTCTAGTGGATGAATGTGGTTTAGGAACAGTACACACATGCAATGACTCCACTTGATCAATGTGGTTTAGGAAAAGAACGCACATGCAGTGACTCTTTTGGATAAATGTGGTTTAGGAATAGAACACACATGCAATGACTCTAGTGGATCAATGTGGATTAGGAAAAGAACACGCATGTAATGTCACCAGTGGATCAATGTAGTTTAGAAAAAAGAACACACATGCAATGACTAGTGGAACAATGTAGTTTAGGAAAAGAACACACATGCAATTTCACAAGTGGATCCATGTGGTTTAGGAAAAGAACACGGATGCATTAACTCTAGTGGATACATGTGGTTTAGGAAAAGAACAGACATGCATTGACTCAAGTGGATACATGTGGTTTAGGAAAATAACACACATGAAATGTCACTAGTGGATCCATGTGGTTTAGGAAAACAACACACATGCATTGACTCTAGTGGATACCTGTGGTTTATGAAAAAAAACACATGCAATGTCACAAATGGATCAATGTGGTTTAGGAATAGAACACACATGCAATGTCTCTAGTGGATCAATGTGGTTTAGGAAAATAACACACATGCAGTGACTCTAGTGGATCAATGTGGTTTAGGAAAAACAACACACATGCAATGGCATTACTGGATCAACGTGGTTTAGGAAAAAGAACACAGATGCATTAACTCTAGTGGATAGATGTGGTTTAGGAAAAGAACACACATGCATTGACTCAAGTGGATACATGTCGTTTAGGAAAATAACACACATGAAATGTCACCAGTGGATCCATGTGGTTTAGGAAAACAACACACATGCATTGACTCTAGTGGATCAATGTGGTTTAGTAAAAGAATGAACATGCAATGTCACTAGTGGATCAATGTGCTTTAGGAAAAAAACACACATGCAATGACTCTAGTGGATATATGTGGTTTAGGAAAAGAACACACATGCAGAGACTCTAGTGGATTAATGTGGTTTAGAAAAAGAACACACATATAATGACTCTAGTGGATTCATGTGGTTTAGGAAAAACAACACATGCAATGGCATCAGTGGATCAATGTGGTTTAGGAAAAGAACACACATGTAATTTCACTAGTGGATCCATGTGGTTTAGGAAAAGAACAAACATGCAATGTCTCTAGTGGATGAATGTGGTTTAGGAAAAGTACACACATGCAATGATTCTAGTGGATCCATGTGGTTGAGGAAAACAACACACATGCAATGTCTCTAGTGGATGAATGTGGTTTAGGAAATTACACACATGCAATGACTCCACTTGATCAATGTGGTTTAGGAAAAGAACACACATGCAGTGACTCTTTTGGATAAATGTGGTTTAGCAATAGAACACACATGCAATGACTCTAGTGGATCAATGTGGATTTGGAAAAGAACACACATGTAATGTCACCAGTGGATCAATGTAGTTTAGAAAAAAGAACACACATGCAATGACTCTAGTGGAACAATGTAGTTTAGGAAAAGAACACACATGCAATTTCACAAGTGGATCCATGTGGTTTAGGAAAAGAACACAGATGCATTAACTCTAGTGGATACATGTGGTTTAGGAAAAGAACACACATGCATTGACTCAAGTGGATACATGTGGTTTAGGAAAATAACACACATGAAATGTCACAAGTGGATCCATGTGGTTTAGGAAAACAACACACACGCATTGACTCTAGTGGATACCTGTGGTTTATGAAAAAAAAACATGCAATGTCACAAGTGGATCAATGTGGTTTAGGAAAATAACACACATGCAATGACTCTAGTGGATCAATGTGGTTTAGGAAAATAACACACATGCATTGACTCTAGTGGATACATGTGGTTTAGGAATAGAACACACATGCAATGTCTCTAGTGGATCAATGTGGTTTAGGAAAATAACACACATGCAATGACTCTAGTGGATCAATGTGGTTTAGGAAAAACAACACACATGCAATGGCATTAGTGGATCAACGTGGTTTAGGAAAAAAACACACGTGCAATGTCACCAGTGGATCCATGTGGTTTAGGAAAATAAGAGACATGCAATGACTCTAGTGGATCAATGTGGTTTATGAAAATAACACACATGCACTGAATCTAGTGGATACATGTGGTTTAGGAATAGAACACACATGCAATGACTCTAGTGGATCAATGTGGTTTAGGAAAATAACACACATGCAATGATTCTAGTGGATCAATGTGGTTTAGGAAAAACAAAACACATGCATTGACTCTAGTGGATACATGTGGTTTAGGAATACAACACACATGCAATGACTCTAGTGAATCAATGTGGTTGAGGAAAATAACACACATGCAAAGACTCTAGTGGATCAATGTGGTTTAGGAAAACAACACACATGCACTGGCATCAGTCGATCAATGTGGTTTAGGAAAAGAACACACATGCAATGTCTCCAGTGGATCCATGTGGTTTAGAAAAATAACATACATGCAGTCACTCTAGTGGGTCCATGTGGTTTAGGAAAAGAACACACATGCAATGTCACTAGTGGATCAATGTGTATAGGAAAATAACACACATGCAATGACTCTAGTGGATCAATGTGGTTTAGTAAAAGAACGAACATGCAATGTCACTAGTGGATCAATGTGCTTTAGGAAAAGAACACACATGCAATGACTCTAGTGGATATATGTGGTTTAGGAAAAGAACACACATGCAGTGCCTCTAGTGGATCCGTGTGGTTTAGGAAAAGAACACATATGCAATGACTCTAGTGGAACAATGTAGTTTAGGAAAAGAACACACATGTAATTTCACTAGTGTATCCATGTGGTTTAGGAAAAGAACAAACATGCAATGTCTCTAGTGGATGAATGTGGTTTAGGAAAAGTACACACATGCAATGATTCTAGTGGATCCATGTGGTTTAGGAAAACGACACACATGCAATGTCTCTAGTGGATGAATGTGGTTTAGGAAAAGTACACACATGCAATGACTCCACTTGATCAATGTGGTTTAGGAAAAGAACGCACATGAAGTGACTCTTGTGGATAAATGTGGTTTAGGAATAGAACACACATGCAATGACTCTAGTGGATCAATGTGGATTAGGAAAAGAAAACACATGTAATGTCACTAGTGGATCAATGTGGTTTAGAAAAAAGAACACACATGCAATGACTCTAGTGGAACAATGTAGTTTAGGAAAAGAACACACATGCAATTTCACAAGTGGATCCATGTGGTTTAGGAAAAGAACACAGATGCATTAACTCTAGTGGATACATGTGGTTTAGGAAAAGAACACACATGCATTGACTCAAGTGGATACATGTGGTTTAGGAAAATAACACACATGAAATGTCACAAGTGGATCCATGTGGTTTAGGATAACAACACACATGCATTGACTCTAGTGGATACCTGTGGTTTATGAAAAAAACACATGCAATGTCACAAGTGGATCAATGTGGTTTAAGAAAATAACACACATGCAATGACTCTAGTGGATCAATGTGGTTTAGGAAAATAGCACACATGCATTGACTCTAGTGGATCAATGTGGTTTAGGAAAAACAACACACATGCAATGGCATTAGTGGATCAACGTGGTTTAGGAAAAAAACACACGTGCAATGTCACTAGTGGATCCATGTGGTTTAGGAAAATAAGAGATATGCAATGACTCTAGTGGATCAATGTGGTTTATGAAAATAACACACATGCACTGAATCTAGTGGATACATGTGGTTTAGGAATATAACACACATGCAATGACTGTAGTGGATCAATGTGGTTTAGGAAAATAACACACTTGCAATGATTCTAGTGGATCAATGTGGTTTGGGAAAAACAAAACACATGCATTGACTCTAGTGGATACATGTGGTTTAGGAATACAACACACATGCAATGACTCTAGTGAATCAATGTGGTTGAGGAAAATAACACACATGCAAAGACTCTAGTGGATCAATGTGGTTTAGGAAAACAACACACATGCACTGGCATCAGTGGATCAATGTGGTTTAGGAAAAGAACACACATGCAATGTCACCACTGGATCCATGTGGTTTAGAAAAATAACATACATGCAGTCACTCTAGTGGGTCAATGTGGTTTAGGAAAAGAACACACATGCAATGTCACCAGTGGATCAATGTGTATAGGAAAATTACACACATGCAATGACTCTAGTGGATCAATGTGGTTTAGTAAAAGAACGAACATGCAATGTCACTAGTGGATCAATGTGCTTTAGAAAAAGAACACACATGCATTGACTCTAGTGGATACATGTGGTTTAGGAATTAGAACAAACATGCAATGACTGTAGTGGATCAATGTGGTTTAGGAAAATAACACACTTGCAATGATTCTAGTGGATCAATGTGGTTTGGGAAAAACAAAACACATGCATTGACTCTAGTGGATACATGTGGTTTAGGAATACAACACACATGCAATGACTCTAGTGAATCAATGTGGTTGAGGAAAATAACACACATGCAAAGACTCTAGTGGATCAATGTGGTTTAGGAAAACAACACACATGCACTGGCATCAGTGGATCAATGTGGTTTAGGAAAAGAACACACATGCAATGTCACCACTGGATCCATGTGGTTTAGAAAAATAACATACATGCAGTCACTCTAGTGGGTCAATGTGGTTTAGGAAAAGAACACACATGCAATGTCACCAGTGGATCAATGTGTATAGGAAAATTACACACATGCAATGACTCTAGTGGATCAATGTGGTTTAGTAAAAGAACGAACATGCAATGTCACTAGTGGATCAATGTGCTTTAGAAAAAGAACACACATGCATTGACTCTAGTGGATACATGTGGTTTAGGAATTAGAACAAACATGCAATGACTCTAGTGGATCAATGTGGTTTAGGAAAATAACACACATGCAATGACTCTAGTGGATCAATGTGGTTTAGGAAAACAACACACATGCAATGGCATCAGTGGATCAATGTGGTTTAGGAAAAGAACACACATGCAATGTCACCACTAGATCCATGTGGTTTAGAAAAATAACATACATGCAGTCACTCTAGTGGGTCAATGTGGTTTAGGAAAAGAACACACATGCAATGTCACCAGTGGATCAATGTGTATAGGAAAATTACACACATGCAATGACTCTAGTGGATCAATGTGGTTTAGTAAGAGAACGAACATGCAATGTCACTAGTGGATCAATGTGCTTTAGAAAAAGAACACACATGCAATGACTCTAGTGGATATATGTGGTTTAGGAAAAGAACACACATGCAGTGCCTCTAGTGGATTAATGTGGTTTAGAAAAAGAACACACATATAATGATTCTAGTGGATCAATGTGGTTTAGGAAAATAACACACATGCAGTGACTCTAGTGGATCAATGTGGTTTAGGAAAAACAACACACATGCAATGGCATTACTGGATCAACGTGGTTTAGGAAAAAGAACACAGATGCATTAACTCTAGTGGATAGATGTGGTTTAGGAAAAGAACACACATGCATTGACTCAAGTGGATACCTGTGGTTTAGGAAAATAACACACATGAAATGTCACCAGTGGATCCATGTGGTTTAGGAAAACAACACACATGCATTGTCTCTAGTGGATCAATGTGGTTTAGTAAAAGAATGAACATGCAATGTCACTAGTGGATCAATGTGATTTAGGAAAAGAACACACATGCAATGACTCTAGTGGATATATGTGGTTTAGGAAAAGAACACACATGCAGAGACTCTAGTGGATTAATGTGGTTTAGAAAAAGAACACACATATAATGACTCTAGTGGATCCATGTGGTTTAGGAAAAACAACACATGCAATGGCATCAGTGGATCAATGTGGTTTAGGAAAAGAACACACATGTAATTTCACTAGTGGATCCATGTGGTTTAGGAAAAGAACAAACATGCAATGTCTCTAGTGGATGAATGTGGTTTAGGAAAAGTACACACATGCAATGATTCTAGTGGATCCATGTGGTTGAGGAAAACAACACACATGCAATGTCTCTAGTGGATGAATGTGGTTTAGGAAAAGTACACACATGCAATGACTCCACTTGATCAATGTGGTTTAGGAAAAGAACGCACATGCAGTGACTCTTTTGGATAATGTGGTTTAGGAATAGAACACACATGCAATGACTCTAGTGGATCAATGTGGATTAGGAAAAGAACACACATGTAATGTCACCAGTGGGTCAAAGTAGTTTAGAAAAAAGAACACACATGCAATGACTCTAGTGGAACAATGTAGTTTAGGAAAAGAACACACATGCAATTTCACAAGTGGATCCATGTGGTTTAGGAAAAGAACACAGATGCATTAACTCTAGTGGATACATGTGGTTTAGGAAAAGAACACACATGCATTGACTCAAGTGGATACATGTGGTTTAGGAAAATAACACACATGAAATGTCAAAAGTGGATCCATGTGGTTTAGGAAAACAACACACATGCATTGACTCTAGTGGATACCTGTGGTTTATGAAAAAAACACATGCAATGCCACGAGTGGATCAATGTGGTTTAGGAAAATAACACACATGCAATGACTCTAGTGGATCAATGTGGTTTAGGAAAATAACACACATGCATTGACTCTAGTGGATACATGTGGTTTAGGAATAGAACACACATGCAATGTCTCTAGTGGTGTGGTTTAGGAAAATAACACACATGCAATGACTCTAGTGGATCAATGTGGTTTAGGAAAAACAACACACATGCAATGGCATTAGTGGATCAACGTGGTTTAGGAAAAAGAACACAGATGCATCAACTCTAGTGGATACATGTGGTTTAGGAAAAGAACACACATGCATTGACTCAAGTGGATACATGTGGTTTAGGAAAATAACACACATGAAATGTCACTAGTGGATCCATGTGGTTTAGGATAACAACACACACGCATTGACTCTAGTGGATACCTGTGGTTTATGAAAAAAAACATGCAATGTCACAAGTGGATCAATGTGGTTTAGGAAAATAACACACATGCAATGACTCTAGTGGATCAATGTGGTTTAGGAAAATAACACACATGCATTGACTCTAGTGGATACATGTGGTTTAGGAATAGAACACACATGCAATGTCTCTAGTGGATCAATGAGGTTTAGGAAAATAACACACATGCAATGACTCTAGTGGATCAATGTGGTTTAGGAAAAACAACACACATGCAATGGCATTAGTGGATCAACGTGGTTTAGGAAAAAAAACACGTGCAATGTCACCAGTGGATCCATGTGGTTTAGGAAAATAAGAGACATGCAATGACTCTAGTGGATCAATGTGGTTTATGAAAATAACACACATGCACTGAATCTAGTGGATACATGTGGTTTAGGAATAGAACACACATGCAATGACTCTAGTGGATCAATGTGGTTTAGGAAAATAACACACATGCAATGATTCTAGTGGATCAATGTGGTTTAGGAAAAACAAAACACATGCATTGACTCTAGTGGATATTTGTGGTTTAGGAATACAACACACATGCAATGACTCTAGTGAATCAATGTGGTTGAGGAAAATAACACACATGCAAAGACTCTAGTGGATCAATGTGGTTTAGGAAAACAACACACATGCACTGGCATCAGTGGATCAATGTGGTTTAGGAAAAGAACACACATGCAATGTCTCCACTGGATCCATGTGGTTTAGAAAAATAACATACATGCAGTCACTCTAGTGGGTCCATGTGGTTTAGGAAAAGAACACACATGCAATGTCACCAGTGGATCAATGTGTATAGGAAAATAACACACATGCAATGACTCTAGTGGATCAATGTGGTTTAGTAAAAGAACGAACATGCAATGTCACTAGTGGATCAATGTGCTTTAGGAAAAGAACACACATGCAATGACTCTAGTGGATATATGTGGTTTAGGAAAAGAACACACATGCAGTGCCTCTAGTGGATCCGTGTGGTTTAGGAAAAGAACACATATGCAATGACTCTAGTGGAACAATGTAGTTTAGGAAAAGAACACACATGTAATTTCACTAGTGTATCCATGTGGTTTAGGAAAAGAACAAACATGCAATGTCTCTAGTGGATGAATGTGGTTTAGGAAAAGTACACACATGCAATGATTCTAGTGGATCCATGTGGTTTAGGAAAACGACACACATGCAATGTCTCTAGTGGATGAATGTGGTTTAGGAAAAGTACACACATGCAATGACTCCACTTGATCAATGTGGTTTAGGAAAAGAACGCACATGCAGTGACTCTTGTGGATAAATGTGGTTTAGGAATAGAACACACATGCAATGACTCTAGTGGATCAATGTGGATTAGGAAAAGAACACACATGTAATGTCACTAGTGGATCAATGTGGTTTAGAAAAAAGAACACACATGCAATGACTCTAGTGGAACAATGTAGTTTAGGAAAAGAACACACATGCAATTTCACAAGTGGATCCATGTGGTTTAGGAAAAGAACAAAGATGCATTAACTCTAGTGGATACATGTGGTTTAGGAAAAGAACACACATGCATTGACTCAAGTGGATACATGTGGTTTAGGAAAATAACACACATGAAATGTCTCCAGTGGATCCATGTGGTTTAGGATAACAACACACATGCATTGACTCTAGTGGATACCTGTGGTTTATGAAAAAAAACACATGCAATGTCACAAGTGGATCAATGTGGTTTAAGAAAATAACACACATGCAATGACTCTAGTGGATCAATGTGGTTTAGGAAAATAGCACACATGCATTGACTCTAGTGGATCAATGTGGTTTAGGAAAAACAACACACATGCAATGGCATTAGTGGATCAACGTGGTTTAGGAAAAAAAAAACACGTGCAATGTCACCAGTGGATCCATGTGGTTTAGGAAAATAAGAGATATGCAATGACTCTAGTGGATCAATGTGGTTTATGAAAATAACACACATGCACTGAATCTAGTGGATACATGTGGTTTAGGAATATAACACACATGCAATGACTCTAGTGGATCAATGTGGTTTAGGAAAATAACACACATGCAATGATTCTAGTGGATCAATGTGGTTTGGGAAAAACAAAACACATGCATTGACTCTAGTGGATACATGTGGTTTAGGAATACAACACACATGCAATGACTCTAGTGAATCAATGTGGTTGAGGAAAATAACACACATGCAAAGACTCTAGTGGATCAATGTGGTTTAGGAAAACAACACACATGCACTGGCATCAGTGGATCAATGTGGTTTAGGAAAAGAACACACATGCAATGTCACCACTGGATCCATGTGGTTTAGAAAAATAACATACATGCAGTCACTCTAGTGGGTCAATGTGGTTTAGGAAAAGAACACACATGCAATGTCACCAGTGGATCAATGTGTATAGGAAAATTACACACATGCAATGACTCTAGTGGATCAATGTGGTTTAGTAAAAGAACGAACATGCAATGTCACTAGTGGATCAATGTGCTTTAGAAAAAGAACACACATGCATTGACTCTAGTGGATACATGTGGTTTAGGAATAGAACAAACATGCAATGACTCTAGTGGATCAATGTAGTTTAGGAAAATAACACACATGCAATGACTCTAGTGGATCAATGTGGTTTAGGAAAACAACACACATGCAATGGCATTAGTGGATCAATGTGGTTTAGGAAAAGAACACACATGCAATGTCACCACTGGATCCATGTGGTTTAGAAAAATAACATACATGCAGTCACTCTAGTGGGTCAATGTGGTTTAGGAATAGAACACACATGCAATGTCACCAGTGGATCAATGTGTATAGGAAAATTACACACATGCAATGACTCTAGTGGATCAATGTGGTTTAGTAAAAGAACGAACATGCAATGTCACTAGTGGATCAATGTGCTTTAGAAAAAGAACACACATGCAATGACTCTAGTGGATATATGTTGTTTAGGAAAAGAACACACATGCAATGACTCTAGTGGAACAATGTGGTTTAGGAAAAGAACACACATGTAATTTCACTAGTGTATCCATGTGGTTTAGGAAAAGAACAAACATGCAATGTATCTAGTGGATGAATGTGGTTTAGGAAAAGTACACACATGCAATGATTCTAGTGGATCCATGTGGTTTAGGAAAACAACACGCATGCAATGTCTCTAGTGGATGAATGTGGTTCAGGAAAAGTACACACTTGCAATGATTCTAGTGGATCGATGTGGTTTAGGAAAACAACACACATGCAATGTCTCTAGTGGATGAATGTGGTTTAGGAAAAGTACACACATGCAATGACTCCACTTGATCAATGTGGTTTAGGAAAAGAACGCACATGCAGTAACTCTTGTGGATAAATGTGGTTTAGGAATAGAACACACATGCAATGACGCTAGTGGATCAATGTGGATTAGGAAAAGAACACACATGCAATGTCACTAGTGGATCACTGTGGTTTAGAAAAAAGTACACACAAGCAATGACTCTAGTGGAACAATGAAGTTTAGGAAAAGAACACACATGCAATGTCACAAGTGGATCCATGTGGTTTAGGAAAAGAACACAGATGCATTAACTCTAGTGGATACATGTGGTTTAGGAAAAGAACACACATGCATTGACTCAAGTGGATACATGTGGTTTAGGAAAATAACACACATGAAATGTCACCAGTGGATCCATGTGGTTTAGGATAACAACACACACGCATTGACTCTAGTGGATACCTGTGGTTTATGAAAAAAAACACATGCAATGTCACAAGTGGATCAATGTGGTTTAGGAAAATAACACACATGCATTGACTCTAGTGGATACATGTGGTTTAGGAATAGAACACACATGCAATGTCTCTAGTGGATCAATGTGGATTAGGAAAATAATACACATGCAATGACTCTAGTGGATCAATGTGGTTTAGGAAAAACAACACACATGCAATGGCATTAGTGGATCAACGTGGTTTAGGAAAAAAACACGTGCAATGTCACCAGTGGATCCATGTGGTTTAGGAAAATAAGAGACAGGCAATGACTCTAGTGGATCAATGTGGTTTATGAAAATAACACACATGCATTAAATCTAGTGGATACATGTGGTTTAGGAATAGAACACACATGCAATGACTCTAGTGGATCAATGTGGTTTAGGAAAATAACACACATGCAATGATTTTAGTGGATCAATGTGGTTTAGGAAAAACAAAACACATGCATTGACTCTAGTGGATACATGTGGTTTAGGAATACAACACACATGCAATGACTCTAGTGAATCAATGTGGTTTAGCAAAATAACACACATGCAAAGACTCTAGTGGATCAATGTGGTTTAGGAAAACAACACACATGCACTGGCATCAGTGGATCAATGTGGTTTAGGAAAAGAACACACATGCAATGTCACCACTGGATCCATGTGGTTTAGAAAAATAACATACATGCAGTCACTCTAGTGGGTCAATGTGGTTTAGGAAAATAACACACATGCAATGTCACCAGTGGATCAATGTGTATATTAAAATAACACACATACAATGACTCTAGTGGATCAATGTGGTTTAGTAAAAGAACGAACATGCAATGTCACTAGTGGATCAATGTGCTTTAGGAAAAGAACACACATGCAATGACTCTAGTGGATATATGTGGTTTAGGAAAAGAACACACATATAATGACTATAGTGGATCCGTGTGGTTTAGGAAAAGAACACATATGCAATGACTCTAGTGGAACAATGTAGTTTAGGAAAAGAACACACATGTAATTTCACTAGTGTATCCATGTGGTTTAGGAAAAGAACAAACATGCAATGTCTCTAGTGGATGAATGTGGTTTAGGAAAAGTACACACATGCAATGATTCTAGTGGATCCATGTGGTTTAGGAAAACGACACACATGCAATCTCTCTAGTGGATGAATGTGGTTTAGGAAAATTACACACATGCAATGATTCTAGTGGATCCATGTGGTTTAGGAAAACGAAACACATGCAATGTCTCTAGTGGATGAATGTGGTTTAGGAAAAGTACACACATGCAATGACTCCACTTGATCAATGTGGTTCAGGAAAAGAACGCACATGCAGTGACACTTGTGGATAAATGTGGTTTAGGAATAGAACACACATGCAATGACTCTAGTGGATCAATGTGGATTAGGAAAAGAACACACATGTAATGTCACTAGTGGATCAATGTGGTTTAGAAAAAAGAACACACATGCAATGACTCTAGTGGAACAATGTCGTTTAGGAAAAGAACACACATGCAATTTCACAAGTGGATCCATGTGGTTTAGGAAAAGAACACACATGCATTGACTCAAGTGGATACATGTGGTTTAGGAAAAGAACACACATGCATTGACTCAAGTGGATCCATGTGGTTTAGGAAAATAACACACATGAAATGTCACCAGTGGATCCATGTGGTTTAGGATAACAACACACATGCATTGACTCTAGTGGATACCTGTGGTTTATGAAAAAAACACATGCAATGTCACAAGTGGATCAATGTGGTTTAGGAAAATAACACACATGCAATGACTCTAGTGGATCAATGTGGTTTAGGAAAATAGCACACATGCATTAACTCTAGTGGATACATGTGGTTTAGGAATAGAACACACATGCAATGACTCTAGTGGATCAATGTGGTTTAGGAAAATAACATACACGCAATGACTCTAGTGGATCAATGTGGTTTAGGAAAAACAACACACATGCAATGGCATGAGTGGATAAACATGGTTTAGGAAAAGAACACACGTGCAATGTCACCAGTGGATCCATGTGGTTTAGGAAAATAACACACATGCAACGATTCTAGTGGATCAATGTGGTTTATGAAAATAACACACATGCATTGAATATAGTGGATACATGTGGTTTAGGAATAGAACACACATGCAATGACTCTAGTGGATCAATGTGGTTTAGGAAAATAACACACATGCAATGACTCTAGTGGATCAATGTGGTTTAAGAAAAACAACACACATGCATTGACTCTAGTGGATACATGTGGTTTAGGAATAGAACAAACATGCAATGACTCTAGTGGATCAATGTGGTTTAGGAAAATAACACACATGCAATGACTCTAGTGGATCAATGTGGTTTAGGAAAACAACACACATGCAATGGCATCAGTGGATCAATGTGGTTTAGGAAAAGAACACACATGCAATGTCGCCACTGGATCCATGTGGTTTAGAAAAATAACAGACATGCAATCACTCTAGTGGGTCAATGTGGTTTAGGAAAAGAACACACATGCAATGTCACCAGTGGATCAATGTGTATAGGAAAATAACACACATGCAATGACTCTAGTGGATCAATGTGGTTTAGTAAAAGAACGAACATGCAATGTCACTAGTGGATCAATGTTCTTTAGGAAAAGAACACACATGCAATGACTCTAGTAGATATATGTGGTTTATGAAAAGAACACACATGCAGTGCCTCTAGTGGATTAATGTGGTTTAGAAAAAGAACACACATATAATGACTCTAGTGGATCCATGTGGTTTAGGAAAAGAACACATATGCAATGACTCTAGTGGAACAATGTAGTTTAGGAAAAGAACACAAATGTAATTTCACTAGTGTATCCATGTGGTTTAGGAAAAGAACACACATGAAATGTCACCAGTGGATCCATGTGGTTTAGGAAAACAACACACATGCATTGACTCTAGTGGATACCTGTGGTTTATGAAAAAAAAACATGCAATGCCACAAGTGGATCAATGTGGTTTAGGAAAATAACACACATGCAATGACTCTAGTGGATCAATGTGGTTTAGGAAAATAACACACATGCATTGACTCTAGTGGATACATGTGGTTTAGGAATAGAACACACATGCAATGTCTCTAGTGGATCAATGTGGTTTAGAAAAATAACACACATGCAGTGACTCTAGTGGATCAATGTGGTTTAGGAAAAACAACACACATGCAATGGCATTACTGGATCAACGTGGTTTAGGAAAAAGAACACAGATGCATTAACTCTAGTGGATAGATGTGGTTTAGGAAAAGAACACACATGCATTGTCTCAAGTGGATACATGTGGTTTAGGAAAATAACACACATGAAATGTCACCAGTGGATCCATGTGGTTTAGGAAAACAACACACATGCATTGACTCTAGTGGATACCTGTGGTTTATGAAAAAAAACAAATGCAATGTCACAAGTGGATCAGTGTGGTTTAGGAAAATAACACACATGCAATGACTCTAGTGGATCAATGTGGTTTAGGAAAATAACACACATGCATTGACTCTAGTGGATACATGTGGTTTAGGAATAGAACACACATGCAATGTCTCTAGTGGATCAATGCGGTTTAGGAAAATAACACACATGCAATGACTCTAGTGGATCAATGTGGTTTAGGAAAAACAACACACATGCAATGGCATTAGTGGATCAACGTGGTTTAGCAAAAAAAACACGTGCAATGTCACCAGTGGATCCATGTGGTTTAGGAAAAGAAGAGACATGCAATGACTCTAGTGGATCAATGTGGTTTATGAAAATAACACACATGCGTTGAATCTAGTGGATACATGTGGTTTAGGAATAGAACACACATGCAATGACTCTAGTGGATCAATGTGGTTTAGTAAAAGAACGAACATGCAATGTCACTAGTGGATCAATGTGCTTTAGGAAAAGAACACACATGCAATGACTCTAGTGGATATATGTGGTTTAGGAAAAGAACACACATGTAGAGACTCTAGTGGATTAATGTGGTTTAGAAAAAGAACACACATATAATGACTCTAGTGGATCCATGTGGTTTAGGAAAAACAACACATGCAATGGCATCAGTGGATCAATGTGGTTTAGGAAAAGAACACACATGTAATTTCACTAGTGGATCCATGTGGTTTAGGAAAAGAACAAACATGCAATGTCTCTAGTCGATGAATGTGGTTTAGGAAAAGTACACACATGCAATGATTCTAGTGGATCCATGTGGTTGAGGAAAACAACACACATGCAATGTCTCTAGTGGATGAATGTGGTTTAGGAAAAGTACACACATGCAATGACTCCACTTGATCAATGTGGTTTAGGAAAAGAACGCACATGCAGTGACTCTTTTGGATAAATGTGGTTTAGGAATAGAACACACATGCAATGACTCTAGTGGATCAATGTGGATTAGGAAAAGAACACACATGTAATGTCACCAGTGGATTAATGTAGTTTAGAAAAAAGAACACACATGCAATGACTCTAGTGGAACAATGTAGTTTAGGAAAAGAACACACATGCAATTTCACAAGTGGATCCATGTGGTTTAGGAAAAGAACACAGATGCATTAACTCTAGTGGATACATGTGGTTTAGGAAAAGAACACACATGCATTGACTCTAGTGGATACCTGTGGTTTATGAAAAAAAACACATGCAATGCCACAAGTGGATCAATGTGGTTTAGGAAAATAACACACATGCAATGACTATAGTGGATCAATGTGGTTTAGGAAAATAACACACATGCATTGACTCTAGTGGATACATGTGGTTTAGGAATAGAACACACATGCAATGTCTCTAGTGGATCAATGTGGTTTAGGAAAATAACACACATGCAATGACTCTAGTGGATCAATGTGGTTTAGGAAAAACAACACACATGCAATTTCACAAGTGGATCCGTGTGGTTTAGGAAAAGAACACAGATGCATTAACTCTAGTGGATACATGTGGTTTAGGAAAAGAACACACATGCATTGACTCAAGTGGATACATGTGGTTTAGGAAAATAACACACATGAAATGTCACCAGTGGATCAATGTGCTTTAGGATAACAACACACACGCATTGACTCTAGTGGATACCTGTGGTTTATGAAAAAAACACATGCAATGTCACAAGTGGATCAATTTGGTTTAGGAAAATAACACACATGCAATGACTCTAGTGGATACATGTGGTTTAGGAATAGAACACACATGCAATGTCTCTAGTGGATCAATGTGCTTTAGGAAAATAACACACATGCAATGACTCTAGTGGATCAATGTGGTTTAGGAAAAACAACACACATGCAATGGCATTAGTGGATCAACGTGGTTTAGGAAAAAAAACACGTGCAATGTCACCAGTGGGTCCATGTGGTTTAGGAAAATAAGAGACAGGCAATGACTCTAGTGGATCAATGTGGTTTATGAAAATAACACACATGCATTGAATCTAGTGGATACATGTGGTTTAGGAATAGAACACACATGCAATGACTCTAGTGGATCAATGTGGTTTAGGAAAATAACACACATGCAATGATTCTAGTGGATCAATGTGGTTTAGGAAAAACAAAAAACATGCATTGACTCTAGTGGATACATGTGGTTTAGGAATACAACACACATGCAATGACTCTAGTGAATCAATGTGGTTTAGGAAAATAACACACATGCAAAGACTTTAGTGGATCAATGTGGTTTAGGAAAACAACACACATGCACTGGCATCAGTGGATCAATGTGGTTTAGGAAAAGAACACACATGCAATGTCACCACTGGATCCACGTGGTTTAGAAAAATAACATACATGCAGTCACTCTAGTGGGTCAATGTGGTTTAGGAAAAGAACAAACATGCAATGTCACCAGTGGATCAATGTGTATAGGAAAATAACACACATGCGATGACTCTAGTGGATCAATGTGGTTTAGTAAAAGAACGAACATGCAATGTCACTAGTGGATCAATGTGCTTTAGGAAAAGAACACACATGCAATGACTCTAGTGGATATATGTGGTTTAGGAAAAGAACACACATATAATGACTCTAGTGGATCCGTGTGGTTTAGGAAAAGAACACATATGCAATGACTCTAGTGGAACAATGTAGTTTAGGAAAAGAACACACATGTAATTTCACTAGTGTATCCATGTGGTTTAGGAAAAGAACAAACATGCAATGTCTCTAGTGGATGAATGTGGTTTAGGAAAAGTACACACATGCAATGATTCTAGTGGATCCATGTGGTTTAGGAAAACGACACACATGCAATGTCTCTAGTGGATGAATGTGGTTTAGGAAAAGTACACACATGCAATGACTCCACTTGATCAATGTGGTTTAGGAAAAGAACGCACATGCAGTGACTCTTGTGGATAAATGTGGTTTAGGAATAGAACACACATGCAATGACTCTAGTGGATCAATGTGGATTAGGAAAAGAACAAACATGTAATGTCACTAGTGGATCAATGTAGTTTAGAAAAAAGAACACACATGCAGTGACTCTAGTGGAACAATGTAGTTTAGGAAAAGAACACACATGCAATTTCACAAGTGGATCCGTGTGGTTTAGGAAAAGAACACAGATGCATTAACTCTAGTGGATACATGTGGTTTAGGAAAAGAACACACATGCATTGACTCAAGTGGATACATGTGGTTTAGGAAAATAACACACATGAAATGTCACCAGTGGATCCATGTGGTTTAGGATAACAACACACATGCATTGACTCGAGTGGATACCTGTGGTTTATGACAAAAAACACATGCAATGTCACAAGTGGATCAATGTGGTTTAGGAAAATAACACACATGCAATGACTCTAGTGGATCAATGTGGTTTAGGAAAATAGCACACATGCATTGACTCTAGTGGATCAATGTGGTTTAGGAAAAACAACACACATGCAATGGCATTAGTGGATCAACGTGGTTTAGGAAAAAACACACGTGCAATGTCACCAGTGGATCCATGTGGTTTAGGAAAATAAGAGACATGCAATGACTCTAGTGGATCAATGTGGTTTATGAAAATAACACACATGCACTGAATCTAGTGGATACATGTGGTTTAGGAATAGAACACACATGCAATGACTCTAGTGGATCAACGTGGTTTAGGAAAATAACACACATGCAATGATTCTAGTGGATCAATGTGGTTTGGGAAAAACAAAACACATGCATTGACTCTAGTGGATACATGTGGTTTAGGAATACAACACACATGCAATGACTCTAGTGAATCAATGTGGTTGAGGAAAATAACACACATGCAAAGTCTCTAGTGGATCAATGTGGTTTAGGAAAACAACACACATGCACTGGCATCAGTGGATCAATGTGGTTTAGGAAACGAACACACATGCAATGTCACCACTGGATCCATGTGGTTTAGAAAAATAACATACATGCAGTCACTCTAGTGGGTCAATGTGGTTTAGGAAAAGAACACACATGCAATGTCACCAGTGGATCAATGTGTATAGGAAAATAACACACATGCAATGACTCTAGTGGATCAATGTGGTTTAGTAAAAGAACGAACATGCAATGTCACTAGTGGATCAATGTGCTTTAGGAAAAGAACACACATGCAATGACTCTAGTGGATATATGTGGTTTAGGAAAAGAACACACATGCAGTGCCTCTAGTGGATTAATGTGGTTTAGAAAAAGAACACACATATAATGACTCTAGTGGATCCATGTGGTTTAGGAAAAGAACACATATGCAATGACTCTAGTGGAACAATGTAGTTTAGGAAAAGAACACACATGTAATTTCACTAGTGTATCCATGTGGTTTAGGAAAAGAACAAACATGCAATGTATCTAGTGGATGAATGTGGTTTAGGAAAAGTACACACATGCAATGATTCTAGTGGATCTATGTGGTTTAGGAAAACAACACGCATGCAATGTCTCTAGTGGATGAATGTGGTTCAGGAAAAGTACACACTTGCAATGATTCTAGTGGATCGATGTGGTTTAGGAAAACAACACACATGCAATGTCTCTAGTGGATGAATGTGGTTTAGGAAAAGTACACACATGCAATGACTCCACTTGATCAATGTGGTTTAGGAAAAGAACGCACATGCAGTAACTCTTGTGGATAAATGTGGTTTAGGAATAGAACACACATGCAATGACTCTAGTGGATCAATGTGGATTAGGAAAAGAACACACATGCAATGTCACTAGTGGATCACTGTGGTTTAGAAAAAAGAACACACAAGCAATGACTCTAGTGGAACAATGAAGTTTAGGAAAAGAACACACATGCAATGTCACAAGTGGATCCATGTGGTTTAGGAAAAGAACACAGATGCATTAACTCTAGTGGATACATGTGGTTTAGGAAAAGAACACACATGCATTGACTCAAGTAGATACATGTGGTTTAGGAAAATAACACACATGAAATGTCACCAGTGGATCCATGTGGTTTAGGATAACAACACACACGCATTGACTCTAGTGGATACCTGTGGTTTATGAACAAAAACACATGCAATGTCACAAGTGGATCAATGTGCTTTAGGAAAATAACACACATGCAATGACTCTAGTGGATCAATGTGGTTTAGGAAAATAACACACATGCATTGACTCTAGTGGATACATGTGGTTTAGGAATAGAACACACATGCAATGTCTCTAGTGGATCAATGTGGTTTAGGAAAATAACACACATGCAATGACTCTAGTGGATCAATGTGGTTTAGGAAAAACAACACACATGCAATGGCATTAGTGGATCAACGTGGTTTAGGAAAAAAACACGTGCAATGTCACCAGTGGATCCATGTGGTTTAGGAAAATAAGAGACAGGCAATGACTCTAGTGGGGCAATGTGGTTTATGAAAATAACACACATGCATTGAATCTAGAGGATACATGTGGTTTAGGAATAGAACACACATGCAATGACTCTAGTGGATCAATGTGGTTTAGGAAAATAACACACATGCAATGAATTTAGTGGATCAATGTGGTTTAGGAAAAGAACACACATGCAATGTCACCACTGGATCCATGTGGTTTAGAAAAATAACATACATGCAGTCACTCTAGTGGGTCAATGTGGTTTAGGAAAAGAACACACATGCAATGTCACCAGTGGATCAATGTGTATAGGAAAATAACACACATGCAATGACTCTAGTGGATCAATGTGGTTTAGTAAAAGAACGAACATGCAATGTCACTAGTGGATCAATGTGCTTTAGGAAAAGAACACACATGCAATGACTCTAGTGGATATATGTGGTTTAGGAAAAGAACACACATATAATGACTATAGTGGATCCGTGTGGTTTAGGAAAAGAACACATATGCAATGACTCTAGTGGAACAATGTAGTTTAGGAAAAGAACACACATGTAATTTAACTAGTGTATCCATGTGGTTTAGGAAAAGAACAAACATGCAATGTCTCTAGTGGATGAATGTGGTTTAGGAAAAGTACACACATGCAATGATTCTAGTGGATCCATGTGGTTTAGGAAAACGACACACATGCAATGTCTCTAGTGGAAGAATGTGGTTTAGGAAAAGTACACACATGCAATGATTCTAGTGGATCCATGTGGTTTAGGAAAATGACACACATGCAATGTCTCTAGTGGATGAATGTGGTTTAGGAAAAGTACACACATGCAATGACTCCACTTGATCAATGTGGTTTAGGAAAAGAACGCACATGCAGTGACTCTTGTGGATAAATGTGGTTTAGGAATAGAACACACATGCAATGACTCTAGTGGATCAATGTGGATTAGGAAAAGAACACACATGTAATGTCACTAGTGGATCAATGTGGTTTAGAAAAAAGAACACACATGCAATGAATCTAGTGGAACAATGTAGTTTAGGAAAAGAACACACATGCAATTTCACAAGTGGATCCATGTGGTTTAGGAAAAGAACACATATGCATTAACTCTAGTGGATACATGTGGTTTAGGAAAAGAACACACATGCATTGACTCAAGTGGATACATGTGGTTTAGGAAAATAACACACATGAAATGTCACCAGTGGATCCATGTGGTTTAGGATAACAACACACATGCATTGACTCTAGTGGATACCTGTGGTTTATGAAAAAAACACATGCAATGTCACAAGTGGATCAATGTGGTTTAGGAAAATAACACACATGCAATGACTCTAGTGGATCAATGTGGTTTAGGAAAATAGCACACATTCATTGACTCTAGTGGATACATGTGGTTTAGGAATAGAACACACATGCAATGACTCTAGTGGATCAATGTGGTTTAGGAAAATAACACACATGCAATGACTCTAGTGGATCAATGTGGTTTAGGAAAAACAACACACATGCAATGGCATTAGTGGATCAACGTGGTTTAGGAAAAGAACACACGTGCAATGTCACCAGTGGATCCATGTGGTTTAGGAAAATAACAGACAGGCAATGACTCTAGTGGATCAATGTGGTTTATGAAAATAACACACATGCATTGAATCTAGTGGATACATGTGGTTTAGGAATAGAACACACATGCAATGACTCTAGTGGATCAATGTGGTTTAGGAAAATAACACATATGCAATGACTATAGTGGATCAATGTGGTTTAAGAAAAACAACACACATGCATTGACTCTAGTGGATACATGTGGTTTAGGAATACAACAAACATGCAATGACTCTAGTGAATCGATGTGGTTTAGGAAAATAACACACAGGCAATGACTCTAGTGGATCAATGTGGTTTAGGAAAACAACACACATGCAATGGCATCAGTGGATCAATGTGGTTTAGGAAAAGAACACACATGCAATGTCACCACTGGATCCATGTGGTTTAGAAAAATATAACAGACATGCAATCACTCTAGTGGGTCAATGTGGTTTAGCAAAAGAACACACATGCAATGTCACTAGTGGATCAATGTGTATAGGAAAATAACACTCATGCAATGACTCTAGTGGATCAATGTGGTCTAGTAAAAGAACGAACATGCAATGTCACTAGTGGATCAATGTGCTTTAGGAAAAGAACACACATGCAATGACTCTAGTGGATATATGTGGTTTAGGAAAAGAACACACATGTAGTGCCTCTAGTGGATTAATGTGGTTTAGAAAAAGAACACACATATAATGACTCTAGTGGATCCATGTGGTTTAGGAAAAGAACACATATGCAATGACTCTAGTGGAACAATGTAGTTTAGGAAAAGAACACACATGTAATTTCACTAGTGTATCCATGTGGTTTAGGAAAAGAACAAACATGCAATGATTCTAGTGGATCCATGTGGTTTAGGAAAACGACACACATGCAATGTCTCTAGTGGATGAATGTGGTTTAGGAACAGTACACACATGCAATGATTCTAGTGGATCGATGTGGTTTAGGAAAACGACACACATGCAATGTCTCTAGTGGATGAATGTGGTTTAGGAAATGTACACACATGCAATGACTCCACTTGATCAATGTGGTTTAGGAAAAGAACGCACATGCAGTGACTCTTGTGGATAAATGTGGTTTAGGAATAGAACACACATGCAATGACTCTAGTGGATCAATGTGGAATAGGAAAAGAACACACATGTAATGTCACTAGTGGATCAATGTGGTTTAGAAAAAAGAACACACATGCAATGAATCTAGTGGAACAATGTAGTTTAGGAAAAGAACACACATGCAATTTCACAAGTGGATCCATGTGGTTTAGGAAAAGAACACAGATGCATTAACTCTAGTGGATACATGTGGTTTAGGACAAGAACACACATGCATTGACTCAAGTGGATACATGTGGTTTAGGAAAATAACACACATGAAATGTCACCAGTGGATCCATGTGGTTTAGGATAACAACACACATGCATTGACTCTAGTGGATACTTGTGGTTTATGAAAACAAAAACATGCAATGTCACAAGTGGATCAATGTGGTTTAGGAAAATAACACACATGCAATGACTCTAGTGGATCAATGTGGTTTAGGAAAATAACACACATGCATTGACTCTAGTGGATACATGTGGTTTAGGAATAGAACACACATGCAATGACTCTAGTGGATCAATGTGGTTTAGGAAAATAACACACATGCAATGACTCTAGTGGATCAATGTGGTTTAGGAAAAACAACACACATGCAATGGCATTAGTGGATCAACGTGGTTTAGGAAAAGAACACACGTGCAATGTCACCAGTGGATCCATGTGGTTTAGGAAAATAACAGACATGCAATGACTCTAGTGGATCAATGTGGTTTATGAAAATAACACACATGCATTGAATCTAGTGGATACATGTGGTTTAGGAATAGAACACACATGCAATGACTCTAGTGGATCAATGTAGTTTAGGAAAATAACACACATGCAATGACTCTAGTGGATCAATGTGGTTTAAGAAAAAACAACACACATGCATTGACTCTAGTGGATACATGTGGTTTAGGAATAGAACACACATGCAATGACTCTAGTGGATCAATGTGGTTTGGGAAAATAACACACATGCAATGACTCTAGTGGATCAATGTGGTTTAGGAAAACAACACACATGCAATGGCATCAGTGGATCAATGTGGTTTAGGAAAAGAACACACATGCAATGTCACCACTGGATCCATGTGGTTTAGAAAAATAACAGACATGCAATCACTCTAGTGGATCAATGTGGTTTAGTGACTCTAGTGGATTGGTGTGGTTTAGAAAAAGAACACACATATAATGACTCTAGTGGATCCATGTGGTTTAGGAAAAGTACACACATGCAACGATTCTAGTGGATCCATGTGGTTTTGGAAAACAACACACATGCAATGTCTCTAGTGGATGAATGTGGTTTAGGAAATGTACACACATGCAATGACTCCACTTGATCAATGTGGTTTAGGAAAAGAACGCACATGCAGTGACTCTTGTGGATAAATGTGGTTTAGGAATAGAACACACATGCAATGACTCTAGTGGATCAATGTGGAATAGGAAAAGAACACACATGTAATGTCACTAGTGGATCAATGTGGTTTAGAAAAAAGAACACACATGCAATGAATCTAGTGGAACAATGTAGTTTAGGAAAAGAACACACATGCAATTTCACAAGTGGATCCATGTGGTTTAGGAAAAGAACACAGATGCATTAACTCTAGTGGATACATGTGGTTTAGGACAAGAACACACATGCATTGACTCAAGTGGATACATGTGGTTTAGGAAAATAACACACATGAAATGTCACCAGTGGATCCATGTGGTTTAGGATAACAACACACATGCATTGACTCTAGTGGATACCTGTGGTTTATGAAAACAAAAACATGCAATGTCACAAGTGGATCAATGTGGTTTAGGAAAATAACACACATGCAATGACTCTAGTGGATCAATGTGGTTTAGGAAAATAACACACATGCATTGACTCTAGTGGATACATGTGGTTTAGGAATAGAACACACATGCAATGACTCTAGTGGATCAATGTGGTTTAGGAAAATAACACACATGCAATGACTCTAGTGGATCAATGTGGTTTAGGAAAAACAACACACATGCAATGGCATTAGTGGATCAACGTGGTTTAGGAAAAGAACACACGTGCAATGTCACCAGTGGATCCATGTGGTTTAGGAAAATAACAGACATGCAATGACTCTAGTGGATCAATGTGGTTTATGAAAATAACACACATGCATTGAATCTAGTGGATACATGTGGTTTAGGAATAGAACACACATGCAATGACTCTAGTGTATCAATGTAGTTTAGGAAAATAACACACATGCAATGACTCTAGTGGATCAATGTGGTTTAAGAAAAAACAACACACATGCATTGACTCTAGTGGATACATGTGGTTTAGGAATAGAACACACATGCAATGACTCTAGTGGATCAATGTGGTTTGGGAAAATAACACACATGCAATGACTCTAGTGGATCAATGTGGTTTAGGAAAACAACACACATGCAATGGCATCAGTGGATCAATGTGGTTTAGGAAAAGAACACACATGCAATGTCACCACTGGATCCATGTGGTTTAGAAAAATAACAGACATGCAATCACTCTAGTGGATCAATGTGGTTTAGTGACTCTAGTGGATTGGTGTGGTTTAGAAAAAGAACACACATATAATGACTCTAGTGGATCCATGTGGTTTAGGAAAAGTACACACATGCAACGATTCTAGTGGATCCATGTGGTTTTGGAAAACAACACACATGCAATGTCTCTAGTGGATGAATGTGGTTTAGGAAAAGTACACACATGTAATGATTCTAGTGGATCCATGTGGTTTAGGAAAACAACACACATGCAATGTCTCTAGTGGATGAATGTGGTTTATGAAAAGTACACACATGCAATGATTCTAGTGGATCCATGTGGTTTAGGAAAACAACACACATGCAATGTCTCTAGTGGATGAATGTGGTTTAGGAAAAGTACACACATGCAATGATTCTAGTGGATCCATGTGGTTTAGGAAAACAACACACATGTAATGTCTCTAGTGGATCCATGTGGTTTAGGAAAAGAACACACATGCAATGTCACCACTAGATCCATGTGGTTTAGAAAAATAACATACATGCAATCACTCTAGTGGGTCAATGTGGTTTGGGAAAAGAACACACATGCAATGTCACCAGTGGATCAATGTGTATAGGAAAATAACACACATGCAATGACTCTAGTGGATCAATGTGGTTTAGTAAAAGAACGAACATGCAATGCCACTAGTGGATCAATGTGCTTTAGGAAAAGAACACACATGCAATGAATCTAGTGGATATATGTGGTTTAGGAAAAAACAACACACATGCATTGACTCTAGTGGATGCATGTGGTTTAGGAATAGAACACACATGCAATGACTCTAGTGGATCAATGTGGTTTGGGAAAATAACACACATGCAATGACTCTAGTGGATCAATGTGGTTTAGGAAAACAACACACATGCAATGGCATCAGTGGATCAATGTGGTTTAGGAAAAGAACACACATGCAATGTCACCACTGGATCCATGTGGTTTAGAAAAATAACAGACATGCAATCACTCTAGTGGATCAATGTGGTTTAGTGACCCTAGTGGATTGGTGTGGTTTAGAAAAAGAACACACATATAATGACTCTAGTGGATCCATGTGGTTTAGGAAAAGTACACACATGCAACGATTCTAGTGGATCCATGTGGTTTTGGAAAACAACACACATGCAATGTCTCTAGTGGATGAATGTGGTTTAGGAAAAGTACACACATGTAATGATTCTAGTGGATCCATGTGGTTTAGGAAAACAACACACATGCAATGTCTCTAGTGGATGAATGTGGTTTATGAAAAGTACACACATGCAATGATTCTAGTGGATCCATGTGGTTTAGGAAAACAACACACATGCAATGTCTCTAGTGGATGAATGTGGTTTAGGAAAAGTACACACATGCAATGATTCTAGTGGATCCATGTGGTTTAGGAAAACAACACACATGTAATGTCTCTAGTGGATCCATGTGGTTTAGGAAAAGAACACACATGCAATGTCACCACTAGATCCATGTGGTTTAGAAAAATAACATACATGCAATCACTCTAGTGGGTCAATGTGGTTTGGGAAAAGAACACACATGCAATGTCACCAGTGGATCAATGTGTATAGGAAAATAACACACATGCAATGACTCTAGTGGATCAATGTGGTTTAGTAAAAGAACGAACATGCAATGCCACTAGTGGATCAATGTGCTTTAGGAAAAGAACACACATGCAATGAATCTAGTGGATATATGTGGTTTAGGAAAAGAACACACATGAAGTGACTCTAGTGGATTAGTGTGGTTTAGAAAAAGAACACACATATAATGACTCTAGTGGATCCATGTGGTTTAGGAAAAGAACACATATGCAATGACTCTAGTGGAACAATGTAGTTTAGGAAAAGAACAAACATGTAATTTCACTAGTGTATCCATGTGGTTTAGGAAAAGAACAAACATGCAATGTCTCTAGTGGATGAATGTGGTTTAGGAAAAGTACACACATGCAATGATTCTAGTGGATCCATGTGGTTTAGGAAAACAACACACATGCAATGTCTCTTGTGGATGAATGTGGTTTAGGAAAAGTACACACATGCAATGATTCTAGTGGATCCATGTTGTTTAGGAAAACAACACACATGCAATGTCTCTAGTGGATGAATGTGGTTTAGGAAAAGTACACACATGCAATGACTCCACTTGATCAATGTGGTTTAGGAAAAGAACGCACATGCAGTGACTCTTGTGGATAAATGTGGTTTAGGAATAGAACACACATGCAATGACTCTAGTGGATCAATGTGGATTAGGAAAAGAAAAAACATGTAATGTCACTAGTGGATCAATGTAGTTTAGAAAAAAGAACTCACATGCAATGACTCTAGTGGAACAATGTAGTTTAGGAAAAGAACACACATGCAATTTCACAAGTGGATCCATGTGGTTTAGAAAAGAACACAGATGCATTAACTCTAGTGGATACATGTGGTTCAGGAAAAGAACACACATGGATTGACTCAAGTGGATACATGTGGTTTAGGAAAATAACACACATGAAATGTCACCTGTGGATCCATGTGGTTTAGGATAACAACACACATGCATTGACTCTAGTGGATACCTGTGGTATATGAAAAAAAACACATGCATTGACTCTAGTGGATCAATGTGGTTTAGGAAAATAACACACATGCATTGACTCTAGTGGATACATGTGGTTTAGGAATAGAACACACATGCAATGACTCTAGTGGATCAATGTGGTTTAGGAAAACAACACACATGCAATGACTCTAGTGGATCAATGTGGTTTAGGAAAAACAACACACATGCAATGACATTAGTGGATCAACGTGGTTTTGGAGAAGAACACACGTGCAATGTCACCAGTGGATCCATTTGGTTTAGGAAAATAACAGACATGCAATGACTCTAGTGGATCAATGTGGTTTATGAAAATAACACACATGCATTGAATCTAGTGGATACATGTGGTTTAGGAATAGAACACACATGCAATGACTCTAGTGGATCAATGTGGTTTAGGAAAATAACACGAATGCAATGACTCTAGTGGATCAGTGTGGTTTAAGAAAAACAACACACATGCATTGACTCTAGTGGATACATGTGGTTTAGGAATAGAACACACATGCAATGACTCTAGTGGATCAATGTGGTTTAGGAAAATAACACACATGCAATGAATCTAGTGGATCAATGTGGTTTAGGAAAACAACACACATGCAATGGCATCAGTGGATCAATGTGGTTTAGGAAAAGAACACACATGCAATGTCACCACTGGATCCATGTGGTTTAGAAAAATAACATACATGCAATCACTCTAGTGGGTCAATGTGGTTTGGGAAAAGAACACACATGCAATGTCACCAGTGGATCAATGTGTATAGGAAAATAACACACATGCAATGACTCTAGTGGATCAATGTGGTTTAGTAAAAGAACGAACATGCAATGTCACTAGTGGATCAATGTGCTTTAGGAAAAGAACACACATGCAATGTCTCTAGTGGATATATGTGGTTTAGGAAAAGAACACACATGCAGTGACTCTAGTGGATTGGTGTGGTTTAGAAAAAGAACACACATATAATGACTCTAGTGGATCCATGTGGTTTAGGAAAAGTACACACATGCAATGACTCTAGTGGATCCATGTGGTTTTGGAAAACAACACACATGCAATGTCTCTAGTGGATGAATGTGGTTTAGGAAAAATACACACATGCAATGATTCTAGTGGATCCATGTGGTTTAGGAAAACAACACACATGCAATGTCTCTAGTGGATGAATGTGGTTTTGGAAAACAACACACATGCAATGTCTCTAGTGGATGAATGTGGTTTAGGAAAAGTACACACATGCAATGATTCTAGTGGATCCATGTGGTTTAGAAAAACAACACACATGCAATGTCTCTAGTGGATGAATGTGCTTTATGAAAAGTACACACATGCAATGACCCCACTTGATCAATGTGGTTTAGGAAAAGAACGCACATGCAGTGACTGTTGTGGATAAATTTGGTTTAGGAATAGAACACACATGCAATGACTCTAGTGGATCAATGTGGATTAGGAAAAGAACACACATGTAATATCACTAGTGGATCAATGTAGTTTAGAAAAAAGAACACACATGCAATGACTCTAGTGGAACAATGTAGTTTAGGAAAAGACCACACATGCATTGACTCAAGTGGATACATGTGGTTTAGGAAAATAACACACATGAAATGTCACCAGTGGATCCATGTGGTTTAGGATAACAACACACATGCATTGACTCTAGTGGATACCTGTGGTTTATGAAAAAAAACACATGCAATGTCACAAGTGGATCAATGTGGTTTAGAAAAATAACACACATGCAATGTCTCTAGTGGATCAATGTGGTTTAGGAAAATAACACACATGCATTGACTCTAGTGGATACATGTGGTTTAGGAATAGAACACACATGCAATGACTCTAGTGGATCAATGTGGTTTAGGAATAGAACACACATGCAATGACTCTAGTGGATCAATGTGGTTTAGGAAAATAACACACATGCAATGACTCTAGTGGATCAATGTGGTTTAGGAAAAACAACACACATGCAATGACATTAGTGGATCAACGTGGTTTAGGAAAAGAACACACATGCAATGTCACCAGTGGATCCATGTGGTTTAGGAAAATAACAGACATGCAATGAATCTAGTGGATCAATGTGGTTTATGAAAATAACACACATGCATTGAATCTAGTGGATACATGTGGTTTAGGAATAGAACACACATGCAATGACTCTAGTGGATCAATGTGGTTTAAGAAAAACAACACACATGCATTGACTCTAGTGGATACATGTGGTTTAGGAATAGAACACACATGCAATGACTCTAGTGGATCAATGTGGTTTAGGAAAATAACACACATGCAATGACTCTAGTGGATCAATGTGGTTTAGGAAAACAACACACATGCAATGGCATCAGTGGATCAATGTGGTTTAGGAAAAGAACACACATGCAATGTCACCACTAGATCCATGTGGTTTAGAAAAATAACATACATGCAATCACTCTAGTGGGTCAATGTGGTTTGGGAAAAGAACACACATGCAATGTCACCAGTGGATCAATGTGTATAGGAAAATAACACACATGCAATGACTCTAGTGGATCAATGTGGTTTAGTAAAAGAACGAACATGCAATGCCACTAGTGGATCAATGTGCTTTAGGAAAAGAACACACATGCAATGACTCTAGTGGATATATGTGGTTTAGGAAAAGAACACACATGAAGTGACTCTAGTGGATTAGTGTGGTTTAGAAAAAGAACACACATATAATGACTCTAGTGGATCCATGTGGTTCAGGAAAAGAACACATATGCAATGACTCTAGTGGAACAATGTAGTTTAGGAAAATAACACACATGTAATTTCACTAGTGTATCCATGTGGTTTAGGAAAAGAACAAACATGCAATGTCTCTAGTGGATGAATGTGGTTTAGGAAAAGTACACACATGCAATGATTCTAGTGGATCCATGTGGTTTAGGAAAACAACACACATGCAATGTCTCTAGTGGATGAATGTGGTTTAGGAAAAGTACACACATGCAATGATTCTAGTGGATCCATATGGTTTAGGAAAACAACACACATGCAATGTCTCTAGTGTATGAATGTGGTTTAGGAAAATTACACACATGCAATGACTCCACTTGATCAATGTGGTTTAGGAAAAGAACGCACATGCAGTGACTCTTGTGGATAAATGTGGTTTAGGAATAGAACACACATGCAATGACTCGAGTGGATCAATGTGGATTAGGAAAAGAACAAACATGTAATGTCACTAGTGGATCAATGTAGTTTAGAAAAAAGAACACACATGTAGTGACTCTAGTGGAACAATGTAGTTTAGGAAAAGAACACACATGCAATTTCACAAGTGGATCCATGTGGTTTAGGAAAAGAACACAGATGCATTAACTCTAGTGGATACATGTGGTTTAGGAAAAGAACACACATGGATTGACTCAAGTGGATACATGTGGTTTAGGAAAATAACACACATGAAGTGTCACCAGTGGATCCATGTGGTTTAGGATAACAACACACATGCATTGACTCTAGTGTATACCTGTGGTATATGAAAAAAAACACATGCAATGTCACAAGTGGATCAATGTGGTTTAGGAAAATAACACACATGCATTGACTCTAGTGGATCAATGTGGTTTAGGAAAATAACACACATGCATTGACTCTAGTGGATACATGTGGTTTAGGAATAGAACACACATGCAATGACTCTAGTGGATCAATGTGGTTTAGGTAAATAACACACATGCAATGACTCTAGTGGATCAATGTGGTTTAGAAAAAACAACACACATGCAATGGCATTAGTGGATCAACGTGGTTTAGGAAAAGAACACACGTGCAATGTCACCAGTGGATCCATGTGGTTTAGGAAAATAACAGACATGCAATGACTCTAGTGGATCAATGTGGTTTATGAAAATAACACACATGCATTAAATCTAGTGGATACATGTGGTTTAGGAATAGAACACACATGCAATGACTCTAGTGGATCAATGTGGTTTAGGAAAATAACACGAATGCAATGACTCTAGTGGATCAATGTGGTTTAAGAAAAACAACACACATGCATTGACTCTAGTGGATACATGTGGTTTAGGAATAGAACACACATGCAATGAATCTAGTGGATCAATGTGGTTTAGGAAAATAACACACATGCAATGACTCTAGTGGATCAATGTGGTTTAGGAAAACAACACACATGCAATGGCATCAGTGGATCAATGTGGTTTAGGAAAAGAACACACATGCAATGTCACCACTGGATCCATGTGGTTTAGAAAAATAACATACATGCAATCACTCTAGTGGGTCAATGTGGTTTGGGAAAAGAACACACATGCAATGTCACCAGTGGATCAATGTGTATAGGAAAATAACACACATGCAATGACTCTAGTGGATCATTGTGGTTTAGTAGAAGAACGAACATGCAATGTCACTAGTGGATCAATGTGCTTTAGGAAAAGAACACACATGCAATGACTCTAGTGGATATATGTGGTTTAGGAAAAGAACACACATGCAGTGACTCTAGTGGATTAGTGTGGTTTAGAAAAAGAACACACATATAATGACTCTAGTGGATCCATGTGGTTTAGGAAAAGAACACATATGCAATGACTCTAGTGGAACAATGTAGTTTAGGAAAATAACACACATGTAATTTCACTAGTGTATCCATGTGGTTTAGGAAAAGAACAAACATGCAATGTCTCTAGTGGATGAATGTGGTTTAGGAAAAGTACACACATGCAATGATTCTAGTGGATCCATGTGGTTTTGGAAAACAACACACATGCAATGTCTCTAGTGGATGAATGTGGTGTAGGAAAAGTACACACATGCAATGATTCTAGTGGATCCATGTGGTTTAGGAAAACAACACACATGCAATGTCTCTAGTGGATGAATGTGGTTTATGAAAAGTACACACATGCAATGACCCCACTTGATCAATGTGGTTTAGGAAAAGAATGCACATGCAGTGACTGTTGTGGATAAATATGGTTTAGGAATAGAACACACATGCAATGACTCTAGTGGATCAATGTGTATTAGGAAAAGAACACACATGTAATATCACTAGTGGATCAATGTAGTTTAGAAAAAAGAACACACATGCAATGACTCTAGTGGAACAATGTAGTTTAGGAAAAGACCACACATGCATTGACTCAAGTGGATACATGTGGTTTAGGAAAATAACACACATGAAATGTCACCAGTGGATCCATGTGGTTTAGGATAACAACACACATGCATTGACTCTAGTGGATACCTGTGGTTTATGAAAAAAACACATGCAATGTCACAAGTGGATCAATGTGGTTTAGAAAAATAACACACATGCAATGACTCTAGTGGATCAATGTGGTTTAGGAAAATAACACACATGCATTGACTCTAGTGGATACATGTGGTTTAGGAATAGAACACACATGCAATGACTCTAGTGGATCAATGTGGTTTAGGAAAATAACACACATGCAATGACTCTAGTGGATCAATGTGGTTTAGGAAAAACAACACACATGCAATGACTCTAGTGGATCAATGTGGTTTAGGAAAAGAACACACATGCAATGTCACCAGTGGATCCATGTGGTTTAGGAAAATAACAGACATGCAATGACTCTAGTGGATCAATGTGGTTTATGAAAATAACACACATGCATTGAATCTAGTGGATACATGTGGTTTAGGAATAGAACACACATGCAATGACTCTAGTGGATCAATGTGGTTTAGGAAAATAACACGAATGCAATGACTCTAGTGGATCAATGTGGTTTAAGAAAAACAACACACATGCATTGACTCTAGTGGATACATGTGGTTTAGGAATAGAACACACATGCAATGACTCTAGTGGATCAATGTGGTTTAGGAAAATAACACACATGCAATGACTCTAGTGGATCAATGTGGTTTAGGAAAACAACACACATGCAATGGCATCAGTGGATCAATGTGGTTTAGGAAAAGAACACACATGCAATGTCACCACTAGATCCATGTGGTTTAGAAAAATAACATACATGCAATCACTCTAGTGGGTCAATGTGGTTTGGGAAAAGAACACACATGCAATGTCACCAGTGGATCAATGTGTATAGGAAAATAACACACATGCAATGACTCTAGTGGATCAATGTGGTTTAGTAAAAGAACGAACATGCAATGCCACTAGTGGATCAATGTGCTTTAGGAAAAGAACAAACATGCAATGACTCTAGTGGATATATGTGGTTTAGGAAAAGAACACACATGAAGTGACTCTAGTGGATTAGTGTGGTTTAGAAAAAGAACACACATATAATGACTCTAGTGGATCCATGTGGTTCAGGAAAAGAACACATATGCAATGACTCTAGTGGAACAATGTAGTTTAGGAAAATAACACACATGTAATTTCACTAGTGTATCCATGTGGTTTAGGAAAAGAACAAACATGCAATGTCTCTAGTGGATGAATGTGGTTTAGGAAAAGTACACACATGCAATGATTCTAGTGGATCCATGTGGTTTAGGAAAACAACACACATGCAATGTCTCTAGTGGATGAATGTTGTTTAGGAAAAGTACACACATGCAATGATTCTAGTGGATCCATGTGGTTTAGGAAAACAACACACATGCAATGTATCTAGTGGATGAATGTGGTTTAGGAAAAGTACACACATGCAATGACTCCACTTGATCAATGTGGTTTAGGAAAAGAACGCACATGTAGTGACCCTTGTGGATAAATGTGGTTTAGGAATAGAACACACATGCAATGACTCGAGTGGATCAATGTGGATTAGGAAAAGAACAAACATGTAATGTCACTAGTGGATCAATGTAGTTTAGAAAAAAGAACACACATGCAATGACTCTAGTGGAACAATGTAGTTTAGGAAAAGAACACACATGCAATTTCACAAGTGGATCCATGTGGTTTAGGAAAAGAACACAGATGCATTAACTCTAGTGGATACATGTGGTTTAGGAAAAGAACACACATGGATTGACTCAAGTGGATACATGTGGTTTAGGAAAATAACAGACATGAAATGTCACCAGTGGATCCATGTGGTTTAGGATAACAACACACATGCATTGACTCTAGTGTATACCTGTGGTATATGAAAAAAAACACATGCAATGTCACAAGTGGATCAATGTGGTTTAGGAAAATAACACGCATGCATTGACTCTAGTGGATCAATGTGGTTTAGGAAAATAACACACATGCATTGACTCTAGTGGATACATGTGGTTTAGGAATAGAACACACATGCAATGACTCTAGTGGATCAATGTGGTTTAGGAAAATAACACACATGCAATGACTCTAGTGGATCAATGTGGTTTAGGAAAAACAACACACATGCAATGGCATTAGTGGATCAACGTGGTTTAGGAAAAGAACACACGTGCAATGTCACCAGTGGATCTATGTGGTTTAGGAAAATAACAGACATGCAATGACTCTAGTGGATCAATGTGGTTTATGAAAATAACACACATGCATTGAATCTAGTGGATACATGTGGTTTAGGAATAGAACACACATGCAATGACTCTAGTGGATCAATGTGGTTTAGGAAAATAACACGAATGCAATGACTCTAGTGGATCAATGTGGTTTAAGAAAAACAACACACATGCATTGACTCTAGTGGATACATGTGGTTTAGGAATAGAACACACATGCAATGACTCTAGTGGAATAATGTGGTTTAGGATAATAACACACATGCAATGACTCTAGTGGATCAATGTGGTTTAGGAAAACAACACACATGCAATGGCATCAGTGGATCAATGTGGTTTAGGAAAAGAACACACATGCAATGTCACCACTGGATCCATGTGGTTTAGAAAAATAACAAACATGCAATCACTCTAGTGGGTCAATGTGGTTTGGGAAAAGAACACACATGCAATGTCACCAGTGGATCAATGTGTATAGGAAAATAACACACATGCAATGACTCTAGTGGATCATTGTGGTTTAGTAGAAGAACGAACATGCAATGTCACTAGTGGATCAATGTGCTTTAGGAAAAGAACACACATGCAATGACTCTAGTGGATATATGTGGTTTAGGAAAAGAACACACATGCAGTGACTCTAGTGGATTAGTGTGGTTTAGAAAAAGAACACACATATAATGACTCTAGTGGATCCATGTGGTTCAGGAAAAGAACACATATGCAATGACTCTAGTGGAACAATGTAGTTTAGGAAAATAACACACATGTAATTTCACTAGTGTATCCATGTGGTTTAGGAAAAGAACAAACATGCAATGTCTCTAGTGGATGAATGTGGTTTAGGAAAAGTACACACATGCAATGATTCTAGTGGATCCATGTGGTTTTGGAAAACAACACACATGCAATGTCTCTAGTGGATGAATGTGGTTTAGGAAAAGTACACACATGCAATGATTCTAGTGGATCCATGTGGTTTAGGAAAACAACACACATGCAATGTCTATAGTGGATGAATGTGGTTTAGGAAAAGTACACACATGCAATGACTCCACTTGATCAATGTGGTTTAGGAAAAGAACGCACATGCAGTGACTATTGTGGATAAATGTGGTTTAGGAATAGAACACACATGCAATGACTCTAGTGGATCAATGTGGATTAGGAAAAGAACACACATGTAATGTCACTATTGGATCAATGTAGTTTAGAAAAAAGAACACACATGCAATGACTCTAGTGGAACAATGTAGTTTAGGAAAAGAACACACATGCATTGACTCAAGTGGATACATGTGGTTTAGGAAAATAACACACATGAAATGTCACCAGTGGCTCCATGTGGTTTAGGATAACAACACACATGCATTGACTCTAGTGGATACCTGTGGTTTATGAAAAAAAACACATGCAATGTTACAAGTGGATCAATGTGGTATAGGAAAATAACACACATGCAATGACTCTAGTGGATCAATGTGGTTTAGGAAAATAACACACATGCATTGACTCTAGTGGATACATGTGGTTTAGGAATAGAACACACATGCAATGACTCTAGTGGATCAATGTGGTTTAGGAAAATAACACACATGCATTGACTCTAGTGGATCAATGTGGTTTAGGAAAAACAACACACATGCAATGGCATTAGTCGATCAACGTGGTTTAGGAAAAGAACACACAAGCAATGTCACCAGTGGATCCATGTGTTTTAGGAAAATAACAGACATGCAATGACTCTAGTGGATCAATGTGGTTTATGAAAATAACACACATGCATTGAATCTAGTGGATACATGTGGTTTAGGAATAGAACACACATGCAATGACTCTAGTGGATCAATGTGGTTTAGGAAAATAACACGAATGCAATGACTCTAGTGGATCAATGTGGTTTAAGAAAAACAACACACATGCATTGACTCTAGTGGATACATGTGGTTTAGGAATAGAACACACATGCAATGACTCTAGTGGATCAATGTGGTTTAGCAAAATAACACACATGCAATGACTCTAGTGGATCAATGTGGTTTAGGAAAACAACACACATGCAATGGCATCAGTGGATCAATGTGGTTTAGGAAAAGAACACACATGCAATGTCACCACTGGATCCATGTGGTTTAGAAAAATAACATACATGCAATCACTCTAGTGGGTCAATGTGGTTTGGGAAAAGAACACACATGCAATGTCACCAGTGGATCAATGTGTATAGGAAAAGAACACACATGCAATGACTCTAGTGGATATATGTGGTTTAGGAAAAGAACACACATGAAGTGACTCTAGTGGATTAGTGTGGTTTAGAAAAAGAACACACATATAATGACTCTAGTGGATCCATGTGGCTTAGGAAAAGAACACATATGCAATGACTCTAGTGGAACAATGTAGTTTAGGAAAAGAACACACATGTAATTTCACTAGTGTATCCATGTGGTTTAGGAAAAGAAAAAACATGCAATGTCTCTAGTGGATGAATGTGGTTTAGGAAAAGTACACACATGCAATGATTCTAGTGGATCCATGTGGTTTAGGAAAACAACACACATGCAATGTCTCTAGTGGATGAATGTGGTTTAGGAAAAGTACACACATGCAATGACTCCACTTGATCAATGTGGTTTAGGAAAAGAACGCACATGCAGTGACTGTTGTGGATAAATGTGGTTTAGGAATAGAACACACATGCAATGACTCTAGTGGATCAATGTGTATTAGGAGAAGAACACACATGTAATGTCACTAGTGGATCAATGTAGTTTAGAAAAAATAACACACATGCAATGACTCTAGTGGAACAATGTAGTTTAGGAAAAGAACACACATGCAATTTCACAAGTGGATCCATGTGGTTTAGGAAAAGAACACATATGCATTAACTCTAGTGGATACACGTGGTTTAGGAAAAGAACACACATGCATTGACTCAAGTGGATACATGTGGTTTAGGAAAATAACACACATGAAATGTCACTAGTGGATCCATGTGGTTTAGGATAACAACACACATGTAATGACTCTAGTGGATCAATGTGGTTTAGGAAAATAACACACATGCATTGACTCTAGTGGATACATGTGGTTTAGGAATAGAACACACATGCAATGACTCTAGTGGATCAATGTGGTTTAGGAAAATAACACACATGCAATGACTCTAGTGGATCAATGTGGTTTAGGAAAAACAACACACATGCAATGGCATTAGTGGATCAACATGGTCTAGGAAAAGAACACACGTGCAATGTCACCAGTGGATCCATGTGGTTTAGGAAAATAACAGACATGCAATGACTCTAGTGGATCAATGTGGTTTATGAAAATAACACACATGCATTGAATCTAGTGGATACATGTGGTTTAGGAATAGAACACGCATGCAATGACTCTAGTGGATCAATGTGGTTTAGGAAAATAACACACATGCAATGACTCTAGTGGATCAATGTGGTTTAAGAAAAACAACACACATGCATTGACTCTAGTGGATACATGTGGTTTAGGAATAGAACACATATGCAATGACTCTAGTGGATCAATGTGGTTTAGGAAACTAACACACATGCAATGATTCTAGTGGATCAATGTGGTTTAGGAAAACAACAGACATGCAATGGCATCAGTGGATCAATGTGGTTTAGGAAAACAACACACATGCAATGACTCTAGTGGATATATGTGGTTTAGGAAAAGAACACACATGTAGTGACTCTAGTGGATTAATGTGGTTTAGAAAAAGAACACACATATAATGACTCTAGTGGATCAATGTGGTTTAGGAAAAACAACACATGGAATGGCATCAGTGGATCAATGTGGTTTAGGAAAAGAACACACATACAATGACTCTAGTGGATCAATGTGGTTTAGGAAAATAACACACATGCAATGACTCTAGTCGATACATGTGGTTTAGCAATAGAACACACATGCAATGACACTAGTGGATCAATGTGGTTTAGGAAAATAACACACATGCTATCACCCTAGTGGATCAATGTGGTTTAGGAAAAACAACACATGCAATGGCATCGGTGGATCAATGTGGTTTAGGAAAAGAACACACATGCAATGTCACCACTTGATCCATGTGGTTTAGGAAAATAACATACATGCAATGACTCTAGTGGATCAATGTGGTTTAGGAAAAAGAACACACATGCAATGTCACCAGTGGATCAATGTGTATAGGAAAAGAACACACATGCAATGACTCTAGTGGATCAATGTGGTTTAGTAAAAGAACGAACATGCAATGTCACTAGTGGATCAATGTGCTTTAGGAAAAGAACACACATGCAATGACTCTAGTGGATATATGTGGTTTAGGAAAAGAACACACATGCAATGACTCTAGTGGATATATGTGGTTTAGAAAAAGAACACACATGCAATAACTCTAGTAGATCCATGTGGTTGAGGAAAAGAACACGCATGCAATGACTCTAGGGTCTCCATGTCGTTTAGAAAAAGAACACCCATGCAATTTCACTAGTGGATCCATGTGGTTTAGGAAAAGAACACACATGAAATGTCACCTGTGGATCAATGTGGTTTAGGAAAAGAAAACACATGCAATGGTTCTAGTGGATCCATGTGGTTTAGGAAAAGAACACACATGTAATGTCTCTAGTGGATGAATGTGGTTTAGGAAAAGTACACACATGCACTTGATCAATGTGGTTTAGGAAAAGAACGCACATGTAGTGACTCTTGTGGATAAATGTGGTATAGGAATAGAAAACACATGCAATTACTCTAGTGGATCATTGTGGATTAGGAAAAGAACACACATGCAATGTCACCACTGGATCAATGTAGTTTAGAAAAAGAACACACATGCAATGACTCTAGTGGAACAATGTAGTTTAGGAAAAGAACACACATGCAATTTCACAAGTGGATCCATGTGGTTTAGGAAAAGAAAACACATGCATTAGCTCTAGTGGATACATGTGGTTTAGGAAAAGAACGCACATGCAATTTCACCTGTGGATCCATGTGGTTTAGGAAAAGAACGCACATGCATTGACTCAAGTGGATACATGTGGTTTAGGAAAATAATACACATGAAATGTCACTAGTGGATCCATGTGGTTTAGGAAAAGAACGCACATGCATTGACTCAAGTGGATACATGTGGTTTAGGAAAATAACACACATGAAATGTCACAAGTGGATCCATGTGGTTTAGGAAAACAACACACGTGCATTGACTCTAGTGGATACATGTGGTTTAGGAAAAGAACACACATGCAATGTCACAAGTGGATCAATGTGGTTTAGGAAAATAACACACATGCAATGACTCTAGTGGATCAATGTGGTTTAGGAAAATAAGACACATGCATTGACTCTGGTGGATACATGTGGTTTAGGAAAAGAACACACATGCAATTTTACAAGTGGATCCATGTGGTTTAGGAAAAGAACACACATGAATTAACTCTAGTGGATACATGTGGTTTAGGAAAACAACACACATGCAATTTCACCTGTGGATCCATGTGGTTTAGGAAAAGAACGTACATGCATTGACTCAAGTGGATACATGTGGTTTAGGAAAATAACACACATGAATTGTCACTAGTGGATCCATGTGGTTTAGGAAAACAACATACGTGCATTGACTCTAGTGGATACATGTGGTTTAGGAAAAGAACAGACATGCAATGTCACAAGTGGATCAATATGGTTTAGGAAAATAACACACATGCAATGACTCTAGTGGATACATGTGGTTTAGGAATAGAACACACATGCAATGACTCTAGTGAATCAATGTGGTTTAGGAAAATAACACACATGCAATGACTCTAGTGGATCAATGTGGTTTAGGAAAACCACACACATGCAATCACTCTAGTGGATCAATGTGGTTTAGGAAAAGAACACACATGCAATGTCACCACTGGATCCATGTGGTTTAGGAAAATAACATACATGCAATCACGCTAGTGGGTCAATGTGGTTTAGGAAAAGAACACACATGCAATGTCACAAGTGGATCAATGTGTATAGGAAAATAACACACATGCAATGACTCTAGTTGATCAATGTGGTTTAGTAAAAGAACGAACATGCAATGTCACTAGTGGATCAATGTGCTTTAGGAAAAGAACACACATGCAATGACTCTAGTTGATATATGTGGTATAGGAAAAGAACACACATGTAGTGACTCTAGTGGATTAATGTGGTTTAGAAAAAGAACACACATATAATGACTCTAGTGGATCCATGTGGTTTAGGAAAAACAACACATGCAATGGCATCAGTGGATCAATGTGGTTTAGGAAAAGTACAAAAATGCAATGACTCCACTTGATCAATGTGGTTTAGGAAATGAACGCACATGCAATGTCTCTTGTGGATAAATGTGGTTTAGGAATAGAACACAAATGCAATGACTCTAGTGGATCAATGTGGATTAGGAAAAGAACACACATGTAATGTCACCAGTGGATCAATGTAGTTTAGAAAAAAGAACACACATGCAATGACTCTAGTGGAACAATGTAGTTTAGGAAAAGAACACACATGCATTGACTCAAGTGGATACATGTGGTTTAGGAAAATAACACACATGAAATGTCACCAGTGGATCCATGTGGTTTAGGAAAAAAACACACATGCATTGACTCTAGTGGATACATGTGGTTTATGAAAAAAACACATGCAATGTGACAAGTGGATCAATGAGGTTTAGGAAAATAACACACATGCAATGACTCTAGTGGATCAATGTGGTTTAGGAAAATAACACACATGCATTGACTCTAGTGGATACATGTGGTTTAGGAATAGAACACACATGCAATGTCTCTAGTGGATCAACGTGGTTTAGGAAAAAAAACACATGTGCAATGTCACCAGTGGATCCATGTGGTTTAGGAAAATAAGAGACAGGCAATGACTCTAGTGGATCAATGTGGTTTATGAAAATAACACACATGCATTGAATCTAGTGGATACATGTGGTTTAGGAATAGAAAACACATGCAATGATTCTAGTGGATCAATGTGGTTTAGGAAAATAACACACATGCAATGACTCTAGTGGATCAATGTGGTTTAGGAAAAACAAAACACATGCATTGACTCTAGTGGATACATGTGGTTTAGGAATACAACACACATGCAATTACTCTAGTGAGTCAATGTGGTTTAGGAAAATAACACACATGCAAAGACTCTAGTGGATCAATGTGGTTTAGGAAAACAACACCCATGCACTAGCATCAGTGGATCAATGTGGTTTAGGAAAAGAACACACATGCAATGTCACCACTGGATCCATGTGGTTTAGAAAAATAACATACATGCAGTCACTCTAGTGGGTCAATGTGGTTTAGGAAAAGAACACACATGCAATGTCACCAGTGGATCAATGTGTATAGGAAAATAACACACATGCAATGACTCTAGTGGATCAATGTGGTTTAGTAAAAGAACGAACATGCAATGTCACTAGTGGATCAATGTGCTTTAGGAAAAGAACACACATGCAATGACTCTAGAGGATATATGTGGTTTAGGAAAAGAACACACATGCAGTGACTCTAGTGGATTAATGTGGTTTAGAAAAATAACACACATATAATGACTCTAGTGGATCGATGTGGTTTAGGAAAAGAACACATATGCAATGACTCTAGTGGAACAATGTAGTTTAGGAAAAGAACACACATGGAATTTCACTAGTGTATCCATGTGGTTTAGGAAAAGAACAAGCATGCAATGTCTCTAGTGGATGAATGTTGTTTAGGAAAAGTACACACATGCAATGATTCTAGTGGATCAATGTGGTTTAGGAAAAGAACACACATGCAATGTCTCTAGTGGATGAATGTGGTTTAGGAAAAGTACACACATGCAATGACTCCACTTGATCAATGTGGTTTAGGAAAGGAACGCACATGCAGTGACTCTTGGGGATAAATGTGGTTTAGGAATAGAACACACATGCAATGACTCTAGTGGATCAATGTGGATTAGGAAAAGAACACACATGTAATGTCACTAGTGGATCAATGTGGTTTAGAAAAAAGAAAACACATGCAATGACTCTAGTGGAACAATGTAGTTTAGGAAAACAACACACATGCAATTTCACAAGTGGATCCATGTGGTTTAGGAAAAGAACACAGATGCATTAAATCTAGTGGATACATGTGGTTTAGGAAAAGAACACAGATGCATTGACTCAAGTGGATACATGTGGTTTAGGAAAATAACACACATGAAATGTCACCAGTGGATCCATGTGGTTTAGGAAAATAAAAGACAGGCAATGACTCTAGTGGATCAATGTGGTTTATGAAAATAACACACATGCATTGAATCTAGTGGATACATGTGGTTTAGGAATAGAACACACATCCAATGACTCTAGTGGATCAATGTGGTTTAGGAAAATAACACACATGCATTGACTCTAGTGGATACCTGTGGTTTATGAAAAAAACACATGCAATGTCACAAGTGGATCAATGTGGTTTAGGAAAATAACACACATGCATTGACTCTAGTGGATACATGTGGTTTAGGAATAGAACACACATGCAATGTATCTAGTGGATCAATGTGGTTTAGGAAAATAATACACATGCAATGACTCTAGTGGATCAATGTGGTTTAGGAAAAACAACACACATGCAATGGCATTAGTGGATCAACGTGGTTTAGGAAAAAACACACGTGCAATGTCATCAGTGGATCCATGTGGTTTAGGAAAATAAAAGACAGGCAATGACTCTAGTGGATCAATGTGGTTTATGAAAATAACACACATGCATTGAATCTAGTGGATACATGTGGTTTAGGAATAGAACACACATCCAATGACTCTAGTGGATCAATGTGGTTTAGGAAAATAACACACATGCAATGACTCTAGTGGATCAATGTGGTTTAGGAAAAACAAAACACATGCATTGACTCTAGTGGATACATGTGGTTTAGGAATACAACACACATGCAATGACTCTAGTGAATCAATGTGGTTTAGGAAAATAACACACATGCAAAGACTCTAGTGGATCAATGTGGTTTAGGAAAATAACACACATGCAATGTCACCACTGGATCCATGTGGTTTAGAACAATAACATACATGCAGTCACTCTAGTGGGTCAATGTGGTATAGGAAAAGAACACACATGCAATGTCACCAGTGGATCAATGTGTATAGGAAAATAACACACATGCAATGTCACCAGTGGATCAATGTGTATAGGAAAATAACACACATGCAATGACTCTAGTGGATCAATGTGGTTTAGTAAAAGAACGAACATGCAATGTAACTAGTGGATCAATGTGCTTTAGGAAAAGAACACACATGCAATGACTCTAGTGGATATATGTGGTTTAGGAAAAGAACACACATGCAGTGACTCTAGTGGATTAATGTGGTTTAGAAAAAGAACACACATATAATGACTCTAGTGGATCCATGTGGTTTAGGAAAAGAACACATATGCAATGACTCTAGTGGAACAATGTAGTTTAGGAAAAGAACACACATGTAATTTCACGAGTGTATCCATGTGGTTTAGGAAAAGAACAAACAAGCAATGTCTCTAGTGGATGAATTTGGTTTAGGAAAAGTACACACATGCAATTTCACAAGTGGATCCATGTGGTTTAGGAAAAGAACACAGATGCATTAACTCTAGTGGATACATGTGGTTTAGGAAAAGAACACACACGCATCGAATCAAGTGGATACATGTGGTTTAGGAAAATAACACACATGAAATGTCACCAGTGGATCCATGTGGTTTAGGATAACAACACACATGCATTGTCTCTAGTGGATGAATGTGGTTTAGGAAAAGTACACACATGCAATGACTCCACTTGATCAATGTGGTTTAGGAAAAGAACGCACATGCAGTGACTGTTGTGGATAAATGTGGTTTAGGAATAGAACACACATGCAATGACTCTAGTGGATCAATGTGGATTACGAAAAGAACACACATGTAATGTCACTAGTGGATCAATGTAGTTTAGAAAAAAGAACACACATGCAATGACTCTAGTGGAATAATGTAGTTTAGGAAAAGAACACACATGCATTGACTCAAGTGGATACATGTTGTTTAGGAAAATAACACACATGAAATGTCACCAGTGGATCCATGTGGTTTAGGATAACAACACACATGCATTGACTCTAGTGGATACATGTGGTTTATGAAAAAAAACACATGCAATGTCACAAGTGGATCAATGTGGTTTAGGAAAATAACACTCATGCAATGACTCTAGTGGATCAATGTGGTTTAGGAAAATAACACACATGCATTGACTCTAGTGGATACTTGTGGTTTAGGAATAGAACACACATGCAATGACTCTAGTGGATCAATGTGGTTTAGGAAAATAATACACATGCAATGACTCTAGTGGATCAATGTGGTTTAGGAAAAATAACACACATGCAATGGCATTAGTGGATCAACGTGGTTTAGGAAAAGAACACACATGCAATGTCACCAGTGGATCCATGTGGTTTAGGAAAATAACAGACATGCAATGACTCTAGTAGATCAATGTGGTTTATGAAAATAACACACATGCATTGAATCTAGTGGATACATGTGGTTTAGGAATAGAACACACATGCAATGACTCTAGTGGATCAATGTGGTTTAGGAAAATAACACGAATGCAATGACTCTAGTGGATCAATGTGGTTTAGGAAAAGAACACACGTGCAATGTCACAAGTGGATCCATGTGGTTTAGGAAAATAACAGACATGCAATGACTCTAGTGGATCAATGTGGTTTATGAAAATAACACACATGCATTGAATCTAGTGGATACATGTGGTTTAGGAATAGAACACACATGCAATGACTCTAGTGGATCAATGTGGTTTAGGAAAATAACACACATGCAATGACTCTAGTGGATCAATGTGGTTTAGGAAAACAACACACATGCAATGGCATCAGTGGATCAATGTGGTTTAGGAAAAGAACACACATGCAATGTCACCAGTGGATCAATGTGTATAGGAAAATAACACACATGCAATGACTCTAGTGGATCAATGTGGTTTAGTAAAAGAACGAACATGCAATGTCACTAGTGGATCAATGTGCTTTAGGAAAAGAACACACATGCAATGACTCTAGTGGATATACGTGGTTTAGGAAAAGAACACACATGCAGTGACTCTAGTGGATTAGTGTGGTTTAGAAAAAGAACACACATATAATGACTCTAGTGGATCCATGTGGTTTAGGAAAAGAACACATATGCAATGACTCTAGTGGAACAATGTAGTTTAGGAAAAGACAACACATGTAATTTCACTAGTGTATCCATGTGGTTTAGGAAAAGAACAAACATGCAATGTCTCTAGTGGATGAATGTGGTTTAGGAAAAGTACACACATGCAATGATTCTAGTGGATCCATGTGGTTTAGGAAAACAACACACATGCAATGTCTCTAGTGGATGAATGTGGTTTAGGAAAAGTACACACATGCAATGATTCTAGTGGATCCATGTGGTTTAGGAAAACAACACACATGCAATGTCTCTAGTGGATGAATGTGGTTTAGGAAAAGTACACACATGCAATGACTCCACTTGATCAATGTGGTTTAGGAAAAGAACGCACATGCAGTGACTCTTGTGGATAAATGAGGTTTAGGAATAGAACACACATGCAATGACTCTAGTGGATCAATGTGGATTAGGAGAAGAACACACATGTAATGTCACTAGTGGATCAATGTAGTTTAGAAAAAAGAACACACATGCAATGACTCTAGTGGAACAATGTAGTTTAGGAAAAGAACACACATGCAATTTCACAATTGGATCCATGTGGTTTAGGAAAAGAACACAGATGCATTAACTCTAGTGGATACATGTGGTTTAGGAAAAGAACACACATGCATTGACTCAAGTGGATACATGCGGTTTAGGAAAATAACACACATGAAATGTCACTAGTGGATCCATGTGGTTTAGGATAACAACACACATGCATTGACTCTAGTGGATACCTGTGGTTTATGAAAAAAAAACACATGCAATGTCACAAGTGGATCAATGTGGTTTAGGAAAATAAGACACATGTAATGACTCTAGTGGATCAATGTGGTTTAGGAAAATAACACACATGCATTGACTCTAGTGGATACATGTGGTTTAGGAATAGAACACACATGCAATGACTCTAGTGGATCAATGTGGTTTAGGAAAATAACACACATGCAATGACTCTAGTGGATCAATGTGGTTTAGGAAAAACAACACACATGCACTGGCATTAGTGGATCAACGTGGTTTAGGAAAAGAACACACGTGCAATGTCACAAGTGGATCCATGTGGTTTAGGAAAATAACAGACATGCAATGACTCTAGTGGATCAATGTGGTTTATGAAAATAACACACATGCATTGAATCTAGTGGATACATGTGGTTTAGGAATAGAACACACATGCAATGACTCTAGTGGATCAATGTGGTTTAGGAAAATAACACACATGCAATGACTCTAGTGGATCAATGTGGTTTAGGAAAACAACACACATGCAATGGCATCAGTGGATCAATGTGGTTTAGGAAAAGAACACACATGCAATTCACCACTGGATCCATGTGGTTTAGAAAAATAACATACATGCAATCACTCTAGTGGGTCAATGTGGTTTAGGAAAAGAACACACATGCAATGTCACCAGTGGATCAATGTGTATAGGAAAATAACACACATGCAATGACTCTAGTGGATCAATGTGGTTTAGTAAAAGAATGAACATGCAATGTCACTAGTGGATCAATGGGCTTTAGGAAAAGAACACACATGCAATGGCTCTAGTGGATATATGTGGTTTAAGAAAAGAACACACATGCAGTGACTCTAGTGGATTAATGTGGTTTAGAAAAAGAACACACATATAATGACTCTAGTGGATCCATGTGGTTTAGGAAAAGAACACATATGCAATGACTCTAGTGGAACAATGTAGTTTAGGAAAAGAACACACATGTAATTTCACTAGTGTATCCATGTGGTTTAGGATAAGAACAAACATGCAATGTCTCTAGTGGATGAATGTGGTTTAGGAAAAGTACACACATGCAATGATTCTAGTGGATCCATGTGGTTTAGGAAAACAACACACATGCAATGTCTCTAGTGGATGAATGTGGTTTAGGAAAAGTACACACATGCAATGACTCCACTTGATCAATGTGATTTAGGAAAAGAACGCACATGCAGTGACTCTTGTGGATAAATGTGGTTTAGGAATAGAACACACATGCAATGACTCTAGTGGATGAATGTGGATTAGTAAAAGAACACACATGTAATGTCACTAGTGGATCAATGTAGTTTAGAAAAAATAATACACATGCAATGACTCTAGTGGAACAATGTAGTTTAGGAAAAGAACACACATGCAGTTTCACAAGTGGATCCATGTGGTTTTGGAAAAGAACACAGATGCATTAACTCTAGTGGATACATGTGGTTTATGAAAAGAACAAACATGCATTGACTCAAGTGGATACATGTGGTTTAGGAAAATAACACACATGAAATGTCACCAGTGGATCCATGTGGTTTAGGATAACAACACACATGCATTGACTCTAGTGGATACCTGTGGTTTATGAAAAAAAAAACACATGCAATGTCACAAGTGGATCAATGTGGTTTAGGAAAATAACACACATGCAATGACTCTAGTGGATCAATGTGGTTTAGGAAAATAACACACATGCATTGACTCTAGTGGATACATGTGGTTTTGGAATAGAACACACATGCAATGACTCTAGTGGATCAATGTGGTTTAGGAAAATAACAGACATGCAATGACTCTAGTGGATCAATGTGGTTTAGGAAAATAACACACATGCATTGACTCTAGTGGATACATGTGGTTTAGGAATAGAACACACATGCATTGACTCTAGTGGATACATGTGGTTTAGGAATAGAACACACATGCAATGACTCTAGTGGATCAATGTGGTTTAGGAAAATAATACACATGCAATGACTCTAGTGGATCAATGTGGTTTAGGAAAAACAACACACATGCAATGGCATTAGTGGATCAACGTGGTTTAGGAAAAGAACACACATGCAATGTCACCAGTGGATCCATGTGGTTTAGGAAAATAACATACATGCAATGACTCTAGTGGATCAATGTGGTTTATGAAAATAACACACATGCATTGAATCTAGTGGGTACATGTGGTTTAGGAATAGAACACACATGCAATGAATCTAGTGGATCAATGTGGTTTAGGAAAATAACACGAATGCAATGACTCTAGTGGATCAATGTGGTTTAAGAAAAACAACACACATGCATTGACTCTAGTGGATACATGTGGTTTAGGAATAGAACACACATGCAATGACTCTAGTGGATCAATGTGGTTTAGGAAAATAACACACATGCAATGACTCTAGTGGACCAATGTGGTTTAGGAAAACAACACACATGCAATGGCATCAGTGGATCAATGTGGTTTAGGAAAAGAACACACATGCAATGTCACCACTGGATCCATGTGGTTTAGGAAAACAACACACATGCAATGTCTCTAGTGGATGAATGTGGTTTAGGAAAAGTACACACATGCAATGACTCCACTTGATCAATGTGATTTAGGAAAAGAACGCACATGCAGTGACTCTTGTGGATAAATGTGGTTTAGGAATAGAACACACATGCAATGACTCTAGTGGATGAATGTGGATTAGTAAAAGAACACACATGTAATGTCACTAGTGGATCAATGTAGTTTAGAAAAAATAATACACATGCAATGACTCTAGTGGAACAATGTAGTTTAGTAAAAGAACACACATGCATTTTCACAAGTGGATCCATGTGGTTTTGGAAAAGAACACAGATGCATTAACTCTAGTGGATACATGTGGTTTAGGAAAAGAACAAACATGCATTGACTCAAGTGGATACATGTGGTTTAGGAAAATAACACACATGAAATGTCACCAGTGGATCCATGTGGTTTAGGATAACAACACACATGCATTGACTCTAGTGGATACCTGTGGTTTATGAAAAAAAACACATGCAATGTCACAAGTGGATCAATGTGGTTTAGGAAAATAACACACATGCAATGACTCTAGTGGATCAATGTGGTTTAGGATAATAACACACATGCATTGACTCTAGTGGATACATGTGGTTTTGGAATAGAACACACATGCAATGACTCTAGTGGATCAATGTGGTTTAGGAAAATAACACACATGCAATGACTCTAGTGGATCAATGTGGTTTAGGAAAAACAACACACATGCAATGGCATTAGTGGATCAACGTGGTTTAGGAAAAGAACAAACGTGCAATATCACCAGTGGATCCATGTGGTTTAGGAAAATAACAGACATGCAATGACTCTAGTGGATCAATGTGGTTTAGGAAAATAACACACATGCATTGACTCTAGTGGATACATGTGGTTTAGGAATAGAACACACATGCAATGACTCTAGTGGATCAATGTGGTTTAGGAAAATAATACACATGCAATGACTCTAGTGGATCAATGTGGTTTAGGAAAAACAACACACATGCAATGGCATTAGTGGATCAACGTGGTTTAGGAAAAGAACACACATGCAATGTCACCAGTGGATCCATGTGGTTTAGGAAAATAACATACATGCAATGACTCTAGTGGATCAATGTGGTTTGTGAAAATAACACACATGCATTGAATCTAGTGGGTACATGTGGTTTAGGAATAGCACACACATGCAATGAATCTAGTGGATCAATGTGGTTTAGGAAAATAACACGAATGCAATGACTCTAGTGGATCAATGTGGTTTAAGAAAAACAACACACATGCATTGACTCTAGTGGATACATGTGGTTTAGGAATAGAACACACATGCAATGACTCTAGTGGATCAATGTGGTTTAGGAAAATAACACACATGCAATGACTCTAGTGGACCAATGTGGTTTAGGAAAACAACACACATGCAATGGCATCAATGGATCAATGTGGTTTAGGAAAAGAACACACATGCAATGTCACCACTGGATCCATGTGGTTTAGAAAAATAACATACATGCAATCACTCTAGTGGGTCAATGTGGTTTGGGAAAAGAAAACACATGCAATGTCACCAGTGGATCAATGTGTATAGGAAAATAACACACATGCAATGACTCTAGTGGATCAATGTGGTTTAGTAAAAGAACGAACATGCAATGTCACTAGTGGATCAATGTGATTTAGGAAAAGAACACACATGCAATGACTCTAGTGGATATATGTGGTTTAGGAAAAGAACACACATGTAGTGACTCTAGTGGATTAGTGTGGTTTAGAAAAAGAACACACATATAATGACTCTAGTGGATCCATGTGGTTTAGGAAAAGAACACATATGCAATGACTCAAGTGGAACAATGTAGTTTAGGAAAAGAACACACATGTAATTTCACTAGTGTATCCATGTGGTTTAGGAAAAGAACATAGATGCATTAACTCTAGTGGATACATGTGGTTTAGGAAAAGAACACATATGCATTGACTCAAGTGGATACATGTGGTTTAGGAAAATAACACACATGAAATGTCACCAGTGGATCCATGTGGTTTAGGATAACAACACACATGCATTGACTCTAGTGGATACCTGTGGTTTATGAAAAAAACACATGCAATGTCACAAGTGGATCAATGTGGTTTAGGAAAATAAGACACATGCAATGACTCTAGTGGATCAATGTGTTTTAGGAAAATAACACACATGCATTGACTCTAGTGGATACATGTGGTTTAGGAATAGAACACACATGCAATGACTCTAGTGGATCAATGTGGTTTAGGAAAATAACACACATGCAATGACTCTAGTGGGTCAATGTGGTTTAGGAAAAACAACAGACATGCAATGGCATTAGTGGATCAACGTGGTTTAGGAAAAAAACACACGTGCAGTGTCACCAGTGGATCCATGTGGTTTAGGAAAATAGCATACATGAAATGACTCTAGTGGATCAATGTGGTTTAGGAAAATAACACACATGCATTGACTCTAGTGGATACATGTGGTTTAGGAATAGAACACACATGCAATGACTCTAGTGGATCAATGTGGTTTAGGAAAATAACACACATGCAATGACTCTAGTGGATCAATGTGGTTTAAGAAAAACAACACCCATGCATTGACTCTAGTGGATACATGTGGTTTAGGAATAGAACACACATGCAATGACTCTAGTGGATCAATGTGGTTTAGGAAAATAACACACATGCAATGACTCTAGTGGATCAATGTGGTTTAGGAAAAACAACACACATGCAATGGCATTAGTGGATCAACGTGGTTTAGGAAAAGAACACACGTGCAATGTCACCAGTGGATCCATGTGGTTTAGGAAAATAACAGCCATGCAATGACTCTAGTGGATCAATATGGTTTATGAAAATAACACACATGCATTGACTCTAGTTGATACATGTGGTTTAGGAATAGAACACACATGCAATGACTCTAGTGGATCAATGTGGTTTAGGAAAATAATACACATGCAATGACTCTAGTGGATCAATGTGGTTTAGGAAAAACAACACACATGCAATGGCATTAGTGGATCAACGTGGTTTAGGAAAAGAACACACATGCAATGTCACCAGTGGATCCATGTGGTTTAGGAAAATAACATACATGCAATGAATCTAGTGGATCAATGTGGTTTATGAAAATAACACACATGCATTGAATCTAGTGGGTACATGTGGTTTAGGAATAGAACACACATGCAATGACTCTAGTGCATCAATGTGGTTTAGGAAAATAACACGAATGCAATGACTCTAGTGGATCAATGTGGTTTAAGAAAAACAACACACATGCATTGACTCTAGTGGATACATGTGGTTTAGGAATAGAACACACATGCAATGACTCTAGTGGATCAATGTGGTTTAGGAAAATAACACACATGCAATGACTCTAGTGGACCAATGTTGTTTAGGAAAACAACACACATGCAATGGCATTAGTGGATCAATGTGGTTTAGGAAAAGAACACACATGCAATGTCACCACTAGATCCATGTGGTTTAGAAAAATAACATACATGCAATCACTCTAGTGGGTCAATGTGGTTTGGGAAAAGAAAACACATGCAATGTCACCAGTGGATCAATGTGTATAGGAAAATAACACACATGCAATGACTCTAGTGGATCAATGTGGTTTAGTAAAAGAACGAACATGCAATGTCACTAGTGGATCAATGTGCTTTAGGAAAAGAACACACATGCAATGACTCTAGTGGATATATGTGGTTTAGGAAAAGAACACACATGCAGTGACTCTAGTGGATTAGTGTGGTTTAGAAAAAGAACACACATATAATGACTCTAGTGGATCCATGTGGTTTAGGAAAAGAACACATATGCAATGACTCTAGTGGAACAATGTAGTTGAGGAAAAGAACACACATGTAATTTCACTAGTGTATCCATGTGGTTTAGGAAAAGAACACAGATGCATTAACTCTAGTGGATACATGTGGTTTAGGAAAAGAACACACATGCATTGACTCAAGTGGATACATGTGGTTTAGGAAAATAACACACATGAAATGTCACCAGTGGGTCCATGTGGTTTAGGATAACAACACACATGTATTGAGTCTAGTGGATACCTGTGGTTTATGAAAAAAAACACATGCAATGTCACAAGTGGATCAATGTGGTTTAGGAAAATAACACACATGCATTGACTCTAGTGGATCAATGTGGTTTAGGAAAAACAACACACATGCAATGGCATTAGTGGATCAACGTGGTTTAGGAAAAGAACACACGTGCAATGTCACCAGTGGATCCATGTGGTTTAGGAAAATAACAGCCATGCAATGACTCTAGTGGATCAATGTGGTTTAGGAAAATAACACACATGTATTGACTCTAGTTGATACATGTGGTTTAGGAATAGAACACACATGCAATGACTCTAGTGGATCAATGTGGTTTAGGAAAATAATACACATGCAATGACTCTAGTGGATCAATGTGGTTTAGGAAAAACAACACACATGCAATGGCATTAGTGGATCAACGTGGTTTAGGAAAAGAACACACATGCAATGTCACCAGTGGATCCATGTGGTTTAGGAAAAAAACATACATGCAATGAATCTAGTGGATCAATGTGGTTTATGAAAATAACACACATGCATTGAATCTAGTGGGTACATGTGGTTTAGGAATAGAACACACATGCAATGACTCTAGTGGATCAATGTGGTTTAGGAAAATAACACGAATGCAATGACTCTAGTGGATCAATGTGGTTTAAGAAAAACAACACACATGCATTGACTCTAGTGGATACATGTGGTTTAGGAATAGAACACACATGCAATGACTCTAGTGGATCAATGTGGTTTAGGAAAATAACACACATGCAATGACTCTAGTGGACCAATGTGGTTTAGGAAAACAACACACATGCAATGGCATTAGTGGATCAATGTGGTTTAGGAAAAGAACACACATGCAATGTCACCACTAGATCCATGTGGTTTAGAAAAATAACATACATGCAATCACTCTAGTGGGTCAATGTGGTTTGGGAAAAGAAAACACATGCAATGTCACCAGTGGATCAATGTGTATAGGAAAATAACACACATGCAATGACTCTAGTGGATCAATGTGGTTTAGTAAAAGAACGAACATGCAATGTCACTAGTGGATCAATGTGCTTTAGGAAAAGAACACACATGCAATGACTCTAGTGGATATATGTGGTTTAGGAAAAGAACACACATGCAGTGACTCTAGTGGATTAGTGTGGTTTAGAAAAAGAACACACATATAATGACTCTAGTGGATCCATGTGGTTTAGGAAAAGAACACATATGCAATGACTCTAGTGGAACAATGTAGTTGAGGAAAAGAACACACATGTAATTTCACTAGTGTATCCATGTGGTTTAGGAAAAGAACACAGATGCATTAACTCTAGTGGATACATGTGGTTTAGGAAAAGAACACACATGCATTGACTCAAGTGGATACATGTGGTTTAGGAAAATAACACACATGAAATGTCACCAGTGGGTCCATGTGGTTTAGGATAACAACACACATGTATTGAGTCTAGTGGATACCTGTGGTTTATGAAAAAAAACACATGCAATGTCACAAGTGGATCAATGTGGTTTAGGAAAATAACACACATGCATTGACTCTAGTGGATCAATGTGGTTTAGGAAAAACAACACACATGCAATGGCATTAGTGGATCAACGTGGTTTAGGAAAAGAACACACGTGCAATGTCACCAGTGGATCCATGTGGTTTAGGAAAATAACAGCCATGCAATGACTCTAGTGGATCAATGTGGTTTAGGAAAATAACACACATGCATTGACTCTAGTTGATACATGTGGTTTAGGAATAGAACACACATGCAATGACTCTAGTGGATCAATGTGGTTTAGGAAAATAATACACATGCAATGACTCTAGTGGATCAATGTGGTTTAGGAAAAACAACACACATGCAATGGCATTAGTGGATCAACGTGGTTTAGGAAAAGAACACACATGCAATGTCACCAGTGGATCCATGTGGTTTAGGAAAATAACATACATGCAATGAATCTAGTGGATCAATGTGGTTTATGAAAATGACACACATGCATTGAATCTAGTGGCTACATGTGGTTTAGGAATAGAACACACATGCAATGACTCTAGTGGATCAATGTGGTTTAGGAAAATAACACGAATGCAATGACTCTAGTGGATCAATGTGGTTTAAGAAAAACAACACACATGCATTGACTCTAGTGGATACATGTGGTTTAGGAATAGAACACACATGCAATGACTCTAGTGGATCAATGTGGTTTAGGAAAATAACACACATGCAATGACTCTAGTGGACCAATGTGGTTTAGGAAAACAACACACATGCAATGGCATTAGTGGATCAATGTGGTTTAGGAAAAGAACACACATGCAATGTCACCACTAGATCCATGTGGTTTAGAAAAATAACATACATGCAATCACTCTAGTGGGTCAATGTGGTTTGGGAAAAGAAAACACATGCAATGTCACCAGTGGATCAATGTGTATAGGAAAATAACACACATGCAATGACTCTAGTGGATCAATGTGGTTTAGTAAAAGAACGAACATGCAATGTCACTAGTGGATCAATGTGCTTTAGGAAAAGAACACACATGCAATGACTCTAGTGGATATATGTGGTTTAGGAAAAGAACACACATGCAGTGACTCTAGTGGATTAGTGTGGTTTAGAAAAAGAACACACATATAATGACTCTAGTGGATCCATGTGGTTTAGGAAAAGAACACATATGCAATGACTCTAGTGGAACAATGTAGTTGAGGAAAAGAACACACATGTAATTTCACTAGTGTATCCATGTGGTTTAGGAAAAGAACACAGATGCATTAACTCTAGTGGATACATGTGGTTTAGGAAAACAACACACATGCATTGACTCAAGTGGATACATGTGGTTTAGGAAAATAACACACATGAAATGTCACCAGTGGATCCATGTGGTTTAGGATAACAACACACATGCATTGACTCTAGTGGATACTTGTGGTTTATGAAAAAAACACATGCAATGTCACAAGTGGATCAATGTGGTTTAGGAAAATAAGACACATGCAATGACTCTAGTGGATCAATGTGGTTTAGGAAAATAACACACATGCATTGACTCTAGTGGATACATGTGGTTTAGGAATAGAACACACATGCAATGACTCTAGTGGATCAATGTGGTTTAGGAAAATAACACACATGCAATGACTCTAGTGGGTCAATGTGGTTTAGGAAAAACAACACACATGCAATGGCATTAGTGGATCAACGTGGTTTAGGAAAAGAACACACGTGCAATGTCACCAGTGGATCCATGTGGTTTAGGAAAATAAGAGACATGCAATGACTAGTGGATCAATGTGGTTTATAAAAATAACACACATGCATTGAATCTAGTGGATACATGTGGTTTAGGAATAGAACACACATGCAATGACTCTAGTGGATCAATGTGGTTTAGGAAAATAACACACATGCAATGACTCTAGTGGATCAATGTGGTTTAAGAAAAACAACACCCATGCATTGACTCTAGTGGATACATGTGGTTTAGGAATAGAACACACATGCAATGACTCTAGTGGATCAATGTGGTTTAGGAAAATAACACACATGCAATGACTCTAGTGGATCAATGTGGTTTAGGAAAAACAACACACATGCAATGGCATTAGTGGATCAACGTGGTTTAGGAAAAGAACACACGTGCAATGTCACCAGTGGATCCATGTGGTTTAGGAAAATAACAGCCATGCAATGACTCTAGTGGATCAATGTGGTTTAGGAAAATAACACACATGCATTGACTCTAGTTGATACATGTGGTTTAGGAATAGAACACACATGCAATGACTCTAGTGGATCAATGTGGTTTAGGAAAATAATACACATGCAATGACTCTAGTGGATCAATGTGGTTTAGGAAAAACAACACACATGCAATGGCATTAGTGGATCAACGTGGTTTAGGAAAAGAACACACATGCAATGTCACCAGTGGATCCATGTGGTTTAGGAAAATAACATACATGCAATGAATCTAGTGGATCAATGTGGTTTATGAAAATAACACACATGCATTGAATCTAGTGGGTACATGTGGTTTAGGAATAGAACACACATGCAATGACTCTAGTGGATCAATGTGGTTTAGGAAAATAACACACATGCAATGACTCTAGTGGATCAATGTGGTTTAGTAAAAGAACGAACATGCAATGTCACTAGTGGATCAATGTGCTTTAGGAAAAGAACACACATGCAATGACTCTAGTGGATATATGTGGTTTAAGAAAAGAACACACATGCAATGACTCTAGTCGATTAATGTGGTTTAGAAAAAGAACACACATATAATGACTCTAGTGGATCCATGTGGTTTAGGAAAAGAACACATATGCAATGACTCTAGTGGAACATTGTAGTTTAGGAAAAGAACACACATGTAAATTCACTAGTGTATCCATGTGGTTTAGGAAAAGAACAAACATGCAATGTCTCTAGTGGATGAATGTGGTTTAGGAAAAGTACACACATGCAATGATTCTAGTGGATCCATGTGGTTTAGGAAAACAACACACATGCAATGTCTCTAGTGGATGAATGTGGTTTACGAAAAGTACACACATGCAATGACTCCACTTGATCAATGTGATTTAGGAAAAGAACGCACATGCAGTGACTCTTGTGGATAAATGTGGTTTAGGTATAGAACACACATGCAATGACTCTAGTGGATGAATGTGGATTAAGGAAAGAACACACATGTAATGTCAGTAGTGGATCAATGTAGTTTAGAAAAAAGAATACACATGCAATGACTCTAGTGGAACAATGTAGTTTAGGAAAAGAACACACATGCAATTTCACAAGTGGATCCATGTGGTTTTGGAAAAGAACACAGATGCATTAACTCTAGTGGATACATGTGGTTTAGGAAAAGAACACACATGCATTGACTCAAGTGGATACATGTGGTTTAGGAAAATAACACACATGAAATGTCACCAGTGGATCCATGTGGTTTAGGATAACAACACAGATGCATTGACTCTAGTGGATACCTGTGGTTTATGAAAAAAAACACATGCAATGTCACAAGTGGATCAATGTGGTTTAGGAAAATAACACACATGCAATGACTCTAGTGGATCAATGTGGTTTAGGAAAATAACACACATGCATTGACTCTAGTGGATACATGTGGTTTAGGAATAGAACACACATGCAATGTCTCTAGTGGATCAATGTGGTTTAGGAAAATAACACACATGCAATGACTCTAGTGGATCAATGTGGTTTAAGAAAAACAACACACATGCATTGACTCTAGTGGATACATGTGGTTTAGGAATAGAACACACATGCAATGACTCTAGTGGATCAATGTGGTTTAGGAAAATAACACACATGCAATGACTCTAGTGGATCAATGTGGTTTAGGAAAACAACACACATGCAATGGCATCAGTGGATAAATGTGGTTTAGAAAACAACACACATGCAATGGCATCAGTGGATCAATGTGGTTTAGGAAAAGAACACACATGCAATGTCACCACTGGATCCATGTGGTTTAGAAAAAATAACATACATGCAATCACTCTAGTGGGTCAATGTGGTTTAGCAAAAGAACACACATGCAATGTCACCCGTGGATCAATGTGTATAGGAAAATAACACACATGCAATGACTCTAGTGGATCAATGTGGTTTAGTAAAAGAACAAACATGCATTGTCACTAGTGGATCAATGTGCTTTAGGAAAAGAACACACATGCAATGACTCTAGTGGATATATGTGGTTTAGGAAAAGAACACACATGCAGTGACTCTAGTGGATTAATATGGTTTAGAAAAAAAACACATATAATGACTCTAGTGGATCCATGTGGTTTAGGAAAAGAACACATATGCAATGACTCTAGTGGAACAATGTAGTTTAGGAAAAGAACACACATGTAATTTCACTAGTGTATCCATGTGGTTTAGGAAAAGAACAAACATGCAATGTCTCTAGTGGATGAATGTGGTTTAGGAAAAGTACACACATGCAATGATTCTAGTGGATCCATGTGGTTTAGGAAAACAACACACATGCAATGTGTCTAGTGGATGAATGTGGTTTAGGAAAAGTACACACATGCAATGACTCCACTTGATCAATGTGGTTTAGGAAAAGAACGCAGATGCAGTGACTCTTGTGGATAAATGTGGTTTAGGAATAGAACACACATGCAATGACTCTAGTGGATCAATGTGGATTAGGAAAAGAACACACATGTAATGTCACTAGTGGATCAATGTAGTTTAGAAAAAAGAACACACATGCAATGACTCTAGTGGAACAATGTAGCTTAGGAAAAGAACACACATGCAATTTCACAAGTGGATCCATGTGGTTTAGGAAAATAACTAGATGCATTAACTCTAGTGGATACATGTGGTTTAGGAAAAGAACACACATGCATTGACTCAAGTGGATACATGTGGTTTAGGAAAATAACACACATGAAATGTCACCAGTGGATCCATGTGGTTTAGGAAAATAACACACATACATTGACTCTAGTGGATACCTGTGGTTTATGAAAAAAAACACATGCAATGTCACAAGTGGATCAATGTGGTTTAGGAAAATAACACACATGCAATGACTCTAGTGGATCAATGTGGTTTAGGAAAATAACACACATGCATTGACTCTAGTGGATACATGTGGTTTAGGAATAGAACACACATGCAATGACTCTAGTGGATCAATGTGGTTTAGGAAAATAACACACATGCAATGACTCTAGTGGATCAATGTGGTTTTGGAAAAACAACACACATCCAATGGCATTAGTGGATCAACGTGGTTTAGGAAAAGAACACACGTGCAATGTCACCAGTGGATCCATGTGCTTTAGGAAAATAACAGACATGCAATGACTCTAATGGATCAATGTGGTTTATGAAAATAACAAAAAATGCATTGAATCTAGCGGATACATGTGGTTTAGGAATAGAACACACATGCAATGACTCTAGTGGATCAATGTGGTTTAGTAAAATAACACACATGCAATGACTCTAGTGGATCAATGTGGTTTAAGAAAAACAACACACATGCATTGACTCTAGTGGATACATGTGGTTTAGGAATAGAACACACATGCAATGACTCTAGTGGATCAATGTGGTTTAGGAAAATAACACACATGCAATGACTCTAGTGGATCAATGTGGTTCAGGAAAACAACACACATGCAATGGCATCAGTGGATCAATGTGGTTTAGGAAAAGAACACACATGCAATGTCACCACTGGATCCATGTGGTTTAGAAAAATAACATACATGCAATCACTCTAGTGGGTCAATTTGGTTTAGGAAAAGAATACACATGCAATGTCACCACTGGATCCATGTGGTTTAGAAAAATAAAATACATGCAATCACTCTAGTGGGTCAATGTGGTTTAGGAAAAGAACACACATGCAATGTCACCAGTGGATCAATGTGTATAGGAAAATAAAACACATGCAATGACTCTAGTGGATCAATGTGGTTTAGTAAAAGAACGAACATGCAATGTCACTAGTGGATCAATGTGCTTTAGGAAAAGAACACACATGCAATGACTCTAGTGGATATATGTGGTTTAAGAAAAGAACACACATGCAATGACTCTAGTCGATTAATGTGGTTTAGAAAAAGAACACACATATAATGACTCTAGTGGATCCATGTGGTTTAGGAAAAGAACACATATGCAATGACTCTAGTGGAACATTGTAGTTTAGGAAAAGAACACACATGTAAATTCACTAGTGTATCCATGTGGTTTAGGAAAAGAACAAACATGCAATGTCTCTAGTGGATGAATGTGGTTTAGGAAAAGTACACACATGCAATGATTCTAGTGGATCCATGTGGTTCAGGAAAACAACACACATGCAATGTCTCTAGTGGATGAATGTGTTTTACGAAAAGTACACACATGCAATGACTCCACTTGATCAATGTGATTTAGGAAAAGAACGCACATGCAGTGACTCTTGTGGATAAATGTGGTTTAGGAATAGAACACACATGCAATGACTCTAGTGGATGAATGTGGATTAAGGAAAGAACACACATGTAATGTCAGTAGTGGATCAATGTAGTTTAGAAAAAAGAATACACATGCAATGACTCTAGTGGAACAATGTAGTTTAGGAAAAGAACACACATGCAATTTCACAAGTGGATCCATGTGGTTTTGGAAAAGAACACAGATGCATTAACTCTAGTGGATACATGTGGTTTAGGAAAAGAACACACATGCATTGACTCAAGTGGATACATGTGGTTTAGGAAAATAACACACATGAAATGTCACCAGTGGATCCATGTGGTTTAGGATAACAACACAGATGCATTGACTCTAGTGGATACCTGTGGTTTATGAAAAAAAACACATGCAATGTCACAAGTGGATCAATGTGGTTTAGGAAAATAACACACATGCAATGACTCTAGTGGATCAATGTGGTTTAGGAAAATAACACACATGCAATGACTCTACTGGATCAATGTGGTTTAGTAAAAGAACAAACATGCATTGTCACTAGTGGATCAATGTGCTTTAGGAAAAGAACACACATGCAATGACTCTAGTGGATATATGTGGTTTAGGAAAAGAACACACATGCAGTGACTCTAGTGGATTAATATGGTTTAGAAAAAAGAAACACATATAATGACTCTAGTGGATCCATGTGGTTTAGGAAAAGAACACATATGCAATGACTCTAGTGGAACAATGTAGTTTAGGAAAAGAACACACATGTAATTTCACTAGTGTATCCATGTGGTTTAGGAAAAGAACAAACATGCAATGTCTCTAGTGGATGAATGTGGTTTAGGAAAAGTACACACATGCAATGATTCTAGTGGATCCATGTGGTTTAGGAAAACAACACACATGCAATGTGTCTAGTGGATGAATGTGGTTTAGGAAAAGTACACACATGCAATGACTCCACTTGATCAATGTGGTTTAGGAAAAGAACGCAGATGCAGTGACTCTTGTGGATAAATGTGGTTTAGGAATAGAACACACATGCAATGACTCTAGTGGATCAATGTGGATTAGGAAAAGAACACACATGTAATGTCACTAGTGGATCAATGTAGTTTAGAAAAAAGAACACACATGCAATGACTCTAGTGGAACAATGTAGCTTAGGAAAAGAACACACATGCAATTTCACAAGTGGATCCATGTGGTTTAGGAAAATAACTAGATGCATTAACTCTAGTGGATACATGTGGTTTAGGAAAAGAACACACATGCATTGACTCAAGTGGATACATGTGGTTTAGGAAAATAACACACATGAAATGTCACCAGTGGATCCATGTGGTTTAGGAAAATAACACACATACATTGACTCTAGTGGATACCTGTGGTTTATGAAAAAAAACACATGCAATGTCACAAGTGGATCAATGTGGTTTAGGAAAATAACACACATGCAATGACTCTAGTGGATCAATGTGGTTTAGGAAAATAACACACATGCATTGACTCTAGTGGATACATGTGGTTTAGGAATAGAACACACATGCAATGACTCTAGTGGATCAATGTGGTTTAGGAAAATAACACACATGCAATGACTCTAGTGGATCAATGTGGTTTTGGAAAAACAACACACATCCAATGGCATTAGTGGATCAACGTGGTTTAGGAAAAGAACACACGTGCAATGTCACCAGTGGATCCATGTGCTTTAGGAAAATAACAGACATGCAATGACTCTAATGGATCAATGTGGTTTATGAAAATAACAAAAAATGCATTGAATCTAGCGGATACATGTGGTTTAGGAATAGAACACACATGCAATGACTCTAGTGGATCAATGTGGTTTAGTAAAATAACACACATGCAATGACTCTAGTGGATCAATGTGGTTTAAGAAAAACAACACACATGCATTGACTCTAGTGGATACATGTGGTTTAGGAATAGAACACACATGCAATGACTCTAGTGGATCAATGTGGTTTAGGAAAATAACACACATGCAATGACTCTAGTGGATCAATGTGGTTCAGGAAAACAACACACATGCAATGGCATCAGTGGATCAATGTGGTTTAGGAAAAGAACACACATGCAATGTCACCACTGGATCCATGTGGTTTAGAAAAATAACATACATGCAATCACTCTAGTGGGTCAATTTGGTTTAGGAAAAGAATACACATGCAATGTCACCACTGGATCCATGTGGTTTAGAAAAATAAAATACATGCAATCACTCTAGTGGGTCAATGTGGTTTAGGAAAAGAACACACATGCAATGTCACCAGTGGATCAATGTGTATAGGAAAATAACACACATGCAATGACTCTAGTGGATCAATGTGGTTTAGTAAAAGAACGAACATGCAATGTCACTAGTGGATCAATGTGCTTTAGGAAAAGAACACACATGCAATGACTCTAGTGGATATATGTGGTTTAAGAAAAGAACACACATGCAATGACTCTAGTCGATTAATGTGGTTTAGAAAAAGAACACACATATAATGACTCTAGTGGATCCATGTGGTTTAGGAAAAGAACACATATGCAATGACTCTAGTGGAACATTGTAGTTTAGGAAAAGAACACACATGTAAATTCACTAGTGTATCCATGTGGTTTAGGAAAAGAACAAACATGCAATGTCTCTAGTGGATGAATGTGGTTTAGGAAAAGTACACACATGCAATGATTCTAGTGGATCCATGTGGTTCAGGAAAACAACACACATGCAATGTCTCTAGTGGATGAATGTGTTTTACGAAAAGTACACACATGCAATGACTCCACTTGATCAATGTGATTTAGGAAAAGAACGCACATGCAGTGACTCTTGTGGATAAATGTGGTTTAGGAATAGAACACACATGCAATGACTCTAGTGGATGAATGTGGATTAAGGAAAGAACACACATGTAATGTCAGTAGTGGATCAATGTAGTTTAGAAAAAAGAATACACATGCAATGACTCTAGTGGAACAATGTAGTTTAGGAAAAGAACACACATGCAATTTCACAAGTGGATCCATGTGGTTTTGGAAAAGAACACAGATGCATTAACTCTAGTGGATACATGTGGTTTAGGAAAAGAACACACATGCATTGACTCAAGTGGATACATGTGGTTTAGGAAAATAACACACATGAAATGTCACCAGTGGATCCATGTGGTTTAGGATAACAACACAGATGCATTGACTCTAGTGGATACCTGTGGTTTATGAAAAAAAACACATGCAATGTCACAAGTGGATCAATGTGGTTTAGGAAAATAACACACATGCAATGACTCTAGTGGATCAATGTGGTTTAGGAAAATAACACACATGCAATGACTCTACTGGATCAATGTGGTTTAGTAAAAGAACAAACATGCATTGTCACTAGTGGATCAATGTGCTTTAGGAAAAGAACACACATGCAATGACTCTAGTGGATATATGTGGTTTAGGAAAAGAACACACATGCAGTGACTCTAGTGGATTAATATGGTTTAGAAAAAAGAAACACATATAATGACTCTAGTGGATCCATGTGGTTTAGGAAAAGAACACATATGCAATGACTCTAGTGGAACAATGTAGTTTAGGAAAAGAACACACATGTAATTTCACTAGTGTATCCATGTGGTTTAGGAAAAGAACAAACATGCAATGTCTCTAGTGGATGAATGTGGTTTAGGAAAAGTACACACATGCAATGATTCTAGTGGATCCATGTGGTTTAGGAAAACAACACACATGCAATGTGTCTAGTGGATGAATGTGGTTTAGGAAAAGTACACACATGCAATGACTCCACTTGATCAATGTGGTTTAGGAAAAGAACGCACATGCAGTGACTCTTGTGGATAAATGTGGTTTAGGAATAGAACACACATGCAATGACTCTAGTGGATCAATGTGGATTAGGAAAAGAACACACATGTAATGTCACTAGTGGATCAATGTAGTTTAGAAAAAAGAACACACATGCAATGACTCTAGTGGAACAATGTAGCTTAGGAAAAGAACACACATGCAATTTCACAAGTGGATCCATGTGGTTTAGGAAAATAACTAGATGCATTAACTCTAGTGGATACATGTGGTTTAGGAAAAGAACACACATGCATTGACTCAAGTGGATACATGTGGTTTAGGAAAATAACACACATGAAATGTCACCAGTGGATCCATGTGGTTTAGGAAAATAACACACATACATTGACTCTAGTGGATACCTGTGGTTTATGAAAAAAAACACATGCAATGTCACAAGTGGATCAATGTGGTTTAGGAAAATAACACACATGCAATGACTCTAGTGGATCAATGTGGTTTAGGAAAATAACACACATGCATTGACTCTAGTGGATACATGTGGTTTAGGAATAGAACACACATGCAATGACTCTAGTGGATCAATGTGGTTTAGGAAAATAACACACATGCAATGACTCTAGTGGATCAATGTGGTTTTGGAAAAACAACACACATCCAATGGCATTAGTGGATCAACGTGGTTTAGGAAAAGAACACACGTGCAATGTCACCAGTGGATCCATGTGCTTTAGGAAAATAACAGACATGCAATGACTCTAATGGATCAATGTGGTTTATGAAAATAACAAAAAATGCATTGAATCTAGCGGATACATGTGGTTTAGGAATAGAACACACATGCAATGACTCTAGTGGATCAATGTGGTTTAGTAAAATAACACACATGCAATGACTCTAGTGGATCAATGTGGTTTAAGAAAAACAACACACATGCATTGACTCTAGTGGATACATGTGGTTTAGGAATAGAACACACATGCAATGACTCTAGTGGATCAATGTGGTTTAGGAAAATAACACACATGCAATGACTCTAGTGGATCAATGTGGTTCAGGAAAACAACACACATGCAATGGCATCAGTGGATCAATGTGGTTTAGGAAAAGAACACACATGCAATGTCACCACTGGATCCATGTGGTTTAGAAAAATAACATACATGCAATCACTCTAGTGGGTCAATGTGGTTTAGGAAAAGAATACACATGCAATGTCACCACTGGATCCATGTGGTTTAGAAAAATAAAATACATGCAATCACTCTAGTGGGTCAATGTGGTTTAGGAAAAGAACACACATGCAATGTCACCAGTGGATCAATGTGTATAGGAAAATAACACACATGCAATGACTCTAGTGGATCAATGTGGTTTAGTAAAAGAACGAACATGCAATGTCACTAGTGGATCAATGTGCTTTAGGAAAAGAACACACATGCAATGACTCTAGTGGATATATGTGGTTTAAGAAAAGAACACACATGCAATGACTCTAGTCGATTAATGTGGTTTAGAAAAAGAACACACATATAATGACTCTAGTGGATCCATGTGGTTTAGGAAAAGAACACATATGCAATGACTCTAGTGGAACATTGTAGTTTAGGAAAAGAACACACATGTAAATTCACTAGTGTATCCATGTGGTTTAGGAAAAGAACAAACATGCAATGTCTCTAGTGGATGAATGTGGTTTAGGAAAAGTACACACATGCAATGATTCTAGTGGATCCATGTGGTTCAGGAAAACAACACACATGCAATGTCTCTAGTGGATGAATGTGGTTTACGAAAAGTACACACATGCAATGACTCCACTTGATCAATGTGATTTAGGAAAAGAACGCACATGCAGTGACTCTTGTGGATAAATGTGGTTTAGGAATAGAACACACATGCAATGACTCTAGTGGATGAATGTGGATTAAGGAAAGAACACACATGTAATGTCAGTAGTGGATCAATGTAGTTTAGAAAAAAGAATACACATGCAATGACTCTAGTGGAACAATGTAGTTTAGGAAAAGAACACACATGCAATTTCACAAGTGGATCCATGTGGTTTTGGAAAAGAACACAGATGCATTAACTCTAGTGGATACATGTGGTTTAGGAAAAGAACACACATGCATTGACTCAAGTGGATACATGTGGTTTAGGAAAATAACACACATGAAATGTCACCAGTGGATCCATGTGGTTTAGGATAACAACACAGATGCATTGACTCTAGTGGATACCTGTGGTTTATGAAAAAAAACACATGCAATGTCACAAGTGGATCAATGTGGTTTAGGAAAATAACACACATGCAATGACTCTAGTGGATCAATGTGGTTTAGGAAAATAACACACATGCAATGACTCTACTGGATCAATGTGGTTTAGTAAAAGAACAAACTTGCATTGTCACTAGTGGATCAATGTGCTTTAGGAAAAGAACACACATGCAATGACTCTAGTGGATATATGTGGTTTAGGAAAAGAACACACATGCAGTGACTCTAGTGGATTAATATGGTTTAGAAAAAAAAACACATATAATGACTCTAGTGGATCCATGTGGTTTAGGAAAAGAACACATATGCAATGACTCTAGTGGAACAATGTAGTTTAGGAAAAGAACACACATGTAATTTCACTAGTGTATCCATGTGGTTTAGGAAAAGAACAAACATGCAATGTCTCTAGTGGATGAATGTGGTTTAGGAAAAGTACACACATGCAATGATTCTAGTGGATCCATGTGGTTTAGGAAAAGTACACACATGCAATGACTCCACTTGATCAATGTGGTTTAGGAAAAGAACGCACATGCAGTGACTCTTGTGGATAAATGTGGTTTAGGAATAGAACACACATGCAATGACTCTAGTGGATCAATGTGGATTAGGAAAAGAACACACATGTAATGTCACTAGTGGATCAATGTAGTTTAGAAAAAAGAACACACATGCAATGACTCTAGTGGAACAATGTAGCTTAGGAAAAGAACACACATGCAATTTCACAAGTGGATCCATGTGGTTTAGGAAAATAACTAGATGCATTAACTCTAGTGGATACATGTGGTTTAGGAAAAGAACACACATGCATTGACTCAAGTGGATACATGTGGTTTAGGAAAATAACACACATGAAATGTCACCAGTGGATCCATGTGGTTTAGGAAAATAACACACATACATTGACTCTAGTGGATACCTGTGGTTTATGAAAAAAAACACATGCAATGTCACAAGTGGATCAATGTGGTTTAGGAAAATAACACACATGCAATGACTCTAGTGGATCAATGTGGTTTAGGAAAATAACACACATGCATTGACTCTAGTGGATACATGTGGTTTAGGAATAGAACACACATGCAATGACTCTAGTGGATCAATGTGGTTTAGGAAAATAACACACATGCAATGACTCTAGTGGATCAATGTGGTTTTGGAAAGACAACACACATCCAATGGCATTAGTGGATCAACGTGGTTTAGGAAAAGAACACACGTGCAATGTCACCAGTGGATCCATGTGCTTTAGGAAAATAACAGACATGCAATGACTCTAATGGATCAATGTGGTTTATGAAAATAACAAAAAATGCATTGAATCTAGCGGATACATGTGGTTTAGGAATAGAACACACATGCAATGACTCTAGTGGATCAATGTGGTTTAGTAAAATAACACACATGCAATGACTCTAGTGGATCAATGTGGTTTAAGAAAAACAACACACATGCATTGACTCTAGTGGATACATGTGGTTTAGGAATAGAACACACATGCAATGACTCTAGTGGATCAATGTGGTTTAGGAAAATAACACACATGCAATGACTCTAGTGGATCAATGTGGTTCAGGAAAACAACACACATGCAATGGCATCAGTGGATCAATGTGGTTTAGGAAAAGAACACACATGCAATGTCACCACTGGATCCATGTGGTTTAGAAAAATAACATACATGCAATCACTCTAGTGGGTCAATGTGGTTTAGGAAAAGAATACACATGCAATGTCACCACTGGATCCATGTGGTTTAGAAAAATAAAATACATGCAATCACTCTAGTGGGTCAATGTGGTTTAGGAAAAGAACACACATGCAATGTCACCAGTGGATCAATGTGTATAGGAAAATAACACACATGCAATGACTCTAGTGGATCAATGTGGTTTAGTAAAAGAACGAACATGCAATGTCACTAGTGGATCAATGTGCTTTAGGAAAAGAACACACATGCAATGACTCTAGTGGATATATGTGGTTTAAGAAAAGAACACACATGCAATGACTCTAGTCGATTAATGTGGTTTAGAAAAAGAACACACATATAATGACTCTAGTGGATCCATGTGGTTTAGGAAAAGAACACATATGCAATGACTCTAGTGGAACATTGTAGTTTAGGAAAAGAACACACATGTAAATTCACTAGTGTATCCATGTGGTTTAGGAAAAGAACAAACATGCAATGTCTCTAGTGGATGAATGTGGTTTAGGAAAAGTACACACATGCAATGATTCTAGTGGATCCATGTGGTTCAGGAAAACAACACACATGCAATGTCTCTAGTGGATGAATGTGGTTTACGAAAAGTACACACATGCAATGACTCCACTTGATCAATGTGATTTAGGAAAAGAACGCACATGCAGTGACTCTTGTGGATAAATGTGGTTTAGGAATAGAACACACATGCAATGACTCTAGTGGATGAATGTGGATTAAGGAAAGAACACACATGTAATGTCAGTAGTGGATCAATGTAGTTTAGAAAAAAGAATACACATGCAATGACTCTAGTGGAACAATGTAGTTTAGGAAAAGAACACACATGCAATTTCACAAGTGGATCCATGTGGTTTTGGAAAAGAACACAGATGCATTAACTCTAGTGGATACATGTGGTTTAGGAAAAGAACACACATGCATTGACTCAAGTGGATACATGTGGTTTAGGAAAATAACACACATGAAATGTCACCAGTGGATCCATGTGGTTTAGGATAACAACACAGATGCATTGACTCTAGTGGATACCTGTGGTTTATGAAAAAAAACACATGCAATGTCATAAGTGGATCAATGTGGTTTAGGAAAATAACACACATGCAATGACTCTAGTGGATCAATGTGGTTTAGGAAAATAACACACATGCATTGACTCTAGTGGATACATGTGGTTTAGGAATAGAACACACATGCAATGTCTCTAGTGGATCAATGTGGTTTAGGAAAATAACACACATGCAATGACTCTAGTGGATGAATGTGGTTTAAGAAAAACAACACACATGCATTGACTCTAGTGGATACATGTGGTTTAGGAATAGAACACACATGCAATGACTCTAGTGGATCAATGTGGTTTAGGAAAATAACACACATGCAATGACTCTAGTGGATCAATGTGGTTTAGGAAAACAACACACATGCAATGGCATCAGTGGATCAATGTGGTTTAGGAAAACAACACACATGCAATGGCATCAGTGGATCAATGTGGTTTAGGAAAAGAACACACATGCAATGTCACCACTGGATCCATGTGGTTTAGAAAAAATAACATACATGCAATCACTCTAGTGGGTCAATGTGGTTTAGCAAAAGAACACACATGCAATGTCACCAGTGGATCAATGTGTATAGGAAAATAACACACATGCAATGACTCTAGTGGATCAATGTGGTTTAGTAAAAGAACAAACATGCAATGTCACTAGTGGATCAATGTGCTTTAGGAAAAGAACACACATGCAATGACTCTAGTGGATATATGTGGTTTAGGAAAAGAACACACATGCAGTGACTCTAGTGGATTAATATGGTTTAGAAAAAAAAACACAGATAATGACTCTAGTTGATCCATGTGGTTTAGGAAAAGAACACATATGCAATGACTCTAGTGGAACAATGTATTTTAGGAAAAGAACACACATGTAATTTCACTAGTGTATCCATGTGGTTTAGGAAAAGAATAAACATGCAATGTCTCTAGTGGATGAATGTGGTTTAGGAAAAGTACACACATGCAATGATTCTAGTGGATCCATGTGGTTTAGGAAAACAACACACATGAAATGTCTCTAGTGGATGAATGTGGTTTAGGAAAAGTACACACATGCAATGACTCCACTTGATCAATGTGGTTTAGGAAAAGAACGCACATGCAGTGACTCTTGTGGATAAATGTGGTTTAGGAATAGGACACACATGGAATGACTCTAGTGGATCAATGTGGATTAGGAAAAGAACACACATGTAATGTCACTAGTGGATCAATGTAGTTTAGAAAAAAGAACACACATGCAATGACTCTAGTGGAACAATGTAGCTTAGGAAAAGAACACACATGCAATTTCACAAGTGGATCCATGTGGTTTAGGAAAATAACTAGATGCATTAACTCTAGTGGATACATGTGGTTTAGGAAAAGAACACACATGCATTGACTCAAGTGGATACATGTGGTTTAGGAAAATAACACACATGAAATGTCACCAGTGGATCCATGTGGTTTAGGAAAATAACACACATGCATTGACTCTAGTGGATACCTGTGGTTTATGAAAAAAAAACACATGCAATGTCACAAGTGGATCAATGTGGTTTAGGAAAATAACACACATGCAATGACTCTAGTGGATCAATGTGGTTTAGGAAAATAACACACATGCATTGACTCTAGTGGATACATGTGGTTTAGGAATAGAACACACATGCAATGACTCTAGTGGATCAATGTGGTTTAGGAAAATAACACACATGCAATGACTCTAGTGGATCAATGTGGTTTTGGAAAAACAACACACATCCAATGGCATTAGTGGATCAACGTGGTTTAGGAAAAGAACACACGTGCAATGTCACTAGTGGATCCATGTGCTTTAGGAAAATAACAGACATGCAATGACTCTAATGGATCAATGTGGTTTATGAAAATAACACAAATGCATTGAATCTAGCGGATACATGTGGTTTAGGAATAGAACACACATGCAATGACTCTAGTGGATCAATGTGGTTTAGTAAAATAACAAACATGCAATGACTCTAGTGGATCAATGTGGTTTAAGAAAAACAACACACATGCATTGACTCTAGTGGATACATGTGGTTTAGGAATAGAAGACACATGCAATGACTCTAGTGGATCAATGTGGTTTAGGAAAATAACACACATGCAATGACTCTAGTGGATCAATGTGGTTCAGGAAAACAACACACATGCAATGGCATCAGTGGATCAATGTGGCTTAGGAAAAGAACACACATGCAATGTCACCACTGGATCCATGTGGTTTAGAAAAATAACATACATGCAATCACTCTAGTGGGTCAATGTGGTTTAGTAAAAGAACACACATGCAATGTCACCAGTGGATCAATGTGTATAGGAAAATAACACACATGCAATGACTCTAGTGGATCAATGTGGTTTAGTAAAAGAACGAACACGCAATGTCACTAGTGGATCAATGTGCTTTAGGAAAAGAACACACATGCAATGACTCTAGTGGATATATGTGGTTTAGGAAAAGAACACACATGCAGTGACTCTAGTGGATTAGTGTGGTTTAGAAAAAAACACACATATAATGACTCTAGTGGATCCATGTGGTTTAGGAAAAGAACACATATGCAATGACTCTAGTGGAACAATGTAGTTTAGGAAAAGAACACACATGTAATTTCACTAGCGTATCCATGTGGTTTAGGAAAAGAACAAACATGCAATGTCTCTAGTGGATGAATGTGGTTTAGGAAAAGTACACACATGCAATGATTCTAGTGGATCCATGTGGTTTAGGAAAACAACACACATGCAATGTCTCTAGTGGATGAATGTGGTTTAGGAAAAGTACACACATGCAATGACTCCACTTGATCAATGTGGTTTAGGAAAAGAACGCACATGTAGTGACTCTTGTGGATAAATGTGGTTCAGGAATAGAACACACATGCAATGACTCTAGTGGATCAATGTGGATTAGGAAAAGAACACACATGTAATGTCACCAGTGGATCAATGTAGTTTACAAAAAAGAACACACATGCAATGACTGTAGTGGAACAATGTAGTTTAGGAAAAGAACACACATGCAATTTCACAAGTGGATCCATGTGGTTTAGGAAAAGAACTAGATGCATTAACTCTAGTGGATACATGTGGTTTAGGAAAAGAACATACATGCATTGACTCAAGTGGATACATGTGGTTTAGGAAAATAACACACATGAAATGTCACCAGTGGATCCATGTGGTTTAGGAAACCAACACACATGCATTGACTCTAGTGGATACCTGTGGTTTATGAAAAAAAAAACACATGCAATGTCACAAGTGGATCACTGTGGTTCAGGAAAATAACACACATGCAATGACTCTAGTGGATCAATGTGGTTTGGGAAAATAACACACATGCATTGACTCTAGTGGATACATGTGGTTTAGGAATAGAACACACATGCAATGACTCTAGTGGATCAATGTGGTTTAGGAAAATAACACACATGCAATGACTCTAGTGGATCAATGTGGTTTAGGAAAAACAACACACATGCAATGGCATTAGTGGATCAACGTGGTTTAGGAAAAGAACACACGTGTAATGTCACCAGTGGATCCATGTGGTTTAGGAAAATAACAGACATGCAATGACTCTAGTGGATCAATGTGGTTTGTGAAAATAACACACATGCATTGAATCTAGTGGATACATGTGGTTTAGGAATAGAACACACATGCAATGACTCTAGTGGATCAACGTGGTTTAGGAAAATAACACACATGCAATGACTCTAGTGGATCAATGTGGTTTAGGAAAAACAACACACATGCATTGACTCTAGTGGATACATATGGTTTAGGAATAGAACACACATGCAATGACTCTTGTGGATCAATGTGGTTTAGGAAAACAACACACATGCAATGGCATCAGTGTATCAATGTGGTTTAGGAAAAGAACACACATGCAATGTCACCACTGGTTCCATGTGGTTTAGAAAAACAACATACATGCAATCACTCTAGTGGGTCAATGTGGTTTACGAAAAGAACACACATGCAATGTCACTAGTGGATCAATGTGTATAGGAAAATAACACACATGCAATGACTCTACTGGATCAATGTGGTTTGGTAAAAGAACAAACATGCAATGTCACTAGTGGATAAATGTGCTTTAGGAAAAGAACACACATGCAATGACTCTAGTTGATATATGTGGTTTAGGAAAAGAACACACATGTAGTGACTCTAGTGGATTAATGTGGTTTAGAAAAAGAACACACATATAATGACTCTAGTGGATCCATGTGGTTTAGGAAAAGAACACATATGCAATGACTCTAGTGGAACCATGTAGTTTAGGAAAAGAACACACATGTAATTTCACTAGTGTATCCATGTGGTTTAGGAAAAGAACGAACATGCAATGTCTCTAGTGGATGAATGTGGTTTAGGAAAAGTACACACATGCAATGATTCTAGTGGATCCATGTGGTTTTGGAAAACAACACACATGCAACGTCTCTAGTGGATGAATGTGGTTTAGGAAAAGTACACACATGCAATGACTCCACTTGATCAATGTGGTTTAGGAAAAGAACGCACATGCAACGACTCTTGTGGATAAATGTGGTTTAGGAATAGAACACACATGCAATGACTCTAGTGGATCAATGTGGATTTGGAAAAGAACACACATGTAATGTCACCAGTGGATCAATGTAGTTTAGAAAAAAGAACACACATGCAATGACTCTAGTGGAACAATGTAGTTTAGGAAAAGAACACACATGCAATTTTACAAGTGGATCCATGTGGTTTAGGAAAAGAACACAGATGCATTAACTCTAGTGGATACATGTGGTTTAGGAAAAGAACACACATGCATTGAATCAAGTCAATACATGTGGTTTAGGAAAATAACACACATGAAATGTCACCAGTGGATCCATGTGGTTTAGGAAAACAACACACATGCATTGACTCTAGTGGATACCTGTGGTTTATGAAAAAAACACATGGAATGTCACAAGTGGATCAATGTGGTTTAGGAAAATAACACACATGCAATGACTCTAGTGGATCAATGTGGTTTAGGAAAATAACACACATGCATTGACTCTAGTGGATACATGTGGTTTAGGAATAGAACACACATGCAATGTCTCTAGTGGATCAATGTGGTTTAGGAAAATAACACACATGCAATGACTCTAGTGGATCAATGTGGTTTAGGAAAAACAACACACATGCAATGGTATTAGTGGATCAACGTGGTTTAGGAAAAGAACATAGATGCATTAACTCTAGTGGATACATGTGGTTTAGGAAAAAAAACACATGCATTGACTCAAGCGGATACATGTGGTTTAGGAAAATAACACACATGAAATGTCACCAGTGGATCCATGTGGTTTAGGAAAACAACACACATGCATTGACTCTAGTGGATACCTGTGGTTTATGAAAAAAAAACACATGCAATGTCACAAGTGGATCAATGTGGTTTAGGAAAATAACACACATGCAATGACTCTAGTGGATCAATGTGGTTTAGGAAAATAACACACATGCATTGACTCTAGTGGATACATGTGGTTTAGGAATAGAACACACATGCAATGTCTCTAGTGGATCAATGTGGTTTAGGAAAATAACACACATGCAATGACTCTAGTGGATCAATGTGGTTTAGGAAAAACAACACACATGCAATGGCATTAGTGGATCAACGTGGTTTAGGAAAAAGAACACAGATGCATTAACTCTAGTGGATACATGTGGTTTAGGAAAAGAACACACATGCATTGACTCAAGTGGATACATGTAGTTTAGGAAAATAACACACATGAAATGTCACAAGTGGATCCATGTGGTTTAGGAAAACAACACACATGCATTGACTCTAGTGGATACCTGTGGTTTATGAAAAAAAACACATGCAATGTCACAAGTGGATCAATGTGGTTTAGGAAAATAACACACATGCAATGACTCTAGTGGATCAATGTGGTTTAGGAAAATAACACACATGCATTGACTCTAGTGGATACATGTGGTTTAGGAATAGAACACACATGCAATGTCTCTAGTGGATCAATGTGGTTTAGGAAAATAACACACATGCAATGACTCTAGTGGATCAATGTGGTTTAGGAAAAACAACACACATGCAATGGCATTAGTGGATCAACGTGGTTTAGGAAAAAAACACACGTGCAATGTCACCAGTGGATCCATGTGGTTTAGGAAAATAAGAGACATGCAATGACTCTAGTGGATCAATGTGGTTTATGAAAATAACACACATGCATTGAATCTAGTGGATACATGTGGTTTAGGAATAGAACACACATGCAATGACTCTAGTGGATCAATGTGGATTTGGAAAAGAACACACATGTAATGTCACCAGTGGATCAATGTAGTTTAGAAAAAAGAACACACATGCAATGACTCTAGTGGAACAATGTAGTTTAGGAAAAGAACACACATGCAATTTTTCAAGTGGATCCATGTGGTTTAGGAAAAGAACACAGATGCATTAACTCTAGTGGATACATGTGGTTTAGGAAAAGAACACACATGCATTGAATCAAGTCAATACATGTGGTTTAGGAAAATAACACACATGAAATGTCACCAGTGGATCCATGTGGTTTAGGAAAACAACACACATGCATTGACTCTAGTGGATACCTGTGGTTTATGAAAAAAACACATGGAATGTCACAAGTGGATCAATGTGGTTTAGGAAAATAACACACATGCAATGACTCTAGTGGATCAATGTGGTTTAGGAAAATAACACACATGCATTGACTCTAGTGGATACATGTGGTTTAGGAATAGAACACACATGCAATGTCTCTAGTGGATCAATGTGGTTTAGGAAAATAACACACATGCAATGACTCTAGTGGATCAATGTGGTTTAGGAAAAACAACACACATGCAATGGTATTAGTGGATCAACGTGGTTTAGGAAAAAGAACATAGATGCATTAACTCTAGTGGATACATGTGGTTTAGGAAAAAAAACACATGCATTGACTCAAGCGGATACATGTGGTTTAGGAAAATAACACACATGAAATGTCACCAGTGGATCCATGTGGTTTAGGAAAACAACACACATGCATTGACTCTAGTGGATACCTGTGGTTTATGAAAAAAAACACATGCAATGTCACAAGTGGATCAATGTGGTTTAGGAAAATAACACACATGCAATGACTCTAGTGGATCAATGTGGTTTAGGAAAATAACACACATGCATTGACTCTAGTGGATACATGTGGTTTAGGAATAGAACACACATGCAATGTCTCTAGTGGATCAATGTGGTTTAGGAAAATAACACACATGCAATGACTCTAGTGGATCAATGTGGTTTAGGAAAAACAACACACATGCAATGGCATTAGTGGATCAACGTGGTTTAGGAAAAAGAACACAGATGCATTAACTCTAGTGGATACATGTGGTTTAGGAAAAGAACACACATGCATTGACTCAAGTGGATACATGTAGTTTAGGAAAATAACACACATGAAATGTCACAAGTGGATCCATGTGGTTTAGGAAAACAACACACATGCATTGACTCTAGTGGATACCTGTGGTTTATGAAAAAAAACACATGCAATGTCACAAGTGGATCAATGTGGTTTAGGAAAATAACACACATGCAATGACTCTAGTGGATCAATGTGGTTTAGGAAAATAACACACATGCATTGACTCTAGTGGATACATGTGGTTTAGGAATAGAACACACATGCAATGTCTCTAGTGGATCAATGTGGTTTAGGAAAATAACACACATGCAATGACTCTAGTGGATCAATGTGGTTTAGGAAAAACAACACACATGCAATGGCATTAGTGGATCAACGTGGTTTAGGAAAAAAACACACGTGCAATGTCACCAGTGGATCCATGTGGTTTAGGAAAATAAGAGACATGCAATGACTCTAGTGGATCAATGTGGTTTATGAAAATAACACACATGCATTGAATCTAGTGGATACATGTGGTTTAGGAATAGAACACACATGCAATGACTCTAGTGGATCAATGTGGTTTAGGAAAATAACACACATGCAATGACTCTAGTGGATCAATGTGGTTTAGGAAAAACAAAACACATGGATTGACTCTAGTGGATACATGTGGTTTAGGAATACAACACACATGCAATGACTCTAGTGAATCAATGTGGTTTAGGAAAATAACACACATGCAAAGACTCTAGTGGATCAATGTGGTTTAGGAAAACAACACACATGCACTGGCATCAGTGGATCAATGTGGTTTAGGAAAAGAACACACATGCAATGTCACCACTGGATCCATGTGGTTTAGAAAAATAACATACATGCAGTCACTCTAGTGGGTCAATGTGGTTTAGGAAAAGAACACACATGCAGTGACTCTAGTGGATTAATGTGGTTTGGAAAAAGAACACACATATAATGACTCTACTGGATCCATGTGGTTTAGGAAAAGAACACATATGCAATGACTCTAGTGGAACAACGTAGTTTAGGAAAAGAACACACATGGAATTTCACTAGTGTATCAATGTGGTTTAGGAAAAGAACAAACATGCAATGTTTCTAGTGGATGAATGTGGTTTAGGAAAAGTACACACATGCAATGATTCTAGTGGATCCATGTGGTTTAGGAAAACAACACACATGCAATGTCTCTAGTGGATGAATGTGGTTTAGGAAAAGTACACACATGCAATGACTCCACTTGATCAATGTGGTTTAGGAAAAGAACGCATATGTAGTGACTCTTGTGGATAAATGTGGTTTAGGAATAGAACACACATGCAATGACTCTAGTGGATCAATGTGGATTAGGAAAAGAACACACATGTAATGTCACTAGTGGATCAGTGTGGTTTAGAAAAAAGAACACACATGCAATGACTCTAGTGGAACAATGTAGTTTAGGAAAAGAACACACATGCAATTTCACAAGTGGATCCATGTGGTTTAGGAAAAGAACACAGATGCATTAACTCTAGTGGATACATGTGGTTTAGGAAAAGAACACACATGCATTGACTCAAGTGGATACATGTGGTTTAGGAAAATAACACACATGAAATGTCACCAGTGGATCCATGTGGTTTAGGATAACAACACACATGCATTGACTCTAGTGGATACATGTGGTTTAGGAAAAGAACACACATGCATTGACTCAAGTGGATACATGTAGTTTAGGAAAATAACACACATAAAATGTCACAAGTGGATCCATGTGATTTAGGAAAACAACACACATGCATTGACTCTAGTGGATACCTGTGGTTTATGAAAAAAAACACATGCAATGTCACAAGTGGATCAATGTGGTTTAGGAAAATAACACACATGCAATGACTCTAGTGGATCAATGTGGTTTAGGAAAATAACACACATGCATTGACTCTAGTGGATACATGTGGTTTAGGAATAGAACACAAATGCAATGTCTCTAGTGGATCAATGTGGTTTAGGAAAATAACACACATGCAATGACTCTAGTGGATCAATGTGGTTTAGGAAAAACAACACACATGCAATGGCATTAGTGGATCAACGTGGTTTAGGAAAAAAACACACGTGCAATGTCACCAGTGGATCCATGTGGTTTAGGAAAATAAGAGACATGCAATGACTCTAGTGGATCAATGTGGTTTATGAAAATAACACACATGCATTGAATCTAGTGGATACATGTGGTTTAGGAATAGAACACACATGCAATGACTCTAGTGGATCAATGTGGTTTAGGAAAATAACACACATGCAATGACTCTAGTGGATCAATGTGGTTTAGGAAAACAAAACACATGCATTGACTCTAGTGGATACATGTGGTTTAGGAATACAACACACATGCAATGACTCTAGTGAATCAATGTGGTTTAGGAAAATAACACACATGCAAAGACTCTAGTGGATCAATGTGGTTTAGGAAAACAACACACATGCACTGGCATCAGTGGATCAATGTGGTTTAGGAAAAGAACACACATGCAATGTCACCACTGGATCCATGTGGTTTAGAAAAATAACATACATGCAGTCACTCTAGTGGGTCAATGTGGTTTAGGAAAAGAACACACATGCAATGTCACCAGCGGATCAATGTGTATAGGAAAATAACACACATGCAATGACTCTAGTGGATCAATGTGGTTTAGTAAAAGAACGAACATGCAATGTCACTAGTGGATCAATGTGCTTTAGGAAAAGAACACACATGCAATGACTCTAGTGGATATATGTGGTTTAGGAAAAGAACACACATGCAGTGACTCTAGTGGATTAATGTGGTTTGGAAAAAGAACACACATATAATGACTCTACTGGATCCATGTGGTTTAGGAAAAGAACACATATGCAATGACTCTAGTGGAACAACGTAGTTTAGGAAAAGAACACACATGGAATTTCACTAGTGTATCCATGTGGTTTAGGAAAAGAACAAACATGCAATGTTTCTAGTGGATGAATGTGGTTTAGGAAAAGTACACACATGCAATGATTCTAGTGGATCCATGTGGTTTAGGAAAACAACACACATGCAATGTCTCTAGTGGATGAATGTGGTTTAGGAAAAGTACACACATGCAATGCCTCCACTTGATCAATGTGGTTTAGGAAAAGAACACATATGTAGTGACTCTTGTGGATAAATGTGGTTTAGGAATAGAACACACATGCAATGACTCTAGTGGATCAATGTGGATTAGGAAAAGAACACACATGTAATGTCACTAGTGGATCAGTGTGGTTTAGAAAAAAGAACACACATGCAATGACTCTAGTGGAACAATGTAGTTTAGGAAAAGAACACACATGCAATTTCATAAGTGGATCCATGTGGTTTAGGAAAAGAACACAGATGCATTAACTCTAGTGGATACATGTGGTTTAGGAAAAGAACACACATGCATTGACTCAAGTGGATACATGTGGTTTAGGAAAAGAACACACATGTAGTGACTCTAGTGGATCAATGTGGTTTAGGAAAATAACACACATGCAATGACTCTAGTGGATCAATGTGGTTTAGGAAAAACAAAACACATGCATTGACTCTAGTGGATACGTGTGGTTTAGGAATACAACACACATGCAATGACTCTAGTGGATCAATGTGGTTTAGGAAAATAACACACATGCAATGACTCTAGTGGATCAATGTGGTTTAGGAAAAACAACACACATGCAATGGCATTAGTGGATCAACGTGGTTTAGGAAAAGAACACACGTGCAATGTCACCAGTGGATCCATGTGGTTTAGGAAAATAACAGACGGGCAATGACTCTAGTGGATCAATGTGGTTTATGAAAATAACACACATGCATTGAATCTAGTGGATACATGCGGTTTAGGAATAGAACACACATGCAATGACTCTAGTGGATCAATGTGGTTTAGGAAAATAACTCACATGCAATGACTCTAGTGGATCAATGTGGTTTAAGAAAAAACAACACACATGCATTGACTCTAGTGGATACATGTGGTTTAGGAATAGAACACACATGCAATGACTCTAGTGGATCAATGTGGTTTAGGAAAATAACACACATGCAATGACTCTAGTGGATCAATGTGGTTTAGGAAAACAACACACATGCAATGGCATCAGTGGATCAATGTGGTTTAGGAAAAGAACACACATGCAATGTCACCACTGGATCCATGTGGTTTAGAAAAATAATAGACATGCAATCACTCTAGTGGGTCAATGTGGTTTAGGAAAAGAACACACATGAAATATCACCAGTGGATCAATGTGTATAGGAAAATAACACACATGCAATGAATCTAGTGGATCAATGTGGTTTAGTAAAAGAACGAACATGCAATGTCACAAGTGGATCAATGTGGTTTAGGAAAAGAACACACATGCAATGACTCTAGTGGATATATGTGGTTTAGGAAAAGAACACACATGCAGTGCCTGTAGTGGATTAATGTGGTTTAGAAAAAGAACACACATATAATGACTCTAGTGGATCCATGTGGTTTAGGAAAAGAACACATATGCAATGACTCTAGTGGAACAATGTAGTTTAGGAAAAGAACACACATGTAATTTCACTAGTGTATCCATGTGGTTTAGGAAAAGAACAAACATGCAATGTATCTAGTGGATGAATGTGGTTTAGGAAAAGTACACACATGCAATGATTCTAGTGGATCCATGTGGTTTAGGAAAACAACACACATGCAATGTCTCTAGTGGATGAATGTGGTTTAGGAAAAGTACACACATGCAATGATTCTAGTGGATCGATGTGGTTTAGGAAAACAACACACATGCAATGTCTCTAGTGGATGAATGTGGTTTAGCAAAAGTACAATGACTCCACTTGATCAATGTGGTTTAGGAAAAGAACGCACATGCAGTGACTCTTGTGGATAAATGTGGTTTAGGAATAGAACACACATGCAATGACTCTAGTGGATCAATGTGGATTAGGAAAAGAACACACATGTAATGTCACTAGTGGATCAATGTAGTTTAGAAAAAAGAACACACATGCAATGACTCTAGTGGAACAATGTAGTTTAGGAAAAGATCACACATGCAATTTCACAAGTGGATCCATGTGGTTTAGGAAAAGAACACAGATGCATTAACTCTAGTGGATACATGTGGTTTAGGAAAAGAACACACATGCATTGACTCAAGTGGATACATGTGGTTTAGGAAAATAACACACATGAAATGTCACAAGTGGATCCATGTGGTTTAGGATAACAACACACATGCATCGACTCTAGTGGATACCTGTGGTTTATGAAAACAAAAACATGCAATGTCACAAGTGGATCAATGTGGTTTAGGAAAATAACACACATGCAATGACTCTAGTGGATCAATGTGGTTTAGGAAAATAACACACATGCATTGACTCTAGTGGATACATGTGGTTTAGGAATAGAACAGACATGCAATGACTCTAGTGGATCAATGTGGTTTAGGAAAATAACACACATGCAATGACTCTAGTGGATCAATGTGGTTTAGGAAAAACAACACACATGCAATGGCATTAGTGGATTAACGTGGTTTAGGAAAAGAACACACGTGCAATATCACCAGTGGATCCATGTGGTTTAGGAAAATAACAGGCATGCAATGATTCTAGTGGATCAATGTGGTTTATGAAAATAACACACATGCATTGAATCTACTGGATACATGTGGTTTAGGAATAGAACACACATGCAATGACTCTAGTGGATCAATGTGGTTTTGGAAAATAACACACATGCAATGACTCTAGTGGATCAATGTGGTTTAAGAAAAAACAACACACATGCATGGACTCTAGTGGATACATGTGGTTTAGGAATAGAACACACATGCAATGACTCTAGTGGATCAATGTGGTTTAGGAAAATAACACACATGCAATGACTCTAGTGGATCAATGTGGTTTAGGAAAACAACACACATGCAATGGCATCAGTGGATCAATGTGGTTTAGGAAAAGAACACACATGCAACGTCACCACTAGATCCATGTGGTTTAGAAAAATAATAGACATGCAATCACTCTAGTGGGTCAATGTGGTTTAGGAAAAGAACACACATGCAATGTCACCAGTGGATCAATGTGTATAGGAAAATAACACACATGCAATGACTCTAGTGGATCAATGTGGTTTAGTAAAAGAACGAACATGCAATGTCACTAGTGGATCAATGTGCTTTAGGAAAAGAACACACATGCAATGACTCTAGTGGATATATGTGGTTTAGGAAAAGAACACACATGCAGTGACTAGTGGATTAATGTGGTTTAGAAAAAGAACACACATATAATGACTCTAGTGGATCCATGTGGTTTAGGAAAAGAACACATATGCAATGACTCTAGTGGAACAATGTAGTTTAGGAAAAGAACACACATGTAATTTCACTAGTGTATCCATGTGGTTTAGTAAAAGAACAAACGTGCAATGTCTCTAGTGGATGAATGTGGTTTAGGGAAAGTACACACATGCAATGATTCTAGTGGATCCATGTGGTTTAGGAAAACAACACACATGCAATGTCTCTTGTGGATGAATGTGGTTTAGGAAAAGTACACACATGCAATGATTCTAGTGGATCCATGTGGTTTAGGAAAACAACACACATGCAATGTCTCTAGTGGATGAATGTGGTTTAGGAAAAGTACACACATGCAATGACTCCACTTGATCAATGTGGATTAGGAAAAGAACGCACATGCAGTGACTCTTGTGGACAAATGTGGTTTAGGAATAGAACACACATGCAATGACTCTAGTGGATCAATGTGGATTAGGAAAAGAACAAACATGTAATGTCACTAGTGGATCAATGTAGTTTAGAAAAAAGAACACACATGCAATGACTCTAGTGGAACAATGTAGTTTAGGAAAAGAACACACATGCAATTTCATAAGTGGATCCATGTGGTTTAGGAAAAGAACACAGATGCATTAACTCTAGTGGATACATGTGGTTTAGGAAAAGAACACACTTGCATTGACTCAAGTGGATACATGTGGTTTAGGAAAATAACACACATGAAATGTCACCAGTGGATCCATGTGGTTTAGGATAACAACACACATGCATCGACTCTAGTGGATACCTGTGGTTTATGAAAACAAAAACATGCAATGTCACAAGTGGATCAATGTGGTTTAGGAAAATAACACACATGCAATGACTGTAGTGGATCAATGTGGTTTAGGAAAATAACACACATGCATTGACTCTAGTGGATACATGTGGTTTAGGAATAGAACAAACATGCAATGACTCTAGTGGATCAATGTGGTTTAGGAAAATAACACACATGCAATGACTCTAGTGGATCAATGTGGTTTAGGAAAAACAACACACATGCAATGGCATTAGTGGATCAACGTGGTTTAGGAAACGAACACACGTGCAATATCACCAGTGGATCCATGTGGTTTAGGAAAATAACAGACATGCAATGACTCTAGTGGATCAATGTGGTTTATGAAAATAACACACATGCATTGAATCTAGTGGATACATGTGGTTTAGGAATAGAAAACACATGCAATGACTCTAGTGGATCAATGTGGTTTTGGAAAATAACACACATGCAATGACTCTAGTGGATCAATGTGGTTTAAGAAAAAACAACACACATGCATTGACTCTAGTGGATACATGTGGTTTAGGAATAGAACACAGATGCAATGACTCTAGTGGATCAATGTGGTTTAGGAAAATAACACACATGCAATGACTCTAGTGGATCAATGTGGTTTAGGAAAACAACACACATGCAATGGCATCAGTGGATCAATGTGCTTTAGGAAAAGAACACACATGCAACGTTACCACTAGATCCATGTGGTTTAGAAAAATAATAGACATGCAATCACTCTAGTGGGTCAATGTAGTTTAGGAAAAGAACACACATGCAATGTCACCAGTGGATCAATGTGTATAGGAAAATAACACACATGCAATGACTCTAGTGGATCAATGTGGTTTAGTAAAAGAACGAACATGCAATGTCACTAGTTGATCAATGTGCTTTAGGAAAAGAACACACATGCAATGACTCTAGTGGATATATGTGGTTTAGGAAAAGAACACACATGCAGTGACTAGTGGATTAATGTGGTTTAGAAAAAGAACACACATATAATGACTCTAGTGGATCCATGTGGTTTAGGAAAAGAACACATATGCAATGACTCTAGTGGAACAATGTAGTTTAGGAAAAGAACACACATGTAATTTCACTAGTGTATCCATGTGGTTTAGGAAAAGAACAAACGTGCAATGTCTCTAGTGGATGAATGTGGTTTAGGAAAAGTACACACATGCAATGATTCTAGTGGATCCATGTGGTTTAGGAAAACAACACACATGCAATGTCTCTTGTGGATGAATGTGGTTTAGGAAAAGTACACATATGCAATGATTCTAGTGGATCCATGTGGTTTAGGAAAACAACACACATGCAATGTCTCTAGTGGATGAATGTGGTTTAGGAAAAGTACACACATGCAATGACTCCACTTGATCAATGTGGTTTAGGAAAAGAACGCACATGCAGTGACTCTTGTGGACAAATGTGGTTTAGGAATAGAACACACATGCAATGACTCTAGTGGATCAATGTGGATTAGGAAAAGAACAAACATGTAATGTCACTAGTGGATCAATGTAGTTTAGAAAAAAGAACACACATGCAATGACTCTAGTGGAACAATGTAGTTTAGGAAAAGAACACACATGCAATTTCATAAGTGGATCCATGTGGTTTAGGAAAAGAACACAGATGCATTAACTCTAGTGGATACATGTGGTTTAGGAAAAGAACACACTTGCATTGACTCAAGTGGATACATGTGGTTTAGGAAAATAACACACATGAAATGTTACCAGTGGATCCATGTGGTTTAGGATAACAACACACATGCATTGACTCTAGTGGATACCTGTGGTTTATGAAAAAAAACATGCAATGTCACAAGTGGATCAATGTGGTTTAGGAAAATAACACACATGCATTGACTCTGGTGGATCAATGTGGTTTAGGAAAATAACACACATGCATTGACTCTAGTGGATACATGTGGTTTAGGAATAGAACACACATGCAATGACTCTAGTGGATCAATGTGGTTTAGGAAAATAACACACATGCAATGACTCTAGTGGATCAATGTGGTTTAGGAAAAACAACACACATGCAATGGCATTAGTGGATCAACGTGGTTTAGGAAAAGAACACACGTGCAATATCACCAGTGGATCCATGTGGTTTAGGAAAATAACAGACATGCAATGACTCTAGTGGATCAATGTGGTTTATGAAAATAACACACATGCATTGAATCTAGTGGATACATGTGGTTTAGGAATAGAACACACATGCAATGACTCTAGTGGATCAATGTGGTTTAGGAAAATAACACACATGCAATGACTCTAGTGGATCAATGTGGTTTAAGAAAAAACAACACACATGCATTGACTCTAGTGGATACATGTGGTTTAGGAATAGAACACACATGCAATGACTCTAGTGGATCAATGTGGTTTAGGAAAATAACACACATGCAATGACTCTAGTGGATCAATGTGGTTTAGTAAAAGAACGAACATGCAATGTCACTAGTGGATCAATGTGCTTTAGGAAAAGAACACACATGCAATGACTCTAGTGGATATATGTGGTTTAGGAAAAGAACACACATGCAGTGACTCTAGTGGATTAATGTGGTTTAGAAAAAGAACACACATATAATGACTCTAGTGGATCCATGTGGTTTAGGAAAAGAACACATATGCAATGACTCTAGTGGAACAATGTAGTTTAGGAAAAGAACACACATGTAATTTCACTAGTGTATCCATGTGGTTTAGGAAAAGAACAAACGTGCAATGTCTCTAGTGGATGAATGTGGTTTAGGAAAAGTACACACATGCAATGATTCTAGTGGATCCATGTGGTTTAGGAAAACAACACACATGCAATGTCTCTTGTGGATGAATGTGGTTTAGGAAAAGTACACATATGCAATGATTCTAGTGGATCCACGTGGTTTAGGAAAACAACACACATGCAATGTCTCTAGTGGATGAATGTGGTTTAGGAAAAGTACACACATGCAATGACTCCACTTGATCAATGTGGTTTAGGAAAAGAACGCACATGCAGTGACTCTTGTGGACAAATGTGGTTTAGGAATAGAACACACATGCAATGACTCTAGTGGATCAATGTGGATTAGGAAAAGAACAAACATGTAATGTCACTAGTGGATCAATGTAGTTTAGAAAAAAGAACACACATGCAATGACTCTAGTGGAACAATGTAGTTTAGGAAAAGAACACACATGCAATTTCATAAGTGGATCCATGTGGTTTAGGAAAAGAACACAGATGCATTAACTCTAGTGGATACATGTGGTTTAGGAAAAGAACACACTTGAATTGACTCAAGTGGATACATGTGGTTTAGGAAAATAACACACATGAAATGTCACCAGTGGATCCATGTGGTTTAGGATAACAACACACATGCATTGACTCTAGTGGATACCTATGGTTTATGAAAAAAACACATGCAATGTCACAAGTGGATCAATGTGGTTTAGGAAAATAACACACATGCATTGACTCTGGTGGATCAATGTGGTTTAGGAAAATAACACACATGCATTGACTCTAGTGGATACATGTGGTTTAGGAATAGAACACACATGCAATGACTCTAGTGGATCAATGTGGTTTAGGAAAATAACACACATGCAATGACTCTAGTGGATCAATGTGGTTTAGGGCATACAACACACATGCAATGGCATTAGTGGATCAACGTGGTTTAGGAAAAGAACACACGTGCAATGTCACCAGTGGATCCATGTGGTTTAGGAAAATAACAGACATGCAATGACTCTAGTGGATCAATGTGGTTTATGAAAATAACACACATGCTTTGAATCTAGTGGATACATGTGGTTTAGGAATAGAACACACATGCAATGACTCAAGTGGATCAATGTGGTTTAGGAAAATAACACGAATGCAATGACTGTAGTGGATCAATGTGGTTTAAGAAAAACAACACACATGCATTGACTCTAGTGGATACATGTGTTTTAGGAATAGAACACACATGCAATGACTCTAGTGGATCAATGTGGTTTAGGAAAATAACACACATGCAATGACTCTAGTGGATCAATGTGGTTTAGGAAAACAACACACATGCAATGGCATCAGTGGATCAATGTGGTTTAGGAAAAGAACACACATGCAATGTCACCACTGGATCCATGTGGTTTAGAAAAATAATATACATGCAATCACTGTAGTGGGTCAATGTGGTTTGGGAAAAGAACACACATATAATGACTCTAGTGGATCCATGTGGTTTAGGAAAAGAACACATATGCAATGACTCTAGTGGAACAATGTAGTTTAGGAAAAGAACACACATGTAATTTCACTAGTGTATCCATGTGGTTTAGGAAAAGAACAAACATGCAATGTATCTAGTGGATGAATGTGGTTTAGGAAAAGTACACACATGCAATGATTCTAGTGGATCCATGTGGTTTAGGAAAACAACACACATGCAATGTCTCTAGTGGATGAATGTGGTTTAGGAAAAGTACACACATGCAATGATTCTAGTGGATCGATGTGGTTTAGGAAAACAACACACATGCAATGTCTCTAGTGGATGAATGTGGTTTAGGAAAAGTACAATGACTCCACTTGATCAATGTGGTTTAGGAAAAGAACGCACATGCAGTGACTCTTGTGGATAAATGTGGTTTAGGAATAGAACACACATGCAATGACTCTAGTGGATCAATGTGGATTAGGAAAAGAACACACATGTAATGTCACTAGTGGATCAATGTAGTTTAGAAAAAAGAACACACATGCAATGACTCTAGTGGAACAATGTAGTTTAGGAAAAGATCACACATGCAATTTCGCAAGTGGATCCATGTGGTTTAGGAAAAGAACACAGATGCATTAACTCTAGTGGATACATGTGGTTTAGGAAAAGAACACACATGCATTGACTCAAGTGGATACATGTGGTTTAGGAAAATAACACACATGAAATGTCACAAGTGGATCCATGTGGTTTAGGATAACAACACACATGCATCGACTCTAGTGGATACCTGTGGTTTATGAAAACAAAAACATGCAATGTCACAAGTGGATCAATGTGGTTTAGGAAAATAACACACATGCAATGACTCTAGTGGATCAATGTGGTTGAGGAAAATAACACACATGCATTGACTCTAGTGGATACATGTGGTTTAGGAATAGAACAGACATGCAATGACTCTAGTGGATCAATGTGGTTTAGGAAAATAACACACATGCAATGACTCTAGTGGATCAATGTGGTTTAGGAAAAACAACACACATGCAATGGCATTAGTGGATCAACGTGGTTTAGGAAAAGAACACACGTGCAATATCACCAGTGGATCCATGTGGTTTAGGAAAATAACAGGCATGCAATGATTCTAGTGGATCAATGTGGTTTATGAAAATAACACACATGCATTGAATCTAGTGGATACATGTGGTTTAGGAATAGAACACACATGCAATGACTCTAGTGGATCAATGTGGTTTTGGAAAATAACACACATGCAATGACTCTAGTGGATCAATGTGGTTTAAGAAAAAACAACACACATGCATGTACTCTAGTGGATACATGTGGTTTAGGAATAGAACACACATGCAATGACTCTAGTGGATCAATGTGGTTTAGGAAAATAACACACATGCAATGACTCTAGTGGATCAATGTGGTTTAGGAAAACAACACACATGCAATGGCATCAGTGGATCAATGTGGTTTAGGAAAAGAACACACATGCAACGTCACCACTAGATCCATGTGGTTTAGAAAAATAATAGACATGCAATCACTCTAGTGGGTCAATGTGGTTTAGGAAAAGAACACACATGCAATGTCACCAGTGGATCAATGTGTATAGGAAAATAACACACATGCAATGACTCTAGTGGATCAATGTGGTTTAGTAAAAGAACGAACATGCAATGTCACTAGTGGATCAATGTGCTTTAGGAAAAGAACACACATGCAATGACTCTAGTGGATATATGTGGTTTAGGAAAAGAACACACATGCAGTGACTAGTGGATTAATGTGGTTTAGAAAAAGAACACACATATAATGACTCTAGTGGATCCATGTGGTTTAGGAAAAGAACACATATGCAATGACTCTAGTGGAACAATGTAGTTTAGGAAAAGAACACACATGTAATTTCACTAGTGTATCCATGTGGTTTAGGAAAAGAACAAACGTGCCATGTCTCTAGTGGATGAATGTGGTTTAGGAAAAGTACACACATGCAATGATTCTAGTGGATCCATGTGGTTTAGGAAAACAACACACATGCAATGTCTCTTGTGGATGAATGTGGTTTAGGAAAAGTACACACATGCAATGATTCTAGTGGATCCATGTGGTTTAGGAAAACAACACACATGCAATGTCTCTAGTGGATGAATGTGGTTTAGGAAAAGTACACACATGCAATGACTCCACTTGATCAATGTGGATTAGGAAAAGAACGCACATGCAGTGACTCTTGTGGACAAATGTGGTTTAGGAATAGAACACACATGCAATGACTCTAGTGGATCAATGTGGATTAGGAAAAGAACAAACATGTAATGTCACTAGTGGATCAATGTAGTTTAGAAAAAAGAACACACATGCAATGACTCTAGTGGAACAATGTAGTTTAGGAAAAGAACACACATGCAATTTCATAAGTGGATCCATGTGGTTTAGGAAAAGAACACAGATGCATTAACTCTAGTGGATACATGTGGTTTAGGAAAAGAACACACTTGCATTGACTCAAGTGGATACATGTGGTTTAGGAAAATAACACACATGAAATGTTACCAGTGGATCCATGTGGTTTAGGATAACAACACACATGCATTGACTCTAGTGGATACCTGTGGTTTATGAAAAAAAAACATGCAATGTCACAAGTGGATCAATGTGGTTTAGGAAAATAACACACATGCATTGACTCTGGTGGATCAATGTGGTTTAGGAAAATAACACACATGCATTGACTCTAGTGGATACATGTGGTTTAGGAATAGAACACACATGCAATGACTCTAGTGGATCAATGTGGTTTAGGAAAATAACACACATGCAATGACTCTAGTGGATCAATGTGGTTTAGGAAAAACAACACACATGCAATGGCATTAGTGGATCAACGTGGTTTAGGAAAAGAACACACGTGCAATATCACCAGTGGATCCATGTGGTTTAGGAAAATAACAGACATGCAATGACTCTAGTGGATCAATGTGGTTTATGAAAATAACACACATGCATTGAATCTAGTGGATACATGTGGTTTAGGAATAGAACACACATGCAATGACTCTAGTGGATCAATGTGGTTTAGGAAAATAACACACATGCAATGACTCTAGTGGATCAATGTGGTTTAAGAAAAAACAACACACATGCATTGACTCTAGTGGATACATGTGGTTTAGGAATAGAACACACATGCAATGACTCTAGTGGATCAATGTGGTTTAGGAAAATAACACACATGCAATGACTCTAGTGGATCAATGTGGTTTAGTAAAAGAACGAACATGCAATGTCACTAGTGGATCAATGTGCTTTAGGAAAAGAACACACATGCAATGACTCTAGTGGATATATGTGGTTTAGGAAAAGAACACACATGCAGTGACTCTAGTGGATTAATGTGGTTTAGAAAAAGAACACACATATAATGACTCTAGTGGATCCATGTGGTTTAGGAAAAGAACACATATGCAATGACTCTAGTGGAACAATGTAGTTTAGGAAAAGAACACACATGTAATTTCACTAGTGTATCCATGTGGTTTAGGAAAAGAACAAACGTGCAATGTCTCTAGTGGATGAATGTGGTTTAGGAAAAGTACACACATGCAATGATTCTAGTGGATCCATGTGGTTTAGGAAAACAACACACATGCAATGTCTCTTGTGGATGAATGTGGTTTAGGAAAAGTACACATATGCAATGATTCTAGTGGATCCATGTGGTTTAGGAAAACAACACACATGCAATGTCTCTAGTGGATGAATGTGGTTTAGGAAAAGTACACACATGCAATGACTCCACTTGATCAATGTGGTTTAGGAAAAGAACGCACATGCAGTGACTCTTGTGGACAAATGTGGTTTAGGAATAGAACACACATGCAATGACTCTAGTGGATCAATGTGGATTAGGAAAAGAACAAACATGTAATGTCACTAGTGGATCAATGTAGTTTAGAAAAAAGAACACACATGCAATGACTCTAGTGGAACAATGTAGTTTAGGAAAAGAACACACATGCAATTTCATAAGTGGATCCATGTGGTTTAGGAAAAGAACACAGATGCATTAACTCTAGTGGATACATGTGGTTTAGGAAAAGAACACACTTGAATTGACTCAAGTGGATACATGTGGTTTAGGAAAATAACACACATGAAATGTCACCAGTGGATCCATGTGGTTTAGGATAACAACACACATGCATTGACTCTAGTGGATACCTATGGTTTATGAAAAAAACACATGCAATGTCACAAGTGGATCAATGTGGTTTAGGAAAATAACACACATGCATTGACTCTGGTGGATCAATGTGGTTTAGGAAAATAACACACATGCATTGACTCTAGTGGATACATGTGGTTTAGGAATAGAACACACATGCAATGACTCTAGTGGATCAATGTGGTTTAGGAAAATAACACACATGCAATGACTCTAGTGGATCAATGTGGTTTAGGAAAAACAACACACATGCAATGGCATTAGTGGATCAACATGGTTTAGGAAAAGAACACACCTGCAATGTCACCAGTGGATCCATGTGGTTTAGGAAAATAACAGACATGCAATGACTCTAGTGGATCAATGTGGTTTATGAAAATAACACACATGCATTGAATCTAGTGGATACATGTGGTTTAGGAATAGAACACACATGCAATGACTCTAGTGGATCAATGTGGTTTAGGAAAATAACACACATGCAATGACTCTAGTGGATCAATGTGGTTTAAGAAAAAACAACACACATGCATTGACTCTAGTGGATACATGTGGTTTAGGAATAGAACACACATGCAATGACTCTAGTGGATCAATGTGGTTTAGGAAAATAACACACATGCAATGACTCTAGTGGATCAATGTGGTTTAGTAAAAGAACGAACATGCAATGTCACTAGTGGATCAATGTGCTTTAGGAAAAGAACACACATGCAATGACTCTAGTGGATATATGTGGTTTAGGAAAAGAACACACATGCAGTGACTCTAGTGGATTAATGTGGTTTAGAAAAAGAACACACATATAATGACTCTAGTGGATCCATGTGGTTTAGGAAAAGAACACATATGCAATGACTCTAGTGGAACAATGTAGTTTAGGAAAAGAACACACATGTAATTTCACTAGTGTATCCATGTGGTTTAGGAAAAGAACAAACGTGCAATGTCTCTAGTGGATGAATGTGGTTTAGGAAAAGTACACACATGCAATGATTCTAGTGGATCCATGTGGTTTAGGAAAACAACACACATGCAATGTCTCTTGTGGATGAATGTGGTTTAGGAAAAGGACACATATGCAATGATTCTAGTGGATCCATGTGGTTTAGGAAAACAACACACATGCAATGTCTCTAGTGGATGAATGTGGTTTAGGAAAAGTACACACATGCAATGACTCCACTTGATCAATGTGGTTTAGGAAAAGAACGCACATGCAGTGACTCTTGTGGACAAATGTGGTTTAGGAATAGAACACACATGCAATGACTCTAGTGGATCAATGTGGATTAGGAAAAGAACAAACATGTAATGTCACTAGTGGATCAATGTAGTTTAGAAAAAAGAACACACATGCAATGACTCTAGTGGAACAATGTAGTTTAGGAAAAGAACACACATGCAATTTCATAAGTGGATCCATGTGGTTTAGGAAAAGAACACAGATGCATTAACTCTAGTGGATACATGTGGTTTAGGAAAAGAACACACTTGAATTGACTCAAGTGGATACATGTGGTTTAGGAAAATAACACACATGAAATGTCACCAGTGGATCCATGTGGTTTAGGATAACAACACACATGCATTGACTCTAGTGGATACCTATGGTTTATGAAAAAAAACACATGCAATGTCACAAGTGGATCAATGTGGTTTAGGAAAATAACACACATGCATTGACTCTGGTGGATCAATGTGGTTTAGGAAAATAACACACATGCATTGACTCTAGTGGATACATGTGGTTTAGGAATAGAACACACATGCAATGACTCTAGTGGATCAATGTGGTTTAGGAAAATAACACACATGCAATGACTCTAGTGGATCAATGTGGTTTAGGGCATACAACACACATGCAATGGCATTAGTGGATCAACGTGGTTTAGGAAAAGAACACACGTGCAATGTCACCAGTGGATCCATGTGGTTTAGGAAAATAACAGACATGCAATGACTCTAGTGGATCAATGTGGTTTATGAAAATAACACACATGCTTTGAATCTAGTGGATACATGTGGTTTAGGAATAGAACACACATGCAATGACTCAAGTGGATCAATGTGGTTTAGGAAAATAACACGAATGCAATGACTCTAGTGGATCAATGTGGTTTAAGAAAAACAACACACATGCATTGACTCTAGTGGATACATGTGTTTTAGGAATAGAACACACATGCAATGACTCTAGTGGATCAATGTGGTTTAGGAAAATAACACACATGCAATGACTCTAGTGGATCAATGTGGTTTAGGAAAACAACACACATGCAATGGCATCAGTGGATCAATGTGGTTTAGGAAAAGAACACACATGCAATGTCACCACTAGATCCATGTGGTTTAGAAAAATAATATACATGCAATCACTCTAGTGGGTCAATGTGGTTTGGGAAAAGAACACACATGCAATGTCACCAGTGGATCAATGTGTATAGGAAAATAACACACATGCAATGACTCTAGTGGATCAATGTGGTTTAGTAAAAGAACGAACATGCAATGTCACTAGTGGATCAATGTGCTTTAGGAAAAGAACACACATGCAATGACTCTAGTGGATATATGTGGTTTAGGAAAAGAACACACATGCAGTGACTCTAGTGGATTAGTGTGGTTTAGAAAAAGAACACACATATAATGACTCTAGTGGATCCATGTGGTTTAGGAAAAGAACACATATGCAATGACTCTAGTGGAACAATGTAGTTTAGGAAAATAACACACATGTAATTTCACTAGTGTATCCATGTGGTTTAGGAAAAGAACAAACATGCAATGTCTCTAGTGGATGAATGTGGTTTAGGAAAAGTACACACATGCAATGATTCTAGTGGATCCATGTGGTTTAGGAAAACAACACACATGCAATGTCTCTAGTGGATGAATGTGGTTTAGGAAAAGTACACACATGCAATGATTCTAGTGGATCTATGTGGTTTAGGAAAACAACACACATGCAATGTCTCTAGTGGATGAATGTGGTTTAGGAAAAGTACACACATGCAATGACTCCACTTGATCAATGTGGTTTAGGAAAAGAACGCACATGTAGTGACTGTTGTGGATAAATGTTGTTTAGGAATAGAACACACATGCAATGACTCTAGTGGATCAATGTGGATTAGGAAAAGAACACACATGTAATGTCACTAGTGGATCAATGTAGTTTAGAAAAAAGAACACACATGCAATGACTCTAGTGGAACAATGTAGTTTAGGAAAAGAACACACATGCATTGACTCAAGTGGATACATGTGGTTTAGGAAAATAACACACATGAAATGTCACTAGTGGATCCATGTGGTTTAGGATAACAACACACATGCATTGACTCTAGTGGATACCTGTGGTTTATAAAAAAAACACATGCAATGTCACAAGTGGATCAATGTGGTTTAGGAAAATAACACACATGCAATGACTCTAGTGGATCAATGTGGTTTAGGAAAATAACACACATGCATTGACTCTAGTGGATACATGTGGTTTAGGAATAGAACACACATGCAATGACTCTAGTGGATGAATGTGGTTTAGGAAAATAACACACATGCAATGACTCTAGTGGATCAATGTGGTTTAGGAAAAACAACACACATGCAATGGCATTAGTGGATCAACGTGGTTTATGAAAAGAACACACGTGCAATGTCACCAGTGGATCCATGTGGTTTAGGAAAATAACAGACATGCAATGACTCTAGTGGATCTATGTGGTTTATGAAAATAACACACATGCATTGAATCTAGTGGATACATGTGGTTTAGGAATAGAACACACATGCAATGACTCTAGTGGATCAATGTGGTTTAGGAAAATAACACACATGCAATGACTCTAGTGGACCAATGTGGATTAAGAAAAACAACACACATGCATTGACTCTAGTGGATACATGTGGTTTAGGAATAGAACACACATGCAATGACTCTAGTGGATCAATGTGGTTTAGGAAAAGAACACACATGCAATGACTCTAGTGGATCAATGTGGTTTAGGAAAACAACACACATGCAATGGCATCAGTGGATCAATGTGGTTTAGGAAAAGAACACACATGCAATGTCACCACTGGATCCATGTGGTTTAGGAAAAGTACACACATGCAATGATTCTAGTGGATCCATGTGGTTTAGGAAAACAACACACATGCAATGTCTCTAGTGGATGAATCTGGTTTATGAAAATAACACACATGCAATGACTCTAGTGGATCAATGTGGTTTAGTAAAAGAACAAACATGCAATGTCACTAGTGGATCAATGTGCTTTAGGAAAAGAACACACATGCAATGACTCTAGTTGATATATGTGGTTTAGGAAAAGAACACACATGCAGTGACTCTAGTGGATTAATGTGGTTTAGAAAAAGAACACACATATAATGACTCTAGTGGATCCATGTGGTTTAGGAAAAGATCACATATGCAATGACTCTAGTGGAACAATGTAGTTTAGGAAAAGAACACACATGTAATTTCACTAGTGGATCCATGTGGTTTAGGAAAAGAACAAACATGCAATGTCTCTAGTGGATGAATGTGGTTTAGGAAAAGTACACACATGCAATGACTCTAGTGGATCCATGTGGTTTAGGAAAACAACACACACGCAATGTCTCTAGTGGATGAATGTGGTTTAGGAAAAGTACACACATGCAATGACTCCACTTGATCAATGTGGTTTAGGAAAAGAACGCACATGCAATGACTCTTGTGGATAAATGTGGTTTAGGAATAGAACACACATGCAATGACTCTAGTGGAACAATGTGGATTAGGAAAAGAACACACATGTAATATCACCAGTGGATCAATGTAGTTTAGAAAAAAGAACACACATGCAATGACTCTAGTGGAACAATGTAGTTTAGGAAAAGAACACACATGCAATTTCACAAGTGGATCCATGTGGTTTAGGAAAAGAACACAGATGCATTAACTCTAGTGGATACATGTGGTTTAGGAAAAGAACACACATCCATTGACTCAAGTGGATACATGTGCTTTACGAAAATAACACACATGAAATGTCACTAGTGGATCCATGTGGTTTCGGAAAACAACACACATGCATTGACTCTACTGGATACCTGTGGTTTATGAAAAAAACACATGTAGTGTCACAAGTGGATCAATGTGGTTTAGGAAAATAACACACATGCAATGACTCTAGTGGATCAATTCGGTTTAGGAAAATAATACACATGCATTGACTCTAGTGGATACATGTGGTTTAGGAATAGAACACACATGCAATGACTCTAGTGGATCAATGTGGTTTAGGAAAATAACACACATGCAATGACTCTAGTGGATCAATGTGGTTTAGGAAAAACAACACACATGCAATGGCATTAGTGGATCAACGTGGTTTAGGAAAAGAACACACGTGCAATGTCACCAGTGGATCCATGTGGTTTAGGAAAATAACATAGATGCAATGACTCTAGTGGATCAATGTGGTTTATGAAAATAACTCACATGCATTGAATCTAGTGGATACATGTGGTTTGGGAATAGAACACACATGCAATGACTCTAGTGGATCAATGTGGTTTAGGAAAATAACACACATGCAATGACTCTAGTGGATCAATGTGGTTTAGGAAAAACAACTCACATGCAATGGCATCAGTGCATCAATGTGGTTTAGGAAAAGAACACACGTGCAATGTCACTAGTGGATCCATGTGGTTTAGGAAAATAACATACATGCAATGAATCTAGTGGATCAATGTGGTTTAGGAAAAGAACACACATGCAATGTCACTAGTGGATCAATGTGTATAGGAAAAGAACACACATGCAATGACTCTAGTGGATCAATGTGGTTTAGGAAAATAACACACATGCAATGACTCTAGTGGATCAATGTGGTTTAGGAAAAACAACTCACATGCAATGGCATCAGTTCATCAATGTGGTTTAGGAAAAGAACACACGTGCAATGTCACTAGTGGATCCATGTGGTTTAGGAAAATAACATACATGCAATGACTCTAGTGGATCAATGTGGTTTAGGAAAAGAACACACATGCAATGTCACTAGTGGATCAATGTGTATAGGAAAAGAACACACATGCAATGACTCTAGTGGATCAATGAGCTTTAGTAAAAGAACGAACATGCAATGTCACTAGTGGATCAATGTGCTTTAGGAAAAGAACACACATGCAATGACTCAAGTGGATATATGTGGTTTAGGGAAAGAACACACATGCAGTGACTCTAGTGGATTAAATTGGTTTAGAAAAAGGACACACATGCAATGATTCTATTGGATCCATGTGGTGTAGGAAAAGGACACACATGCAATGGCACTAGTGGATCAATGTGCTTTAGGAAAAGAAAACACATGAAATGTCACCTGTGAATCCATGTGGTTTAGGAAAAGAACACACATGCAATGATTCTAGTGGATCCATGTGGTTTAGGAAAAGAACACACATGCAATGACTTTAGTCGCTTAGAAAAAGAACACCCATGCAATGTCACTAGTGGATCAATGTGCTTTAGGAAAATAAAACACATGAAATGTCACCTGTGAATCCATGTGGTTTCGGAAAAGAACACGCATGCATTAACTCTAGTGGATACATGTGGTTTAGGGAAAGAACACACATGCAATGTCACAAGTGGATCAATGTGGTTTAGGAAAATAACACACATGCAATGACTCTAGTGGATCAATGTGGTTTAGGAAAAGAAGACACATGCAATAGCACCAGTGGATACATGTGGTTTAGGAAAACAACACACATGAAATGTCACAAGTGGATCCATGTGGTTTAGGAAAAGAACGCACGTGCAATGACTCTAGTGGATATATGTGGTTTAATAAAAGAACACACATGCAGTGACTCTAGTGGATCAATGTGGTTTAGGAAAAGAACACACATGCAATGTTACCAGTGGATCAATGTGTATAGGAAAAGAACACACATGCAATGACTCTAGTGGATCAATGTAGTTTAGTAAAAGAACGAACATGCAATGTCACTAGTGGATCAATGTGCTTTAGGAAAAGAACACACATGCAATGACTCTAGTGGATATATGTGGTTTAGGAAAAGAACACACATGAAGTGACCCTAGTGGATTAATGTGGTTTGGAAAAAGAACACACATGCAATGACTCCAGTAGATCCATGTGGTTTAGGAAAAGAACACACATGCAATGACTCTAGTGTCTCCATGTCGTTTAGGAAAAGAACACACATGAAATGTCACCTGTGGATCAATGTGGTTTAGGAAAAGAAAACACATGCAATGATTCTAGTGGATCCATGTGGTTTTGGAAAAGAACACACATGCAATGTCTCTAATGGATGAATGTGGTTTAGGAAAAGTACACACATGCAATGACTCCACCCTATCAATGTGGTTTAGGAAAAGAATGCACATGTAGTGACTCTTGTGGATAAATGTGGTTTAGGAATAGAACACCCATGCAATGACTCCCTGTGGATCAATGTGGATTAGGAAAAGAACACACATGAAATGTCACCAGTGGATCAATGTAGTTTAGAAAAAGAACACACATTCAATGACTCTAGTGGAACAATGTAGTTTAGGAAAAGAAAACACATGCAATTTCACAAGTGGATCCATGTGGTTTAGGAAAAGAACACATATGCATTAACTCTAGTGGATCCATGTGGTTTAGGAAGATAACACACGTGCATTGACTCTAGTGGATACATGTGGTTTATGAAAAGAACACACAAGCAATGTCACAAGTGGATCAATGTGGTTTAGGAAAATGACACACATGCAATGACTCTAGTGGATCAATGTGGTTTAGGAAAATAACACACATGCATTGACTCTAGTGGATACATGTGGTTTAGGAATAGAACACACATGCAATGACTCTAGTGGATCAATGTGGTTTAGGAAAATAACACACATGCAATGACTATAGTGGATCAATGTGGTTTAGGAAAAACAACACACATGCAATGGCATCAGTGGATCCATGTGGTTAGGAAAACCACACACGTGCATTGACTCTAGTGGATACATGTGGTTTATGAAAAAACACTTGCAACATCACAAGTGGATCAATGTGGTTTAGGAAAATAACACACATGCAATGACTCTAGTGGATCAATGTGGTTTAGGAAATTAACACACATGCATTGACTCTAGTGGGTACATGTGGTTTAGGAATAGAACACACATGCAATGACTCTAGTGGATAAATGTGGTTTAGGAAAATAACACACATGCAATGACTCTAGTGGATCAATGTGGTTTAGGAAAAACAACACACATGCAGTGGCATCAGTGGATCAATGTGGTTTAGGAAAATAACACACGTGCAGTGTCACTAGTGGATCCATGTGGTTTAGGAAAATAGCATACATGAAATGACTCTAGTGGATCAATGTGGTTTAGGAAAATAACACACATGCATTGACTCTAGTGGATACATGTGGTTTAGGAATAGAACACACATGCAATGACTCTAGTGGATCAATGTGGTTTAGGAAAATAACGCACATGCAATGACTCTAGTGGATCAATGTGGTTTAGGAAAAACAACACACATGCAATGGCATCAGTGGATCAATGTGTATAGGAAAATAACACACATGCAATGACTCTAGTGGATCAATGTGGTTTAGTAAAAGAACGAACATGCAATGTCACTAGTGGATCAATGTGCTTTAGGAAAAGAACACACATGCAATGACTCTAGTGGATATATGTGGTTTAGGAAAAGAACACACATGGAGTGACTCTAGTGGATTAATGTGGTTTAGAAAAAGAACACACATGCAATGATTCTAGTGGATCCATGTGGTGTAGGAAAAGAACACACATGCAATGACTCTAGTGTCTCCATGTCGTCTAGAAAAAGAACACCCATGCAATGGCACTAGTGGATCAATGTGCTTTAGGAAAAGAAAACACATGAAATGTCACGTGTGAATCCATGTGGTTTAGGAAAAGAACACACATGCATTGACTCTAGTGGATACATGTGGTTTAGGGAAAGAACACACAGGAAACGTCACAAGTGGATCAATATGCTTTAGGAAAATAACGCACATGCAATGACTCTAGTGGATCAATGTGGTTTAGGAAAAGAACACACATGCAATGGCACCAGTGGATACATGTGGTTTAGGAAAACAACACACATGAAATGTCACTAGTGAATCCATGTGGTTTAGGAAAAGAACGCACATGCGATGGCATCAGTGGATCAATGTGGTTTAGGAAAAGAACACACGTGCAATGTCACCAGTGGATCCATGTGGTTTAGGAAAATAACACACATGCAATGTCACCAGTGTATAGCAAAAAACACACATGCAATGACTATAGTGGATCAATGTGGTTTAGGAAAAACAACACACATGCAATGGCATCAGTGGATCCATGTGGTTTAGGAAAACCACACACGTGCATTGACTCTAGTGGATACATGTGGTTTATGAAAAAACACTTGCAACATCACAAGTGGATCAATGTGGTTTAGGAAAATAACACACATGCAATGACTCTAGTGGATCAATGTGGTTTAGGAAAATAACACACATGCATTGACTCTAGTGGATACATGTGGTTTAGGAATAGAACACACATGCAATGACTCTAGTGGATAAATGTGGTTTAGGAAAATAACACACATGCAATGACTCTAGTGGATCAATGTGGTTTAGGAAAAACAACACACATGCAATGGCATCAGTGGATCCATGTGGTTTAGGAAAACCACACACGTGCATTGTCACCAGTGGATCCATGTGGTTTAGGAAAATAGCATACATGAAATGACTCTAGTGGATCAATGTGGTTTAGGAAAATAACACACATGCATTGACTCTAGTGGATACATGTGGTTTAGGAATAGAACACACATGCAATGACTCTAGTGGATCAATGTGGTTTAGGAAAATAACGCACATGCAATGACTCTAGTGGATCAATGTGGTTTAGGAAAAACAACACACATGCAATGGCATCAGTGGATCAATGTGTATAGGAAAATAACACACATGCAATGACTCTAGTGGATCAATGTGGTTTAGTAAAAGAACGAACATGCAATGTCACTAGTGGATCAATGTGCTTTAGGAAAAGAACACACATGCAATGACTCTAGTGGATATATGTGGTTTAGGAAAAGAACACACATGGAGTGACTCTAGTGGATTAATGTGGTTTAGAAAAAGAACACACATGCAATGATTCTAGTGGATCCATGTGGTGTAGGAAAAGAACACACATGCAATGACTCTAGTGTCTCCATGTCGTCTAGAAAAAGAACACCCATGCAATGGCACTAGTGGATCAATGTGCTTTAGGAAAAGAAAACACATGAAATGTCACGTGTGAATCCATGTGGTTTAGGAAAAGAACACACATGCATTGACTCTAGTGGATACATGTGGTTTAGGGAAAGAACACACAGGAAACGTCACAAGTGGATCAATGTGCTTTAGGAAAATAACGCACATGCAATGACTCTAGTGGATCAATGTGGTTTAGGAAAAGAACACACATGCAATGGCACCAGTGGATACATGTGGTTTAGGAAAACAACACACATGAAATGTCACTAGTGAATCCATGTGGTTTAGGAAAAGAACGCACATGCAATGGCATCAGTGGATCAATGTGGTTTAGGAAAAGAACACACGTGCAATGTCACCAGTGGATCCATGTGGTTTAGGAAAATAACACACATGCAATGTCACCAGTGTATAGGAAAAAGCAAACATGCAATGACTCTAGTGGATCAATGTGGTTTAGTAAAACAACGAACATGCAATGTCACTAGTGGATCAATGTGCTTTAGGAAAAGAACACACATGCAGTGACTCTATTTGATTAATGTGTTTTAGAAAAAGAAGACACATTCAATGATTCTAGTGGATCCATGTGGTGTAGGAAAAGAACACACATGCAATGACTCTAGTGTCTCCATGTCGTTTAGAAAAACAACACCCATGCAATGTCACTAGTGGATCAATGTGCTTTAGGACAAGAAAACACATGAAATGTCACATGTGAATCCATGTGGTTTGGGAAAAGAACACACATGCATTGACTCTAGTGGATACATGTGGTTTAGGAAAAGAACACACATGTAATGTCACAAGTGGATCAATGTGGTTTAGGAAAATAACACACATGCAATGACTCTAGTTGATCAATGTGGTTTAGGAAACGAACACACATGCAATGGCACCAGTGGATCAATGTGGTTAAGGAAAAGAACACACATGCAATGTCACCAATGGATCCATGTGGTTTATGAAAAGAACACACATGCAATGCCACTCGTGGATCAATGTGGTTTAGGAAAAGAACACACGTGCAATGTCACTAGTGGATCAATGTGGGTTAGGATAGGAATACACATGCAGTGTCACTAGTGGATCAATGTGGTTTCGGAAAAGAACACACATGCAATATCACCAGGGGATCAATGTGGTTTAGAAAAAGAACACACATGCAGTGACTCTAGTGGATCAATGTAGTTTAGGAAAATAACACACATGTAATTTCACTAGTGGATCCATGTGGTTTAGGAAAAGAACGCACATGCATTGACTCTAGTGTCTCCATGTCGTTTAGAAAAAGAACACCCATGCAATGTCACTAGTGGATCAATGTGCTTTAGGAAAAGAAAACACATGAAATGTCACGTGTGAATCCATGTGGTTTAGGAAAAGAACACACATGAAATGCATTGACTCTAGTGGATACATGTGGTTTAGGGAAAGAAAACATAGGCAATGTCACAAGTGGATCAATGTGGTTTAGGAAAATAACACACATGTAATGACTCTAGTGGATCAATGTGGTTTAGCAAAAGAACACACATGCAATGGAACAAGTGGATACATGTGGTTTAGGAAAACAACACACATGAAATGTCACCAGTGAATCCATGTGGTTTAGGAAAAGAACGCACGTGCAATGACTCTAGTGGATATATGTGGTTTAAGAAAAGAACACGCATGCAGTGACTCTAGTGGATCAATGTGGTTTAGGAAAAGAACACACATGCAATGTCACCAGTGGATAAATGTGTATAGGAAAAGTACACACATGCAATGACTCTAGTGGATCAATGTGGTTTAGTAAAAGAACGAACATGCAATGTCACTAGTGGATAAATGTGCTTTAGGAAAAGAACACACATGCAAGGACTCTAGTGGATATATGTGGTGTAGGAAAAGAACACACATGTAGTGACTCTAGTGGATTAATGTGGTTTAGAAAAAGAACACACATGCAATTATTCTAGTGGATATATGTGGTTTAGGAAAAGAACACACATGTAGTGACTCTAGTGGATTAATGTGGTTTAGAAAAAGAACACACATACAATGACTCTAGTAGATCCATGTGGTTTAGGAAAAGAACACACATGCAATGACTCTAGTGTCTGCATGTCGTTTAGAAAAAGAAGACCCATGCAATTACACCAGTGGGTCCATGTGGTTTAGGAAAAGAACACACATGAAATGTCACCCGTGGATCAATGTGGTTCAGGAAAAGAAAACACATACAATGATTCTAGTGGATCCATGTGGTTTAGGAAAAGAACAAACATGCAATGTCTCTAGTGGATGAATGTGGTTTAGGAAAAGTACACACATGCAATGACTCCACTTGATCAATGTGGTTTAGGAAAAGAACGCACATGCAGTGACTCTTGTGGATAAATGTGGTTTAGGAATAGAACACACATGCAATTACTCTAGTGGATCAATGTGGATTAGGAAAAGAACACCCATGCAATGTCACCAGTGGATCAATGTAGTTTAGAAAAAGAACACACATTCAATGACTCTAGTGGAACAATGTAGTTTAGGAAAAGAACACACATGCAATTTCACAAGTGAATCCATGTGGTTTAGGAAAAGAACAGAGATGCATTAACTCTAGTGGATACATGTGGTTTAGGAAAAGAACACACATGCATTGACCCAAGTGGATACATGTTGTTTAAGAAAATAACACACATGAAATGACTATAGTGGATCCATGTGGTTTAGGAAAACAACACACGTGCATTGACTCTAGTGGATACATGTGGTTTATGAAAAGAACACACATGCAATGTCACCAGTGGATCTATGTGGTTTAGGAAAATAACACACATGCAATGAGTCTAGTGGATACATGTGGTGTGGGAAAAGAACACACATGCAATGACTCTAGTGTCTCCATGTCGTTTAGAAAAAGAACACCCATGCAATGTCACTAGTCGATCAATGTGCTTTAGGAAAAGAAAACACATGAAATGTCACGTGTTAATCCATGTGGTTTAGGAAAAGAACACACATGAAATGCATTGACTCTAGTGGATACATGTGGTTTAGGGAAAGAACACACAGGCAATGTCACAAGTGGATCAATGTGGTTTAGGAAAATAACACACATGCAATGACTCTAGTGGATCAATGTGGTTTAGTAAAAGAACACACATGCAATGGAACAAGTGGATACATGTGGTTTAGGAAAACAACACACATGAAATGTCACCAGTGAATCCATGTGGTTTAGGAAAAGAACGCACGTGCAATGACTCTAGTGGATATATGTGGTTTAAGAAAAGAACACACATGTAGTGACTCTAGTGGATCAATGTGGTTTAGGAAAAGAACACACATGCAATGTCACCAGTGGATAAATGTGTATAGGAAAAGTACACACATGCAATGACTCTAGTGGATCAATGTGGTTTAGTAAAAGAACGAACATGCAATGTCACAAGTGGATCAATGTGCTTTAGGAAAAGATCACACATGCATGGACTCTAGTGGATATATGTGGTTTAGGAAAAGAACACACATGTAGTGACTCTAGTGGATTAATGTGGTTTAGAAAAAGAACACACATGCAATGATTCTAGTGGATATATGTGGTTTAGGAAAAGAACACACATGTAGTGACTCTAGTGGATTAATGTGGTTTAGAAAAAGAACACACATACAATGACTCTAGTAGATCCTTGTGGTTTAGGAAAAGAACACACATGCAATGACTCTAGTGTCTGCATGTCGTTTAGAAAAAGAACACCCATGCAATTACACCAGTGGATCCATGTGGTTTAGGAAAAGAACACACATGAAATGTCACATGTGGATCAATGTGGTTTAGGAAAAGAAAACACATCCAATGATTCTAGTGGATCCATGTGGTTTAGGAAAAGAACACACATGCAATGTCTCTAGTGGATGAATGTGGTTTAGGAAAAGTACACACATGCAATGACTCCACTTGATTAATGTGGTTTAGGAAAAGAACGCACATGCAGTGACTCTTGTGGATAAATGTGGTTTAGGAATAGAACACACATGCAATGACTCTAGTGGATCAATGTCGATTAGGAAAAGAACACCCATGCAATGTCACCAGTGGATCAATGTAGTTTAGAAAAAGAACACACATTCAATGACTCTAGTGGAACAATGTAGTTTAGGAAAAGAACACACATGCAATTTCACAAGTGAATCCATGTGGTTTAGGAAAAGAACAGAGATGCATTAACTCTAGTGGATACATGTGGTTTAGGAAAAGAACACACATGCATTGACCCAAGTGGATACATGTTGTTTAAAAAAATAACACACATGAAATGTCACCAGTGGATCCATGTGGTTTAGGAAAACAACACACGTGCATTGACTCTAGTGGATACATGTGGTTTATGAAAAGAACACACATGCAATGTCACAAGTGGATCAATGTGGTTTAGGAAAATAACACACATGCATTAAGTCTAGTGGATACATGTGGTGTGGGAAAAGAACACACATGCAATGACTCTAGTGTCTCCATGTCATTTAGAAAAAGAACACCCATGCAATGTCACTAGTGGATCAATGTGCTTTAGGAAAAGAAAACACATGAAATGTCACGTGTGAATCCATGTGGTTTAGGAAAAGAACACACATGAAATGCATTGACTCTAGTGGATACATGTGGTTTAGGGAAAGAACACACAGGCAATGTCACAAGTGGATCAATGTGGTTTAGGAAAATAACACACATGCAATGACTCTAGTGGATACATGTGGTTTAGTAAAAGAACACACATGCAATGGAACAAGTGGATACATGTGGTTTAGGAAAACAACACACATGAAATGTCACTAGTGAATCCATGTGGTTTAGGAAAAGAACGCACGTGCAATGACTCTAGTGGATATATGTGGTTTAAGAAAAGAACACACATGCAGTGACTCTAGTGGATCAATGTGGTTTAGGAAAAGAACACACATGCAATGTCACCAGTGGATAAATGTGTATAGGAAAAGTACACACATGCAATGACTCTAGTGGATCAATGTGGTTTAGTAAAAGAACGAACATGCAATGTCACTAGTGGATAAATGTGCTTTAGGAAAAGAACACACATGCAAGGACTCTAGTGGATATATGTGGTTTAGGAAAAGAACACACATGTAGTGACTCTAGTGGATTAATGTGGTTTAGAAAAAGAACACACATGCAATGATTCTAGTGGATATATGTGGTTTAGGAAAAGAACACACATGTAGTGACTCTAGTGGATTAATGTGGTTTAGAAAAAGAACACACATACAATGACTCTAGTAGATCCATGTGGTTTAGGAAAAGAACACACATGCAATGACTCTAGTGTCTGCATGTCGTTTAGAAAAAGAAGACCCATGCAATTACACCAGTGGGTCCATGTGGTTTAGGAAAAGAACACACATGAAATGTCACCTGTGGATCAATGTGGTTTAGGAAAAGAAAACACATACAATGATTCTAGTGGATCCATGTGGTTTAGGAAAAGAACACACATGCAATGTCTCTAGTGGATGAATGTGGTTTAGGAAAAGTACACACATGCAATGACTCCACTTGATCAATGTGGTTTAGGAAAAGAACGCACATGCAGTGACTCTTGTGGATAAATGTGGTTTAGGAATAGAACACACATGCAATGACTCTAGTGGATCAATGTGGATTAGGAAAAGAACACCCATACAATGTCACCAGTGGATCAATGTAGTTTAGAAAAAGAACACACATTCAATGACTCTAGTGGAACAATGTAGTTTAGGAAAAGAACACACATGCAATTTCACAAGTGAATCCATGTGGTTTAGGAAAAGAACAGAGATGCATTAACTCTAGTGGATACATGTGGTTTAGGAAAAGAACACACATGCATTGACCCAAGTGGATACATGTTGTTTAAGAAAATAACACACATGAAATGTCACCAGTGGATCCATGTGGTTTAGGAAAACAACACACGTGCATTGACTCTAGTGGATACATGTGGTTTATGAAAAGAACACACATGCAATGACTCTAGTGTCTCCATGTCGTTTAGAAAAAGAACACCCATGCAATGTCACTAGTGGATCAATGTGCTTTAGGAAAAGAAAACACATGAAATGTCACGTGTGAATCCATGTGGTTTAGGAAAAGAACACACGTGCAATGTCACCAGTGGATCCATGTGGTTTAGGAAAATAACATACATGCAATGACTCTAGTGGATCAATGTGGTTTAGGAAAAGAACACACATGCAATGTCACCAGTGGATCAATGTGTATATGAAAAGAACACACATGCCATGACTCTAGTGGATCAATGTGGTTTAGTAAAAGAACGAACATGCAATGTCACTAGTGGATCAATGTGCTTTAGGAAAAGAACACACATGCAATGGCTCTAGTGGATATATGTGGTTTAGGAAAAGAACACACATGCAGTGACTCTAGTGGATTAATGTGGTTTAGAAAAAGAACACACATGCAATGATTCTAGTGGATCCATGTGGTGTGGGAAAAGAACACACATGCAATGACTCTAGTGTCTCCATGTCGTTTAGAAAAAGAACACCCATGCAATGTCACTAGTGGATCAATGTGCTTTAGGAAAAGAAAACACATGAAATGTCACCTGTGAATCCATGTGGTTTAGGAAAAGAACACACATGCATTGACTCTAGTGGATACATGTGGTTTAGGAAAAGAACACACATGCAATGTCACAAGTGGATCAATGTGGTTTAGGAAAATAACACGCATGCAATGACTCTAGTTGATCAATGTGGTTTAGGAAACGAACACACATGCAATGGCACCAGTGGATCAGTGTGGTTTAGGAAAAGAACACACATCCAATGTCACCAATGGATCCATGTGGTTTATGAAAAGAACACACATGCAATATCACTCGTGGATCCATGTGGTTTAGGAAAAGAACACACGTGCAATGTCACTAATGGATCAATGTGGGTTAGGAAAAGAATACACATGCAGTGTCACTAGTTGATCAATGTGGTTTCGGAAAAGAACACACATGCAATGTCACCAGGGGATCAGTGTGGTTTAGAAAAAGAACACACATGCAGTGACTCTACTGGATCAATATAGTTTAGGAAAATAACACACATGTAATTTCACTAGTGGATCCATGTGGTTTAGGAAAAGAACGCACATGCATTGACTCTAGTGTCTCCATGTTGTTTAGAAAAAGAACACCCGTGTAATGTCACTAGTGGATCAATGTCCATTAGGAAAAGAAAACACGTGAAATGTCACGTGTGAATCCATGTGGTTTAGGAAAAGAACACACATGCATTGACTCTAGTGGATACATGTGGTTTAGGGAAAGAACACACAGGCAATGTCACAAGTGGATCAATGTGGTTTAGGAAAATAACACACATGCAATGGCACTAGTGGATACATGTGGTTTAGGAAAACAACACACATGAAATGTCACCAGTGAATCCATGTGGTTTAGGAAAAGAACGCACGTGCAATGACTCTAGTGGATATATGTGGTTTAAGAAAAGAACACACATGCAGTGACTCTAGTGGATCAATGTGGTTTAGGAAAAGAACACACATGCAATGTCACCAGTGGATCAATGTGTATAGGAAAAGAACACACATGCAATGACTCTAGTGGATCAATGTGGTTTAGTAAAAGAACGAACATGCAATATCACTAGTTGATCAATGTGCTTTAGGAAAAGAACACACATGCAATGACTCTAGTGGATATATGTGGTTTAGGAAAAGAACACACATGTAGTGACTCTAGTGGATTAATGTGGTTTAGAAAAAGAACAGACATGCAATGACTCTAGTATATCCATGTGGTTTAGGAAAACAACACACATGTAGTGACTCTAGTGGATTAATATGGTTTAGAAAAAGAACACACATGCAATGACTCTAGTAGATCCATGTGGTTTAGGAAAAGAACACACATGCAATGACTCTAGTGTCTCCATGTCGTTTAGAAAAAGAACACCCATGCAATTTCACTAGTGGATCCATGTGGTTTAGGAAAAGAACACACATGAAATGTCACCTGTGGATCAATGTGGTTTAGGAAAAGAAAACACATACAATGATTCTAGTGGATCCATGTGGTTTAGGAAAAGAACACACATGCAATGTCTCTAGTGGATGAATGTGGTTTAGGAAACGTACACACATGCAATGACTCCACTTGTTCAATGTAGTTTAGGAAAACAACGCACATGCAGTGACTCTAGTGGATTAATGTGGTTTAGAAAAAGAACACGCATGCAATGACTCTAGTAGATCCATGTGGTTTAGGAAAAGAACACACATGCAATGACTCTAGTGTCTCCATGTCGTTTAGAAAAAGAACACCCATGCAATTTCACTAGTGGATCCATGTGGTTTAGGAAAAGAACACACATGAAATGTCACCTGTGGATCAATGTGGTTTAGGAAAAGAAAACACATACAATGATTCTAGTGGATCCATGTGGTTTAGGAAAAGAACACACATGCAATGTCTCTAGTGGATGAATGTGGTTTAGGAAAAGTACACACATGCAATGACTCCACTTGATCAATGTGGTTTAGGAAAAGAACGCACATGCAGTGACTCTTGTGGATAAATGTGGTTTAGTAATAGAACACCCATGCAATGACTCTAGTGGATCAATGTGGATTAGGAAAAGAACACACATGCAATGTCACCAGTGGATCAATGTAGTTTAGAAAAAGAACACACATTCAATGACTCTAGTGGAACAATGTAGTTTAGGAAAAGAACACACATGCAATTTCACAAATGAATCCATGTGGTTTAGGAAAAGAACAGACATGCATTAACTCTAGTGGATACATGTGGTTTCGGAAAAGAACACACATGCATTGACTCAAGTGGATACATGTTCTTTACGAAAAATAACACACATGAAATGTCAGCAGTGGATCCATGTGGTTTAGGAAAACAACACACGTGCATTGACTCTAGTGGATACATGTGGTTTATGAAAAGAACACACATGCAATGTCACAAGTGGATCAGTGTGGTTTAGGAAAATAACACACATGCATTGAGTCTAGTGGATACATGTGGTTTAGGAATAGAACACACATGCAATGACTCTAGTGGATCAATGTGGTTTAGGAAAATAACACACATGCAATGACTCTAGTGGATCAATGTGGTTTAGGAAAAACAACACACATGTAATGGAATAAGTGGATCAATGTGGTTTAGGAAAACAACACACGTGCAATGTTACCAGTGGATCCATGTGGTTTAGGAAAATAACATACATGAAATGACACTAGTGGATCAATGTGGTTTAGGAAAAGAACACACATGCAATGTCACTAGTGGATCAATGTGTATATGAAAAGAACACACATGCAATGACTCTAGTGGATCAATGTGGTTTAGTAAAAGAACGAACATGCAATGTCACTAGTGGATCAATGTGCTTTAGGAAAAGAACACACATGCAATGGCTCTAGTGGATATATGTGGTTTAGGAAAAGAACACACATGCAGTGACTCTAGTGGATTAATGTGGTTTAGAAAAAGAACACACATGCAATGATTCTAGTGGATCCAGGTGGTGTGGGAAAAGAACACACATGCAATGACTCTAGTGTCTCCATGTCGTTTAGAAAAAGAACACCCATGCAATGTCACTAGTGGATCAATGTGCTTTAGGAAAAGAAAACACATGAAATGTCACCTGTGAATCCATGTGGTTTAGGAAAAGAACACACATGCATTGACTCTAGTGGATACATGTGGTTTAGGAAAAGAACACACATGCAATGTCACAAGTGGATCAATGTGGTTTAGGAAAATAACACACATGCAATGACTCTAGTTGATCAATGTGGTTTAGGAAACGAACACACATGCAATGGCACCAGTGAATCAATGTGGTTTAGGAAAAGAACACACATGCAATGTCACCAATGGATCCATGTGGTTTATGAAAAGAACACACATGCAATGTCACTCGTGGATCAATGTGGTTTAGGAAAAGAACACACGTGCAATGTCACTAGTGGATCAATGTGGGTTAGGAAAAGAATACACATGCAGTGTCACTAGTGGATCAATGTGGTTTCGGAAAAGAACACACATGCAATGTCACTAGGGGATCAGTGTGGTTTACAAAAAGAACACACATGCAGTGACTCTAGTGGATCAATGTAGTTTAGGAAAATAACACACATGTAATTTCACTAGTGGATCCATGTGGTTTAGGAATAGAATGCACATGCATTAACTCTAGTGTCTCCATGTCGTTTAGAAAAAGAACACCTATGCAATGTCACTAGTGGATCAATGTGCTTTAGGAAAAGAAAACACATGCAATGTCACGTGTGAATCCTTGTGGTTTAGGAAAAGAACACACATGTATTGATTCTAGTGGATCAATGTGGTTTAGGAAAAGAACACACATGCAATGGCACCAGTGGATACATGTGGTTTAGGAAAACAACACACATGAAATGTCACCAGTGAATCCATGTGGTTTAGGAAAAGAACGCACGTGCAATGACTCTAGTGGATATATGTGGTTTAAGAAAAGAACACACATGCAGTGACTCTAGTGGATTAATGTGGTTTAGCAAAAGAACACACATGCAATGTCACTAGTGGATCAATGTGTATAGGAAAAGAACACACATGCAATGACTCTAGTGGATCAATGTGGTTTAGTAAAAGAACGAACATGCAATGTCACTAGTGGATCAATGTGCTTTAGGAAAAGAACACACATGCAATGACTCTAGTGGATATATGTGGTTTAGGAAAAGAACACACATGTAGTGACTCTAGTGGATTAATGTGGTTTACAAAAAGAACACACATGCAATGACTCTAATAGATCCATGTGGTTTAGGAAAAGAAGACACATGCAATGACTCTACTGTCTCCATGTCGTTTAGAAAAAGAACACCCATGGAATTTCACTAGTGGATCCATGTGGTTTAGGAAAAGAACACACATGAAATGTCACCTGTGGATCAATGTGGTTTAGGAAAAGAAAACACATGAAATGATTCTAGTGGATCCATGTGGTTTAGGAAAAGAACACACATGCAATGTCTCTAGTGGATGAATGTGGTTTAGGAAAAGTACACACATGCAATGACTCCACTTGATCGATGTGGTTTAGGAAAAGAATGCACATGTAGTGACTTTTGTGGATAAATGTGGTTTAGGAATAGAACACACATGCAATGACTATAGTAGATCAATGTGGATTAGGAAAAGAACACACATGCAATGTCACTAGTGGATCAACGTAGTTTAGAAAAAGAGCACACATTCAATGACTCTAGTGGAACAATGTAGTTTAGGAAAAGAACACACATGCAATTTCACAAGTGAATCCATGTGGTTTAGGAAAAGAACAGAGATGCATTAACTCTAGTGGATACATGTGGTTTCGGAAAAGAACACACATGCATTGACTCAAGAGGATACATGTTGTTTAGGAAAATAACACACATGAAATGTCACCAGTGGATCCATGTGGTTTAGGAAAACAACACATGTGCATTGACTCTAGTGGATACATGTGGTTTATGAAAAGAACACACATGCAATGTCACAAGTGGATCAATGTGGTTTAGGAAAATAACACACATGCATTGAGTCTAGTGGATACATGTGGTTAAGGAATAGAACACACATGCAATGACTCTAGTGGATCAATGTGGTTTAGGAAAATAACACACATGCAATGACTCTAGTGGATCAATGTGGTTTAGGAAAAACAACACACATGCAATGGAATAAGTGGATCAATGTGGTTTAGGAAAAGAACACACGTGGAATGTCACCAGTGGATCCATGTGGTTTAGGCAAATAACATACATGCAATGACTCTAGTGGATCAATGTGGTTTAGGAAAAGAACACACATGCAATGTCACCAGTGGATCAATGTGTATATGAAAGGAACACACATGCAATGACTCTAGTGGATCAATGTGGTTTAGTAAAAGAACGAACATGCAATGTCACTAGTGGATCAATGTGCTTTAGGAAAAGAACACACATGCAATGGCTCTAGTGGATATATGTGGTTTAGGAAAAGAACACACATGCAGTGACTCTAGTGGATTAATGTGCTTTAGAAAAAGAACACACATGCACTGATTCTAGTGGATCCATGTGGTGTGGGAAAAGAACACACATGCAATGACGATAGTGTCTCCATGTCGTTTAGAAAAAGAACACCCATGCAATGTCACTAGTGGATCAATGTGCTTTAGGAAAAGAAAACACATGAAATGTCACCTGTGAATCCATGTGGTTTAGGAAAAGAACACACATGCATTGACTCTAGTGGATACATGTGGTTTAGGAAAAGAACACACACGCAATGTCACAGGTGGATCAATGTGGTTTAGGAAAATAACACACATGCAATGACTCTAGTTGATCAATGTGGTTTAGGAAACGAACACACATGTAATGGCACTAGTGAATCAATGTGGTTTAGGAAAAGAACACACATGCAATGTCACCAATGGATCCATGTGGTTTATGAAAAGAACACACATGCAATGCCACTCGTGGATCAATGTGGTTTAGGAAAAGAACACACGTGCAATGTCACTAGTGGATCAATGTGGGTTAGGAAAAGAATACACATGCAGTGTCACTAGTGGATCAATGTGGTTTCGGAAAAGAACACACATGCAATGTCACCAGGGGATCAGTGTGGTTTAGAAAAAGAACATACATGCAGTGACTCTAGTGGATCAATGTAGTTTAGGAAAATAACACACATGTAATTTCGCTAGTGGATCCATGTGGTTTAGGAAAAGAACGCACATGCATTGACTCTAGTGTCTCCATGTCATTTAGAAAAAGAACACCCATGCAATGTCACTAGTGTATCAATGTGCTTTAGGAAAAGAAAACACATGAAATGTCACGTGTGAATCCATGTGGTTTAGGAAAGGACACACATGCATTGACTCTAGTGGATCAATGTGGTTTAGGAAAAGAACACACATGCAATGGCACCAGTTGATACATGTGGTTTAGGAAAACAACACACATGAAATGTCACCAGTGAATCCATGTGGTTTAGGAAAAGAACGCACGTGCAATGACTCTAGTGGATATATGTGGTTTAAGAAAAGAACACACATGCAGTGACTCTAGTGGATCAATTTGGTTTAGGAAAAGAACACACATGCAATGTCAACAGTGGATCAATGTGTATAGGAAAAGAACACACATGCAATGACTCTAGTGGATCAATGTGGTTTAGTAAAAGAACAAACATGCAACATCACTAGTGGATCAATGTGCTTTAGGAAAAGAACACACATGCAATGACTCTAGTGGATATATGTGGTTTAGGAAAAGAACACACATGTAGTGACTCTAGTGGATTAATGTGGTTTAGAAAAGGAACACACATGCAATGACTCTAGGGGATCAGTGTGGTTTACAAAAAGAACACACATGCAGTGACTCTAGTGGATCAATGTAGTTTAGGAAAATAACACACATGTAATTTCACTAGTGGATCCATGTGGTTTAGGAATAGAACGCACATGCATTGACTCTAGTGTCTCCATGTCGTTTAGAAAAAGAACACCCATGCAATGTCACTAGTGGATCAATGTGCTTTAGGAAAAGAAAACTCATGAAATGTCACGTGTGAATCCTTGTGGTTTAGGAAAAGAACACACGTGCAATGATTCTAGTGGATCAATGTGGTTTAGGAAAAGAACACACATGCAATGGCACCAGTGGATACATGTAGTTTAGGAAAACAACACACATGAAATGTCACCAGTGAATCCGTGTGGTTTAGGAAAAGAACGCACGTGCAATGACTCTAGTGGATATATGTGGTTTAAGAAAAGAACACACATGCAGTGACTCTAGTGGATTAATGTGGTTTAGCAAAAGAACACACATGCAATGTCACTAGTGGATCAATGTGTATAGGAAAAGAACACACATGCAATGACTCTAGTGGATCAATGTGGTTTAGTAAAAGAACGAACATGCAACATCACTAGTGGATCAATGTGCTTTAGGAAAAGAACACACATGCAATGACTCTAGTGGATATATGTGGTTTAGGAAAAGAACACACATGTAGTGACTCTAGTGGATTAATGTGGTTTAGAAAAGGAACACACATGCAATGACTCTAGGGGATCAGTGTGGTTTACAAAAAGAACACACATGCAGTGACTCTAGTGGATCAATGTAGTTTAGGAAAATAACACACATGTAATTTCACTAGTGGATCCATGTGGTTTAGGAATAGAACGCACATGCATTGACACTAGTGTCTCCATGTCGTTTAGAAAAAGAACACCCATGCAATGTCACTAGTGGATCAATGTGCTTTAGGAAAAGAAAACTCATGAAATGTCACGTGTGAATCCTTGTGGTTTAGGAAAAGAACACACATGCATTGATTCTAGTGGATCAATGTGGTTTAGGAAAAGAACACACATGCAATGGCACCAGTGGATACATGTAGTTTAGGAAAACAACACACATGAAATGTCACCAGTGAATCCGTGTGGTTTAGGAAAAGAACGCACGTGCAATGACTCTAGTGGATATATGTGGTTTAAGAAAAGAACACACATGCAGTGACTCTAGTGGATTAATGTGGTTTAGCAAAAGAACACACATGCAATGTCACTAGTGGATCAATGTGTATAGGAAAAGAACACACATGCAATGACTCTAGTGGATCAATGTGGTTTAGTAAAAGAACGAACATGCAATGTCACTAGTGGATCAATGTGCTTTAGGAAAAGAACACACATGCAATGACTCTAGTGGATATATGTGGTTTAGGAAAAGAACACACATGTAGTGACTCTAGTGGATTAATGTGGTTTAGAAAAGGAACACACATGCAATGACTCTAGGGGATCAGTGTGGTTTACAAAAAGAACACACATGCAGTGACTCTAGTGGATCAATGTAGTTTTGGAAAATAACACACATGTAATTTCACTAGTGGATCCATGTGGTTTAGGAATAGAACGCACATGCATTGACTCTAGTGTCTCCATGTCGTTTAGAAAAAGAACACCCATGCAATGTCACTAGTGGATCAATGTGCTTTAGGAAAAGAAAACACATGAAATGTCACGTGTGAATCCTTGTGGTTTAGGAAAAGAACACACATGCATTGATTCTAGTGGATCAATGTGGTTTAGGAAAAGAACACACATGCAATGGCACCAGTGGATACATGTGGTTTAGGAAAACAACACACATGAAATGTCACCAGTGAATCCGTGTGGTTTAGGAAAAGAACACACGTGCAATGACTCTAGTGGATATATGTGGTTTAAGAAAAGAACACACATGCAGTGACTCTAGTGGATTAATGTGGTTTAGCAAAAGAACACACATGCAATGTCACTAGTGGATCAATGTGTATAGGAAAAGAACACACATGCAATGACTCTAGTGGATCAATGTGGTTTAGTAAAAGAACGAACATGCAATGTCACTAGTGGATCAATGTGCTTTAGGAAAAGAACACACATGCAATGACTCTAGTGGATATATGTGGTTTAGGAAAAGAACACACATGTAGTGACTCTCGTGGATTAATGTGGTTTAGAAAAAGAACACACATGCAATGACTCTAATAGATCCATGTGGTTTAGGAAAAGAACACACATGCAATGACTCTACTGTCTCCATGTCGTTCAGAAAAAGAACACCCATGGAATTTCACTAGTGGATCCATGTGGTTTAGGAAAAGAACACACATGAAATGTCACCTGTGGATCAATGTGGTTTAGGAAAAGAAAACACATGAAATGATTCTAGTGGATCCATGTGGTTTAGGAAAAGAACACACATGCAATGTCTCTAGTGGATGAATGTGGTTTAGGATAAGTACACACATGCAGTGACTCCACTTGATCAATGTGGTTTAGGAAAAGAATGCACATGCAGTGACTTTGTGGATAAATGTGGTTTAGGAATAGAACACACATGCAATGACTATAGTGGATCAATGTGGATTAGGAAAAGAACACACATGCAATGTCACCAGTGGATCAATGTAGTTTAGAAAAAGAACACACATTCAATGACTCTAGTGGAACAATGTAGATTAGGAAAAGAACACACATGCAATTTCACAAGTGAATCCATGTGGTTTAGGAAAAGAACAGAGATGCATTAACTCTAGTGGATACATGTGGTTTCGGAAAAGAACACACATGCATTGACTCAAGTGGATACATGTTGTTTAGGAAAATAACACACATGAAATGTCACCAGTGGATCCATGTGGTTTAGGAAAACAACACATGTGCATTGACTCTAGTGGATACATGTGGTTTATGAAAAGAACACACATGCAATGTCACAAGTGGATCAATGTGGTTTAGGAAAATAACACACATGCATTGAGTCTAGTGGATACATGTGGTGTGGGAAAAGAACACACATGCAATGACTCTAGTGTCTCCATGTCGTTTAGAAAAAGAACACCCATGCAATGACTCTAGTGGATCAATGTGGTTTAGGAAAAACAACACACATGCAATGGAATAAGTGGATCAATGTGGTTTAGGAAAAGAACACACGTGCAATGTCACCAGTGGATCCATGTGGTTTAGGCAAATAACATACAGGCAATGACTCTAGTGGATCAATGTGGTTTAGGAAAAGAACACACATGCAATGTCACCAGTGGATCAATGTGTATATGAAAGGAACACACATGCAATGACTCTAGTGGATCAATGTGGTTTAGTAAAAGAACGAACATGCAATGTCACTAGTGGATCAATGTGCTTTAGGAAAAGAACACACATGCAATGTCACTAGTGGATCCATGTGGTTTAGGAAAAGAACGCACATGCATTGACTCAAGTGGTTACATGATGTTTAGGAAAATAACACACATGCAATGTCACCAGTGGATCCATGTGGTTTAGGAAAATAAAACACATGCAATTACTCTAGTGGATACATGTGGTTTAGGAAAAGAACACACATGCAATGTCACAAGTGGATCAATGTGGTTTAGGAAAATAACACACATGCAATGACTCTAGTTGATCAATGTGGTTTAGGAAACGAACACACATGCAATGGCACCAGTGGATCAATGTGGTTTAGGAAAAGAACACACATGCAATGTCACCAATGGATCCATGTGTTTTATGAAAAGAACAGACATGCAATGTCACTCGTGGATCAATATGGTTTAGGAAAAGAACACACGTGCATTGTCACTAGTGGATCAATGTGTGTTAGGAAAAGAATACACATGCAGTGTCACTAGTGGATCAATGTGGTTTCGGAAAAGAACACACATGCAATGTCACCAGGGGATCAGTGTGGTTTAGAAAAAGAACATACATGCAGTGACTCTAGTGGATCAATGTAGTTTAGGAAAATAACACACATGTAATTTCACTAGTGGATCCATGTGGTTTAGGAAAAGAACGCACATGCATTGACTCTAGTGTCTCCATGTCGTTTAGAAAAAGAACACCCATGCAATGTCACTAGTGGATCAATGTGCTTTAGGAAAAGAGAACACATGAAATGTCACGTGTGAATCCATGTGGTTTAGGAAAGGACACACATGCATTGACTCTAGTGGATCAATGTGGTTTAGGAAAAGAACACACATGCAATGGCACCAGTTGATACATGTGGTTTAGGAAAACAACACACATGAAATGTCACCAGTGAATCCATGTGGTTTAGGAAAAGAACGCACGTGCAATGACTCTAGTGGATATATGTGGTTTAAGAAAAGAACACACATGCAGTGACTCTAGTGGATCAATTTGGTTTAGGAAAAGAACACACATGCAATGTCAACAGTGGATCAATGTGTATAGGAAAAGAACACACATGCAATGACTCTAGTGGATCAATGTGGTTTAGTAAAAGAACGAACATGCAACATCACTAGTGGATCAATGTGCTTTAGGAAAAGAACACACATGCAATGACTCTAGTGGATATATGTGGTTTAGGAAAAGAACACACATGTAGTGACTCTAGTGGATTAATGTGGTTTAGAAAAGGAACACACATGCAATGACTCTAATAGATCCATGTGGTTTAGGAAAAGAACACACATGCAATGACTCTACTGTCTCCATGTCATTTAGAAAAAGAACACCCATGGAATTTCACTAGTGGATCCATGTGGTTTAGCAAAAGAACACACATGAAATGTCACCTATGGATCAATGTGGTTTAGGAAAAGAAAACACATGAAATGATTCTAGTGGATCCATGTGTTTTAGAAAAGAACACACATGCAATGTATCTAGTGGATGAATGTGGTTTAGGAAAAGTACACACATGCAATGACTCCACTTGATCAATGTGGTTTAGGAAAAGAACGCACATGCAGTGACTCTTGTGGATAAATGTGGTTTAGGAATAGAACACACATGCAATGACTATAGTGGACCAATGTGGATTAGGAAAAGAACACACATGCAATATCACCAGTGGATCAACGTAGTTTAGAAAAAGAACACACATTCAATGACTCTAGTGGAACAATGTAGTTTAGGAAAAGAACACACATGCAATGTCTCTAGTGGACGAATGTGGTTTAGGAAAAGTACACACATGCAATGACTCCACTTGATCCATGTTGTTTAGGAAAAGAACGCACATGCAGTGACTCTTGTGGATAAATGTGGTTTAGGAATAGAACAGACATGCAATGACTATAGTGTATCAATGTGGATTAGGAAAAGAACACACATGCAATGTCACCACTGGATCAATGTAGTTTAGAAAAAGAACACACATTCAATGACTCTAGTGGAACAATGTAGTTTAGGAAAAGAACACACATGCAATTTCACAAGTGAATCCATGTGGTTTAGGAAAAGAACACATATGCATTAACTCTAGTGGATACATGTGGTTTAGGAAAAGAACACACATGCATTGACTCAAGTGGATACACGTGGTTTAGGAAAATAACACACATGAAATGTCACCAGTGGATCCATGTGGTTTAGGAAAACAACACACATGCATTGACTCTAGTGGATGCATGTGGTTTATGAAAAGAACACACATGCAATGTCACAAGTGGATCAATGTGGTTTAGGAAAATAACACACATGCATTGACTCTAGTGGATACATGTGGTTTAGGAATAGAACACACGAGCAATGACTCTAGTGGATCAATGTGGTTTAGGAAAATAACACACACGCAATGACTCTAGTGGATCAATGTGGTTTAGGAAAAACAACACACATGCAATGGCATCAGTGGATCAATGTGGTTTAGGAAAAGAACACACGTGCAATGTCACCAGTAGATCCATGTGGTTTAGGAAAATAACATACATGCAATGACTCTAGTGGATCAATGTGGTTTAGGAAAAGAACACACATGCAATGTCACTAGTGGATCAATCTGTATAGGAAAAGAACACACTTGCAATGACTCTAGTGGATCAATGTGGTTTAGTAAAAGAACGAACATGCAATGTCACTAGTGGATCAATGTGCTTTAGGAAAAGAACACACATGCAATGACCCTAGTGGATATATGTGGTTTAGGAAAAGAACACACATGCAGTGACTCTAGTGGATTAATGTGGTTTAGAAAAAGAACACACATGCAATGATTCTAGTGGATCCATGTGGTGTAGGAAAAGAACACACATGCAATGACTCTAGTGTCTCCATGTCGTCTAGAAAAAGAACACCCATGCAATGTCACTAGTGGATCAATGTTCTTTAGGAAAAGAACACACATGCAATGACTCTAGTGTCTCCATGTCGTCTAGAAAAAGAACACCCATGCAATGTCACTAGTGGATCAATGTTCTTTAGGAAAAGAAAACACATGAAATGTCACTAGTGAATACATGTGGTTTAGGAAAGGAACACACATGCATTGACTCTAGTGGATACATGTGGTTTAGGAAAAGAACACACATGCAATGTCACAAGTGGATCAATGTGGTTTAGGAAAATAACACACATGCAATGACTCTAGTTGATCAATGTGGTTGAGGAAACGAACACACATGCAATGGCACCAGTGGATCAATGTGGTTTAGGAAAAGAACACACATGCAATGTCACCAATGGATCCATGTGTTTTATGAAAAGAACAGACATGCAATGTCACTCGTGGATCAATATGGTTTAGGAAAAGAACACACGTGCATTGTCACTAGTGGATCAATGTGGGTTAGGAAAAGAATACACATGCAGTGTCACTAGTGGATCAATGTGGTTTCGAAAAAGAACACACATGCAATGTCACTAGGGGATCAGTGTGGTTTACAAAAAGAACACCCATGCAATGTCACTAGTGGATCAATGTGCTTTAGGAAAAGAAAACACATGAAATGTCACGTGTGAATCCATGTGGTTTAGGAAAGGACACACATGCATTGACTCAAGTGGATACATGAGGTTTAGGAAAATAACACACATGCAATGTCACCAGTGGATCCATGTGGTTTAGGAAAATAACACACATGCATTGACTCTAGTGGATACATGTGGTTTAGGAAAAGAACACACATGCAATGTCACAAGTGGATCAATGTGGTTTAGGAAAATAACACACATGCAATTTCACCAGTGGATCCATGTGGTTTAGGAAAATAACACACATGCATTAACTCTAGTGGATACATGTGGTTTAGGAAAAGAACACAAATGCAATGTCACCTGTGGATAAATGTGGTTTAGGAAAATAACACACATGCATTGACTCTAGTGGATACATGTGGTTTAGGAAAAGAACACAAATGCAATGTCACCAGTGGATAAATGTGGTTTAGGAAAATAACACACATGCATTGACTCTAGTGGATACATGTGGTTTAGGAAAAGAACACACATGCAATGACTCTAGTGGAACAATGTAGTTTAGGAAAAGAACACACACGTAAGTTCACCAGTGGATCCATGTGGTTTAGGAAAAGAACACACATGCAATGTCTCTAGTGGATGAATGTGGTTTAGGAAAAGTACAAACATGCAATGACTCCACTTGATAAATGTGGTTTAGGAAATGACCGCACATGTAGTGAATCTAGTGGATAAATGTGGTTTAGGAATAGGACACACATGCAATGACTCTAGTGGATCAATGTGGATTAGGAAAACAACACACATGCAATGTCACTAGTGGGTCAATGTAGTTTAGAAAAAGAACACACATGCAATGACTCTAGTGGAACAATGTTGTTTCGGAAAAGAATACACATGCAATTTCACCAGTGGATCCATGTGGTTTAGGAAAATAACACACATGCACTAACTCTAGTGGATACATGTGGTTTAGGAAAAGAACACAAATGCAATGTCACTAGTGGAATCATGTGGTTTAGGAAAATAACACACATGCATTGACTCTAGTGGATACATGTGGTTTAGGAATAGAACACACATGCAATGACTCTAGTGGATCAATGTGGTTTAGGAAAATAACACACATGCAATGACACTAGTGGATCAATGTGGATTAGGAAAAGAACACACATGCAATGTCACCAGTGGACCAATGTAGTTTAGAAAAAGAACACACGTGCAATGACCCTAGTGGAACAATGTAGTTTACGAAAAGAACACACATGCATTTTCAGTAGTGGATCCATGTGGTTTAGAAAAAGAACACACATGCAATGATTCTAGTGGATCCATGTGGTGTAGGAAAAGAACACACATGCAATGACCCTAGTGTCTCCATGTCGTCTAGAAAAAGAACACCCATGCAATGTCACTAGTGGATCAATGTTCTTTAGGAAAAGAAAACACATGAAATGTCACTAGTGAATCCATGTGGTTTAGGAAAAGAACACACATGTATTGACTCTAGTGGATACATGTGGTTTAGGAAAAGAACACACATGCAATGTCACAAGTGGATCACTGTGGTTTAGGAAAATAACACACATGCAATGACTCTAGTTGATCAATGTGGTTTAGGAAACGAACACACATGCAATGGCACCAGTGGATCAATGTAGTTTAGGAAAAGAACACACATGCAATGTCACCAATGGATCCATGTGCTTTATGAAAAGAGCACACATGCAATGTCACTCGTGGATCAATGGGGTTTAGAAAAAGAACACACGTGCAATGTCACTAGTGGATCAATGTGGATTATGAAAAGAATAAACATGTAGTGTCACTAGTGGATCAATGTGGTTTCGGAAAAGAACACACATGCAATGTCACCAGGGGATCAGTGTGGTTTAGAAAAAGAACACACATGCAGTGACTCTAGTGGATCAATGTAGTTTAGGAAAATAACACACATGTAATTTCTCTAGTGGATCCATGTGGTTTAGGAAAAGAACGCACATGCATTGACTCAAGTGGATACATGAGGTTTAGGAAAATAACACACATGCAATGTCACCAGTGGATCCATGTGGTTTAGAAAAAGAACACACATGCATTGATTCTTTTGGATACATGTGGTGTAGGAAAAGAACACACATGCAATGACTCTAGTGTCTCCATGTCGTCTAGAAAAAGAACACCCATGCAATGTCACTAGTGGATCAATGTTCTTTAGGAAAAGAAAACACATGAAATGTCACCAGTGAATCCATGTGGTTTAGGAAAAGAACACACATGCATTGACTCTAGTGGATACATGTGGTTTAGGAAAAGAACACACATGCAATGTCACAAGTGGATCAATGTGGTTTAGGAAAATAACACACATGCAATGACTCTAGTGGATCAATGTGGTTTACGAAAAACAACACACATGCAATGGCATCAGTGGATCAATGTGGTTTAGGAAAAGAACACACATGCAATGACCCTAGTGGATATATGTGGTTTAGGAAAAGAACACACATGCAGTGACTATAGTGGATTAATGTGGTTTAGAAAAAGAACACACATGCAATGATTCTAGTGGATCCATGTGGTGTAGGAAAAGAACACACATGCAATGACTCTAGTGTCTCCATGTCATCTAGAAAAAGAACACCCATGCAATGTCACTAGTGGATCAATGTTCTTTAGGAAAAGAAAACACATGAAATGTCACCAGTGAATCCATGTGGTTTAGGAAAAGAACACACATGCATTGACTCTAGTGGATACATGTGGTTTAGGAAAAGAACACACATGCAATGTCACAAGTGGATCAATGTGGTTTAGGAAAATAACACACATGCAATGACTCTAGTTGATCAATGTGGTTTAGGAAACGAACACACATGCAATGGCACCAGTGGATCAATGTGGTTTAGGAAAAGAACACACATGCAATGTCACCAATGGATCAATGTGTTTTATGAAAAGAACACACATGCAATGTAACTCGTGGATCAATGGGGATTAGGAAAAGAACACACGTGCAATGTCACTAGTGGATCAATGTGGGTTAGGAAAAGAATACACATGCAGTGTCACTAGTGGATCAATGTGGTTTCAGAAAAAAAACACATGCAATGTCACCAGGGGATCAGTGTGGTTTAGAAAAAGAACACACATGCAGTGACTCTAGTAAATCAATGTAGTTTAGGAAAATAACACACATGCATTGACTCAAGTGGATACATGAGGTTTAGATAAATAACACACATGCATTGACTCAAGTGGATACATGAGGTTTAGGAAAATAACACACATGCAATGTCACCAGTGGATCCATGTGGTTCAGGAAAATAACACACATGCATTGACTCTAGTGGATACATGTGGTTTAGGAAAAGAACACACATGCAATGCCACAAGTGGATCAATGTGGTTTAGGAAAATAACACACATGCAATTTCACCAGTGGATCCATGTGGTTTAGGAAAATAACACACATGCATTAAGTCTAGTGGATACATGTGGTTTAGGAAACGAACAGAAATGCAATGTCACCAGTGGATAAATGTGGTTTAGGAAAATAACACACATGCATTGACTCTAGTGGATACATGTGGTTTAGGAATAGAACACACATGCAATGACTCTAGTGGAACAATGTAGTTTAGGAAAAGAACACACATGTAAGTTCACCAGTGGATCCATGTGGTTTAGGAAAAGAACACACATGCAATGTCTCTAGTGGATGAGAGTGGTTTAGGAAAAGTACACACATGCAATGACTCCATTTGATCAATGTGGTTTAGGAAATGACCGGACATGTAGTGAATCTAGTGGATAAATGTGGTTTAGGAATAGGACACACATGCAATGACTCTAGTGGATCAATGTGGATTAGGAAAACAACACACATGCAATGTCACTAGTGGATCAATGTAGTTTAGAAAAAGAACACACATTCAATGACTCTAGTGGAACAATGTAGTTTAGGAAAAGAACACACATGCAATTTCACAAGTGAATCCATGTCGTTTAGGAAAAGAACAGAGATGCATTAACTCTAGTGGATACATGTGGTTTAGGAAAAGAACACACATGCATTGACTCAAGTGGATACATGTTGTTTAGGAAAATAACACACATGAAATGTCACCAGTGGATCCATGTGGTTTAGGAAAACAACAAACGTGCATTGACTCTAGTGGATACATGTGGTTTATGAAAAGAACACACATGCAATGTCACAAGTGGATCAATGTGGTTTAGGAAAATAACACTCATGCAATGACTCTAGTGGATCAATGTGGTTTAGGAAAATAACACACATGCATTGAGTCTAGTGGATACATGTGGTTTAGGAATAGAACACACATGCAATGACTCTAGTGGATCAATGTGGTTTAGGAAAATAACACACATGCAATGACTCTAGTGGATCAACGTGGTTTAGGAAAAACAATACACATGCAATGGAATAAGTGGATCAATGTGGTTTAGGAAAAGAACACACGTGCAATGTCACCAGTGGATCCATGTGGTTTAGGAAAATAACATACATGCAATGACTCAAGTGGATCAATGCGGTTTAGGAAAACAACACACATGCAATGTCACCAGTGGATCAATGTGTATATGAAAAGAACACACATGCAATGACTCTAGTGGATCAATGTGGTTTAGTAAAAGAACGAACATGCAATGTCACTAGTGGATCAATGTGCTTTAGGAAAAGAACACACATGCAATGGCTCTAGTGGATATATGTGGTTTAGGAAAAGAACACACATGCAGTGACTCTAGTGGATTAATGTGGTTTAGAAAAAGAACACACATGCAATGATTCTAGTGGATCCATGTGGTGTGGGAAAAGAACACACATGCAATGACTCTAGTGTCTCCATGTCATTTAGAACAAGAACACCCATGCAATGTCACTAGTGGATCAATGTGCTTTAGGAAAAGAAAACACATGAAATGTCACCTGTGAATCCATGTGGTTTAGGAAAAGAACACACATGCATTGACTCTAGTGGATACATGTGGTTTAGGAAAAGAACACACATGCAATGTCACAAGTGGATCAATGTGGTTTAGGAAAATAATACACATGCAATGACTCTAGTTGATCAATGTGGTTTACGAAACGAATACACATGCAATGGCACAAGTGGATCAATGTGGTTTTGGAAAAGAACACACATGCAATGTCACCAATGGATCCATGTGGTTTATGAAAAGAACACACATGCAATGTCCCTCGTGGATCAATGTGGTTTAGGAAAAGAACACACGTGCAATGTCACTAGTGGATCAATGTGGGTTAGGAAAAGAATACACATGCAGTGTCACTAGTGGATCAATGTGGTTTCGGAAAAGAACACACATGCAATGTCACTAGGGGATCAGTGTGGTTTAGAAAAAGAACACACATGCAGTGACTCTAGTGGATCAATGTAGTTTAGGGAAATAACACACATGTAATTTCACTAGTGGATCCATGTGGTTTAGGAAAAGAACGCACATGCATTGACTCAAGTGGTTACATGATGTTTAGGAAAATAACACACATGCAATGTCACCAGTGGATTCATGTGGTTTAGGAAAATAAAACACATGCAATTACTCTAGTGGATACATGTGGTTTAGGAAAAGAACACACATGCAATGTCACAAGTGGATCAATGTGGTTTAGGAAAATAACACTCATGCAATGACTCTAGTGGATCAATGTGGTTTAGGAAAATAACACACATGCATTGAGTCTAGTGGATACATGTGGTTTAGGAATAGAACACACATGCAATGACTCTAGTGGATCAATGTGGTTTAGGAAAATAACACACATGCAATGACTCTAGTGGATCAACGTGGTTTAGGAAAAACAATACACATGCAATGGAATAAGTGGATCAATGTGGTTTAGGAAAAGAACACACGTGCAATGTCACCAGTGGATCCATGTGGTTTAGGAAAATAACATACATGCAATGACTCAAGTGGATCAATGCGGTTTAGGAAAACAACACACATGCAATGTCACCAGTGGATCAATGTGTATATGAAAAGAACACACATGCAATGACTCTAGTGGATCAATGTGGTTTAGTAAAAGAACGAACATGCAATGTCACTAGTGGATCAATGTGCTTTAGGAAAAGAACACACATGCAATGGCTCTAGTGGATATATGTGGTTTAGGAAAAGAACACACATGCAGTGACTCTAGTGGATTAATGTGGTTTAGAAAAAGAACACACATGCAATGATTCTAGTGGATCCATGTGGTGTGGGAAAAGAACACACATGCAATGACTCTAGTGTCTCCATGTCGTTTAGAACAAGAACACCCATGCAATGTCACTAGTGGATCAATGTGCTTTAGGAAAAGAAAACACATGAAATGTCACCTGTGAATCCATGTGGTTTAGGAAAAGAACACACATGCATTGACTCTAGTGGATACATGTGGTTTAGGAAAAGAACACACATGCAATGTCACAAGTGGATCAATGTGGTTTAGGAAAATAATACACATGCAATGACTCTAGTTGATCAATGTGGTTTACGAAACGAACACACATGCAATGGCACAAGTGGATCAATGTGGTTTAGGAAAAGAACACACATGCAATGTCACCAATGGATCCATGTGGTTTATGAAAAGAACACACATGCAATGTCACTCGTGGATCAATGTGGTTTAGGAAAAGAACACACGTGCAATGTCACTAGTGGATCAATGTGGGTTAGGAAAAGAATACACATGCAGTGTCACTAGTGGATCAATGTGGTTTCGGAAAAGAACACACATGCAATGTCACTAGGGGATCAGTGTGGTTTAGAAAAAGAACACACATGCAATGACTCTAGTGGATCAATGTAGTTTAGGGAAATAACACACATGTAATTTCACTAGTGGATCCATGTGGTTTAGGAAAAGAACGCACATGCATTGACTCAAGTGGTTACATGATGTTTAGGAAAATAACACACATGCAATGTCACCAGTGGATCCATGTGGTTTAGGAAAATAAAACACATGCAATTACTCTAGTGGATACATGTGGTTTAGGAAAAGAACACACATGCAATGTCACAAGTGGATCAATGTGGTTTAGGAAAATAACACACATGCAATGACTCTAGTTGATCAATGTGGTTTAGGAAACGAACACACATGCAATGGCACCAGTGGATCAATGTGGTTTAGGAAAAGAACACACATGCAATGTCACCAATGGATCCATGTGTTTTATGAAAAGAACAGACATGCAATGTCACTCGTGGATCAATATGGTTTAGGAAAAGAACACACGTGCATTGTCACTAGTGGATCAATGTGTGTTAGGAAAAGAATACACATGCAGTGTCACTAGTGGATCAATGTGGTTTCGGAAAAGAACACACATGCAATGTCACCAGGGGATCAGTGTGGTTTAGAAAAAGAACATACATGCAGTGACTCTAGTGGATCAATGTAGTTTAGGAAAATAACACACATGTAATTTCACTAGTGGATCCATGTGGTTTAGGAAAAGAACGCACATGCATTGACTCTAGTGTCTCCATGTTGTTTAGAAAAAGAACACCCATGCAATGTCACTAGTGGATCAATGTGCTTTAGGAAAAGAAAACACATGAAATGTCACGTGTGAATCCATGTGGTTTAGGAAAGGACACACATGCATTGACTCTAGTGGATCAATGTGGTTTAGGAAAAGAACACACATGCAATGGCACCAGTTGATACATGTGGTTTAGGAAAACAACACACATGAAATGTCACCAGTGAATCCATGTGGTTTAGGAAAAGAACGCACGTGCAATGACTCTAGTGGATATATGTGGTTTAAGAAAAGAACACACATGCAGTGACTCTAGTGGATCAATTTGGTTTAGGAAAAGAACACACATGCAATGTCAACAGTGGATCAATGTGTATAGGAAAAGAACACACATGCAATGACTCTAGTGGATCAATGTGGTTTAGTAAAAGAACGAACATGCAACATCACTAGTGGATCAATGTGCTTTAGGAAAAGAACACACATGCAATGACTCTAGTGGATATATGTGGTTTAGGAAAAGAACACACATGTAGTGACTCTAGTGGATTAATGTGGTTTAGAAAAGGAACACACATGCAATGACTCTAATAGATCCATGTGGTTTAGGAAAAGAACACACATGCAATGACTCTACTGTCTCCTTGTCGTTTAGAAAAAGAACACCCATGGAATTTCACTAGTGGATCCATGTTGTTTAGCAAAAGAACAAACATGAAATGTCACCTATGGATCAATGTGGTTTAGGAAAAGAAAACACATGAAATGATTCTAGTGGATCCATGTGGTTTAGGAAAAGAACACACATGCAATGTCTCTAGTGGATGAATGTGGTTTAGGAAAAGTACACACATGCAATGACTCCACTTGATAAATGTGGTTTAGGAATAGAACACACATGCAATGACTATAGTGGACCAATGTGGATTAGGAAAAGAACACACATGCAATATCACCAGTGGATCAACGTAGTTTAGAAAAAGAACACACATTCAATGACTCTAGTGGAACAATGTAGTTTAGGAAAAGAACACACATCTAATGTCTCTAGTGGACGAATGTGGTTTAGGAAAAGTACACACATGCATTGACTCCACTTCATCCATGTTGTTTAGGAAAAGAACGCACATGCAGTGACTCTTGTGGATAAATGTGGTTTAGGAATAGAACAGACATGCAATGACTATAGTGGATCAATGTGGATTAGGAAAAGAACACACATGCAATGTCACCACTGGATCAATGTAGTTTAGAAAAAGAACACACATTCAATGACTCTAGTGGAACAATGTAGTTTAGGAAAAGAACACACATGCAATTTCACAAGTGAATCCATGTGGCTTAGGAAAAGAACACATATGCATTAACTCTAGTGGATACATGTGGTTTAGGAAAAGAACACACATGCATTGACTCAAGTGGATACACGTGGTTTAGGAAAATAACACACATGAAATGTCACCAGTGGATCCATGTGGTTTAGGAAAACAACAAACATGCATTGACTCTAGTGGATACATGTGGTTTATGAAAAGAACACACATGCAATGTCACAAGTTGATCAATGTGGTTTAGGAAAATAACACACATGCATTGACTCTAGTGGATACATGTGGTTTAAGAATAGAACACACGAGCAATGAGTTTAGTGGATCAATGTGGTTTAGGAAAATAACACACAAGCAATGACTCTAGTGGATCAATGTGGTTTAGGAAAAACAACACACATGCAATGGCATCAGTGGATCAATGTGGTTTAGGAAAAGAACACACGTGCAATGTCACCAGTAGATCCATGTGGTTTAGGAAAATAACATACATGCAATGACTCTAGTGGATCAATGTGGTTTAGGAAAAGAACACACATGCAATGTCACTAGTGGATCAATCTGTATAGGAAAAGAACACACTTGCAATGACTCTAGTGGATCAATGTGGTTTAGTAAAAGAACGAACATGCAATGTCACTAGTGGATCAATGTGCTTTAGGAAAAGAACACACATGCAATGACCCTAGTGGATATATGTGGTTTAGGAAAAGAACACACATGCAGTGACTCTAGTGGATTAATGTGGTTTAGAAAAAGAAGACACATGCAATGATTCTAGTGGATCCATGTGGTGTAGGAAAAGAACACACATGCAATGACTCTAGTGTCTCCATGTCGTCTAGAAAAAGAACACCCGTGCAATGTCACTAGTGGATCAATGTTCTTTAGGAAAAGAAAACACATGAAATGTCACTAGTGAATCCATGTGGTTTAGGAAAAGAACACACATGCATTGACTCTAGTGGATACATGTGGTTTAGGAAAAGAACACACATGCAATGTCACAAGTGGATCAATGTGGTTTAGGAAAATAACACACATGCAATGACTCTAGTTGATCAATGTGGTTTAGGAAACGAACACACATGCAATGGCACCAGTGGATCAATGTGGTTTAGGAAAAGAACACACATGCAATGTCACCAATGGATCCATGTGTTTTATGAAAAGAAGAGACATGCAATGTCACTCGTGGATCAATATGGTTTAGGAAAAGAACACACGTGCATTGTCACTAGTGGATCAATGTGGGTTAGGAAAAGAATACACATGCAGTGTCACTAATGGATCAATGTGGTTTCGAAAAAGAACACACATGCAATGTCACTAGGGGATCAGTGTGGTTTACAAAAAGAACACACATGCAGTGACTCTAGTGGATCAATGTAGTTTAGGAAAATAACACACATGTAATTTGACTAGTGGATCCATGTGGTTTAGGAAAAGAACGCACATGCATTGACTCAAGTGGATACATGAGGTTTAGGAAAATAACACACATGCAATGTCACCAGTGGATCCATGTGGTTTAGGAAAATAACACACATGCATTGACTCTAGTGGATACATGTGGTTTAGGAAAAGAACACACATGCAATGTCACAAGTGGATCAATGTGGTTTAGGAAAATAAAACACATGCAATTTCACCAGTGGATCCATGTGGTTTAGGAAAATAACACACATGCATTAACTCTAGTGGATACATGTGGTTTAGGAAAAGAACACAAATGCAATGTCACCAGTGGATAAATGTGGTTTAGGAAAATAACACACATGCATTGACTCTAGTGGATACATGTGGTTTAGGAAAAGAACACAAATGCAATGTCACCAGTGGATAAATGTGGTTTAGGAAAATAACACACATGCATTGACTCTAGTGGATACATGTGGTTTAGGAAAAGAACACACATGCAATGACTCTAGTGGAACAATGTAGTTTAGGAAAAGAACACACACGTAAGTTCAACAGTGGATCCATGTGGTTTAGGAAAAGAACACACTTGCAATGTCTCTAGTGGATGAATGTGGTTTAGGAAAAGTACACACATGCAATGACTCCACTTGATAAATGTGGTTTAGGAAATGACCGCACATGTAGTGAATCTAGTGGATAAATGTGGTTTAGGAATAGGACAAACATGCAATGACTCTAGTGGATCAATGTGGATTAGGAAAACAACACACATGCAATGTCACTAGTGGATCAATGTAGTTTAGAAAAAGAACACACATGCAATGACTCTAGTGGAACAATGTAGTTTCAGAAAAGAATACACATGCAATTTCACCAGTGGATCCATGTGGTTTAGGAAAATAACACACATGCACTAACTCTAGTGGATACATGTGGTTTAGGAAAAGAACACAAATGCAATGTCACTAGTGGAATCATGTGGTTTAGGAAAATAACACACATGCATTGACTCTAGTTGATACATGTGGTTTAGGAATAGAACACACATGCAATGACTCTAGTGGATCAATGTGGTTTAGGAAAATAACACACATGCAATGACACCAGTGGATCAATGTGGATTAGGAAAAGAAAACACATGCAATGTCACCAGTGGACCAATATAGTTTAGAAAAAGAACACACATGCAATGACCCTAGTGGAACAATGTAGTTTACGAAAAGAACACACATGCACTTTCAGTAGTGGATCCATGTGGTTTAGAAAAAGAACACACATGCAATGATTCTAGTGGATCCATGTGGTGTAGGAAAAGAACACACATGCAATGACCCTAGTGTCTCCATGTCGTCTAGAAAAAGAACACCCATGCAATGTCACTAGTGGATCAATGTTCTTTAGGAAAAGAAAACACATGAAATGTCACTAGTGAATCCATGTGGTTTAGGAAAAGAACACACATGTATTGACTCTAGTGGATACATGTGGTTTAGGAAAAGAACACACATGCAATGTCACAAGTGGATCAATGTGGTTTAGGAAAATAACACACATGCAATGACTCTAGTTGATCAATGTGGTTTAGGAAACGAACACACATTGAATGGCACCAGTGGATCAATGTAGTTTAGGAAAAGAACACACATGCAATGTCACCAATGGATCCATGTGCTTTATGAAAAGAGAACACATGCAATGTCACTCGTGGATCAATGGGGTTTAGGAAAAGAACACACGTGCAATGTCACTAGTGGATCAATGTGGATTAGGAAAAGAATAAACATGTAGTGTCACTAGTGGATCAATGTGGTTTCGGAAAAGAACACACATGCAATGTCACCAGGGGATCAGTGTGGTTTAGAAAAAGAACACACATGCAGTGACTCTAGTGGATCAATGTAGTTTAAGAAAATAACACACATGTAATTTCACTAGTGGATCCATGTGGTTTAGGAAAAGAACGCACATGCATTGACTCAAGTGGATACATGAGGTTTAGGAAAATAACACACATGCAATGTCACCAGTGGATCCATGTGGTTTAGAAAAAGAACACACATGCATTGACTCTTTTGGATACATGTGGTGTAGGAAAAGAACACACATGCAATGACTCTAGTGTCTCCATGTCGTCTAGAAAAAGAACACCCATGCAATGTCACTAGTGGATCAATGTTCTTTAGGAAAAGAAAACACATGAAATGTCACCAGTGAATCCATGTGGTTTAGGAAAAGAACACACATGCATTGACTCTAGTGGATACATGTGGTTTAGGAAAAGAACACACATGCAATGTCACAAGTGGATCAATGTGGTTTAGGAAAATAACACACATGCAATGACTCTAGTGGATAAATGTAGTTTAGGAAAAACAACACACATGCAATGGCATCAGTGGATCAATGTGGTTTAGGAAAAGAACACACGTGCAATGTCACCAGTAGATCCATGTGGTTTAGGAAAATAACATACATGCAATGACTCTAGTGGATCAATGTGGTTTAGGAAAAGAACACACATGCAATGTCACCAGTGGATCAATCTGTATAGGAAAAGGACACACTTGCAATGACTCTAGTGGATCAATGTGGTTTAGTAAAAGAACAAACATGCAATGTCACTAGTGGATCAATGTGCTTTAGGAAAAGAACACACATGCAATGACCCTAGTGGATATATGTGGTTTAGGAAAAGAACACACATGCAGTGACTATAGTGGATTAATGTGGTTTAGAAAAAGAACACACATGCAATGATTCTAGTGGATCCATGTGGTTTAGGAAAAGAACACACATGCATTGACTCTAGTGGATACATGTGGTTTAGGAAAAGAACACACATTCAATGTCACAAGTGGATCAATGTGGTTTAGGAAAATAACACACATGCAATGACTCTAGTTGATCAATGTGGTTTAGGAAACGAACACACATGCAATGGCACCAGTGGATCAATGTGGTTTAGGAAAAGAACACACATGCAATGTCACCAATGGATCAATGTGTTTTATGAAAAGAACACACATGCAATGTAACTCGTGGATCAATGGGGATTAGGAAAAGAACACACGTGCAATGTCACTAGTGGATCAATGTGGGTTAGGAAAAGAATACACATGCAGTGTCACTAGTGGATCAATGTGGTTTCAGAAAAGAACACACATGCAATGTCACCAGGGGATCAGTGTGGTTTAGAAAAAGAACACACATGCAGTGACTGTAGTAGATCAATGTAGTTTAGGAAAATAACACACATGCATTGACTCAAGTGGATACATGAGGTTTAGATAAATAACACACATGCATTGACTCAAGTGGATACATGAGGTTTAGGAAAATAACACACATGCAATGTCACCAGTGGATCCATGTGGTTCAGGAAAATAACACACATGCATTGACTCTAGTGGATACATGTGGTTTAGGAAAAGAACACACATGCAATGCCACAAGTGGATCAATGTGGTTTAGGAAAATAACACACATGCAATTTCACCAGTGGATCCATGTGGTTTAGGAAAATAACACACATGCATTAAGTCTAGTGGATACATGTGGTTTAGGAAAAGAACACAAATGCAATGTCACCAGTGGATAAATGTGGTTTAGGAAAATAACACACATGCATTGACTCTAGTGGATACATGTGGTTTAGGAATAGAACACACATGCAATGACTCTAGTGGAACAATGTAGTTTAGGAAAAGAACACACATGTAAGTTCACCAGTAGATCCATGTGGTTTAGGAAAAGAACACACATGCAATGTCTCTAGTGGATGAGTGTGGTTTAGGAAAAGTACACACATGCAATGACTCCATTTGATCAATGTGGTTTAGGAAATGACCGGACATGTAGTGAATCTAGTGGATAAATGTGGTTTAGGAATAGGACACACATGCAATGACTCTAGTGGATCAATGTGGATTAGGAAAAAAACACACATGCAATGTCACTAGTGGATCAATGTAGTTTAGAAAAAGAACACACATTCAATGACTCTAGTGGAACAATGTAGTTTAGGAAAAGAACACACATGCAATTTCACAAGTGAATCCATGTGGTTTAGGAAAAGAACAGAGATGCATTAACTCTAGTGGATACATGTGGTTTAGGAAAAGAACACACATGCATTGACTCAAGTGGATACATGTTGTTTAGGAAAATAACACACATGAAATGTCACTAGTGGATCCATGTGGTTTAGGAAAACAACAAACGTGCATTGACTCTAGTGGATACATGTGGTTTATGAAAAGAACACACATGCAATGTCACAAGTGGATCAATGTGGTTTAGGAAAATAATACTCATGCAATGACTCTAGTGGATCAATGTGGTTTAGGAAAATAACACACATGCATTGAGTCTAGTGGATACATGTGGTTTAGGAATAGAACACACATGCAATGACTCTAGTGGATCAATGTGGTTTAGGAAAATTACACACATGCAATGACTCTAGTGGATCAACGTGGTTTAGGAAAAACAATACACATGCAATGGAATAAGTGGATCAATGTGGTTTAGGAAAAGAACACACGTGTAATGTCACCAGTGGATCCATGTGGTTTAGGAAAATAACATACATGCAATGACTCTAGTGGATCAATGTGGTTTAGGAAAACAACACACATGCAATGTCACCAGTGGATCAATGTGTATATGAAAAGAACACACATGCAATGACTCTAGTGGATCAATGTGGTTTAGTAAAAGAACGAACATGCAATGTCACTAGTGGATCAATGTGCTTTAGGAAAAGAACACACATGCAATGGCTCTAGTGGATATATGTGGTTTAGGAAAAGAACACACATGCAGTGATTCTAGTGGATTAATGTGGTTTAGAAAAAGAACACACATGCAATGATTCTAGTGGATCCATGTGGTGTGGGAAAAGAACACACATGCAATGACTCTAGTGTCTCCATGTCGTTTAGAACAAGAACACCCATGCAATGTCACTAGTGGATCAATGTGCTTTAGGAAAAGAAAACACATGAAATGTCACCTGTGAATCCATGTGGTTTAGGAAAATAAAACACATGCATTGACTCTAGTGGATACATGTGGTTTAGGAAAAGAACACACATGCAATGTCACAAGTGGATCAATGTGGTTTAGGAAAATAACACACATGCAATGACTCTAGGTGATCAATGTGGTTTACGAAACGAGCACACATGCAATGGCACAAGTGGATCAATGTGGTTTAGGAAGAGAACACACATGCAATGTCACCAATGGATCCATGTGGTTTATGAAAAGAACACACATGCAATGTCACTCGTGGATCAATGTGGTTTAGGAAAAGAACACACGTGCAATGTCACTAGTGGATCAATGTGGGTTAGGAAAAGAATACACATGCAGTGTCACTAGTGGATCAATGTGGTTTCGGAAAAGAACACACATGCAATGTCACTAGGGGATCAGTGTGGTTTAGAAAAAGAACACACATGCAGTGACTCTAGTGGATCAATGTAGTTTAGGAAAATAACACACATGTAATTTCACTAGTGGATCCATGTGGTTTAGGAAAAGAACGCACATGCATTGACTCAAGTGGTTACATGATGTTTAGGAAAATAACACACATGCAATGTCACCAGTGGATCCATGTGGTTTAGGAAAATAACACACGTGCATTGACTCTAGTGGATACACATGGTTTAGGAAAAGAACGCACATGCATTGTCACAAGTGGATCAATGTGGTTTAGGAAAATAACATACATGCAATTTCACCAGTGGATCCATGTGGTTTAGGAAAATAACACACATGCATTAACTCTAGTGGATAAATGTGGTTTAGGAAAATAACACAAATGCATTGACTCTAGTGGATACATGTGGTTTAGGAATAGAACACACATGCAATGACTCTAGTGGAACAATGTAGTTTAGGAAAAGAACACACATGTAAGTTCACCAGTGGATCCATGTGGTTTAGGAAAAGAACACACATGCAATGTCTCTAGTGGATGAATGTGGTTTAGGAAAAGTACACACATGCAATGACTCCACTTGATCAATGTGGTTTAGGAAATGACCGCACATGTAGTGAATCTAGTGGATAAATGTGGTTTAGGAATAGGACACACATGCAATGACTCTAGTGGATCAATGTGGATTAGGAAAACAACACACATGCAATGTCACTAGTGGATCAATGTAGTTTCGAAAAAGAACACACATGCAATGACTCTAGTGGAACAATGTAGTTTCGGAAAAGAATACACATGCAATTTCACCAGTGGATCCATGTGGTTTAGGAAAATAACACACATGCACTAACTCTAGTGGATACATGTGGTTCAGGAAAAAGAACACAAATGCAATGTCACCAGCGGAATCATGTGGTTTAGGAAAATAACGCACATGCATTGACTCTAGTGGATACATGTGGTTTAGGAATAGAACACACATGCAATGACTCTAGTGGATCAATGTGGTTTAGGAAAATAACACACATGCAATGACACTAGTGGATCAATGTGGATTAGGAAAAGAACACACATGCAATGTCACCAGTGGACCAATGTAGTTTAGAAAAAGAACACACGTGCAATGACCCTAGTGGAACAATGTAGTTTAGGAAAAGAACACACATGCACTTTCAGTAGTGGATCCATGTGGTTTAGAAAAAGAACACACATGCAATGATTCTAGTGGATCCATGTGGTGTAGGAAAAGAACACACATGCAATGACTCTAGTGTCTCCATGTCGTCTAGAAAAAGAACACGCATGCAATGTCACTAGTGGATCAATGTTCTTTAGGAAAAGAAAACACAAGAAATGTCACCAGTGAATCCATGTGGTTTATGAAAAGAACACACATGCATTGACTCTAGTGGATACATGTGGTTTAGGAAAAGAAAACACATGCAATGTCACAAGTGGATCAATGTGGTTTAGGAAAATAACACACATGCAACGACTCTAGTGGATAAATGTGGTTTAGGAAAAACAACACATATGCAATGGCATCAGTGGATTAATGTGGTTTAGGAAAAGAACACACGTGCAATGTCACCAGTAGATCCATGTGGTTTAGGAAAATAACATACATGCAATGACTCTAGTGGATCAATGTGGTTTAGGAAAAGAACACACATGCAATGTCACCAGTGGATCAATCTGTATAGGAAAAGGACACACTTGCAATGACTCTAGTGGATCAATGTGGTTTAGTAAAAGAACGAACATGCAATGTCACTAGTGGATCAATGTGCTTTAGGAAAAGAACACACATGCAATGACCCTAGTGGATATATGTGGTTTAGGAAAAGAACACACATGCAGTGACTATAGTGGATTAATGTGGTTTAGAAAAAGAACACACATGCAATCATTCTAGTGGATCCATGTGGTTTAGGAAAAGAACACACATGCATTGACTCTAGTGGATACATGTGGTTTAGGAAAAGAACACACATGCAATGTCACAAGTGGATCAATGTGGTTTAGGAAAATAACACACATGCAATGACTCTAGTTGATCAATGTGGTTTAGGAAACGAACACACATGCAATGGCACCAGTGGATCAATGTGGTTTAGGAAAAGAACACACATGCAATGTCACCAATGGATCAATGTGTTTTATGAAAAGAACACACATGCAATGTAACTCGTGGATCAATGTGTATTAGGAAAAGAACACACGTGCAATGTCACTAGTGGATCAATGTGGGTTAGGAAAAGAATACACATGCAGTGTCACTAGTGGATCAATGTGGTTTCAGAAAAGAACACACATGCAATGTCACCAGGGGATCAGTGTGGTTTAGAAAAAGAACACACATGCAGTGACTCTAGTAGATCAATGTAGTTTAGGAAAATAACACACATGCATTGACTCAAGTGGATACATGAGGTTTAGATAAATAACACACATGCATTGACTCAAGTGGATACATGAGGTTTAGGAAAATAACACACATGCAATGTCACCAGTGGATCCATGTGGTTCAGGAAAATAACACACATGCATTGACTCTAGTGGATACATGTGGTTTAGGAAAAGAACACACATGCAATGCCACAAGTGGATCAATGTGGTTTAGGAAAATAACACACATGCAATTTCACCAGTGGATCCATGTGGTTTAGGAAAATAACACACATGCATTAAGTCTAGTGGATACATGTGGTTTAGGAAAAGAACACAAATGCAATGTCACCAGTGGATACATGTGGTTTAGGAATAGAACACACATGCAATGACTCTAGTGGATCAATGTGGTTTAGGAAAATAACACACATGCAATGACTCTAGTGGATCAACGTGGTTTAGGAAAAACAATACACATGCAATGGAATAAGTGGATCAATGTGGTTTAGGAAAAGAACACACGTGTAATGTCACCAGTGGATCCATGTGGTTTAGGAAAATAACATACATGCAATGACTCTAGTGGATCAATGTGGTTTAGGAAAACAACACACATGCAATGTCACCAGTGGATCAATGTGTATATGAAAAGAACACACATGCAATGACTCTAGTGGATCGATGTGGTTTAGTAAAAGAACGAACATGCAATGTCACTAGTGGATCAATGTGCTTTAGGAAAAGAACACACATGCAATGACTCTAGTAGATCAATGTAGTTTAGGAAAATAACACACATGCATTGACTCAAGTGGATACATGAGGTTTAGATAAATAACACACATGCATTGACTCAAGTGGATACATGAGGTTTAGGAAAATAACACACATGCAATGTCACCAGTGGATCCATGTGGTTCAGGAAAATAACACACATGCATTGACTCTAGTGGATACATGTGGTTTAGGAAAAGAACACACATGCAATGCCACAAGTGGATCAATGTGGTTTAGGAAAATAACACACATGCAATGGCTCTAGTGGATATATGTGGTTTAGGAAAAGAACACACATGCAGTGACTCTAGTGGATTAATGTGGTTTAGAAAAAGAACACACATGCAATGATTCTAGTGGATCCATGTGGTGTGGGAAAAGAACACACATGCAATGACTCTAGTGTCTCCATGTCGTTTAGAACAAGAACACCCATGCAATGTCACTAGTGGATCAATGTGCTTTAGGAAAAGAAAAACACATGAAATGTCACCTGTGAATCCATGTGGTTTAGGAAAAGAACACACATGCATTGACTCTAGTGGATACATGTGGTTTAGGAAAAGAACACACATGCAATGTCACAAGTGGATCAATGTGGTTTAGGAAAATAACACACATGCAATGACTCTAGTTGATCAATGTGGTTTACGAAACGAACACACATGCAATGGCACAAGTGGATCAATGTGGTTTAGGAAAAGAACACACATGCAATGTCACCAATGGATCCATGTGGTTTATGAAAAGAACACACATGCAATGTCACTCGTGGATCAATGTGGTTTAGGAAAAGAACACACGTGCAATGTCACTAGTGGATCAATGTGGGTTAGGAAAAGAATACACATGCAGTGTCACTAGTGGATCAATGTGGTTTCGGAAAAGAACACACATGCAATGTCACTAGGGGATCAGTGTGGTTTAGAAAAAGAACACACATGCAGTGACTCTAGTGGATCAATGTAGTTTAGGAAAATAACACACATGTAATTTCACTAGTGGATCCATGTGGTTTAGGAAAAGAACGCACATGCATTGACTCAAGTGGTTACATGATGTTTAGGAAAATAACACACATGCAATGTCACCAGTGGATCCATGTGGTTTAGGAAAATAACACACGTGCATTGACTATAGTGGATACATGTGGTTTAGGAAAAGAAGACACATGCAATGTCACAAGTGGATCAATGTGGTTTAGGAAAATAACATACATGCAATTTCACCAGTGGATCCATGTGGTTTAGGAAAATAACACACATGCATTAACTCTAGTGGATAAATGTGGTTTAGGAAAATAACACAAATGCATTGACTCTAGTGGATACATGTGGTTTAGGAATAGAACACACATGCAATGACTCTAGTGGAACAATGTAGTTTAGGAAAAGAACACACATGTAAGTTCACCAGTGGATCCATGTGGTTTAGGAAAAGAACACACATGCAATGTCTCTAGTGGATGAATGTGGTTTAGGAAAAGTACACACATGCAATGACTCCACTTGATCAATGTGGTTTAGGAAATGACCGCACATGTAGTGAATCTAGTGGATAAATGTGGTTTAGGAAAAGGACACAAATGCAATGACTCTAGTGGATCAATGTGGATTAGGAAAACAACACACATGCAATGTCACTAGTGGATCAATGTAGTTTCGAAAAAGAACACACATGCAATGACTCTAGTGGAACAATGTAGTTTCGGAAAAGAATACACATGCAATTTCACCAGTGGATCCATGTGGTTTAGGAAAATAACACACATGCACTAACTCTAGTGGATACATGTGGTTTAGGAAAAAGAACACAAATGCAATGTCACCAGTGGAATCATGTGGTTTAGGAAAATAACGCACATGCATTGACTCTAGTGGATACATGTGGTTTAGGAATAGAACACACATGCAATTACTCTAGTGGATCAATGTGGTTTAGGAAAATAACACACATGCAATGACACTAGTGGATCAATGTGGATTAGGAAAAGAACACACATGCAATGTCACCAGTGGACCAATGTAGTTTAGAAAAAGAACACACGTGCAATGACCCTAGTGGAACAATGTAGTTTAGGAAAAGAACACACATGCACTTTCAGTAGTGGATCCATGTGGTTTAGAAAAAGAACACACATGCAATGATTCTAGTGGATCCATGTGGTGTAGGAAAAGAACACACATGCAATGACTCTAGTGTCTCCATGTCGTCTAGAAAAAGAACACCCATGCAATGTCACTAGTGGATCAATGTTCTTTAGGAAAAGAAAACACAAGAAATGTCACCAGTGAATCCATGTGGTTTAGGAAAAGAACACACATGCATTGACTCTAGTGGATACATGTGGTTTAGGAAAAGAACACACATGCAATGTCACAAGTGGATCAATGTGGTTTAGGAAAATAACACACATGCAATGACTCTAGTGGATAAATGTGGTTTAGGAAAAACAACACACATGCAATGGCATCAGTGGATCAATGTGGTTTAGGAAAAGAACACACGTGCAATGTCACCAGTAGATCCATGTGGTTTAGGAAAATAACATACATGCAATCACTCTAGTGGATCAATGTGGTTTAGGAAAAGAACACACATGCAATGTCACCAGTGGATCAATCTGTATAGGAAAAGGACACACTTGCAATGACTCTAGTGGATCAATGTGGTTTAGTAAAAGAACGAACATGCAATGTCACTATTGGATCTATGTTCTTTAGGAAAAGAACACACATGCAATGACCCTAGTGGATATATGTGGTTTAGGAAAAGAACGCACATGCAGTGACTATAGTGGATTAATGTGGTTTAGAAAAAGAACACACATGCAATGATTCAAGTGGATCCATGTGGTTTAGGAAAAGAACACACATGCATTGACTCTAGTGGATACATGTGGTTTAGGAAAAGAACACACATGCAATGTCACAAGTGGATCAATGTGGTTTAGGAAAATAACACACATGCAATGACTCTAGTTGATCAATGTGGTTTAGGAAACGAACACACATGCAATGGCACTAGTGGATCAATGTGGTTTAGGAAAAGAACACACATGCAATGTCACCAATGGATCAATGTGTTTTATGAAAAGAACACACATGCAATGTAACTCGTGGATCAATGGGGATTAGGAAAAGAACACACGTGCAATGTCACTAGTGGATCAATGTGGGTTAGGAAAAGAATACACATGCAGTGTCACTAGTGGATCAATGTGGTTTCAGAAAAGAACACACATGCAATGTCACCAGGGGATCAGTGTGGTTTAGAAAAAGAACACACATGCAGTGACTCTAGTAGATCAATGTAGTTTAGGAAAATAACACATATGCATTGACTCAAGTGGATACATGAGGTTTAGATAAATAACACACATGCATTGACTCAAGTGGATACATGAGGTTTAGGAAAATAACACACATGCAATGTCACCAGTGGATCCATGTGGTTCAGGAAAATAACACACATGCATTGACTCTAGTGGATACATGTGGTTTAGGAAAAGAACACACATGCAATGCCACAAGTGGATCAATGTGGTTTAGGAAAATAACACACATGCAATTTCACCAGTGGATCCATGTGGTTTAGGAAAATAACACACATGCATTAAGTCTAGTGGATACATGTGGTTTAGGAAAAGAACACAAATGCAATGTCACCAGTGGATAAATGTGGTTTAGGAAAATAACACACATGCATTGACTCTAGTGGATACATGTGGTTTAGGAATAGAACACACATGCAATGACTCTAGTGGAACAATGTAGTTTAGGAAAAGAACACACATGTAAGTTCACCAGTGGATCCATGTGGTTTAGGAAAAGAACACACATGCAATGTCTCTAGTGGATGAGTGTGGTTTAGGAAAAGTACACACATGCAATGACTCCATTTCATCAATGTGGTTTAGGAAATGACCGGACATGTAGTGAATCTAGTGGATAAATGTGGTTTAGGAATAGGACATACATGCAATGACTCTAGTGGATCAATGTGGATTAGCAAAAAAACACACATGCAATGTCACTAGTGGATCAATGTAGTTTAGAAAAAGAACACACATTCAATGACTCTAGTGGAACAATGTAGTTTAGGAAAATAACACACATGCAATTTCACAAGTGAATCCATGTGGTTTAGGAAAAGAACAGAGATGCATTAACTCTAGTGGATACATGTGGTTTAGGAAAAGAACACACATGCATTGACTCAAGTGGATACATGTTGTTTAGGAAAATAACACACATGAAATGTCACCAGTGGATCCATGTGGTTTAGGAAAACAACAAACGTGCATTGACTCTAGTGGATACATGTGGTTTATGAAAAGAACACACATGCAATGTCACAAGTGGATCAATGTGGTTTAGGAAAATAACACTCATGCAATGACTCTAGTGGATCAATGTGGTTTAGGAAAATAACACACATGCATTGAGTCTAGTGGATACATGTGGTTTAGGAATAGAACACACATGCAATGACTCTAGTGGATCAATGTGGTTTAGGAAAATAACACACATGCAATGACTCTAGTGGATCAACGTGGTTTAGGAAAAACAATACACATGCAATGGAATAAGTGGATCAATGTGGTTTAGGAAAAGAACACACGTGTAATGTCACCAGTGGATCCATGTGGTTTAGGAAAATAACATACATGCAATGACTCTAGTGGATCAATGTGGTTTAGGAAAACAACACACATGCAATGTCACCAGTGGATCAATGTGTATATGAAAAGAACACACATGCAATTACTCTAGTGGATACATGTGGTTTAGTAAAAGAACGAACATGCAATGCCACAAGTGGATCAATGTGGTTTAGGAAAATAACACACATGCAATGGCTCTAGTGGATATATGTGGTTTAGGAAAAGAACACACATGCAGTGACTCTAGTGGATTAATGTGGTTTAGAAAAAGAACACACATGCAATGATTCTAGTGGATCCATGTGGTGTGGGAAAAGAACACACATGCAATGACTCTAGTGTCTCCATGTCGTTTAGAACAAGAACACCCATGCAATGTCACTAGTGGATCAATGTGCTTTAGGAAAAGAAAAACACATGAAATGTCACCTGTGAATCCATGTGGTTTAGGAAAAGAACACACATGCATTGACTCTAGTGGATACATGTGGTTTAGGAAAAGAACACACATGCAATGTCACAAGTGGATCAATGTGGTTTAGGAAAATAACACACATGCAATGACTCTAGTTGATCAATGTGGTTTACGAAACGAACACACATGCAATGGCACAAGTGGATCAATGTGGTTTAGGAAAAGAACACACATGCAATGTCACCAATGGATCCATGTGGTTTATGAAAAGAACACACATGCAATGTCACTCGTGGATCAATGTGGTTTAGGAAAAGAACACACGTGCAATGTCACTAGTGGATCAATGTGGGTTAGGAAAAGAATACACATGCAGTGTCACTAGTGGATCAATGTGGTTTCGGAAAAGAACACACATGCAATGTCACTAGGGGATCAGTGTGGTTTAGAAAAAGAACACACATGCAGTGACTCTAGTGGATCAATGTAGTTTAGGAAAATAACACACATGTAATTTCACTAGTGGATCCATGTGGTTTAGGAAAAGAACGCACATGCATTGACTCAAGTGGTTACATGATGTTTAGGAAAATAACACACATGCAATGTCACCAGTGGATCCATAGGAAAATAACACACGTGCATTGACTATAGTGGATACATGTGGTTTAGGAAAAGAAGACACATGCAATGTCACAAGTGGATCAATGTGGTTTAGGAAAATAACATACATGCAATTTCACCAGTGGATCCATGTGGTTTAGGAAAATAACACACATGCATTAACTCTAGTGGATAAATGTGGTTTAGGAAAATAACACAAATGCATTGACTCTAGTGGATACATGTGGTTTAGGAATAGAACACACATGCAATGACTCTAGTGGAACAATGTAGTTTAGGAAAAGAACACACATGTAAGTTCACCAGTGGATCCATGTGGTTTAGGAAAAGAACACACATGCAATGTCTCTAGTGGATGAATGTGGTTTAGGAAAAGTACACACATGCAATGACTCCACTTGATCAATGTGGTTTAGGAAATGACCGCACATGTAGTGAATCTAGTGGATAAATGTGGTTTAGGAAAAGGACACAAATGCAATGACTCTAGTGGATCAATGTGGATTAGGAAAACAACACACATGCAATGTCACTAGTGGATCAATGTAGTTTCGAAAAAGAACACACATGCAATGACTCTAGTGGAACAATGTAGTTTCGGAAAAGAATACACATGCAATTTCACCAGTGGATCCATGTGGTTTAGGAAAATAACACACATGCACTAACTCTAGTGGATACATGTGGTTTAGGAAAAAGAACACAAATGCAATGTCACCAGTGGAATCATGTGGTTTAGGAAAATAACGCACATGCATTGACTCTAGTGGATACATGTGGTTTAGGAATAGAACACACATGCAATTACTCTAGTGGATCAATGTGGTTTAGGAAAATAACACACATGCAATGACACTAGTGGATCAATGTGGATTAGGAAAAGAACACACATGCAATGTCACCAGTGGACCAATGTAGTTTAGAAAAAGAACACACGTGCAATGACCCTAGTGGAACAATGTAGTTTAGGAAAAGAACACACATGCACTTTCAGTAGTGGATCCATGTGGTTTAGAAAAAGAACACACATGCAATGATTCTAGTGGATCCATGTGGTGTAGGAAAAGAACACACATGCAATGACTCTAGTGTCTCCATGTCGTCTAGAAAAAGAACACCCATGCAATGTCACTAGTGGATCAATGTTCTTTAGGAAAAGAAAACACAAGAAATGTCACCAGTGAATCCATGTGGTTTAGGAAAAGAACACACATGCATTGACTCTAGTGGATACATGTGGTTTAGGAAAAGAACACACATGCAATGTCACAAGTGGATCAATGTGGTTTAGGAAAATAACACACATGCAATGACTCTAGTGGATAAATGTGGTTTAGGAAAAACAACACACATGCAATGGCATCAGTGGATCAATGTGGTTTAGGAAAAGAACACACGTGCAATGTCACCAGTAGATCCATGTGGTTTAGGAAAATAACATACATGCAATGACTCTAGTGGATCAATGTGGTTTAGGAAAAGAACACACATGCAATGTCACCAGTGGATCAATCTGTATAGGAAAAGGACACACTTGCAATGACTCTGGTGGATCAATGTGGTTTAGTAAAAGAACGAACATGCAATGTCACTAGTGGATCAATGTGCTTTAGGAAAAGAACACACATGCAATGACCCTAGTGGATATATGTGGTTTAGGAAAAGAACACACATGCAGTGACTATAGTGGATTAATGTGGTTTAGAAAAAGAACACACATGCAATGATTCTAGTGGATCCATGTGGTTTAGGAAAAGAACACACATGCATTGACTCTAGTGGATACATGTGGTTTAGGAAAAGAACACACATGCAATGTCACAAGTGGATCAATGTGGTTTAGGAAAATAACACACATGCAATGACTCTAGTTGATCAATGTGGTTTAGGAAACGAACACACATGCAATGGCACTAGTGGATCAATGTGGTTTAGGAAAAGAACACACATGCAATGTCACCAATGGATCAATGTGTTTTATGAAAAGAACACACATGCAATGTAACTCGTGGATCAATGGGGATTAGGAAAAGAACACACGTGCAATGTCACTAGTGGATCAATGTGGGTTAGGAAAAGAATACACATGCAGTGTCACTAGTGGATCAATGTGGTTTCAGAAAAGAACACACATGCAATGTCACCAGGGGATCAGTGTGGTTTAGAAAAAGAACACACATGCAGTGACTCTAGTAGATCAATGTAGTTTAGGAAAATAACACACATGCATTGACTCAAGTGGATACATGAGGTTTAGATAAATAACACACATGCATTGACTCAAGTGGATACATGAGGTTTAGGAAAATAACACACATGCAATGTCACCAGTGGATCCATGTGGTTCAGGAAAATAACACACATGCATTGACTCTAGTGGATACATGTGGTTTAGGAAAAGAACACACATGCAATGCCACAAGTGGATCAATGTGGTTTAGGAAAATAACACACATGCAATTTCACCAGTGGATCCATGTGGTTTAGGAAAATAACACACATGCATTAAGTCTAGTGGATACATGTGGTTTAGGAAAAGAACACAAATGCAATGTCACCAGTGGATAAATGTGGTTTAGGAAAATAACACACATGCATTGACTCTAGTGGATACATGTGGTTTAGGAATAGAACACACATGCAATGACTCTAGTGGAACAATGTAGTTTAGGAAAAGAACACACATGTAAGTTCACCAGTGGATCCATGTGGTTTAGGAAAAGAACACACATGCAATGTCTCTAGTGGATGAGTGTGGTTTAGGAAAAGTACACACATGCAATGACTCCATTTCATCAATGTGGTTTAGGAAATGACCGGACATGTAGTGAATCTAGTGGATAAATGTGGTTTAGGAATAGGACATACATGCAATGACTCTAGTGGATCAATGTGGATTAGCAAAAAAACACACATGCAATGTCACTAGTGGATCAATGTAGTTTAGAAAAAGAACACACATTCAATGACTCTAGTGGAACAATGTAGTTTAGGAAAATAACACACATGCAATTTCACAAGTGAATCCATGTGGTTTAGGAAAAGAACAGAGATGCATTAACTCTAGTGGATACATGTGGTTTAGGAAAAGAACACACATGCATTGACTCAAGTGGATACATGTTGTTTAGGAAAATAACACACATGAGATGTCACCAGTGGATCCATGTGGTTTAGGAAAACAACAAACGTGCATTGACTCTAGTGGATACATGTGGTTTATGAAAAGAACACACATGCAATGTCACAAGTGGATCAATGTGGTTTAGGAAAATAACACTCATGCAATGACTCTAGTGGATCAATGTGGTTTAGGAAAATAACACACATGCATTGAGTCTAGTGGATACATGTGGTTTAGGAATAGAACACACATGCAATGACTCTAGTGGATCAATGTGGTTTAGGAAAATAACACACATGCAATGACTCTAGTGGATCAACGTGGTTTAGGAAAAACAATACACATGCAATGGAATAAGTGGATCAATGTGGTTTAGGAAAAGAACACACGTGTAATGTCACCAGTGGATCCATGTGGTTTAGGAAAATAACATACATGCAATGACTCTAGTGGATCAATGTGGTTTAGGAAAACAACACACATGCAATGTCACCAGTGGATCAATGTGTATATGAAAAGAACACACATGCAATTACTCTAGTGGATCAATGTGGTTTAGTAAAAGAACGAACATGCAATGTAACTAGTGGATCAATGTGCTTTAGGAAAAGAACACACATGCAATGGCTCTAGTGGATATATGTGATTTAGGAAAAGAACACACATGCAGTGACTCTAGTGGATTAATGTGGTTTAGAAAAAGAACACACATGCAATGATTCTAGTGGATCCATGTGGTGTGGGAAAAGAACACACATGCAATGACTCTAGTGTCTCCATGTCGTTTAGAACAAGAACACCCATGCAATGTCACTAGTGGATCAATGTGCTTTAGGAAAAGAAAACACATGAAATGTCACCTGTGAATCCATGTGGTTTAGGAAAAGAACACACATGCATTGACTCTAGTGGATACATGTGGTTTAGGAAAAGAACACACATGCAATGTCACAAGTGGATCAATGTGGTTTAGGAAAATAACACACATGCAATGACTCTAGTTGATCAATGTGGTTTACGAAACGAACACACATGCAATGGCACAAGTGGATCAATGTGGTTTAGGAAAAGAACACACATGCAATGTCACCAATGGATCCATGTGGTTTATGAAAAGAACACACATGCAATGTCACTCGTGGATCAATGTGGTTTAGGAAAAGAACACACGTGCAATGTCACTAGTGGATCAATGTGGGTTAGGAAAAGAATACACATGCAGTGTCACTAGTGGATCAATGTGGTTTCGGAAAAGAACACACATGCAATGTCACTAGGGGATCAGTGTGGTTTAGAAAAAGAACACACATGCAGTGACTCTAGTGGATCAATGTAGTTTAGGAAAATAACACACATGTAATTTCACTAGTGGATCCATGTGGTTTAGGAAAAGAACGCACATGCATTGACTCAAGTGGTTACATGATGTTTAGGAAAATAACACACATGCAATGTCACCAGTGGATCCATGTGGTTTAGGAAAATAACACACGTGCATTGACTCTAGTGGATACATGTGGTTTAGGAAAAGAAGACACATGCAATGTCACAAGTGGATCAATGTGGTTTAGGAAAATAACATACATGCAATTTTACCAGTGGATCCATGTGGTTTAGGAAAATAACACACATGCATTAACTCTAGTGGATAAATGTGGTTTAGGAAAATAACACAAATGCATTGACTCTAGTGGATACATGTGGTTTAGGAATAGAACACACATGCAATGACTCTAGTGGAACAATGTAGTTTAGGAAAAGAACACACATGTAAGTTCACCAGTGGATCCATGTGGTTTAGGAAAAGAACACACATGCAATGTCTCTAGTGGATGAATGTGGTTTAGGAAAAGTACACACATGCAATGACTCCACTTGATCAATGTGGTTTAGGAGATGACCGCACATGTAGTGAATCTAGTGGATAAATGTGGTTTAGGAATAGGACACACATGCAATGACTCTAGTGGATCAATGTGGATTAGGAAAACAACACACATGCAATGTCACTAGTGGATCAATGTAGTTTCGAAAAAGAACACACATGCAATGACTCTAGTGGAACAATGTAGTTTTGGAAAAGAATACACATGCAATTTCACCAGTGGATCCATGTGGTTTAGGAAAATAACACACATGCACTAACTCTAGTGGATACATGTGGTTTAGGAAAAAGAACACAAATGCAATGTCACCAGTGGAATCATGTGGTTTAGGAAAATAACGCACATGCATTGACTCTAGTGGATACATGTGGTTTAGGAATAGAACACACATGCAATGACTCTAGTGGATCAATGTGGTTTAGGAAAATAACACACATGCAATGACACTAGTGGATCAATGTGGATTAGGAAAAGAACACACATGCAATGTCACCAGTGGACCAATGTAGTTTAGAAAAAGAACACACGTGCAATGACCCTAGTGGAACAATGTAGTTTAGGAAAAGAACACACATGCACTTTCAGTAGTGGATCCATGTGGTTTAGAAAAAGAACACACATGCAATGATTCTAGTGGATCCATGTGGTGTAGGAAAAGAACACACATGCAATGACTCTAGTGTCTCCATGTCGTCTAGAAAAAGAACACCCATGCAATGTCACTAGTGGATCAATGTTCTTTAGGAAAAGAAAACACAAGAAATGTCACCAGTGAATCCATGTGGTTTAGGAAAAGAACACACATGCATTGACTCTAGTGGATACATGTGGTTTAGGAAAAGAACACACATGCAATGTCACAAGTGGATCAATGTGGTTTAGGAAAATAACACACATGCAATGACTCTAGTGGATAAATGTGGTTTAGGAAAAACAACACACATGCAATGGCATCAGTGGATCAATGTGGTTTCGGAAAAGAACACACGTGCAATGTCACCAGTAGATCCATGTGGTTTAGGAAAATAACATACATGCAATGACTCTAGTGGATCAATGTGGTTTAGGAAAAGAACACACATGCAATGTCACCAGTGGATCAATCTGTATAGGAAAAGGACACACTTGCAATGACTCTGGTGGATCAATGTGGATTAGTAAAAGAACGAACATGCAATGTCACTAGTGGATCAATGTGCTTTAGGAAAAGAACACACATGCAATGACCCTAGTGGATATATGTGGTTTAGGAAAAGAACACACATGCAGTGACTATAGTGGATTAATGTGGTTTAGAAAAAGAACACACATGCAATGATTCTAGTGGATCCATGTGGTTTAGGAAAAGAACACACATGCATTGACTCTAGTGGATACATGTGGTTTAGGAAAAGAACACACATGCAATGTCACAAGTGGATCAATGTGGTTTAGGAAAATAACACACATGCAATGACTCTAGTTGATCAATGTGGTTTAGGAAACGAACACACATGCAATGGCACCAGTGGATCAATGTGGTTTAGGAAAAGAACACACATGCAATGTCACCAATGGATCAATGTGTTTTATGAAAAGAACACACATGCAATGTAACTCGTGGATCAATGGGGATTAGGAAAAGAACACACGTGCAATGTCACTAGTGGATCAATGTGGGTTAGGAAAAGAATACACATGCAGTGTCACTAGTGGATCAATGTGGTTTCAGAAAAGAACACACATGCAATGTCACCAGGGGATCAGTGTGGTTTAGAAAAATAACACACATGCAGTGACTCTAGTAGATCAATGTAGTTTAGGAAAATAACACACATGCATTGACTCAAGTGGATACATGAGGTTTAGATAAATAACACACATGCATTGACTCAAGTGGATACATGAGGTTTAGGAAAATAACACACATGCAATGTCACCAGTGGATCCATGTGGTTCAGGAAAATAACACACATGCATTGACTCTAGTGGATACATGTGGTTTAGGAAAAGAACACACATGCAATGCCACAAGTGGATCAATGTGGTTTAGGAAAATAACACACATGCAATTTCACCAGTGGATCCATGTGGTTTAGGAAAATAACACACATGCATTAAGTCTAGTGTATACATGTGGTTTAGGAAAAGAATACAAATGCAATGTCACCAGTGGATAAATGTGGTTTAGGAAAATAACACACATGCATTGACTCTAGTGGATACATGTGGTTTAGGAATAGAACACACATGCAATGACTCTAGTGGAACAATGTAGTTTAGGAAAAGAACACACATGTAAGTTCACCAGTGGATCCATGTGGTTTAGGAAAAGAACACACATGCAATGTCTCTAGTGGATGAGTGTGGTTTAGGAAAAGTACACACATGCAATGACTCCATTTGATCAATGTGGTTTAGGAAATGACCGGACATGTAGTGAATCTAGTGGATAAATGTGGTTTAGGAATAGGACACACATGCAATGACTCTAGTGGATCAATGTGGATTAGGAAAAAAACACACATGCAATGTCACTAGTGGATCAATGTAGTTTAGAAAAAGAACACACATTCAATGACTCTAGTGGAACAATGTAGTTTAGGAAAATAACACACATGCAATTTCACAAGTGAATCCATGTGGTTTAGGAAAAGAACAGAGATGCATTAACTCTAGTGGGTACATGTGGTTTAGGAAAAGAACACACATGCATTGACTCAAGTGGATACATGTTGTTTAGGAAAATAACACACATGAGATGTCACCAGTGGATCCATGTGGTTTAGGAAAACAACAAACGTGCATTGACTCTAGTGGATACATGTGGTTTATGAAAAGAACACACATGCAATGTCACAAGTGGATCAATGTGGTTTAGGAAAATAACACTCATGCAATGACTCTAGTGGATCAATGTGGTTTAGGAAAATAACACACATGCATTGAGTCTAGTGGATACATGTGGTTTAGGAATAGAACACACATGCAATGACTCTAGTGGATCGATGTGGTTTAGGAAAATAACACACATGCAATGACTCTAGTGGATCAACGTGGTTTAGGAAAAACAATACACATGCAATGGAATAAGTGGATCAATGTGGTTTAGGAAAAGAACACACATGTAATGTCACCAGTGGATCCATGTGGTTTAGGAAAATAACATACATGCAATGACTCTAGTGGATCAATGTGGTTTAGGAAAACAACACACATGCAATGTCACCAGTGGATCAATGTGTATATGAAAAGAACACACATGCAATGACTCTAGTGGATCAATGTGGTTTAGTAAAAGAACGAACATGCAATGTCACTAGTGGATCAATGTGCTTTAGGAAAAGAACACACATGCAATGGCTCTAGTGGATATATGTGGTTTAGGAAAAGAACACACATGCAATGTCACCAGTGGATCAATCTGTATAGGAAATGGACACACTTGCAATGACTCTAGTGGATCAATGTGGTTTAGTAAAAGAAAGAACATGCAATGTCACTAGTGGATCAATGTGCTTTAGGAAAAGAACACACATGCAATGACCCTAGTGGATATATGTGGTTTAGGAAAAGAACACACATGTAATTTCACTAGTGGATTAATGTGGTTTAGAAAAAGAACACACATGCAATGATTCTAGTGGATCCATGTGGTTTAGGAAAAGAACACACATGCATTGACTCTAGTGGATACATGTGGTTTAGGAAAAGAACACACATGCAATGTCACAAGTGGATCAATGTGGTTTAGGAAAATAACACACATGCAATGACTCTAGTTGATCAATGTGGTTTAGGAAACGAACACACATGCAATGGCACCAGTGGATCAATGTGGTTTAGGAAAAGAACACACATGCAATGTCACCAATGGATCAATGTGTTTTATGAAAAGAACACACATGCAATGTAACTCGTGGATCAATGGGGATTAGGAAAAGAACACACGTGCAATGTCACTAGTGGATCAATGTGGGTTAGGAAAAGAATACACATGCAGTGTCACTAGTGGATCAATGTGGTTTCAGAAAAGAACACACATGCAATGTCACCAGGGGATCAGTGTGGTTTAGAAAAATAACACACATGTAGTGACTCTAGTAGATCAATGTAGTTTAGGAAAATAACACACATGCATTGACTCAAGTGGATACATGAGGTTTAGATAAATAACACACATGCATTGACTCAAGTGGATACATGAGGTTTAGGAAAATAACACACATGCAATGTCACCAGTGGATCCATGTGGTTCAGGAAAATAACACACATGCATTGACTCTAGTGGATACATGTGGTTTAGGAAAAGAACACACATGCAATGCCACAAGTGGATCAATGTGGTTTAGGAAAATAACACACATGCAATTTCACCAGTGGATCCATGTGGTTTAGGAAAATAACACACATGCATTAAGTCTAGTGTATACATGTGGTTTAGGAAAAGAATACAAATGCAATGTCACCAGTGGATAAATGTGGTTTAGGAAAATAACACACATGCATTGACTCTAGTGGATACATGTGGTTTAGGAATAGAACACACATGCAATGACTCTAGTGGAACAATGTAGTTTAGGAAAAGAACACACATGTAAGTTCACTAGTGGATCCATGTGGTTTAGGAAAAGAACACACATGCAATGTCTCTAGTGGATGAGTGTGGTTTAGGAAAAGTACACACATGCAATGACTCCATTTGATCAATGTGGTTTAGGAAATGACCGGACATGTAGTGAATCTAGTGGATAAATGTGGTTTAGGAATAGGACACACATGCAATGACTCTAGTGGATCAATGTGGATTAGGAAAAAAACACACATGCAATGTCACTAGTGGATCAATGTAGTTTAGAAAAAGAACACACATTCAATGACTCTAGTGGAACAATGTAGTTTAGGAAAATAACACACATGCAATTTCACAAGTGAATCCATGTGGTTTAGGAAAAGAACAGAGATGCATTAACTCTAGTGGGTACATGTGGTTTAGGAAAAGAACACACATGCATTGACTCAAGTGGATACATGTTGTTTAGGAAAATAACACACATGAAATGTCACCAGTGGATCCATGTGGTTTAGGAAAACAACAAACGTGCATTGACTCTAGTGGATACATGTGGTTTATGAAAAGAACACACATGCAATGTCACAAGTGGATCAATGTGGTTTAGGAAAATAACACTCATGCAATGACTCTAGTGGATCAATGTGGTTTAGGAAAATAACACACATGCATTGAGTCTAGTGGATACATGTGGTTTAGGAATAGAACACACATGCAATGACTCTAGTGGATCGATGTGGTTTAGGAAAATAACACACATGCAATGACTCTAGTGGATCAACGTGGTTTAGGAAAAACAATACACATGCAATGGAATAAGTGGATCAATGTGGTTTAGGAAAAGAACACACATGTAATGTCACCAGTGGATCCATGTGGTTTAGGAAAATAACATACATGCAATGACTCTAGTGGATCAATGTGGTTTAGGAAAACAACACACATGCAATGTCACCAGTGGATCAATGTGTATATGAAAAGAACACACATGCAATGACTCTAGTGGATCAATGTGGTTTAGTAAAAGAACGAACATGCAATGTCACTAGTGGATCAATGTGCTTTAGGAAAAGAACACACATGCAATGGCTCTAGTGGATATATGTGGTTTAGGAAAAGAACACACACACAGTGACTCTAGTGGATTAATGTGGTTTAGAAAAAGAACACACATGCAATGATTCTAGTGGATCCATGTGGTGTGGGAAAAGAACACACATGCAATGACTCTAGTGTCTCCATGTCGTTTAGAACAAGAACACCCATGCAATGTCACTAGTGGATCAATGTGCTTTAGGAAAAGAAAACACATGAAATGTCACCTATGAATCCATGTGGTTTAGGAAAAGAACACACATGCATTGACTCTAGTGGATACATGTGGTTTAGGAAAAGAACACACATGCAATGTCACAAGTGGATCAATGTGGTTTAGGAAAATAACACACATGCAATGACTCTAGTTGATCAATGTGGTTTACGAAACGAACACACATGCAATGGCACAAGTGGATCAATGTGGTTTAGGAAAAGAACACACATGCAATGTCACCAAGGGGATCCATGTGGTTTATGAAAAGAACACACATGCAATGTCACTCGTGGATCAATGTGGTTTAGGAAAAGAACACACGTGCAATGTCACTAGTGGATCAATGTGGGTTAGGAAAAGAATACACATGCAGTGTCACTAGTGGATCAATGTGGTTTCGGAAAAGAACACACATGCAATGTCACTAGGGGATCAGTGTGGTTTAGAAAAAGAACACACATGCAGTGACTCTAGTGGATCAATGTAGTTTAGGAAAATAACACACATGTAATTTCACTAGTGGATCCATGTGGTTTAGGAAAAGAACGCACATGCATTGACTCAAGTGGTTACATGATGTATAGGAAAATAACACACATGCAATGTCACCAGTGGATCCATGTGGTTTAGGAAAATAACACACGTGCATTGACTCTAGTGGATACATGTGGTTTAGGAAAAGAACACACATGCAATGTCACAACTGGATCCATGTGGTTTAGGAAAATAACACACATGCACTAACTCTAGTGGATACATGTGGTTTAGGAAAAAGAACACAAATGCAATGTCACCAGTGGAATCATGTGGTTTAGGAAAATAACGCACATGCATTGACTCTAGTGGATACATGTGGTTTAGGAATAGAACACACATGCAATGACTCTAGTGGATCAATGTGGTTTAGGAAAATAACACACATGCAATGACACTAGTGGATCAATGTGGATTAGGAAAAGAACACACATGCAATGTCACCAGTGGACCAATGTAGTTTAGAAAAAGAACACACGTGCAATGACCCTAGTGGAACAATGTAGTTTAGGAAAAGAACACACATGCACTTTCAGTAGTGGATCCATGTGGTTTAGAAAAAGAACACACAAGCAATGATTCTAGTGGATCCATGTGGTGTAGGAAAAGAACACACATGCAATGACTCTAGTGTCTCCATGTCGTCTAGAAAAAGAACACCCATGCAATGTCACTAGTGGATCAATGTTCTTTAGGAAAAGAAAACACAAGAAATGTCACAAGTGGATCAATGTGGATTTGGAAAAGAACAGACATTCAATGTCACAAGTGGACCAATGTAGTTTAGAAAAAGAACACACATGCAATGACCCTAGTGGAACAATGTCGTTTAGGAAAAGAACACAGATGAAATGTCACCAGTGGATCCATGTGGTTTAGGAAAATAACACACATACAATTTCACTAGTGGATCCATGTGGTTTAGGAAAATAACACACATGCATTAACTCTAGTGGATACATGTGGTTTAGGAAAAGAACACACATGCAATATCACTCGTGGATCAATGTGGTTTAGGAAAAGAACACACGTGCATTGTCACTTCTAGATCAATGTGGGTTGGGAAAAGAATACACATGTAGTGTCACTAGTGGATCAATGTGGTTTTGGAAAAGAACACACATGCAATGTCACCAGTGGATCAGTGTGGTTTAGAAAAAGAACACACATGCAGTGACTCTAGTGGATCAATGTAGTTTAGGAAAATAACACACATGTAATTTCACCAGTGGAACCATGTGGTTTAGGAAAAGAACACACATGAAATTTCACTAGTGGATCCATGTGGTTTTGGAAAAGAACACACATGCATTGACTCAAGTGGATACATGAGGTTTAGGAAAATAACACACATGCAATGTCACCAGTGGATCCATGTGGTTTAGGGAAATAACACACATGCAGTGTCACAAGTGGATCAATGTGGTTTAGAAAAATAACACACATGCAATTTCACTAGTGGATCCATGTGGTTTAGGAAAATAACACACATGCATTAACTCTAGTGGATACATGTGGTTTAGGAAAAGAACACAAATGCAATGTCACCAGTGGATAAATGTGGTTTAGGAAAATAACACACATGCATTGACTCTAGTGGATAGATGTGGTTTAGGAAAATAACACACATGCAATGACTCTAGTGGATCAATGTGGTTTAGGAAAAGAACACACATGCAATGGCACCAGTGGATCATTGTGGTTTAGGAAAAGAACACACATGCAATGTCACCAGAGGATCCATGTGGTTTAGGAAAATAACATACATGCGATGACTCTAGTGGATCAATGTGGTTTAGGAAAAGAACACACATGCAATGTCACCAGTGGATCAATGTGTATAGGAAAAGAACACACATGCAATCACTCTAGTGGATCAATGTGGTTTAGTAAAAGAACGAACATGCAATGTCACTAGTGGATCAATGTGCTTTAGGAAAAGAACACACATGCAATGACTCTAGTGGATATATGTGGTTTAGGAAAAGAACACACATGGAGTGACTCTAGTGGATTAATGTGGTTTAGAAAAAGAACATACACGCAATAATTCTAGTGGATCCATGTGGTGTAGGAAAAGAACACACATGTAATGACTCTAGTGTCTCCATGTCGTTTAGAAAAAGAACACCCATGCAATGTCACTAGTGGATCAATGTGCTTTAGGAAAAGAAAACACATGAAATGTCACCTGTGAATCCATGTGGTTTAGGAAAAGAACACACATGCATTGACTCTAGTGGATACATGTGGTTTAGGAAAAGAACACACATGCAATGTCACAAGTGGATCGATGTGGTTTAGGAAAATAACACACATGCAATGACTCTAGTGGATCAATGTGGTTTAGGAAAAGAACACACATGCAATGGCACCAGTGGATCAATGTGGTTTAGGGAAAGAACACACATGCAATGTCACCAATGGATCCATGTGGTTTATGAATAGAACACACATGCAATATCACCCGTGGATCAATGTGGTTTAGGAAAAGAACACACGTGCATTGTCACTTCTAGATCAATGTGGGTTGGGAAAAGAATACACATGTAGTGTCACTAGTGGATCAATGTGGTTTTGGAAAAGAACACACATGCAATGTCACCAGTGGATCAGTGTGGTTTAGAAAAAGAACACACATGCAGTGACTCTAGTGGATCAATGTAGTTTAGGAAAATAACACACATGTAATTTCACCAGTGGAACCATGTGGTTTAGGAAAAGAACACACATGAAATTTCACTAGTGGATCCATGTGGTTTTGGAAAAGAACACACATGCATTGACTCAAGTGGATACATGAGGTTTAGGAAAATAACTCACATGCAATGTCACCAGTGGATCCATGTGGTTTACGAAAATAACACACATGCAGTGTCACAAGTGGATCAATGTGGTTTCGGAAAATAACACACATGCAATTTCACTAGTGGATCCATGTGGTTTAGGAAAATAACACACATGCATTAACTCTAGTGGATACATGTGGTTTAGGAAAAGAACACAAATGCAATGTCACCAGTGGATAAATGTGGTTTAGGAAAATAACACACATGCATTGACTCTAGTGGATAGATGTGGTTTAGGAAAATAACACACATGCAATGACTCTAGTGGATCAATGTGGTTTGGGAAAAGAACACACATGCAATGGCACCAGTGGATCATTGTGGTTTAGGAAAAGAACACACATGCAATTTCACTAGTGGATCCATGTGGTTTAGGAAAAGAACGCACATGCATTGACTCAAGTGGATACATGTGGTTTAGGAAAATAACACACATGAAATGTCACCATTAGATCCATGTGGTTTAGGAAAAAAACACACATGCATTGACTCTAGGTGATACATGTGGTTTAGGAAAAGAACACACATGCAATGTCACAAGTGGATCAATGTGGTGTAGGAAAATAACACACGTGCAATGACTCTAGTGGATAAATGTGGTTTAGGAAAAGAACACACATGCAATGGCACCAGTGGATCAATGTGGTTTAGGAAAAGAACACACATGCAATGTCACCAGTGGATCCATGTGGTTTAGGAAATTAACAAACGTGCGATGACTCTAGTGGATCAATGTGGTTTAGGAAAAGAACACACATGCAATGTCACCAGTGGATCAATGTGTATAGGAAAAGAACACACATGCAATTACTGTCGTCGGATTGATGACAAGTACGCCATGAGGCGGTCCTCGAGGCGTGCGGAAGAGAGGGGTGTGAGACGTACGGTGTTTTGGGACGGTGAGCACACAAGTTTACCCAGGTTCAAATCCGCTGGCTTTGGACGGATCCTACTCCTGCTAGCAATGCAGTAATACGGCAAAGCCGGAATATGGGTTATAAGGGTTCGCCTGTGCGAGTTGAGATTGTGATTGTAAGGGGTGCCCTAAAGGCTCTCCCTAGGACGGCTTGTATATATATCCGACCTAGGGTTTACAGGAGAGATCTATCCAGCTACGACTAAGAGTCAGTTACAGAGTACATCTTGAACTACAAGTAACACTATGGGCCTAAGTCGGTAAGTCTTCTGGGCCTTCTCGTAGCCGGACTGGACTCCGTTTCTTCTCCCTGTCTGGGTCGCCCGTGAAGGAAAGCTATAACCCGAAGTGGGCCACCCTGGTCAGTGAGGAACTATGAGGATACCTAAAAATTATATCCCCAACAGCAGCCCCCGGAAGTCTCGAAGATCCAACGTCGGATTCATCATTGTCTAGCTTGATCTTCGGCTTGCAGAATCTTGAAGGGTTCCTGAAACTTCAAAACAAAAATACGATCCGGGTCTTAAAAATAAGTCGGACCTATCAGTACGTTATTCAGATTTTCCAGCTTGATATTCAAACTAAGCCGGAACTTGGTCTCTGACGTCATCTTACACTAGTCATGGTCAAGTCACGTCATCTGACAAACATCCTGTCAGCACGACCATTGGTGGGTCCATCATTCGCGGAACCTAGGCGTCGTTTCAATGTGTACGTGGAGATCGAGGCGACGTAATCATCGCGTGGGTCCTTCCCAGTTCCTACCATGACGCGTGGCGGTTACACTGTGTCTTTTGCACGAATCTTGGCGCGGTTAGGTGGTTATAAGGGGTGAGGATTTCCTTTTCCTCATCTTCACCTATTCCCTTGCCGTTTCCTCTCCTCCACTTCTCCCCCACGGACAGAGCTCCTCTGCTTCCCAGATTCCCAGCGCCGCCCATCCAAGGTCACCAGCGCACCAGAGAAATGGCTTCATCTTCATCGTCTGGCTTGGCTGGCTTCACAGCGGTAGCGACGACGGCAGCGGCGGCGGAAAAAGAAAGCAACCGTGGGGTGTGGATCTCGTGTCTCCTCGACGACGAGAAGCTCTGCGGCATAGAGAATGAAGGGCTCCTCTGCACCGACGACTGGCGGAGCGGTTTCAGTGAAACCATCCCCAACCCGCACGCCGGCGAGCGGGTACACTTTGGCACCCACCTCGACAGAGGTTTGTCTTTCCCTCCCTCGGAATTCTTTGTCGAGGTGATAGATCATTATGGTGTTCAGCTTCAGCATCTTCCTCCCAACTCCATCTTAGAGATGAGCGCTTATGCGACTTTGTGTGAGGGATATATCGGCATTAGGCCGAGTCTCACTTTATTCTGTTTCTACTTTCATGTCCATAGAAACTCCATCACTGCCGGTAATACTTATATTACTGGCACTATTAGCCTTTCAGTTAGACACGAGCATACTTATCCTCGCATTTTAGGTAGTGAGTCGGTCAAACAATGGCCGGCCACTAACTTTTACCATAAGGATATTCCTGCTCTCGGCAAAGCTACTGCTTTGCCGGCTTCGAGGGAGCTGCCACGGCCCTAGCGTCTTGGGACGAGGCTCCTCCGGCTCTCAGTGACGATCTGATCCTCGCCAAGAGGCAGATCGAATAACTGATAAAACAAAAGGGCTTGCGAGGGTCTGACTTAGTCCAACCTTGGGTCGCACGTCGGATCCAGCCTCTCCAGCACCACGACGACCGTCTGATGCATTCCATGACAGCGTCGAAGAATGACTCCCTTCGCATCAGTCCTAAGGCTTTAAAGCCATAGGATTACATAAGCCAGATCAAATGGCTGATCAAGGAGCGGATTGAGTGAAAGATTTCGAACTTGTCTCTAGACATGCACATAGGGGAAGACCCTGTGGTGCCGGTAAGCTTTTAACAATAAACCCCTTTTTATGTGTCTCACCTTTAAGTTATTTCGCAATACTGAGATATTATCTTCTTTTCAGCTTGTCGACCTCCCCGAGTCGGAACTGGCTCCTATTGAGGGATATCCTCTGAAGTTTTCTTAGGAGGAGGAACTGGTTCCACTGCCGGACGTTGTACCCAGGAAGCGCAAGGCTCCGACAGTGGCTGTCGGCACAAAGGAAGTGCCAATCGTGAAGAGGTAACTTTCTACACAACTTCCGCCTTTGTACTTTACTTGTAATTTCTTCCGAGATGTAATGTTTTCTATTCTATCACATTCTCAGAGCTAAACAGCTCATCAAGGGCAAGGGGAAGGGAACTTCTTCGAAGCCTCTGCGGAAGACGAAGCTGACTATGGCTTCTCCTTCCATGGCTCCTCTGAGTCCTGCCCCTCAACCTTCCGTAACGCCGGTGATTACTCCATCGCCAGTTGTCGCAGAAGATCCGGCTCCCTCAACCGGGCCAGCGACCCTTGAGTCATAGACTGATGCCACCATGGGTGGCTCAGGTTTTGATAAGGGTGAACCCTCCTCGGGTAATGATCCCTCGGTAGAGACTTTCGCCGAAAACCTCCTGAATAATCCGGGACTTGCCAAATTTGTCTTGTCTCGGAAGTCTGTGGAGGAAATCCAGCTGCTGGCCCGACAATGCCTGGAGAGCCGAAATCTCTCTTCCGAAGAAGAAGCACAAGAAGCAGAGGACATCAAGTCCTCCAACCTTCTTGAACAAGTCCGCCTTCGCGACGAGGGACTAAGAGCTGGTGTGCTTCCACCACCTCCGGTTATTCCACTCACCCTCGCCGAGGTACCAAGGTGAATATGTGCCTGAGCAAGCTCACACATGAACATCATGTAAGTCGGAATTCCAACTCACGTTTTTCTTTATTGTACTTTATATCATATCCTCTAACCCCCAAGCATGAAGTTGGATATACAATCTGGGTTTATGTTTCCTTAGGATGCCAAAGCATGAACTAGTGTAGCCCCCAAGGCTCGGGCTGATATTAGCTACAATATTAGCCCGAGTCTTCAGTAGACTTCTGACTCTGGGTATTCTGACTTACAAAAAGTTAATTCATATAACCAGGATTTGTTGAAGAATGTCTGCAATAAGCGGAGAGAGATCAGAGCTCTCCGACTTAAGAATGCTGAGCTGACGGTTTCCAAGGATGAGGCCGAAGGTAAACATTCCGAGACTCACGCCTTGTTTTGTGTTTTCACAGTCGAATATTTTTTGTTGAACTATTGTTCCTTTTAACTTACAGCACTGATATAGCAGTCCCGTGCTATGATAGAAGAGGCCAAAAATCTGAAGACCTTGGTGGTGGAAAACAAGGATCTCCGCCGAGAGCTAGACCAGCTTAAGGAAGATCATGAGAAGAGCATAGCTCAAGTTCTCGAATCCTCCTCCATGGCCACCGTGGAGCGTGATCGCAAGATTACACTCCACGAGCAGAAAATTTCAGATCTCAACAACAAGCTTTGCAGAGAGAAGTACCTTTCCGAGGCACTCTGGGCTAAACTCCAGAGTGTTCAGGAAGAGAAGACAAAAGTTCATGACATCATCTTCGGTATGTTTCCATCTTTCTAACTTGTCTACATTCTTCGACTCTTTTGATGTCGTATTTGTGTCACCGTTTTGCATTATATGTATAGGACCTCTGAACTTGACGGACTCCACTTCTGCCGAGCCTCGCACCCACCGGCTTACCCAAGTCGGTGATCTACTTCATGACTTCCGCCAATCCATTGAGGATATTGGCGAAGCTCTCAAGGTTCCGGACATGCATAGCATGTCCAACTTTCAGGTGCGGGACAAAGCAAAGGAAATGCCGGAGCTCATCCAGGACTGGAACATGTCCTATGCGTGATCAGCAGCGCAGAACGCCCTCACAATGGTCATGAGCCACCATGGAAGCATGGAAATCTGGCAAGTGACCAGAGGGTACTGTAAGGTGGATGAAGACGGACAGGAGCAAGACATCAAGGCCATCATGGACTCCTGCACCGGATATGGGTTCCATGTAGCTGACTTAACCAGCTACGACACTCCCTTCTTCACCCGCGTGGACATGCCGCCTCCGCCTCTCAAAGAAGCATCTGAAGTTTCCGACGATGGCCAAACCATATCGGATTTGGACATATCGGATCGTTATCAGGGCGCGGCTGATGTGTCCAGCGAGCCGGCAGCTCCTACCTCCTCTCCTGCATCATAGATGATTAGAAACAATTGTATTATTCTGAAAAACATTATGGGTCTATAAATATGCAGTATGATACTTTTGCTAGTGCCAAGTTTTAATCTATTCAACACTTTTGGCTTAAATTTTGTGTGCCTAAAATGTTTACATAACCACTTATACTTTTTTTTGTCTATACTTATCGTTTATCTGGCTTTCCGCCTCGTCCCTTTCGTGAGCCGGCTAAACTTTCTGCACAGAAACTTTGCCGAGCAACGGAGCTCAATTGCTAAACCAGTTTAAACTCGGAAACAAAGCCGGCTTCTAGTACCAACAATTCACTACTCGTAAAATGCCTGCATCCGGCAATCAAACAAATAACCAAAGTATAGACTAGAGACTTTAGAGTTATACACGAAGGTAGCATTTTTAGAATCGAAAATCTAAACCAGAACAAACATGAGCATAAAGTACATTAAAGTATTTTGGTATTTTCGACTATGACATGATCATTCGGAAATAAGATGGTAAAAACTTCTTAGAAAAAACTTGAGGCAACCAAAACTTTTATTTCTCATAGAACATGTACATATGTATGGGATAAACTAAGAATAAAAGGGACGTAGCTGAGCAATATTCCATGGTCTGTCTAACTCATCCGAATTTGTACTACCTCCAGCTCTCTTTCTCTTCTTATTAGCAGGTCTTTCTTTGACTAGCCTCATATCAGTTAAGTAGTACGAACCATTGTGCAATAGTCGACTAACTAAAAAGGGCCCTTCTCATACTAGGGAAGTTTGTGCTTTCTTTGTTGCACAAGCCAGAGAACCAAATCGCCTTTATTGAAAGATCTGTTTCTGACTCTTTGACTATGATACTTGCGTAACTTCTGCTGATAAGCTGTTGATCTCATTTCAGCAACGACGCGAACTTCTTTGACTAAGTCGAGATCATTTTGTCGAGAAATCTCAGCATCCTCTTCTATATACGCGACCAATTTAGGAGAAGTGTGAATCAAATCAGTAGGAAGAACTGCTTCTGCGCCATAGACCAAGAAGAAAGGTGTGTATCCGGTTGACCTGTTCAGAGTTGTTCGTAAACTCCATATTACAGAGGGTAATTCCTCTGCCCAAGCCCCCGCAGCATGTCGTAGTGGTGCTTCGTGTCTTGGTTTTAGTCCCTGTAGGGTTAAACCATTTGCTCTTTCGACTTGTCCATTAGCCTGTGGATGTGCGACTGACGCAATGTCAAGCCGTATATTTTGTTCGTTGCAGAATTCGGCCAATTCTCCCATAGAGAAATTACTCCCGTTGTCCGTGATAATACTATGCGGATAACCATACCGGATTATGACATCCTCGACAAATCTTTTGGCGTTTGCTCCATCACAACTAGTGACGGGTTTAGCCTCAATCCATTTGGTGAATTTATCCACCATCACTAAGAGGTGAGTAAATCCACTTGGAGCCCGTCTAAACGGTCCTACCATGTCAAGCCCCCAGACCGCGAAAGACCATGTTATAGGTATTGTTCACAGCTGATCAGCCGGAACATAAGCTTGTTTGGCGTACTTTTGGCAGCCCTTGGACGTCTTGACCAGCCGATCGGCATCTGCCTTGGCTTTAAGCCAGAAAAAACCGTGTCTAAAAGATTTTTCCACTAAAGATTTGGCTACAGCATGGTGACCACACTCGCCTTCGTGGATTTCTCTTAAGATTTCCACTCCTTCTTCCAGAGATACACATCTCTGAAAAACCCCAGACACACTCCACTTATAGAGCTCACCTTTAACTATACTATAGGCTTTCTCTCGTTGGATAATCTGTCGGCTCAGAACCTCATCTCCGGGTAATTTGCCATCTACCAAATAATCAAGGTAGGGTTGAGTCCAGCTGGGAATTACAGCCAGAACTGTTATTAGGGGTGAGTCGGATTTGGTCTGATATTCCTCATCCACTCCCTTTATTGAGGAAACTTTGAGGTGCTCTAAAAAAGCGCCATACGGGACCTCTTTCTGTGCAGAGCCTATCCGAGATAGTGCATCTGCTTCCTCATTTTCTGCTCGAGGGATGTGTTGAACCTCAAACCCTTCGAACTATTTGGATAAATCATCCACGACAGCTTTATATGCTGCCATGTGCTTATTTACATTACAAATATCTAACACTTGCTGAGCAACAAGATCTGAATCTCTGTAACACATCAAACGTCGGATGCCTATATCCTTAGCAATCTGGATTCCATGTAGCAGTGCTTCATACTCGGCAATATTATTTGTCACTGTGAAGTGGATCTGCAACACATATAGATGTTTATCTCCTTGGGGTGATTTGAGCACCACGCTAGCCCCAGAGCCCGCGCGAGCCTTAGACCCATCAAAATATAAGGTCCAATATTTCGACTCAGGTAGGGTCATATTCTCCTTCGTCTCTGTCCAATCACCAACAAAGTCGGCAAGGATTTGGGATTTGATTGTTGTTCGAGGTTTGTACTCAATATCGAAAGCTGAGAGCTCTATGCCCCATTTGGCGACGCGTCCTGTGGCATCACTGTTGTTGATTATATCTCTCTTGGGAGTTGTGCTCACCACGGTAATTGGATGCTCCTAAAAATAATGTCATAGCTTACGAGATGCTAAGAACACACCATAAGCTAGCTTTTGATAGTGCGGGTACCGCTGTTTCGATTCTGTCAGGACCTCGCTGACAAAGTAAGTTGGACGCTGCACCAAGTGTTCATGATTTTCCTCCGGTCTCTCCACTCCCATAACGATACTGACGACTTTGTTTGTCGTAGAAAGATAGAGCAACATCAGTTCCTGTGGTTTCGGTGCAGCAAGAATAGGAGCAGATGAGAGTACTTTCTTCGGGTCTTGTAGTGCAGCTTAAGCTTCATCGGTCCACACGAAATCCTTGGTCTTTTTCAGGAGTTTGTATAATGGTGCGGCTCTTTCACTGAGCCGGCTTATAAACCGACTGACTACAACGATGCAACCAGTTAGTCTTTGTACGTCCTTCAGGCGAGTTGGCCTGGAAATATTGAGTATAGCCTTGATTTTGTCTCGGTTCACCTCTATGCCTCTTTGTGACACGATGAAACCTAACAATTTTCTGGCCGGAATTCCAAAGAAGCATTTCTTCGGATTAAGCATTATGTTGTATTTTCATAGATTGGCGAACGTTTTCTCCAAGTCGGAAATCAATGTTTCCTTCTTTTTGGACATCACCGCAATATCATCCACATATGCATGTACATTGCATCCGAGTTGGTCGTGGAGGCAACACTGCATTGTGCGCTGGTACGTAGCTCCTGCGTTCTTCAGCCCAAAGGGCATCGTAACAAAACAGAAGGTTCCGAAGGGGGTTATGGATGAAGTTTTGACTTTGTCAGATTCCTTCATCCGGATTTGGTGATACCCAGAATATGCGTCGAGAAACAGAGGAGTTTCGAGCCTGCCGTAGAATCGATAACTTGATCAATCCTAGGCAGAGCAAACGGATCTTTGGGACAAGCTTTGTTCAAGGTGGTATAATAAACACACATCCTTAAATCAGTGGTGTGCTTTTTAGGGAACATTACAGGATTGGCCGACCACTCAGTGTAGATGACCTCTTCTATGAATCTGGCTAACTCGAGCCGTGCTAGTTCCTTAGCTATTGCCTGACGCTTTTCATCACCGAAAATTCGTAAGGACTGTTTGACGGGTTAGTGTTTGGGTTTACATTTAAAGAGTGCTCAGCAAGTTCCCTAGGTACTCTGGTCATGTCAGATGGCTGCCATGCGAAGATATCTTGATTTGCTTTGAGGAACTTGACGAGCGCGCCTTCCTATGTGCTATCTAGGCCTACGCCTATCTCGGTCACCTTGGAGGGGTCATCATCCTTCAACAGCGTCTTCTTCGTCTCTTCTGATGCATTGAACTCCGGATTCGGCTTTGTCACCTCCTTCTTCGTTGCGGGCATCTCGGACGGATCTATGCTCTTCTTGATCTCCTGGCACTCCTGGGCGTGCAACACGGCTTCAGCAAAGGCGGCATTTCCATCCTCGCACTCTCGCGCTTTCTTTGGGTCTCCCTGATAGTGATCACGCTGTTGGGACCTGGAATTTTCACCATATTGTAAATGTAACACGGACGATCCATAAAATCGCAGTAAGCCGGATGTCCGAATATAGCGTGGTACGCGCTCTTGAATGGGACCACTTCGAAGGAAAGTGCCTCCGTCCGGTAGTTCTTTGGAGTTCCAAAGGTAACATCCAAAGTGATTTCTCCGCGGGAATTTGCTTGTCTTCCTGGGACAACCCCGTTAAAGATCATAGAGCTGTGGTTCAGCTGGGTCTCCGAGATCTTCATCCGGCGTAGCGTTTCGACATACAGAATATTAATACTGCTGCCACCGTCCATGAGAGTCTTGGAGAAACCATAACCGTCAATAAGTGGATTGACGATTAAGGCGTATTTTCCTTGCCTGTGAAACTTAGGCGGATGATCAGCGCGGTCAAATGTCCAAGAATTGGAGGACAGCTAGAACTGTTGCATTGAGCTCATGTAGCACTGCCTTTTTGACCTTCGCTGGTTGAGATCCGAGGAAGGTGACATAAGTGTCTTTCTTGGTCGGAAATTTTTTCTTCCCTTCCAGCTTGGGATTTGAAGCATTGGCTTCCTCCATGTCGGAATCTTCCTTGGTCTCTTTATATTTTTCGGGATTCTTCTTTCCCTTCTTCCTCTTAGCTTTGTAGCTAGCAGTGTCATCTCTTTTAATGTCGTCATTGAAACGACACTCGGTGTTTGTGTGGGACGAGCCCCCATTGGCGTCTAAGTGATGCACACACGGGTTATTGGCAATGTCAGCCCAAGAGTAGGTTTTTTCGGGTTGCTGGTTTCCTCTACCCTGGACTCTTGATGTCCCACGACCGCGGCCGCGGCCACCGCCACGTCCTCCTCGTCCTCCAGAACCAAAAGTAGCAGTGACCACTACCGTTTCCGTGTTGGGTTTCTCTTCCGAGGTATTCTTGTGCTTCTGAGCTTGTTGCTTTGGTTGTTTTGCCGACTATGGCACAGCTAGGGCGTTGAGTAATCCCTCTGCATCGTCGTGAGCATCTCCATACTTGCTCGCTGTTTCTATCATCTCTCCCAAATCAGTGACCTTGTCACACTTCAAACGATGACATAGTAAACCAATTGGGAGACCTGCAATGAAAGCTTCAATCGCAGTTTGGTCATTTACTCCTTCACAGGAGTTCTTGGTGTCGATCCATCGTCCGAGATAATCCCGGCAAGTTTCTCCGGCTTTCTGGGTGCAACGCTGTAGGTCTCCTACCGTACAGGGCCTCCGGTATGTGCCTTCGAAATTCCGAAAAAACGCACTTTGCATGTCATACCAGTTGTGGATGGTATTCTCTGGAAGTTCATTGAGCCATGATCGTGCCATCTTCCGCAACATGAGTGGGAGATATCGAGTTGCAACCAGGCTATTTCCGCCTTTTGCGATGCAGCAAGCTTGGAAGAAATCCCGTAGCCAAGTATCTAGCCGAGCTATATCGTCGTAGGCTTGAATATGTCTTGAGATAGCAAATCCTTCCGGGAATCATGTAGCTCTTATGCATGGTCTGAAGCACTTTGGTACCACGTATATGTCATCATTTTCATAGCGCCACGCTTCTATATTGGAGTTGATCCTATGCCTTACGTCATTTAGGGATAGAGATTGTCCCGAGTGTCGGCTGTGGCTGTGGTGCCTGGGAGCCGGACTTCAGCTTCTCCCACCACCTCCTCCACCACGACGCCCTCCTTGGCCTCCTTGGGAGCCGTTGTGATGGCTACTTGGCGGACAGGGTGGAGCAGCTGGGTTATTTCCGGCTGATCGCCGACCTCCATCCGAAGCGTCATTATTCCGGTTCTGGGGAGGGTCTTCATTGTGACGAGCCCTCTGCAGGCTTGTCTCGGCACGGTGTCCGTCGTTCCTTCGTCCATCATCCGGACGGCTTGCATGTCTAGGAGGTGGCATTCTTTGTCGGTCCTCCTCCCGACGTTTCTCTTTATCTTCTTCCCTGCGGTCTTTCGACTCTCGCTGGGGAGGGTTCCTTGGATTCAGTGTAGCAATTGCCTCTTGCTCTGCAACTGGGTTAACGTTACGCCAGTCACGAGCAACTTTGTGGTGCTGTCCTGAAGATCCGGTTCTTGAGTGGTTATCTTCCCGATGGTCGGAACGATGTTGCTGTTCCGGAACGTGTTGGGGTCTTACGTCCGCCCATGCCGGATCTGTGCCACATTGGTCAGAATCTGAGAGCAGTTTTTGACTTCCGGACAGGGCGACCTTTTGCTGCTCTAGTCCTTTGTTGAGTAGTTTGATTCCCAACCAGATCTGCTCCGGGCCTGGATTAGCCGATATGATTTCCCGATCTGCAACAGTGTTCTGTACTAGCGTTGGATACACCCAATCCCCATTGCTGTCGGGTCGAGGCATCCAAAGTTCTCCTCCGAAAAGGACTCTGTGAATCTACAGAAATTGGTTGTCATCAGTATGACGTTTCCTGGTCTTCCGGTGTTGCCTAGAGTTGTATTTCTCCACAGATGCCATGCGTTTCTGTTCCTCCTCAATGTTTTTAGCTTCATCGAGGAGTAGTTGACGACGCGCTTCTAGGCCCTGTTTCCTCTCGTCCAGCTCTTCAGCAGTAAGTTCTGCAGCTGTAGGAATAGGTGTGATTATTGCATCACCGATGAGTTTACGCGCACCTTCAGTGATCACGTGTCCATCCACCGACTCTTCTTTTTTGGGCTCGTCTGGGATGAGCACTCCATCCGAGTCTTCTTCGTATTCCTCAGCAATCACCTCCTCTGCCGGAGGGTCTTTTGCCGGGGTCTTGTTCTTCTTCTTTGCCTTCTTGGCACCACCGGTAGCAAAGACGGCGTTGGGACCATTTCCCGGAGTCAAGCTCTGATCGGTACTTTCGGACATCTGGACCTCGGGATTATCTCCGATTTCCATCTCATCCTCCGCTTTGGGAGAGTGTTCCTCGGAACCTTCATCCATGGCTTCTCCTTCCTCTGCAGCTTTGGAGTTATACTCCTTTTCATATTTAGCGGAGAACTTTCGGAAATCTGCTGACATCATCGATTCATCCGAGGATGTGGGTGATGACCCACATGTATAGGGGGTGTATCGCAGTATTTTCAATAAGTAAGAGTGTCGAACCCAACTAGGAGCAGAAGGTGCTGGCTAGTGGTATGGATCAGGAATTATCTGCAAATACTTAGCAAACGGATTTTTAGGGGTTTTCGATAAAGCAAGTAAACAAAGTACGAGTAAATAAAATATAGTAGGAATAAATGCAACAAGTGGCCCAATCCTTTATGCAGCTAAGGACAAGCCGGTTGTATTACTTAAGATGACCAAACGTTCTCGAGGACACATGGGAAGACTGTCAAGTGCTTTCGCTTCATATAGTTGATTAATCTTCTTTAGCTTGCTAAGTGTTGTGTGGGTGAACCTGTTCTAATGTACCGCCCCATCCAAGACTAATACATACTTGTGATTATACCCCTTGCAAACATCCGTAAGTACAAGAAAGTAATTAAGCTAGAAACCTAACCACAACTTTAAACTCTAAGACCCTTACGTCCCTTGTGCAATGGTCTCCTAACGGGGGTTCATGTTTCTGTCACTCCGACAACCCCTACGATTAGTAGCCAAATACACAATGCATTCCCCTAGGCCCATGTAGGTGAAGTGTCATGTAGTCGACATTCACATGACACCACTAGAAGAAGTACACCACAACTTAAATAACAAACTATTGAATCTTTCTCAACACAACTCCACTACTAACAACATGACTTCTCACATGTCCCCAAGAACAAAACGAACTACTCACAAGACATCATATGGATCATTATCAGAGATGGAATAATGATGTATAAGAATCTAAACATAAACAATAATTCAATGGTTCACTCAATAGCATCAACTACAAAGAGTAATCAACGCCGGGAAAGTTTCCCCTATGAACTAATGCAAGATTCAACTCAATTGTTAAAGCAATATGGAGATGGTGATGAGGGTGCTGATGGTGGTGATGATGATGATGATCCCGATGAAGTCCAGCTTGATGGTGACGATCTCCCCTCTCCGGGAAGGAATTCCCCTAGCAGAAATCTATCTGCCGGAGAGATCTTTCTCTCTCGGTGTTTTCCGCCCCGCAGAGGCGGTGGAATATTTTTTTGGTCGCTCCCCAAGTCTTAGGGTTTCGGGAGGATGATATACGCCAGAGGGGTGAGCCAGAGGTGGGCTAGGGCCGCCACACCACCTACTGGCGCGGCCTAGGGCTGCCCGTGCCAGGGGGTGGTGTGGGCCCCCTTTGGCCCATCTCCACTCCGTATTCGGGCATCCTTAGTCTTCTGGAAAAATAGGATTTTCCGTATATTTTCCTGTATTTTCTGATCTTCGCGAATTTTGCCTCCAAACAACACCTTTTCCATCAGAATCCTGACTATAGCGGTCCATGCTCAAAAAGTCATCAACCATGCAAAACAGATGAAATAACATAAGTATCACCTCTCAATACGAAATATATCAATGAATAATAGTGAATTAAGACATAGAATAGTGATGCAAAATGGATGTATCAACGGGTACGTCGGTGTTTGTTCCAATCGCCTCTAGCACAGAGTCGGTGTTGTCTCCAGCATCGGTGTAACATCCCAATTTCAGCAACCCGGATTAGTTGTGCAGAATGCAAAAATCAGGGGGAACAAAAACTTTTTCTTGTTTAATGCTGAAGTGTTTGCTTGTTGCTTGGATATGCTTATGCATATGAATGTGTATTAGATGATATACTCCTTACCTTAACACCAGTTGACAAAAGCTACTTTCCAAAACAGTCTTGGCTTAATTCCCATATTCTCAAATGTTCTGGCATTCCAAAACCTGAGCCAAGATGCTTATGTAACAAAAACTATTTTAGTAGCTTCTATTGACAAAACTATTGAGAGTTATATAGTATAATCTCCTTATGTTTTCAAGATAGAACCTTCAACTACTCTTACCCCTAGGATCTCCAAAACCTTTTTGTAAGATTTTGAATTCTACCCTTGGTAGAGATACCAAGAGATCCTCATCCTTTTCAAAATCCAACCTATTCAAAATACCCATCCTAAGCTTGGTGGTAACCCTAATAGTAATTGAATTGTTTGTAAGATGAGTTACCTTGATCTACAGCTTGAATTGTTTGCTTAGAAGTAGTATGAGATACTCTAGGATCTCATCAGTAGGATCAAGAGGTCTCCAAATCATCACTCCCTAAGGAAGAATACAAACCTGGATCGGATCTCTAGCCACCAGATGATCCTCTAAGACCCTTAACCAAATCAATTCCGAAGATATCCCTTCTAGAAGCTTCCAAGGCAATGAAGACCAATCCCAAGCAAGGATACTTTCTACTCAATCTACTCTTTAACCAAATTCACTTGATGATGCTTTGGGTACCTTGCAACCCATCAAAAACATCCCATCCCATGCTCTAGTCAAAAACCTCAAATCTGCCAAAAATTTGACTAAGTCTGGAAAACTATTTCCAACATCACCTTTTTGAATGCCTCCCTTCCTCACCCCTTGTGCATTTTTGGAAATGCATCTGAACCATCTTGTTAACCATCCTAAGGACTACCAAGTCCCACTCTTGCACTTGGTTAGAGAATCCTCCAACCCACTTGTTCTTGATGGTTTTGCAGGCAAGAAATTAACTTTTCCTGCAAATCTAGTCAACATGCCTACTTTGGTATAAGCTCACACCACCATCCCACCTTATATGGACCAACTCTTTGCATGGTTGTGTTCTACTAATATAGGTCTATCAATACCTACTTCACGTGTTCCAAGTGGATCCTTGTGCTGCTTAAGCCCATAAGGTTTTGAAGGCTAGTTGATAATCTGCTTTGGCAGGCTTATTTTATTCAAAGTTTGAAAGCCTGTCTTGGTGAGCTCAAGTAGGATCAAGCTCAAACCTCTACACCATTGCTATCTACATCACTTGGTCTCTCCATCCATATATCCCATGCCTCAAGGGTAGCTCTGAGCTCCAAGATACAACCCTGATGTGATGGTATGAAATTAACATCACCCTACATCTTTAATCCAAGGTATTCCACCAAAATCAACTTGGATTCTCCAATCCCAAGGATGCAATTGCTTGCTACACCTTTTATACATCATCTACCTTGATCATCAAAATTTATCAAAGATTATCCATAATTATTATGGCTCCAAATCTAATTAATCTTTTTAATAGTCAAAATCTCCAAAACTCCTTTCATAAAGGAAAGTTTGGATTTTGCCATAACACCTCTCCAAATTTTGACTCAATTGAGTCCTATATGTCTTACCCTAACTTCCCAACTCAAAAATAAATATTTATGAGATCCTTTATTATTTATTTTTGCCTATTTTCTTAAATGGAAGAAACAAGAAATAATTGTCTGAAAATACTTTTCCTTCCCAATAAATTCCAAGAAAATTCCCCAATCTGTGCCTTGGTATCTAGGACCATCTCACATAAAAATCCAACAAAGTACAATGTAAAAATATCAAATGAGCTCCAATACTTCACTTCTTCAGTTTTTGAACAAATGGATTTAAGAGGACTTATAAGTCATGGAAAAATCTCAAATAATTCCTAGAGGGGTATCCCAACCCCCTTTATCTACCATCATCTTTAGTCCATCTTCCCTAAACCAAAAATTGAGACTTCCATCATGATCATCTACATTTGCCAATATTGTCTACTTCCAAGATGTTGATCAACATCAAGTCAAAACCCCTCAAGCCTTCCACAGCAAGCCTCCACTACACCAGCACACCCCTCTGGTCGAGTTGCACTGTAGATAAGCTATTGTAGCATCCCCTCTCCCCTTGTCCCATGTGCTTGGATGTGAGGAGGAGAGAGTTAAGGACAAGCATGGCCAATCAGCTTGCAGCAGCTCTCCTACCTCTCCTATGCCCTTAGCACACACCAGAATACCACTCCACCGCCCCTAGAAAACCCTCGCCTGGTTTCACACCTTCCCTCTTCCCCCTCATAGACCATGTCCATGATGCACCCTACTCTATCGGGTTTTAAGGCTAGAGGCCACCCCCGCTTCTCATTCCACTCTCATTTTCCCCCTCTCCCTCCCCCTGAACACCTCCCAACACCCCTCCCTATCCTCTGCTCAGACCTAGCCGGAACAGGGAGGAGAAGGCCTCCCGGCCGTTTTTAAGGAACCGCTCGGGTGCCCTCTCTGCTACTCCTCTCTCCCTTCATGCTACTCCATCGAGATCCCCTCAACCTCCTGATTCTAACTATGCCTTCTCTCTGCTCAGGAACCCCCAGAGCAACATCGTCGGTGAACCTTCGAGCCACCCGACGGTCGTCCTCGTGCGCGAGAACTTCCCCGATGGCTAACCTGCCCGTGCTGACCCTTATCCTGATCGTCGTCTTGTATCGTGTCGCCTTCCCGTCTCCCCTTCATCATGCATGCACCCCCGAGGCTGCTCCGGCGAGCAACGAAGCAAGCTCCGCCGGGCGCGCTTGGCGAGTGAGGTCCCGGCATCGAGGCGCACCTTGCCGCCCATCATTGGGACCGCCGTCGAGCATCGTAATACATTGCAAATGTATCTATAATTTTTGATGCTCCATGCTTGGTTTTATCCACTTTCTTGTGTTTTGTCCACACTTTGGTGTACTTTTCATATGATTTCTTGGACTAACCTATTAACAAGAGCCACAGTGCCAGATGCCTGTTTTCTGCTGTTTTTGGTTCAAGGAAAGTCAGAAAATGAATATTCTCGGAATTGGACAGGACAAAAGCCAAAGTGCCTATTTTTCTAGAAGACTCCAGGAGCCAGAATACGATACGGAGGAGGGCCAGGGGCTGGCCACACCCCCCCAGGCGCGGGCTGGGCCTGGCCACGCCAGGGCATGGTGTGGTGGCCCCAGGCACCCCCTCGGTCTCCCTCTTCGCCTATAAGAAGCCTTCTGACCTAAAAACTCTGGGGGGTTCGACGTATTTCCATGAAAAGTTCCGCTACACCGCCGCCACCGAAGGGGAGATTCGGGGGACAGAAAGTCTCTGTTCCGGCACCCTGCCGGGACGGGGAAGTGCCCCCGGAGCCATCTCCATCGATCTCCACCATCATCTCCATCGACCATCCATGTTTCCTCCATATACGAGTGAGTAATCCCCCATTGTAGTCTATGGGGATGGTAGGGATTGGATGAGATCGTTCATCTAATGGCATCAGATTGTTAGGGCATGGTGCCTAGTATCTTTTATTAGTGCTTTATGACTTTGTTGCGACTTGTTGTGCTTAATGCTTGTCACTAGGGCCCGAGTGCCATGATTTCAGATCTGAACTTATTATTGATTCATTATGATAGTATTGTTCTTGGTCTTACCTATAAGTTGTATACACACGCCGTTGTCCGGAACCTATGGTCCCGAAGTGACAGAAATCGGGGTAGCCGGAAGGGAAAGGCTTTGATGTGAGGATCACATGTGTTTACGGAGTGTTAATGCTTTGCTCCGGTGCTTTATTAAAAGGAGCACCTTAATTGCCAGTAGTTCCCTACAGGCCCTACTGCAAACGGGCTGGCAGGACAAAAGATGTTGTGCAAGTTCTCATTGTGAGCACGTATGACTATATATGGAACACATGCCTATGATTGTCTTGTACTTTGATGCTTTATCTTATTTATATGCAATTGCCCTATGTTCTGATTGCTATGTGAATTGTCTTATCCATGCAACGCCCATCCATCCATCCCTATGCCTACCGCACTCCAATCCCACTGTTTACTGCTTTTGTTACTACTGTCTTTGCTTTACTACTGCTGTTACTTTGCTTTTCCTACTATAAAACTGTTGCTACTGATAAACTGCTGTGAGCAAGATTGTTTCCAGGTACAGCTGAATTGACAACTTAGTTGTTAAGGCTGATAAATATTCTTTGGCTCCCCTTGTGTCGAATCAATAAATTGGGTTTCACTTCCCTCGAAAATACTGCGATACACCCCCTATACTTGTGGGTCATCAAGACTATTTTTTGGCACCGTTGCCGGGGATCATAGCTTTATTTATCAAGTCCACTTGGATTCACTACTGTTCAAGCTAAGTTTATTTTCTCCTTGTTTGCTTGTTTAAAAATACAAAAAAAATTAGTTCCTACTCTAGTTGTTATTTTTGTTGGTCTGTTATTGTCTTGCTTTGTCATGCTTGTTGTCAATGGTTGGTTTCTTTGAAACTGAATCTTATTGGCAAGGTGGGTTCACGGAAGATGAAAAATATTATTATAAGGAACACCGCTTGTCACAAAAATGGAAACACTTATGGGGACAAATTGATAGATTGTATACCATTGCTAGAAATGTGTGCTCTACTTATAATGTTACTTATTGCCCTGATAAATCTTGTTGCTGTAGGAGGTACAAACACCTCCCTTTTCAATGTGAGTATAATGATAATGTTACCATATCTTCCTATGTTAAGGGAAATTATAACCTTTATGATGTGGAACAAATTGAGGAATTCATTGCTTGGAAGGGTGCATTTGAACTTGCTAGTTTTCTCGAAAATATTGATGATTCTCCTTATAAGTATGAGATTTATGGTATACTTAAATTTTGCTTTGATAATTACAAGCATGAAAATGGCTATATTCTTGAATATTTTAATAGATGCTTTCCACAAATGGAAGAGACTAATGCCTTGCAGGATCCTATGGAAGAAGAAATTGATGAACCTGAAATCTCATTAGATGAAAAAGAGAAGGAGAGTGATGAACAAAAGGAGGAAGAATGGATTATCTACCCATGCTTACCTTCTAATGAGAGTAACTCTTTATCCCTTACATTATTTGATTGTCCTCCATGCTTACTAAAGGAGGATGAATGTTATGTTCCTGAGGATTCTTTTGAAGATGTTTATGATAAAGCTTTAGTGCTTGTAGATCATGAAAAGCATGCTTTATGTGATAGTTATATTGTTGAGTTTATTCATGAGGCTACTGGAAATTATTATGAGAGAGGAAAATATGGTTGTAGAAGTTTTCATGGTATTGAAACACCTCTCTATGTGCTGAAAGTTTTGAAGTTGCTCTTGTTTTATATTCCTATGCCTGTCACTTTGTTATTTGCTTACACGATTCCTATGCATAGGAAGTGAGTTAGACTTAAATGTGTTTTGAATTTGCTCCTTGATGCTCTCTTTTACTTCAACTCATATTTCTTATGAGAGCATCCTCTCAAACTTTTATGCCTGAAGATGATAATATGTCTATTATTCTTGGGAGACCTTTTCTTAAATACTGCAGGAGCTGTTATTAATTATAATCAAGGGAAGGTGACCTTCAATGTTAATGACAAGGAACACATTGTGTATTTACTCAAGAAGATTGAAAGGACTTATGGTTTGAATTCAATTGAACATGTTTAGGGCATTCAAGTTCGAGAAATATATTGTCCCATATGAAGAGAAAAATTTGAAACTGTTATGATTGGGACCATTGCTATCAAGGTTGAGGTAACATAATCATTAGTAGAATACAAAGTTTTGTCTCATATGAAATTGTTTTGGTAACAAGACCTGATCAACCTTGTTAACAAAAGGATTTCATTGAACAAAACAATGTTTTCACCATGATTATCTCCGCTTACTTCTATTCTATCCATTTTAGTTTTTGCTTATGCCTAACTTAAAGGCGTTAAAGAAAAGTACTTATTGGGAGATAACCCAAAAGTTTTAGATGAGTCTTGGAAGTTATTACCTCTGTAATAACCGCTCCTTATCCTTTTTATTTGCTTTTTGTGCCAAGAGTAACCTCTAATGAGAGAGAAGTAATGATTGGGAAAGTTGCTGTCTCGAAACAGATTTCTGTGCTTCATCGTAAAAAATCGTGAGAGAGCTCTGTATGTAGGATTAAGCTGTAATTGTTTGTTCTTCTGCCCCAGGTTGTTATCTAACTTTAGTTAGTTCAACACTTTTTGATTTAGGCAACAGAAGGTATTCGAAAAAATTCGTCTTTACCTGCTGGTCTGTTTTGACAGATTTCTAACATGTTCTGCATTTGCTTCTTGTTGGTTCCTTTTTGAGTTCTTTTGGGGAATTGAGCTTTTTGAGGGAAGTGCTACAGTACCTAGTGTTCTAATGGAAGTTTATTTGGTGTTAGAACTGAACCTTAAGACTTATTTATCTTGAGTGCACTAATGTTGCTAATAAAGATTGTGTGAAGTTTTGTATGAAGGAAATTTTTTAGGTGTATGGAAGGAATGAGTAATGAGATGAAGGATGGACTAAAGCTCAAGCTTGGGGATGCCACGCGTGTCACCCCAAGAAATCTCCAAGAAGTACAAGCGTCAAAGCTTGGGGATGCCCAAGGCATCCCCTTCTTCATCAATAAAAATCCCAGGTTTCTTCCAAACACTTCATTTTTATTGTTTCATGCACAGTTGTGTTGTTCTTGGAGCATCTTCTTTTTTGTTTTCGTTTTGGTTTTTAGTTTGCGTGGTTTTCTTAGTTTTCTGAATAAATTAGTTGGACCTCCTCTTTCATATATTGGTGCTCAAATAGTTTGGTTTGGTTTGGTTTGGAAAAGAGTACGAAAGCTCATGCTTAAGTGGAAAAGAGAGCTTGTTTTTGATTGTGGCCTATGCTTTGTCATGCCATGCTTGATATTGTTTTGGCTTTATGCTTAGTATTCTTTGCTGTAGCATGACTTGTTATAAACAATTAAGATTGCTTAATGTGCCTTGGATGAATCATGCGTTGTTTTAGCATATTAAACCATAGTATTGTGGTATTCTCCTTTGATGCTTTATTTGGGTTGACTTGGCACATGCTCACACCATGTTATGACTATCTCAAGTCACCATAGCATTTATGATCCTTTAGTTTTCAACTTGTAGTATCACTTTATGCTTTGATCAATGATGTTTTGTCGCTCTGCATGATTATGGCCATTATTGCTCTCTCGTTTGTCGCTCCCTTACTATTGCAGCCTTCACTTACACTGAGTGTTTTACTCATGTTTCCAACTCCCCTAAACCAAAAATTGCCAAAGTGTCCACCATACCTACCTATTAGCATCATTTGCTACTTCCGTGCATATTCAATATGCCTTATTTTCTTCCGAATAAAATGTTTGCTTGTTATGAAAAAGTTAGTTAGTAAAGCTCTCATGAACTTGATGGCACACTTTATTTCCTGCACTTAATAAACCTGAACCATTGTGAACTCTCCATGAAAGTTATATGCTTGCTAATTATAGGCTGGGGATTAGCAGAACCGTGCTGTCACGGGGAACACTTTCAACACTTGTAAATATATACCCAGTTGATACCTTGCTCTTTTGTTTGCGGATGTCGTCGGTGTGAAATAAAAGGGGAGCTTGTAAGTCCATGGAGTTATGTATGTGTGTTAGAGAAACGCCTGGGCCGCTGGTCTAATCCATGCTGACATGGTGGAAACCTGCAGCGTAACCATAATGATATCTATGAAGCATTCTTCTTATAAAAAAAGAGAGATAACTATTGAGAAAAAGAAAAAAAGAGAGATTTATGAAAAGAAGAAAGAGAGAAAAAGCACCATTTTCCCATGGTAAATAAGAAGATTGCAGAGATACTCATTGTCTGCTTGCCTTGTCATTTTGATATGGGGATTCTTCTGTATCATCGGGCAAGGGGTACCCCGTTGGCAGTTCTCTATGATACGCACATACTTACGATGACAATAACTTACCAGTAACTAAAGTTGAGTAGCATGAGGAGCGGCCCTCGTACTCAAGGGACTTGGGATTTTTAGTTTATAGTCTGTCAAGCATATAACTCAGATTGGACGTCAATTTCACCTTAACCACATTAAAGATGCTTATGATAGGGGCAATGAGAGCTCAAAGCTAACAAGTACCATACTTTCAACATTTGGAAGCCTTTCAAACTTTTTTGAGAGCATAGTGGCCATTCTTAGTTCTATGTGCATTGTCCCAAGACTTGTTGATTGATGCATACCTTGATATTTCTTGTTGATTGATGCATAGCCTTGTATCTAGTCACTCTTGTAAACTTCGAAGATGTCCAATGCATTTATGTAGCGTCCCCTGCCTTTAGTAAGGTAGGGTCCCCTGTGTTTACAATGCTAGTCCCTGGATCAATAGCTAGCATCCACAGTTCAGATGTAATATCAAGAAACAAAGGTCATAATACAACTTTATAACCAGGAATAACATAAATTTTTTTTATTACATCAAACATAGCTCATATGGCTATTACATTACATTGCAGCGGAATAACTATAGTCATGGTTCCTTCATCTTCAAAGTGCCACAGGCAGATGTTGGTTGTAGACTTTGTAATCCTAATCATTCAATCTTCACTAAAACCAATCAAACCTGCAACATTACAAGTTACAGCCACAAGGGTCAATACATTGGAATTGTATTGGCAAGTGATACTTTGGTAGTATAGTGGAGTCTAATATCTATATGCATTTGGCTAAGTGGAGTTGAGGCTTGCATTGCTCAAAATAGATTTTTCCCTATCATTTTGAAAATACTAAGTTTTATTTTGACAAAAACCGCCAAGGCATCTATCAACAAGACTGAAGATCCTCTCAAGGCATCTTCCAATCAAAGATTGAAGATTTTCTTGGCAAAAACAATTTCCCAATCTAAGATTTTGAGATCCTTGTACCAAGCCATCTCTCCATCAAAGATTGAAGAATTTCACACAACCCTTGTTCACCCACAAGTTTTATTTTAGAAATTGGAGTGATGAGATTCTTGATTGCTTCCATGTCTTGATGATCAAATTGTCCTTTACCAGGGACATGGCTAAGTACTTAGGTTTTTACACTCTGCAGAGGTGGTGCACTTTACCCACAAGACTTGGTTTCCCAAGACAAAATCTTTCAGAAGCTTTGCCTTAGACCAATATGGACGCGTTCCAACCTATCAATCACTAGCACCCACTGTCCATGTGGCTAAGTTCTTGCAACCTATATGATCATGGCAGAGCCCATATTGCCAAGTGGTTGCACTTGAAGCTTCTCAACATTTGACATCTCAAATCTCTTTGTTTCCTGGGTGGCCATCCACAAGTGAGATACACAAGCCAAGTCCATGGCCTTGTGAACCACTCAACCAAAAACCACCATGCAAGTCCCATTCCACCCAGGAGATTCATTAACTTAGTTGTTTTATTAAATAAAACACAAGTCCATAGACTTAGAAATTTTCATAGCATGAATATATATCCCACCCAGGTTTTCTATTAGCTAGGCTAAGCTTGATAGTAATAGGATTCTTAACTTAGGTAAATCCTTCTAAGGATTCATTCTACTAGTTTTCCTATAGCAAGGTCTATACTTAGCAAAATAAAAACCATGCAAGTTTTACTTAGCAAAAACACTAATGCATATTGAAAATAATGGGATAGATAGTATGAAGTATCACTTGCCTTTTTGGTAGAGGGTATAGGCTTACTCCTTGATCTTGCTAGTATCACTCTTCTCTAACTTCACTACAAGTCAATCAAGCAAACACAAACTCAATCCACCAATCAAGCAAAACAACACACATAAAATCCTAAAGTCAAGGTAATGCATGCAAGCATGCAAAAGATGGTTCTATTGTAAGGATGGTCTCTACTAGGCTTCTAAACTTTGTAAGTTCCAAATTGGTCATTTACCAAAATGGCAAAGTCATTTGCAAAGAGGGTCTCTATTAGATTCCTAAACTTTGTAAGATCCAAATTGGTCATTTACCAAAGTGGCAAAGTTATTAGCAAGAGGGTTTCACTAAGGCATCAGCCTATAGGGTTCACCAAGTATGTTTTCAATCACAAACTTGGGGTTTGGGGTTAGTGGGTTTAAAAAAAATCATTTTCCAAAGGTTTTCTTCCAAAATCATTTTTGATAAGAAACCACATTTCTATTTGACTAGAAATGGTTTTAAATCAAAGATTTTGTTTTCACCAATTGAGTTGCTATTGCAAAACTTGGTGTTTGGGTCAGTAGGTTTGGTTCAAAACATTTTCTCAAAGTTTTCTTTACAAAAACATTTTTGTAAACAAAACAATAGTTTTGTTTGGCTAGAAATGGACTAAACTAATTAATCCATTCTAAACCTTTCCAAATTCATTTTCCAAAACAGGGGTTGGTTCCTAGGGTCAGTAAGGTCACAACAAACTAATTGGCAAAGGTTTTAACCTTAAAATAATTTTTAAATGATTTTTCTAATGTTAGCAAGCACATAAGAGAATCTGCAAAATCAAACAAGCTAACAGGTACTATCTGCTAAACTAAGGGTAGGGTTGGTTAGATCTTGTTCTCCTGAATCCATCGACATAAAATTTGTAATTTTTGGACGTGTGGATCAAAAGATACAAGGGTTTGAAAATGGCAAAAGTTTCTGTTTTCAAATCTCTTTTAAACAGATCTAGTGCCACGCGTCTTAATATTATTCGCCCGTACCGGTTCGGTGTGGATCGGCAACGTGGAGCGTTGGATCAAGTTTGATCGCACGGCACAGAGGACATACCTCTTCGCGACTAAGTGAACTAATCGTGTCCGATGGATCTACATCTAACGGTCGCTGCTTGCTTGACCTAAAAGGAGCGGCGATGCGGCGGCTGCTGGCGGCGGAGTGATCGGTCGATGACGGTGCCGTTTATACAGGAAGCGAGAGAGGAAAAGGGCATGCTCACCGGGCTCAGGGGGTCACGGCGAAGCTCAGGGTACTGCTGGCTTGACAAGGGGCGCTCAGAGGCAGTCGCAATTCCTCGTCGGAGTTGGGAACGGCGACGGTTGTTTCTGGTTGCTGTCGAGGACGACGCTGTTGATAACCAGGAGGTAAACAAAACACATAGTCAGGAGCGCAAGGGCACGGCGAAGGTGTGTGCGTGAATGAGAAGGCGCGGGGCGGTCTGGTTCACCTGGGAGACGTCGCCGGAGAAGAAGCAGACACGGCGGCGCTCTGTGCTTGACGAAGGCGAAGATTGGGGGCGCCCTAAGACAAACGGAAAGTGCTGTTAGGTTCGTCTGAGCTTGGAGATCATCATCGTGTTCTCGGGGAGGAGAGGGGTGACCGGAATCTACCTGTGGGGCTCGTCGGAGAAAGAGGCAGACGGTGGCGACGGTGGTCGAGGTGGTTGTCGACGCTCTGGGTCGCTCGGGGGCAAGCTGGTGCTACGGGGATGATCGCCAGGAGGTGTGGATCACGAGAGCATGGTCGAGGAGGTAAGGGGTAGCGTTGGCTGGCCGGAATCGCTCGCGGAGCTCACTGGAGACAGAGGAGCTCGGGAAGAAATTAGGGGTAGTCTAAGGCATGCCAGCGCGAGGTGTTAGAGTGGAAATATAGAGGAGAGGGAGGCGTTTCCATCTGCGTGATCAAAGCTGGTAACGTCGGTCACGTTAAGGCGAATTACGCTGGAGAAATCAACGGCAGAAAGGGGGAGAAGAACGAGTCGCTGAGGGGGTTGAAGACGATGAGCAGTAATAGTGGGGTCCAACGGTCAGTGGGAAAAGGAGAGGGGAGGAGGTCCACTTGTCAGTCTCTTTGCGGGTTGTTTAGTTGGTGAGGAAAAACGGTTCGGGAAAGAAAATAAGAGGAGGTGGGGTCTGTTGTCAGCGAGAGGGTGAGAGGGAGAAGTGGGTCCGGGCTGTCAGTCTCTGTGCGGGTCTGTTTCTGAGTGAGAAAAGGTTTCTTCAGGGGGGAGAGGAGCTGGGCTGGGCCTGTTGCACTATTTTTTTTCTGTCTAAATCTTTTTCCTTTTCTAATTCTTTTTCTGTTTTGAATTTCCAAACAATTATTCAAACAATCAAACAACACTCAATCAAAGTTCAAAATCAATTCAAACAAACAGCAAACTTCACTTTGAATTTGGTTCTGTTTGGCAACATAATCCAAATCTCAAAATGAAATAATATTTTTATTTATTTTAGGATCCATTAAATAATTAAATAAAATGGATCTTTGATTTAGTAATAGTGTTTGATTTATTTAAATAAAATTTCCATTTGAAATCCAATTATTTTCAAAACCAAACCAGAAGGTTTTATTTGAAAAATAAAAGAATACTTGGAAACTTATTTAAATAAATAAATAAGTTTTGGTGTTTTAATTAAAATGGGAAAGCCTTTACTTAAATAAAATTGGATTTTTAAATCCTTATTATTTTATTTAAATAATCCTTTACTCATTTTAATCAAAGCAAAACCTTTTAATAAAAGATTTCAAAGTAGTAATAAAATACTTGGTGTTCATTTAAAATGGGAAAAGCCTTTACTTAAATAAAATTGGATATTTAAATCCTTATTATTTTATTTAAATAAACTTTTACTCATTTTATCAAAACAAAATATTTTATTACAAAAGTTTGGCCAAAATTAATTTGGCTCACCTTTTCATTTGAAAACAAAGTCTTTTATTAAAAGATCCAAATAGTATTTCCAAAAACAATTTATTTTCCTTTATTAAATGTTTATCTTTTTAATCCTTTTAGGATTATAATTGTTCACCAATTGGTATGGCTTTTGGTAAGAGCTTTATTGGCTTTGGAAATTCAATTTCCTTATCTTTTTATATTCATAAGGTTTTTGTCTATGGTTCCAAACTAAGTGAAACCATCTCTAAGGTCTTTCTTGATCCTTTGTGATTATTTGTTGATCAAATTTGGTATGGATCAAATCCATAGATTTGGAGATAACTTGGGAAAATGATTTCCTTCCATTTGGGTTTAGGGTTTTGGATTTATTTTCCAAGTGTTCAAATTTCCAGATACATTCAATGAGGAATGCATTTCCCTTGATTTGGATTTTTGGTTGAATTTAAACTTTGACCAAAGTTTGTTCAGGATGGGATTTTAAGTTTCCTTTTAGAAACAAAAGTTTCTTTTCACCCTGATTTTCAAAAAAAATTATTTTATTTATTTTTCACGTTACAAGATTTGGAAAATCTTGGGATGTGACAATTTATGTTTGCTACTCTATGAGGGACAAGCTGAATGCCACTATGCTATGTTTTCTTTATGTGAAACAAACAAACGTCTTGCAAGCATTGTTATTCATGAATCTTTTGTTTGTGCCTTTTCATGTTGCATCATAGTCTCTTTGTCTTATTGCTAGAACTTTGTCTTTCATGTTATGATTGAAGTACTATGATCCCAGCTTTGAATGTTTTACAAATATTTTGATCAAGTCTTTGATGGTGCATGTCACCTCAAAAATTATTCTTTCTTTTTATCACTTACCTACTCGAGGACGAGCAGGAGTTAAGCTTGGGGATGTTGATACATTGCAAATGTATCTATAATTTTTGATGCTCCATGCTTGGTTTTATCCACTTTCTTGTGTTTTGTCCACACTTTGGAGTACTTTTCATATGATTTCTTGGACTAACCTATTAACAAGAGACATAGTGCCAGCTGCCTGTTTTCTGCAGTTTTTGGTTCCAGGAAAGTCAGCAAATGAATATTCTCGGAATTGGACGGGACAAAAGCCAAAGTGCCTATTTTTCCAGAAGACTCCAGGAGCCAGAATACAAGACGGAGGAGGGCCAGGGACTGGCCACACACCCCCCAGGCGCCGGCTGGGCCTGGCCGCACCAGCGCATGGTGTGGTGGCCTCGGGCACCCCCTCGGTCTCCCTCATTGCCTATAAGAAGCCTTCTGACCTAAAAACTCTGGGGGGTTCAACGTTTTTCCACGAAAAGTTCCGCTGCACCGCTGCCACCGAAGGGGAGATTCGGGGGACAGAAAGTCTCTATTCCGACACCCTGCCGGGACGGGGAAGTGCCCCCGGAGCCATCTCCATCGATCTCCACCATCATCTCCATCGACCATCCATGTTTCCTCCATCTATGAGTGAGTAATCCCCCGCTGTAGGCTATGGGGATGGTAGGGATTGGATGAGATCGTTCATGTAATGGCATCAGATTGTTAGGGCATGGTGCCTAGTATCTTTTATTAGTGCTTTATGACTTTGTTGTGACTTGTTGTGCTTAATGCTTGTCACTAGGGCCCGAGTGCCATGATTTCACATCTGAACTTATTATTGATTCATTATGATAGTATTGTTCTTGGTCTTACCTACAAGTTGTATACACACGTCGTTGTCCGGAACCTATGGTCCTGAAGTGACAGAAATCGGGGTAGCCGGAAGGGAAAGGCTTTGATGTGAGGATCACATGTGTTTACGGAGTGTTAATGCTTTGCTCCAGTGCTTTATTAAAAGGAGCACCTTAATTGCCAGTAGTTCCCTAGAGGCCCCGCTACAAACGGGCTGGCAGGACAAAAGATGTTGTGCAAGTTCTCATTGCGAGCACGTATGACTATATATGGAACACATGCCTAGAATTTTCTAGTACTTGGATGCTTTATCTTATTTATCTGCAATTTCCCTATGTTCTGATTGCTATGTGAATTGTCTTATCCATGCAACGCTCGTCCATCCATTCCTATGCCTACCGCACTCGAATCCCACTGTTTACTGCTTTTGTTACTACTGTCTTTGCTTTACTACTGCTATTACTTTGCTATTCCTACTACAAAACGGTTGCTACTGATAAACTGTTGTGAGCAAGATTGTTTCCAGGTATAGCTGAATTGACAACTCAGTTGTTAAGGCTGATAAATATTCTTTGGCCCCCCTTGTGTCGAATCAATAAATTGGGTTTCACTTCCCTCAAAAATACTGTGATACACCCCCTATACTTGTGGGTCATCACACCGCTCCATCTCCGCCACCTCTTGGCTCCTATCTGCCCTTCTGGTAATCCCCCGCCGCCGCCTAGCTCCGCCTAGGGTTTCCCTCGCCGCCGTGGTGTTTGAGGAGGACGACAACGCCCCTGTATCGATCCTGTCTTGAGCAGACGGTGGGGATCTCCCCATACCGTTTCGGCCGCTGGCACCCGCTAACGGGCGGGCCCCGCCTGCCAGGCCGTTTAAACCTCCCTCCCGCGCAAGGAGGCGCCCGGGTGGGCCGAATCTTCCTCCTCGTCCCTACTCCCTTGCAGCTCCGGCCCACCGCACCCACTGTTGTTTTTCTTTTAATAGATCTGTTAATCCAGAATTTCGACTCATTAGATTAAATCAATTTGAAAATGGAAACCAGTTCCAATTGCCTAGATCTAAATTTCCTAGGGTGACTGAAGGTTTACTCTATCATGAAGTACCTTTGTCTGCCTCAAATATTGCCCATATTAGTTATACTAAATCTGCTACAAAAATGTATCATATTCTACTAAGAAAATCCCCCTGTGAGTTTCACAACTCCAAATGGGGTATACCCAAGTGCCCCTGGTAGGTACTACCTGTACCTATCTCATGTCCTTTGTCCCTTAACAAGGTGACCTATAGTCTGGCCCTGGTAAAAATAACAAAAACCATTAGTTTCTGAATTTAGGAATTTCTCTAGGTCAAACCAACAGAGGTATTGACCCAATTCCAAATCCCAGGGATGTGGTACACTAAGGCCTATCCAAATCCAGGAGCCCATGATTTATTAAGCCTTGGATATTTTTCTGTGAATTAACCTGTTTTGTGCATGGTTTATTCACCTCTAAATTCACTACAGTAGCTATACAGCTCCAAAAAGGGTGGGTATTCCAAATACCTACCCTGTGCCCTTGGAATTAAATTAATAGCTTCTGTATATTTAATCTGGTGAAAAAGACAAGTTGTCTATAGAACTGCCTTTAGCAATTTCCCGAGGGCATTATGGTAATTATATTGACCTGATTCCAACACTCAGTGATCAAGTACTTAAAACCCTACTAAACCCTCCAAGGAAATAATTTTTGGAGCTCCAGAACTTTTCTGGTGAATTAATTCCTAAAACTAGAAGTTATTTCACTAGGCAAAATCATAACTATTTAAAGAAAAGTGATAAAATAGTGAAACCAATTTTGTTGGTTTCATTTGATCAACATCCTCCTGTTGGTATCATGTTTTTACAATGGTATCATACGAAATATGCTCTTTCTCCAAAATCCATCTCTTAGGTAATTTCTAGACTATAAATCCTAAGGGGTTTTTCATCCCCTTCTCTAAGACCATCTCAACATCTTAAATCCAATCCTCTCTAAAACTACTGAACCTTAATTGGAGTTTATTCAATTGATTGTTTGCTGAATGGTAGTGGTGATTGTATTGCCTTCCATTGGTTGTGCCCATTTGTTTGTTTGCATGTGTTCCCTATCGACCATAGTTGCGATTATATCGGAGAGCAGAAGAAGTGGTATTTATATTTGGAATTGGTATTCTGGGTTATCTAAAGAAGAAGTCTAGGGACAATTATGCCATATTGCTGATCTCAGGCAAGCCACCTTCTTGCTCATAAGCCTTGTCCTACTATTTTACTTATGCATGTTTTATCAACTGCTTATTAAAACTGCATTGTTTTTCTATATATTGATGTATATATAAATATATGGTAGAGGTTTGGCTCCTCCAAACCCTTACCCAATGGTACTATTAAGTACAACCCCCTTGGTGTCACCTATTTGTCCGTAGTAGAATAGATGGTGCATATCCACCATGCCCCTTTGGAAACCCCGTTTTAGCCAAAGCAAAAACTAGCGGATGGGAAGACCCGGAAAAAGGTTTTACCAAATGTTTTATGAGAAAACCTTGGTGAGGTGGGACCTCCCAAGATATGTTGAGAAATAAAAAGGTTTTGTTTTATAAATGCTGGAGGAAAACCGGAGGAAAAAGGTTTACGAAAACGCACCTGTTTCTTTGCAGTCTAGCTATAACAACTTAACCCTGTGCAACCACATTACTCTGGTATGTGACAGGGCTAGATTTGATGGTTGTCTATTCCGGTATAAGCTGCCTCGTAACTACTACAGGGGATCGGGGATCCTTGGAGGGTGGGCCTTCTCCGATATAGGTCCATGTGAAACATCGACCTGGAGAAGGAACAAAGGGTCGGCAGGCCTCCACGCGTTACTATGAGCACCTCATTGAAAGTGCGCACGTGGGACGTGCACTAAGCGCTTCGGTTGGTCCTCGCCCGATGTCCTGGTGTTGAGGGGATTAACACTCATAGGGTAGGCACTTGTCTTGGAGTGGGCATACAAAGATTCTTGATCGGTTACTCGACCCACGATCGGTGAAGATCAGGGTAGGGTACCCGGATGGTGTGGGTAAAGTGCGCAACCTCTACAAAGTGTAAATCTACTCGAATAGCCATGTCCGCGGTTAAGGACGGGTTGGACAAACTTCTGTAGAGCGGTGCTGGTTTTGTTTTCAAAAAGGATTTCAGAAAAGAAATGACTTTGAAATGTTTTTGACCATGGAATGGTCGGGAAGGATACCTTCTTTGACCATGGGATGGTCAGAGAGGTATGGAAGGAGTTTGGTCGTGGGACGACCGAAGAAGGAAGTAAATGGGTGACCCAGTCCTAATGTTTTCCAAAACTTTTCAAAATAAAAAGGTTTCCAAAATGGTTTATATAAGTTTTCATCAAAGTTATGTAGATGCTATATCTACAAAAAAACTAGTTCGAGAAAAGAACCTCCCTTGGAGCCCTCCTACCACCACAACCATAATGCATTTTCTCTTGTTATTATTATTTTAAGGTGGTTTGCGACTACATTCAAAGTAATGACTGGAATTGTCCCTAGCTACTAACTTTGTCAGATATCAAGAAGAAGGGATGTTGACGACTATGCGAGCTAGGACGTTCTCCCAGTCAGTTGCCTGTAGGGTAAGGCATGGCTCGGGCCCTACGAGTGATGAAGTTCCGCTGAAGTTCATTGATGTAGCCATAACGGCATTTATGTAAGTCTTGTATTCACTATGTATTAGATGTTTACTTTGATACTTGTCGGTTATGTGCCACGACTAACTGATCATGGGATCGTGGTTGTATGCATAACAGGGATTCTCGGAGGATTAATCCGGGGGCCCCATAATCGCCAGAGCCGGATCCGGATCCCACATATCGGACGAAGTGCGATGCGTGCCTCCTGAGATACTTGCGGCTCTCGCGACCGGCCTCGCCGAAACATTTGATGGTCTCGAGGATTTCGTCTATGCTAGAGTTTTGCATCATCATGTGTCTTAGCGTGTATCTCAGGAAAGGCATGTCTGTCTCCGCGTGATTAGAGCCGGAACCAGTGTCGTTGATATGCTCCTCCTGGATTTTGACTTCAGCTGGTGGGTCGATCTGGGATTCGGCCTCTCTAGGGAGATCCACTCCAGATTCAACTTGGACTGCCAAGTCTGGTTTAGACTCAGATTTCTACACTATCTCCACAACTAGTGCAGGCTGGGTGGGATTAGGGTTTTCTGAGATCCGGAACTCTGCCGCCTCCGCGGACAAAGGGGATCCGAAGATTTCTTCTGCCTCTATCATCACCGCTGGGGTGGGTGGGCAGGTTCAGCAAAGCCGATGTAAACATCAATCTCACCAAAAGACATGATGGTGTAGGAAGTCATAGCCTCCCTAGCCGGAATCCAGGTCTCGTCGAGAATGATGAGAGGGATGTCGCCGGCGTAGAGGATGCGACCGACGGCGATGGTCTCGCCGATTCCGATTCTTGCAGATTCTGCTCGGAACACAGATCCAAAGCTCACTTGCCCCACGGTGGGCGCCAACTGTCGTCGGATTACTCCGGCGAGAGTCTGACCTAGACGCGGCGGTGGGGGTCGACTAGGGGCGTACTAGGGCTCCAGCAAGGTCGGTGAGGCAGGCAAACAGGCTGGTAGACAACAGCGAGGCGAGGCGTGGTTGCGGCGGAGCTTGGGGTGCCCTAAGTCGCAGGCGCCCTTCTCCTCCTCCTGCGGCGGCATCGGCTCAAATTCCGGCGAGGCAGAGCTCAGGCGGCGTCGGCTAGTGGTGGGTGAGGTTCCGTGAGAGATGGGGAGTGAGTGAGTATGGAGAAATGAGGCTGGGGTGGTCGCTTTATATAGGGTCGACGAGAGAGCAGAGCGGGCGGCGGTGAGGTCATCGGTGACGATGATGCGGGGCTCGCTCGGCATGGGCCGGGGGCGGCGATGGATTCTCTGTCCCCTAGCGGTCCTCTAGGGCTTAAAGGCGCGGCAAGACGAGGTCTCTACCGGTCGGGGAGTGCGGTGAACTGAGCGTGGGCGGCGGTGTTCGATGCGGTTCCTCCGGGCTGCTGGTCGTGAGGCGACGAACGAGGATGTCTAGGCGGTGGCTGGGCCTGTTGCGGGTGCTGCCATGCAAGGCTAGGGCTAGGCGAGGTCGGTGCTGCTCTGGCGGGCGCGGCGCTCTAGGGTGATCGACATGGCGGACAGAGGCATGGGCGCGAGCTAGTGGGCCTTGGTACCTCATTATGTGTACTAGCAAGGGGTGTAAAGACCTAGAATTATTTCTGTTGAGAAGTGAGTGCTAGGAACACTCAAAGTAGTGTAGTGGATTAAAATGGCCAAAATGACCATTCCCCCTTTTTAATTGCTTTTTATTTGATTTTCTTTGTTATTTGCTTGGGAAAGGTTTAGATGATGTTTAATTTACCATACAAACATTTTACAACTAAAGAATTCACAGAACCATGGCAATTCAAATCAATTCCTAAATTAAATGCTCATACACATGAATGCTTTCATTTTTAATTTGGAAAAGTTTGTGTTAACCCTAATTTTGATGATTTGGATCTTGATAAGCTTGGATTAAAGTTTTGGGATGTTACAAACCTTCCCCCCTTAAACAAAATCTCGTCCTGAGATTTACAAACAAAATCTCGTCCCTTAAACTAAAGAGATCTGGGAACTCTGTCTTAATGTAATCTTCGCGCTCCCAAGTGGCTTCCTCCTCGGTATGGTTGCTCCACTGAATCTTGAGAAACTTGATGCTCCTGGTCCTGGTGGTTCTGTAGGCTTGTTCTAAAATACGGATGGGCACTTCCCGATTGGTCAGGTCATTGTTGATCTCCACAGCTCTGTGATCGATGTTCTTGAAAACTTTAGTCTTCTCCGGCACTTCTAGGCATTTGCGAAGTAACGAGATATGGAACACATTGTGGATGGATGACACCTCTTCAGGTAGTTCCAGTTGATACGATACTTCTCCTCGACGGTTCAGAATTTTGAAGGGACCGATATATCTAGGGCTAACTTTCCTTTCAGACTAAAGCATTAGGTTCCCTTCAATGGTGAAACTTTGAGATATACAAAATCTCCAACATTGAAAGTCAGGTCTCTCCTTCTCTTGTCAGCATAACTCTTCTGTCTAGATTGGGCGGTCTTGAGGTGTTCACGGACTTTGTGATACTTCTCTTCGGCTTCTCGGAGAATGTCGGGTCCAAAGATCTAACTCTCTCCTACTTGCGACAAATTCAAAGGGGTACGACACTTTCTTCCGTATAGGAATTCAAATGGTGCCATCTGCAAACTAGCTTGATAACTGTTGTTATATGAGAATTCTGCGAAAGGCAGGCAGTCTTCCCATTTTGATCCATATTCCAACACACAAGCTCTAAGCATATCCTCAAGGATCTGGTTGACTCTCTTAGTCTGTCCATCTGTTTGTGGGTGATAAGCGGTACTGAAGTTCAACTTGGTTCCCAATCCTTATTGAACTTTCTGCCAAAATCTCGAGGTAAACTGGGTTCCTCGATTTGATACGATGGTATTGGGGGTTCCATGCAGACTAACAATCCTAGCAATATACAGTTTTGCTAGTTTCGCACTCTGGTAGGTAGTCTTGACAGGTATGAAGTGGGCTACCTTGGACAGTCTATCAATTATGACCCAGATTGAGTCATTTACCCTACTAGAATTAGGCAAACCGGTGATAAAGTCCATTCCAACGGAATCCCATTTCCATTCCGGAATCTGCAACGGTTGCAACAATCCTGCAGGTCTCTGATGCTCTGCTTTGACTCTTTGACAGATGTCACGTTTGGCGATGTAGCTTCCAATTTCTCTCTTCATCTTGTGCCACCAAAATTGCTCTTTCAAATCCTGATACATCTTTATTCCTCCAGGGTGGATAGAATAAAGAGTATCATGAGCTTCCTTCATGATAACTTCCTTCAGTTCCGAATCTGCTGGCACATAGATACGTCCTTTGTACCATAGTACTCCTTCTTCGTCTTCGGTGAATCCAGGTACCTTTCCTGTACCAATACAATGTTTGATTCCGTCGATACTTTCATTACCCTTCTGGGCTTCCTTGATTTGGCTAATCAAAGTGGGTTGAAGTTCAATGCTAGCTAAGAATCCTTTGCTAACCAATTCAGTTCTGAATTGCTCCAACTCCTCATACAAACTTGGTTGCTTCTCCTTGATCATGGTGTTTAGCCTACACGGCAATCTGCTAAGAGCATCTCCTACCACATTGGCTTTGCCGGGGTGATAGTGAATGTCAAGGTCATAATCCTTGATTAACTATATCCATCTCCTTTGCCTCATATTCAGCTCCTTCTGAGTGAAAATATACTTTAAACTCTTGTGATCTGAGTAAATCTCACAGCGATTACCCGTCAAAATAATGACGCCATGTCTTCAACGCTAGGACCACAGCTACTAGCTCAAGATCATGGGTCAGATAGTTCTCCTCATGCTGCTTTAGTTGTCGAGACAGATATGCGATGACTTTGCCTTCTTGCATCAATACACATCCTAAACCAATCTTGGATGCATCACAATATACATCAAACGGCTTCTTGATGTCTGGCATGATCAAAATTGGGGCTGATATCAATCTCTTCTTCAACTCCTAGAAACTGGCTTCACACTTGTTAGTCCATTCAAACTTCTTGTCCTTCTTCAACAATTGAGTCATGGGTTGGGCCATGCTCGAGAATCCTTCTACGAACTTGCGGCAGTATCCCGCTAATCCGAGAAATGCACGGACTTGGGTTTGAGTGGTTGGGGCTTCCCATTCTTCGAAATCTTTGATATTGGCGGGATCAACAGAGACTCCTCCGGCAGACACAATATGTCCTAGGAATCCTACTTCTTTCAGCCAAAACTCACACTTGCTGAACTTGGCATATAACTGATGCTCTCTCAGGGTTTCTAGGATGATTCTCAGATGTTGCTCATGCTCTTCTTCTGACTTGGAGTAGATAAGGATGTCGTCGATAAATACAACTAAAAACTTATCTAGGAAATTCATAAAGATCTTATTCATGAGATTCATGAAATAAGTAGGGGCATTGGTTAATCCAAAAGACATAACCGTATACTTGTATAAACCATAGCGAGTAGTAAAGGCGGTCTTCGGAATATCCGTTGCACGAATCTTAAGTTGGTGATAACCAGTCCTAAGATCAATCTTTGAGAATACCTGGGCTCCAGTCAACTGGTTAAATAGATCCTCTATATTTGGCAAGGGGTACTTGTTCTTGATGGTGACGTCATTCAACTTTCTGTAATCTGTACACAGACGATTGCCTCCATCTTTCTTGACAACAAATAACACTGGTGATCTCCATGGCGATGCGCTTGGTTGAATCAAGCTTGTTGCTAACATGGCATCTAGCTGCTCCTTCAGTTCCACTAACTCTGAGGGGTTCATGCTATAGGGTCTCTAGGCTATGGGTCCGGTTCTGGGGATTAGTTCGATAATGAACTCGATATCCCTATCCAGGGGCATACCTGGCAATTCATCAGGGAATACGTCGGGGTATTCACATACTACTCTGACTTGGTCTATGATGGGTAGGGCTAGACTTTTGTTGCACTTGAATTGACGGGGTAAGGTTTCAGATATATACTCTACTGTGACTCCAGAACTACTGGTCATGGTGATGGCTTTCTTAGCACAGTATATCAGTCCTTTATGTCTTGACATCTAGTCCATACCTAGTACTACTTCCAATCCTTTGGTTCCAAGTACTATTAGGTTGGCATAAAAATCTATCCCATGTATTCTGATAGGCATAGCTTTGCAAATTTTCCTAGCTTTTGTAGTTGAACCGGGGATTTGAACTATCATGACATGCTTCAGGTTGGTTGGGTGAATCTTACTAGTGCATCCAAATTCTTTGGTGACAAATGAATGCAATGCTCCCGAATCAAACAATACTCTTGCTAAAACTGAGTGGACAGAAAACATACCCAGCACTACATCTGGCGCTTCCTGGGCTTCTTCTGCGTTCATGTGGAAGAGACGACCGTTGCGGTTGTGAGGGTTCCCTGGGGCAAACCTTCTTCCTGGTTGAATACGACGCTGCTGTTGAGCTGGGGCATTCACAGTGGCATTGGCGGCAGTCTTCTTGGGACACTCATTGGACTAGTGACCCTTCACTCCACACTCGAAACAAGTGATCTGGGACTTGTCCTTTGCTGCGACAGGCACACCATTGCTGCCAGTTCTGGGTGCAGTGTTGTTGTTGTTGTTGTTGTTGTTGCACGGTTGAAATTGTTGGCATTGCCGGAGTTGTGATGGTTTCCTCTGGACTTCACATTGCCTCTGCTACGGTTGGGGTAGCTCGGGCGAGACATTGGGGGTCGGTTGTTCCTTGGTGCATATCCTAGTGAGGGGTTGGGACGGTACCTCTGGTGACTACTGGATCCTGATTGCTGCATCATACGACGTTTGCAGTTGTCGTTTGCCTGATTAATCTTCCCTTCCATCTGAATGGCAGAGTCGACTAGCTATTCGAGATCCTGAAAACGGATGTTGACGAGGACAGTCTGCATCTCATCATGCAGTCCGTTCAAGAATCTCTCCTTCTTCTTGGCCTCCATGTTGATTTCATCAGGTGCATATCTGGCAAGCGACGGGAATCTGTCATGGTATTCTACCACAGTCATTCTTCCTTGCTTCAATTCGCAGAATTCATCTCTCATCCTGTTGACTAGACCTTGCGGCACGTGGGTGCGGCTGAACTTGACTTTGAATGCTTCCCATGTCATCACTTGACCATGGTTCATATTGCGGATGCTATTCCACCAAGCTCATGCATCTCCCGCTAGATAGTGGGTGGCAAAGAGAACTTTCTCATTTTCATCAACTGCTGCAACTTCGAGGTTGTTTTCCATTTTCTGTAACCAGTCGTCAATATCTAATGGGTTTTCATATTGGTTGAAGATTGGGGGATTGGTATTCTGAAATTTTTTGAGTTTGGATCCATGGTGATCCTGATTTCCATGCCCTTGGTTGTTGAGAGCCATCTGGGCGATCTGCTGTAGTGTTGCTAAGTTGGCTTGACGTTCTGCCCTGCTTGCTTCACGGTCGGTGATGAGATTCTGCAAGATCTGCAACATTGGGTCCTAGGATGAGCTGCTCCCTCCTTGGTTTCCACGAGTCATCTGAAGATTGAGATAGATATAGGGGTAAGAGGGAAATTCTAAGGTTCATGGTTTTGGTTTCAAAGCTAAAGCTTTGAGTTAGACTCAGGTTTTTCAACTAACTCCATTTCATTCATGCAAACAAACACACGATACAACACACACCACAACAATCAAAAGAAAAACAGATGGTTTGAAGAACCATTCTGTAAGCTACGATACAGTGGGACCGATACATCTCATGTTACGACAGTGCTCTAGTGCATCTACTCATCGTCGATGAAGTCGGAGTCCTCATCGTCAGTGTAGAAGTCTATGGCATCCTCCTCCAGAAAGTCATCATCGTTGCTGAGGTAAGAATCCATGTCTCCCTGGATGTCTTCACCCTCATCTTCTTCTTCCTTGGTGGCAAGCTAAGCTTCCTGCTCCTTGACGGTCTTCTCGAGGTCGGCCACCTTCTTGCGAAGACGGACGATGGTGTGATCCTTCTTTGCACGCTGGCGGCAAAGAGACTGGCGATCCTGGACGAGCAGTGCGAAAGTCTGGGCCTTCTGGTCGGCAATGGCACGGTTCTGGTTGGCTAACTCCTTGGCATTGTCCAGTTCCTGCTGTCTGTCATGCAGCAAGAAGTCAAGATTCTCCACTTGACGCCTCAACTCTGGGTGACTTGGCATCTCCATCGGCATTCCCATGAAGTCACGTCTTGTATAGTGAGCAAAACGGGTTCCTTGGATTTTGTTGACGCTGAGGGCACATAGACGTGCGAGAGCTTCATGCATTTCTTTGGGTAATCCATCTAGCCAATTGTTCTCTCTCACAGAGAACTGAGCTCTCTCACTTGGGGTAGTAATAGTCAAGGTGGTGTGACCAAAGCATGTCTAAAGCATCTTTGCTCATTCATCTAGATTAATTCTAGCTTGCTAACAATAGCTTGCAAGAGCTAGCTTGCATTTTTAATGGTGGCTTCCCTTGGTTGGTGCAGTTGTTGAAGTTTTCTTCTTCTTCTGCTTGGTAGCACTCCTCCTCCTCGTAAGCTTGGTCGGTACTATCTTCTATAAATACATACGGAGTACACAATCACCAAACAATACTTAACTAGTCTAATTAGTACTCTAAGGCACACAATTGAGGATCTATTATCATCACAAGCATCACAAGTTTTATTCACTAGTTTCTTCCTTTTTATTTTAGAAAAGTAATGTCTACTCATTGAAAAATTAACTAAGATTTAATATTCACCACTTAAAATATGGGATCATGTGGACACATGTCATCACCACATATTCTAACATGTGGGAATCGGATTTAAAGGTTGGATCATAGTTACTTTGGTTTAAGTTCATTATTTAATGATTTAAAGTGACTAGAAATGCCTATATAGCATTATTTTGGTACTAGTCCAAAGTCACTGCATGTAAACCTTGATATTATTACATATTTAGATAGATATAATGAAATGTGATTTTTGAGAGTTGGAATCAACTCAAAACTTATCTTAGTTTATTTTATAAAAATGTTGCAATATGCAAAAGCTTCTGTTTTGAAATTTTCACTAGGAGAGATCTATAACTCTAATTGAATTAAATCCAACGGTCCTAGATAGATCATTTCAATACCTTTCAGTCACAATTGGTTTCATGCAATTTGGATTTGTCAAACTCCTAGAATTGATTTTTAAACTAGTGGACAGAAACTAGATTAACTCTAAATAGAAAAAACTAAATTTGAATTTCTAACTCGCGCGGGAACTAACTGGGCCAGCCCAGCTACACAAAGTGCACGCAACGGGCTGCCTGACATGCGGGCTCCACCAGTCAGCGGTACAAAAACACCGAAACGGTATCTAGCATCCTGGGCCACACGATCTAAAGGGGATCTAACGGTGGAGAGTCATCATCGATGACGGATTACTCCGGCGAGGGTCTGACCTAGACGCGGTGGTGGGGGTCGACTGGGGGCGTACCAGGGCTCTAGCAAGGTCGGTGAGGCGGGCAAACGGGCTGGTAGACGACAGCGAGGCGAGGCGCGGTTGCGGCGGAGCTTGGGGTGCCCTAAATCGCAGGCGCCCTTCTCCTCCTGCTGCAGCAGCTTCGGCTCCAATTCCGGTGAGGCAGAGCTCGGACGGCGACGGCTAGAGGTGGGTGAAGTTCAGTGAGAGGTGGGGAGTGAGTGAGTATGGAGAAATGAGGCTGGGGTGGTCGCTTTATATAGGGTCGATGAGGGCAGAGCGGGCGCCGGTGAGGTCATCGGTGACGACGATGCGGGGCTCGCTCGGCATGGGCGGGGGCGGCGATGGATTCTCTGTCCCCCGGCGGTCCTCTAGGTCTTAAAGGAACGGCAAGGCGAGGTCTCTACCAGTCGAAGGCGTGCGGTGAACTGAGCACGAGCGGCGGTGTTCGACGCGGTTCCTCCGGGCTGCTGGTCGCGAGGCGGCTGTCATGGTGGTGTCACGGCAGATGCCATGGATAGGCTAAAGGTGGGGACTAAATGCACTAGGGGAATCCAGGGAGGGATAGTGTGGTGATTCCACACACTGTAGCTTTGTATTTGATTCACTTCCGCAGATTACAAGTGCTCCTCGAGCCGTATTGGGGAGTGGAGGAAGAAGGAACTCTCTTACTCTCACCACTAGCTAGCCCTCAGGAACATGCTCGTAGAACATAAACCTCTAAAGACCAACCCCTTCTACAGAGGCCCTAGCCCTCCTTATATAGGGGTGTCTAGGTCTCTAATTAGGGCATACGTGGAGGCATATTCTAAGGAATATGCCTCCTCCCAAAATAGTAAGCCGACCGGGTCACTTTAACCCAGCGTCATCCATGCAGAGGCTACGTGAGCCTCTGCGGCGCCCGCATCACCCGACACAGGCTTCGTCACCTTTGTCGGCCACGCCTCGGGGGTCCTGCCCTCTGTCCGCTTCGCTCACGCTCTGCGTACAGTGGTCACCCTTTGACCAGCGAGATACCTTCCTTCTCTTGTAAGCTTGATATAAGCCGGATTGTACCTAGTAGATCCGGCCATACCTGTACCTGCATACAAGTTAGATACACCTCACCGACTTACGATATAAGTCGGCTGAGACCCAGTTAGGTGGACATCCCCTGGTCCGGGTTACCCCATGATTCAGCCTGCCTTGAGGTGACTCGGCCAACACCTGCTTTGACCTTGCTGTACCTCGGCTAACTCGGCCTTTATACCCCGGCGTGACCCTACCCGGGGGTATCCCCCCAACATTAGTTCCCGAAGCTGGTGCGGTCTTAGCTGCCTTAGCCGCTATGGCCACAATAGGTTCAATTTTATCGAGCTTCTGGCTCCCTTTCCGAGTTACCCCATAGTCTAGATTTCATAGGTTTACTTTCCCTTGGCACATTCTGAGTTTCCACTCGCTGGCCGGGTCACCTCATATTCATCCGGGTCATTCTTCCTTCTCTTGTACGCTTCCCCACGTGGAGGTTAATCATTACCTTTGCCTCATTTTAAGGGCCTGCGGCAGTAACCGCCGCAGTAATTGTCAGTTATTACTGTAGCACACGTCACATCGTGCCTACCTCCTTGTTAAATGCATCATAACGTCACGTCATGGGATCTCCTGCGCCCTGTGGCCTTTCCTGTGGCTCGCTGCTGATTGGTTGATCCGGGTTATACACGGCCACATCATGTGGCCCGGTCGTACAGCGCGATCCCACTACCCCTAAAGGGCGTGGTTTAATAGGGGTGGGGGGCGCCCCTTGGGTCTTTTCCCTACTCTCGCGCCCCCTTTGCCTCCTCTTCTTCCTCTTCCTCTCCAGCGACAGCACTGCCGCTGCACCATTTCCTCGCGCACCCGCATCACCGCCACCTCCCCGCATCTCTTCCGCCATGGGTCCTCGCCTATCCAGGCCACTGTCACCCACCGCCGCTAGCGCCAGTGAGGGCAGTGATCTCGAGATGACTAAAGAGGAGCTCGCCGTCGCTGAGCAAGAAATGGAGCAGGACGCGGTGAATGCCGACCGCAGCGCTTAGACTGGGTCCTGGGTTTGCCAGGACGATATTGACTGGCTATACCACACCCGGCGCATCCCGGAGGGCGTCACCGCGCGTCTTCCCACTGCGGAGCTTGCCCCCTCACCCAATCCGGGTGAGTATGTGGTATTCCTCTCCCACTTCCAACATGTATTCGGGCTCCTAGCAAGTGATTTCTTCAATGATTGGCTCAACACATACGAGCTTCAGCCACCTCATCTTCCGGCTAATGCCATCACCTCTCTCTCTGCCTTCGCTTCCACCATTGAAGGCTACGCCGAACTATGGCCCACGAAGGAGCTCTGTATCCGGTTCTTTGGCCTTCGCCGGAACGTGATTCCGAACATCCAACTTAATCCGGAGGACAAGCACCTCACGCAGTTCGGCGCAGCTTCCATCTCCCCCGGAAATAGTCTATCTTTCCCCGAGTTACGGGGCATGAATCGTGCAAGGGCTGGGCCCCAACCTTCTTCTATGTCCGGAACAACACAACTGAGGATCTGATCCGGCTGCGCCCTTATGCTCCGGGTCCTCCTAATCCGGATCTGTGGGACGTGGTCCCCAAGAAGCCCACCGTCCTGGCGAACCAAGTCAACAAAAGGTTCCAAGAGCTGAAGGCCTTGGGGTTGCGCAACGAGGACGCAATGATTAGATTCGTCCGCAACCGGATCTCCCCCCTCCAGAAACGTACTCATAAATTTTGCGACATGAGCTGGGGCCGTGACCCCAACCGGACCTCCTCATTTGAGTTGAGAAACACCGAGATCTTCCACCAGTTCAAGGCCCTCTTCACCACTAAGAAGGACTTCTCGGCTGAGTGGACATGGTGGATCGAACACTTCTGCCGAGATAGGCTTCCCCCGCGGTAAGTCTCGTGCCCCAAACTTTCTCCGAATTGTATCATATGTCGGCTTCTGTCGTAGGGTTAATCCCTTTGTCTTTTCTTTCCCTTAGATGTTCCTTCAGCAAACCATTGAGGATGGCTCCGAGCCTTCTCTCAAATGGGCACCTGATCGAGACACCTCGGATGTGGAGGAGCCAGATCAGGAGATGTTCCTACCGATGGCGGACGTGACCAAGCGACCCACCGGTAAACTCTCTTCCATTAGAGATTGGCCCGACGATGAAGATGATTCAGATGTTGAGGTGATGGAGGCATTTGACGCTGTCCCCCTTTCTTATGCTTTTCCGACATCAGCTAACCCCGGTGGGCAGATCCATGAAGATCCTCCCCTTGCCATGGGTGAGCCTGTCCCCGGTCGCACCGAAGAAGAGGGGGCCGCATCTGCTTCTTCCGCCGGACCTTCTCAGCTAGCTAAGAGGCGAAAGAAGTCGGCGGACAAAGCTGCCACCAAGGCCACGACTAAGGCCATGACCCGGAGAGCTCGCAAGCCGAATGAGCCCCTGACTTCGGATGAGTAAGTCGTTTCTCCCTTTGTTATTCACTTGTTCTTGTTTTGTTATAGTTTCTCATCAGACATGATTAGATTCGGCAGGTCCGCGGTGGAGGTCCCATAGAGTGGATCCGACATTGCCTCGCCACTCCAACATAGCCCTTCTCCCCCTCGTGGCGACGATTCATGCCCGTTGAGCCCTATTCTGGAGGGTTCAGCGGCTGCTCCGGGTTCTAGCCCACCTCGTCAAGAGGAGGGCAACCTCGGAGCGGGGGGAAGTGGTTCTGCCGAGGCAGCGGCAACCATTACTTTGGCTCCGCCGCAACCAGCTACCACCGAGGTTCCCTCGGCACCTCCGCCGAAGCAGAGATCAGCACCAGCACCAACACCAACTCTAGCACCAGCAGCAACAGCAAAAGCACCATCAATAGCACCAAGCCCTTCCGCCTCGTCCGAGTCTTCCAAGACTCGGAGAGAAGACACCAGCAGTGCCAAGACTAGCACCAAAGCACCTCCCAAGGGCAAATCTGCTACAGCAACTTCAACTTCTCTACAACAGCCCAAGGGAAAAAAGGCTCCTGACGCCACCAGGGCAGCGTCAATCGAGGCTGGATAGCGCACACTTGCGTCCATGCTTTCTAAGAAGACTCCACTGCCAAAGGACTCCCCTGCCGAGCCAGCTGATGTGCAACTCGTTTTGCACACCAGCCGCCGTTCCCCAGGTTAAGATGAGGGAAGCGCATGCCAAGGGTCTAGTGGTGCCCCACATGCTTAGCGGCGAACGATATCCTCCGACCTTGATTGAGTTTGTAAATAACTGGAACAAGGCGGAGTTCGTCCATAATGACGATCTCCCAGAGAAGTTCGGCCCCGCCGAATTTGCTGCGCAGATGAATACTGCTGCCAAGGCAATTAACCTTGCAGGTCGGATGATGGAGATACGTTACTTCGTCTTTTCCTTAACATGCTGTAGATATTAGTGATATAGCCATTAGTCCTTGAGCCTCTGGGGGAGTAACTTGTTACTCTGCCGGATGCTCCTTAGAAAACTAACATAGCTCCTTGATAACTTTGAATATGCGCACACCTAGAGCCGGGTTAAGTTCCACTTAGCCCGGATCTTGTACACTTCGAATATGCACACACCTAGAGCCGGGATAAGTTCCACTTGGCCCGGATCTTGTACACTTCGAACATGCACACACCTAGAGTCGGGTTAAGTTCCACTTGGCCCGGATCTTGTACACTTCGAATATGCACACACCTAGAGCCGGGTTAAGTCCCACTTGGCCCGGATCTTGTACACTTCGAACATGCACACACCTAGAGCCGGGTTAAGTACCACTTGGCCTGGATCTTGTACACTTCGAACATGCGCACCCCTAGAGCTGGGTTAAGTTCCACTTGGCCCGGATTTTGTACACTTCGAATATGCACACACCTAGAGCCGGGTTAAGTTCCACTTGGCCCGGATCTTGTACAATTCGAATATGCACACACCTAGAGCCGGGTTAAGTTCCACTTGGCCCGGATTTTGTACACTTCGAATATGCACACACCTAGAGCCGGGTTAAGTTCCACTTGGCCCGGATTTTGCACACTTCGAATATACACAAGACCAAGCTACTTTTTGTACTCTTTTCAGGTGACCAACAATCACCGGAGCGCTGAGTTTCATCGTCTCTTGGATACTCACAAGATGCTGCGTGCAAAACATAGTGCACTTCTCGTTGAACATGAGAAAAGGGGTAAGTTTCTTCCTTAGCATTTTTCTGTTTTTCTTCATATTTTTCCGCCGAACTAATCCATCACTCGGATTTTGCAGCCGGGGTGGACGCTGAGAATACCATCATGAGGAAAAACTTGGAGAAGATCAAGGGTGAGTCATTTTTCCTCAATATCTCTCTCTGCGCCCTATCCTCTGTTCTTCTTGGCTCGGCAAATATTCATACCTCGGCTTTGCTGGGTCAACAAACTATTTCAGCATCTCGTGAAGATAGTGTGCCCATGCCGGATATGATGCTGCATTTTCTCGAACAAGCAGGGCAGCATCAGGCCGAACTCAAAAAGAAAGATGATGAGCTTGCCCTCCTCCGAACCAAAGATGATGAGATTGCCAAGCTCAAGGCAGATATGAAGAAGCTGAAAGCACAGCACCAATCCGAATTTCAAAAAGCTGGCCAGGACTTTACTGAAGAGCGCGAGCACCTCAACCTCTAGATTGCCAAGGACCAAGAATTACTTAAGGAGGCCAACGTCAAGCTTGAGTCGGCGAATGCTGAACTTGTGCAACTCTGGGAGAGGCGCGACAACTGCACCAAGGAGCTGACCCGGGTTCACAGCCATATTTCTGGTAAGTTCTTTTTCTCTTCAATTGTCATGAATCTCTCCGGGTCAACCCTTCTCACTTATTTCACCTGTCTCACTTTTTTCAAGCAAATTCCCAGAGAGCGATGTCATTGCATCCAAGGTTGTTGCCAAGTTTCGCAGGCAGAGGGGTACTCCATTTGGTCCTGGCACCATTCCTCTTGATCTCGAGGACTTGATAGTCAGCTTGTCCTCCCGAGACGAGATTGTGAAGAACTACGGCAAGGATATCTTGGACGTAGTAGTCCGGATCTTCAACGTCTTTTGGCCTGAAGAAGATACTCCGGAGAGTACCGCTGTACTTTTTGCCAAGCTCATGGAATGCGAGACTCAGCTCGATCTATGGAGATAATCGGCTGGACGCGCCGGATCTGAGATCATTCTTCACTACGTGCTTACGTGGTACGAGAAGATTGACCTCAAACTCCTTGAGCGCATGCGCACCGGATCAAGGTGGTCCACTGACCCAGATTGGGTAGCTCGGTGCAAGGCTTGCGCGCATAGCTTCATCCAATACGCCCCCATTCATCAATGGAACGAGGGACCAAGCTTCCTAGATGCCGCCGATGATGAAAATGCTGAAAACGTTGAAGATGATTCGGATGAGGACGAAGAGGACGAAGCCTCGGACATCGAGGAAGACGCTGATGACTCTGAAGCCGAGGCTGGGGCTGCACCTGCTGGCGCCGAATTACCTCCTCCTGCTGCTCCTTGATTATAAACACTTTAAATTTCATCAGATCCCGGTATGCCGGGTGCAATTGTATCAAGCACACAAGTGATATTTTGCTACTAAGTTTTTATGCTCGATTGACTTGGGCGTAGTCCCCGAGTTTCATTTTCTTGTTCATTCAATCTCTTGGCTCGGCTCATGTCTACCTTGGTTCGGTTTTATGACTTACGAGTCCGAGCTTCAAAAATTGTCTTAACAATACTTGGAAACTTTAGGATTAGCTCAAAATAATTCAGCATAATAAATCGAAAGTAAACATAAGGTTAGTCCAAAAAACAAACGTCGGCTCGATTAAGTTCCTTTCCTTAGTCGTTTTTCATGTGCTACACAATTCCAAACTTGTTCTCTTGCTTGCCATGAAGCCAAATCTTGTTGGACAGCAGCAAGTCGAAGAGTTGGGTCCTTGGTGCTCACACACTACTAATCCAGCTTAAGTAGAAAAAACTTACGCCAGCCGACATAAAAACAATAAATACAGAAGACAACAAATATTTTCAAGGTAGTCCTCGAGTTACTGCTCGAGATGCCCACATTTCATTGGTAAACTCATTTCCGGCATACACACCGACATATGAGAGACTCGGATACATAAACATCTCTGCTAAGTGTAGAAAGGACGAAGTAGAGCTACATTCCATGGACGCTTAGATTCCTCGTCGGACCTGTCTGCCTTGTTCCTCTCCTATGGTTTTGCATCGATAAAATAATAAGAATCATTGTACAATGCTTTGCTCACAATGAATGGCCCTTCCCATGGGGGGATAACTTGTGCATGCCAGCAGTACGTTGTACCAACCGGAGTACCAGATCACCTTCCCAGAAAACTCGGGGGTTTACTTTCCGGCTATGATAGCGTCGGAGATTTTGCTGATATATGGTGGATTTGGACAATGCCAAATCTCTCGCTTCTTCCAGCAGATCAACATCATTTTGCTGGGCTTCTTGCACTTCGGCTTCTGTGGATTGGGTGACCCTAGGCGAGTCATGCTCTATGTCGGCTGGTAATATAGCTTCTGCCCCATATACCAGGAATAATGGCATATAGCCTGTTGATCGATTCAGAGTTGTTCTTAAACTCCACAGTACCGCTGGTAGTTCTTCTATCCAGCACCCCGCTGATCTTTGCAGCGGCTCAATGAGCCGGCGTTTTATCCTGGATAATACTAATCTGTTAGATCTCTCCACTTGTCCATTCGATGTGGGGTGGACTACCGAGGCAACGTCCAGCCGGATCTTCTTATCTCGGCAGAATCGCGCAAATGCTCCTTCAGCAAAATTTGTTCCAGTATCTCAAGATGATGTCTTTGAGGAATGTCACGGCCGTAGCTCCATCACATTTTCTTATTGGCTTTACTTCAATCCACTTCGTAAATTTATCAACCATGACCAAAATGTGAGTCATATTTCCCCTCGCTGGTTTGAACGGGTCAACCATGTCCAAACACCATACGGCAAATGGCCAGGTGATTGGTATGGTCTTGAGCTTCGACATTGCCATATGTGTCTTGGTAGCATACCTCTGACAACCATTGCATTTTCTTACCAAGTCCTCTACTTGTTCTAAGGCACTTGGCCAATAGAAACCATGCCGGAAAGTTTTTGCTACCAAGGCTCTAGACGAGGCATGATGCCCACATTCCCCTTGTCAAGCCCTTCTTCCGGGTCAACACATCGCTGGAGGACATTAGTCACACTCCTTTTGTATACCTCGGAATTGATGATCGTGTATGCCTTTGCTCTCCTCTGAGTTTGCCTGGACAACACCTCCTTAGCGGGTAAGGTTCCATCTTTCAGGAATTGAAATATGGGTAACGCCCAAGCTGGTATAGCTCGCACTGGGAAAACATTCTCATCAATTTCCATCTGATCCACCGGCATAACCTCAACCGGATCATGCTGAGCAGTCCCCGGGTTCGCCGAGGCAGTCCCCGGGTTCGCCGAGGTAGTCCCCGGGTTTCGCATACCACCTCCCATGTCAATGTCCATGGGTACGGCTCCGGACTCTGAATCTTCCGGGACGTAAATTGAGTCGGTTTCTGGGGATGGCCTGATGGATGGTTTTCTGAGGTGTTCTAATGCTACACCCGGTGGAATTGCTTGTCGGGTTGATCCGAGCTTCGACAATACGTCGGCAGCCTCATTTTCCACCCGGGGTACATGGCGAAATTCGCATCCCTCAAAGTAACCAGATTTCTTCTGCACATGGAATCTGTATAATGCCATGTTTGGATCAAGAGCGTCCCATAGCCCTGAAACTTGTTGTATTACCAAATCCGAGTCGCCAAAGCATTGGATCCGACGTATTCCAATTTCTTTTGCCACTTTGAGCCCATGCACAAGTGCCTCATATTCGGCGACATTGTTTGATGCTGCGAAATGGATCTGCAACACATACTTCAGCTGGTCATTTTTCAGTGAGGTAAGTACTACTCCGGCGCCTAACCTGGTTTTTGTTTTTGACCCGTCAAAGTGCATTCTCCAATAGTTCGGATCTGGTAACGGTGGTTCGTACTGTACCTCAGCCCAGTCCACAAAAAAGTTGGCCACAGCCTGAGACTTGATTGCTTCTCTTCTGTCATACTGTAGTGCATAGGGGGCTAGTTCAATTGCCCATTTTGCAATTCTGCCACTTGCATCCTTGTTACTCATTATCTCGGATATGGGAGCTTCACATATTACTTTGATGGGATGCTCCTCAAAATAGTGTTTTAGCTTCTTAGCCGACATGTACACACCATATGCCACTTTCTGATAATGCGGATAATTTTGCTTTGACGTGGATAATACCTCTCTTAGGTAATATACTGGCCTCTCTACTGACTTACCTTCTTCGTTGCACTCTACCACAATTACTGCGCTTACAACTCGGTTGGTTGCGGATATATAGAGCAACATCGGCTCCTTTGATAGTGGAGAGGCTAACACTAGTGCAGTGGCTAACATTTTCTTTAATTGGATAAAGGCTTCATTGGCCTGCAGTGTCTAAATGAACTTGTCTGACTTTTTCATGAGTTTATAGAGAGGCAGTGTCTTTTCTCCCAACCGACATACAAACCGACTTAACGATGCCAAGCAACCAGTGAACTTCTGGACATTGTTAAGGCACTTCGGCAGTTCCATTCGCTCTATAGCCTGGATTTTAGTTGGATTGACTTCAATACCTCGGCTTGAGACGAGGAATCCGAGTAATTTTCCAACCGGGACACCGAAGGTACATTTTTCCGGGTTAGGCTTCATCCGGAACCTCCTTAGGTTCGCGAATGTCTGCCTGATATCGTCAAGGAGCGTTTTGCTTTCCTTGGTCTTGATAACAACATAATCCACATACACTTGCACATTTTTACCAATTTGGTCGTGCAGACATTTCTGCATACATCTTTGGTATGTTGCCCATGCATTACGTAAACCAAATGGCATGGTGCGATAGCAATAAGCCCCATACGGGGTGATAAATGCAGTTTTTATTTGATCATCCGGATTCAGGGGTATCTGGTGGAAATCAGAATATGCATCAATGAATGACAACAGTTCACACCCAGCAGTTGAATCTATGACCTGATCTATCCTTGGCAGTGGAAATGGATCTTTTGGACATGCCTTATTCAGGTTCGTGTAATCGATACACATGTGCCAAACCACCGCCACATTCGGATCATCCTTCTTCTTCTCCACCAGCACCGGATTAGATAGCCAATCCGGGTAAAGAACTTCCATGATAAATCCAGCTGCTAGTAACCGAGCTATCTCATCTCCAATGACTTTTCTCCTATCTTCAGCGAAGCGGCGGAGAGGTTGCTTCACTGGCCAACTCCCTCGGAACACCTTGCAAGTCCTGTGTGGACCAAGCAAAAATATCCCGATTCTCACGGAGGAAGTTGACGAGCTCGCTTTCCTATTTATCATTTAACCCGGCACCAATTGTTACGGTGCGCTCTGGGAACATATCATCAATAGGAACCTTCTTGGTATCTTTTGTCGCCTGGAACGAAACACTACCATGCGGGCTTAGTGCCGGCATATACTGCTGTGCGGACTGAGCCAATGCTGCCACTTCCTGTATCTTTCTTTTCTCTTGTGCAATCACGAGTGACTCAGCTAGGTTAGACCTGGCTGACGCACACTCAATGGAACATCGGAAATCTCCAGCTATGGTAATTACTCCATTTGGCCCAAGCAACTTCATCTTTAGATAACTGATGTGGCAACTTGCCATGAACTTGTTCAGTGCTGGTCTACCGAGTAACGCGTGATACACACTTTCTAAGTTCACCACTTCAAACTCCAAATTCTCAGTTCGGCAGTTATCTCGCGTGCCGAACAATACGTCAACCCGGACCTTGCCTATGGGCTCACAAGAAATGCCTGGCACAATGCCATGGAAAGTTGTCCTTATAGCCTAGAGCATGTTCTCCGAGATACCTAACTTGCGCATCGTATCCGCATACATGATATTGATGCTACTGCCATTATCTATCAGCACCTTGGAGAATCTCACATTGATATTTGGCCCTATGAATGTTGGGTCCAGTACTAACGCATATGAACCAGGGCTTGGCATAAGCTTGGGGTGATCCTTGATACTCCAGGTGATTTCTTGATCCGACCATGGCATATACCTCGTCACTGCGGGCATTACTGCATTCACCTCCATGTGTCGGCGCTGCAAGCTCTTTATATCTGTTTCCTCTGTGGTGAACACACAATAACTCTGATGATGCTCTCTGTACTCATTCCTTCCCTCGTTTACGTGGTACCTATGATCTGGTTGATGCTGGTCTTCCACTTGATGCACCGCATCCCTTCTCTCATGGTTGTCATACCTCGGCGGAGGGGGAGGCAACATTAGCTATTGCGTGTTTGCTCCGGAGAGCAATTGCTGCCGGGGTAACTCCTGCCGAGGTTGATCATTCCGAGGTGCCTGAGCATTCCCCGAACCACTTTGTTCTATCTTCCTCATCCACTCACATTGCCAAGTCGTGTGACCCGCTGGGTTACTCGGGTTTGGCGTGTGAAATTTACACGGCTAATCTAGCATGGCCTCATAGGTGTACCTTGGACGGTCCTTCTTTTCTTGCCACTGTTTTTTTTGTTCTGGCGTCCAAGTTTTCTTGCCATCATTTCTCGGTGTCAATTGTTGTCCTCCAGTTTTCTGACGTTGATTGCCCCTTGCTCCGGGTTGATCTTGATTCACAGTAGCAACTTGTTGCAAACTGCACCGGTAATCCGGTCTGTTATCTCTTCTTTTACCTCGGTAATCATTTCTCCGGGATAACCCGGCTCCATCTCTCCGGTAGTATTCCTCGTTTGACTCACTTGGCATTAACCTAGGTTCAGTCGGATCACCCAAGGCATACGAATCAGCGATCCAGATTGTCTCTGCCAATGTAGTTGGCATATCCCTTTGCAATCTTTGCCACAACATGCTTGCGTATCTGCACCCTTGCACAAACCATGCTATGGCCTATGACTCAATTACACCCTCATAGGAGTTTCGCACGGTACACCACCGGGTCAGGAACTCCCGGTCTGTCTCATTCGGTTTCTGCTTGCACATTGCTAGGGTCTGTGGCCTATTCGGCCTCTGATACGTGCTCGAGAAGTCGCTTATAAACATTTCCTCAAAATCGATCCAATAGTTAATACTTTCGGGCGACAAATTGTTTAGCCATACCCTCGCTGCCCCCTCCAACATCTGGGGTACATATCTCACTGCCCATCTCAAATTGCCTGAAGCAATTTTTACAGCCGTAGCATAGTTAATCAACCAATCCTCTAGGTAGCTGGAAGTTAGGTACCGCAGGTTCCTTCATGATCCGGGGCCCAAAACACGCAGGACCCGGGGGACCCTGACATTCAATCTTCTCCGACCTATACAGCCGATCTAGTTTTAATCTGGCATCATCACACATCAAATCCCTGCTCCCTAATCTTGACCCTATCACATGATAGTCCAGCCTTGGGTATCCTGCGTTCACCTTTTCTGAATCACCATCATTATATCTGTCTTGCTCTCACGGAGCACCTCTCTGTTGCATACCTCGGCCGGCACTTTGCTCTTGCCTTGGTATATTCCGCTGCTCCGGTTGTCCTGCTCCTACCGAGTTGCGTTGTCCGGCATTGCCGTTTATAGGATTTCCTTGACCGGCATTGCCTTGGTCGTGGTTACCTCGGCCGGCTTCACCTCGGCTCACACTTCGTCGATCCTCATTTCTCTGCACTTCTTTTCCTTTCCCTGCCCTTGCTGGGTCATACGGGACTATCTGTTTGTTCCTCCTGGCCGAGGTTACTACCTCTTCTCTCCTAGGACCACCATGAGGTGACGATGTAGCTCTAGCGGATTTCTCCGGGTTACCCACCACCGAACGAACGACCTTGGAGGCCCCAGGTCTCTCCGGGTTAGTCCTGAGCAATTCCTCATTTTGCCTGTTCGCGATCCGAACCAACTCATTGACCCTATCTTGTTGTCTCTGACGGGCTTCACCCGTCAGACCCTCTAACTCGGATGCAGCTGCATCTGCTTCTCTGAGGTTTTTTGTCGGCGTACTATACTTCGGCAGCCCCACGGATAAACAGTTCTCTGACTCCTCAATCCTAGTATCACCCTCTTTGTTAATTTCACTCATGAGGTTTCTCCCCTTTACTTTTACGGCATCTACCTTATTCGCCTTTGCGTACTCACGCAGTGTCATGTTCAACGACTGCTGAGCCGCGGCTATCTTTTTGGCACCCTCTAGTATTTTTTGCCTAGTTTCCTCTAGCTCGGCCTGTGCCTGAGCCGGATCTACCGCTGCTGCTATTGGGTTTGCTAAGCTATCCATCGCTTGCTGCAGCACATTCTCTGGCCTCTCTAGTGGAGGACGTCTACTTTTCCTCGGTGCCTTAGGCGTTACCTCCGGATCTGGTGCCGGATCCTTGCTTGCGCCAGCGCCAGGCGCACTCATCATTACCTCGGCACGGTCCGGGGAGCGAGTGATATGCGCCCCGTGAACCACGCTAAGGGGTGTCTCGCCTCCTTCGACGACATGCCGCGGGTGAACGCACGACACATCGACATCAACGTAGATCTTGTGCGCGCCGAGCTTGACAAAGAGGCCGTTGCGCAGAAGAGGACGCTTGCCGAAACAGCCAGCATTGTCGCTGACGAAGTTCAGCGCTCCAAAGTGCTGAACAAGCTCGGATACGATGCGTTTGCCGGTGCCGATGAGGTTTCCCGTCCGGATCTTCACCCCTGCTAGCGCTGCCAGCCCCACGGTGGGCGCCAACTGTCGTGGTGGTGTCACGGCAGATGCCATGGATAAGCTAAAGGTGGGGACTAAATGCACTAGGGAAATTCAGGGAGGGATAGTGTGGTGATTCCACACACTGTAGCTTTGTATTTGATTCACTTCCGTAGATTACAAGTGCTCCTCGAGCCGTATTGGGGAGAGGAGGAAGAAGGAACTCTCTTACTCTCACCACTATCTTGCCCTCAGGAACTTGCTCGTAGAACATAAACCTCTAAACACCAACCCCTTATACAGAGGCCCTAGCCCTCCTTATATAGGGTGGCTAGGTATCTAATTAGGGCATACGTGGAGGCATATTCTAAGGAATATGCCTCCTCCCAAAATAGTAAGCCGACCGGGTCACTTTAACACAGCGTCATCCATGCAGAGGCTACGTGAGCCTCTACGGCGCCCGCGTCACCCGACACAGGCTTCGTCACCTTTGTCGGCCACGCCTCAATGGTCCTGTCCTCTGTCCGCTTCGCTCACGCTCTGTGTACAGTGGTCACCCTTTGACCAGCGAGATACCTTCCTTCTCTTGTAAGCTTGATATAAGCCGGATTGTACCTAGTAGATCCGGCCATACCTGTACCTTCATACAAGTTAGATACACCTCACCGACTTACGATATAAGTCGGCTAAGACCTAGTTAGGTGGACATCCCCTGGTCCGGGTTACCCCGTGATTCAGCCTGCCTTGAGGTGACTCAACCAGCACCTGCTTTGACCTTGCCGTACCTCGGCTAACTCGGCCTTTATACCCCGGCGTGACCCTACCCGGGGGTATACCCCCAACAGAAGTGAACGAGGATGTCTGGGCGGTGGCTAGGCCTGCTACGGGTGCTGCCACGCAAGGCTAGGGCTAGGCGAGGCCGGTGCTGCTCTGGCGGGCGCGGTGCTCCGGGGTGATCGGCATGGCGGACAAAGGCATGGACACAAGCAAATGCGGCTGGTTCTCCGCTCGATTTTGGTCGGGGGCTGGTCGAGGCGGTGTGGCGTGATGGCGCCTGTCTGCCAGCGGGTGAAGGAGAGTGCAGGACGGGCTGAGGCAAGCCGTCCATGGTTGACCTGGCGCATGGCGTCGTGCGGCTTGGTACTGGAGCAGCTAGGGGAGAGGGAGAGAGAGCTAGGTCCGGGGTTTTAGCTGGGGGGACAAGGGGACCAAGTTAGGCCCAAATGGTGACCAAATCCACTTCTCACTATAGTGTTTTGGAAATTGCAAGATTTGTGTCTGCCACCTGTTTGATGAAATGGCCGCAAGAAGCAAAAGTTTGAATTTTGGTTTCAAAATTTTCGAGTGATCTACACTAGTGCTTGGTAGTATCTGGTTGCAAGGGTTTTGAAAGTGGAGCTCAATTTGATGGTTTTTGAAATAGGGGTGATCTAGGCATATGCATTGAATTCAATTTTCTCATGCCATTTAAAATAAGTATTTGAATGTTTTTAGCAGATCAAAAAGTGGGCCTTGGTACCTCATTATGTGTACTAGCAAGGGGTGTAAAGACCTATGAATGCTCATACACATGAATGCTTTCATTTTTAATTTGGAAAAGTTTTTGTTAACCCTAATTTTGATGATTTGGATCTTGATAAGCTTCGATTAAAGTTTTGGGATGTTATACTCAGGCTCGTTTCCAACCACCTCAAGCCTCTCCACCACTACCAGAATCCTACCGTACCTTGCTACTCACCACCCCAGAACACCCCGTACCCTCCTCTGATTTATCCCAGCCAGGAAGTGAGGAAGAACACCTCTTGGCCATTCCTAAATATTTGCTCGAGGTGCTCTCGTTTCCGCTCTCCCTCCCCTCTGCATGTCACCTCTCTGATCCCCCTTTTGCTCCTCTGGGTCTGACCCGCCTTCTTTTACGACATGCAACAACACCAGACGCATCTCCAGCGAACTCCCCGAGCACCCTCACGATCGTCCTCACGCGAGCAGCTCCTGGCGTCAAACCCCTCCATGCCGCCCATGTCCAAACGCGGTGTGGAGTTCCTCGTCGCCTCCGCCGCGTTCCAGATCCTCTCCATCCTTCGGTAAGCCTCCCCGCCACCTCCCATTCCTCTACTAGGGTTTACTCCCTGCTGCCGCTGGCGACAGAAGAATGACAGCGGACCACCGTCGATCCCCCTTTTGATCTGACGGTCGGCATCCACCAATACCCGTTTGGCTCCCAGAGTGGCTGACCAGCGTGTCCTGCTGTCAGCCCTTTGAATCTCGCCTCCCACGCGCTGCGCGCCTGGGTAGGCCGATTTCCTTCGATGCGACCCATTTCCCTCGCAGATCTGGCCCATGTCCCTCCCCTGCCCCCCTTTCTTTTTATTCCAAACCCTAGATCTGTTATTTAGGCAGTTTGGTTTAAATACCAAATAAAATGAAAACTTCCTTATGTTGCCTAGATAAAAATATAGACATGTAACCACATGTTTTTCCCAGCATGCAGACCCAACCCTAGGCCCAAATTAATTTCCATCATTTGGCTGGCAATTAATCCATAAAAGGTAGTCTTTTGCACTAATTAATTTCCTCAGAGAGTTTTACATCTCCAATTGGTGAGAACCAAAGCTCTACTGGAAGGTATTTGATATACCTATCATCTAGCATAGGTCCTGTGCCAAGGTGAACAGCAGTGTGCCCATAGAAAAAATAATAAAAACAGCCATTATCTGTCTTGGGTAATTTCTATAGGTCAAACCAAATGTGATATTGACCTGATTCCAACTCCCAAAGAGGTGGCACACCATTACCCATCTAAAACCAGGAGATGAGGATTTATTGATCCTCTGTTGGATTTTACTGATTTAATTACTTCTATAAGTGGTTGTACCACTAGATAAGTCATTCCAGGAGTTTGAAAACTCCACAAAGAGTGAATCCAATTCCTACAGAAAGGTATTCTAAATGCCTACCATGTTCCCTTGGAAGCAACTCAAGAGCTTTTGTATATTTAATCCAGTGAAAAAGACAAAACAACTACAGAACTTCCTTTGGGAATTTCCTGAGGGCATTATGGTAATAATTTTGACTTGATTCCAACTCTTAGTGACCAAGTACATCAATCTCTACTGAACCATCCAAAGAAATAAGTTTTGGAGCTCCGAAAATTTTCTGGTGAATTATTTCCTCAAACTAGGGCCTTTATCACTAGAAAATTCATAGGAAATCAAAGAAAAGTGATAAAATAGTGAAACCACTTTTGTTGGTTTCATTTTATCAACTCCTATATGTTGGTATCATTTTTACATAATGGTATCATACAGAATATGTCCTTGGTCCAAAACCCCTCCTAGGTAATTCCTATACTACAAATCCTAAGGGATTTTCTTCCATATTTCCAAGGCAAGGCCAATCTGATCAAATCCTTTCCTCCTAAGACCTAATGAATTTTGAACTTGTATTGTTCATTGTGTGTTGTATGTATTGGTGCCTGAATGCCTTGTTTGATGGTGGTCTTGATTGCTTGCATGTATACTCGGTGACGACGATAGCTGCACTTGTATTGATGTCGAGCAGAAGAGGTCTTATTATTATTGGTATTCTTATGGTTTTCTAAGAAGAAGTGCAGGGACAATTATGCCATATTGCTGATCTCAGGCAAGCCACCTTCTTGCTCATCAGCCTTGTCCTACTGTTTTACTTATGCATGTTTTATCTACTGTTTATTAAAACTGCATTGTTTTACTATATGTTGATGTATATATGGTAGTGGTTTGGCTCCTCTAAACTATTACACTTTTGTACTGTTAAGTACAACCCCCTTGGCGACACCTACCTGTCCCTAGTAGAATAGATGGTGTATATCACCATAACCCTCTGGAGACCCTGTATTGGCCAAAGCAAAACTAGAGGATGGGAAGATCCCGGAAAAAAAGGTTTTACCAAATGTTTTATGAGAAAACCTTGGAGAGGTGGGACCTCCCAAGATATGTTGAGGAAAAAAAAGGTTTTTGATTTACAAAATATTGAAGGAAAGCTGGAGGAAAAATATTTACAAAAATGCACCCGGTTCTTTGCAGTTTAGCTATAACAACTTAACCCTGTGCAACCACATTACTCTAGTATGGGACAGGGCTGGATTTGATATTTGTCTATTCTGGTATAAGCTGCCTCGCAACTACTACAGGGGATGAAACTCCCTAGAGGGTGGGCCTTCTCTGGACAACGGTCCATGTGAGACATCGACCGGGAGAAGGAACGAAGGGTCTTCAGACCTCCGCGCGTTACTATGAGCCCCTCATTGAAAGCGCGCACGTGGGACATGCAATATGCGCTCCGGTTGGTCCTCGGTACCCGACGTCCCGGTGTTGAGGGGAATAACACTCATAGGGTAGGCACTTATATTGGTGTGGGCATCCAGAGAGTCTTGATAGGTTACTCGACCCACGATCGGTGAAGATTAGGGTAGTGTACCCGGATGGTGTGGGTAAAGTGTACAACCTCTGCAGAGTGTAGATCTATTCGAATAGTCGTGTCCGCGGTTAAGCACGGGCTAGACAAACTTCTGTAGAGTGGTGCTGGTTTTGTTTTCAAAAAGGATTTCGGAAAAGCAAAAGTTTTGAAAATATTTTGACCATGGGATGGTCGACAAGGAGAAAGGTTTTGACCATGGGGTGGTCAGAAAGGAATGAAAGGAGTTTGGTCATGGGACGACCGGAAGAAAGGAAAAAAAGGGTGACCCAGTCCTAATGTTCAAAACGGTTTCCAAAATGTTGTACAAAAGTTTTTCAACAAAGATATGTAGATGCTATATCTACAAGAGAAACTATTTGAGAAAAGAACCTCCCCTGGAGCCCACCTACTACCACAGCCATATTGCATATCCTCGTGTTTTATTATTCTATTAATGTGGTTTGCGAGTACATTCAAAGTACTCACTGGCATTGTCCCTGGGTATTAACTTGGTCAGATATCAAGAAGAGGTGAAGTGGACGACTATGCGAGCTAGGACGTTCTACCAGTCAGTTGCCTGTAGGTTAAGGCACGGATTGGCCTCTATGCTTGACGAAGTTTCGCTGATGATTATTGATGTAGCCATAACGGCATTTATGTAAGTTTTGTAAATTCGGTATGTCTCAGATGTTGTAATGATACTTGGCGGTTATGTGCCACGACTAACTGATCATGGGATCGTGGTTGTATGCATAACAGGGATTCTCGGAGGATTAATCCGGGGGCTCCACAGTTTGGCCCTGTCTAGCCGGCCCACTTTGTAAGGCCCAAATCCAAACAGTAAACCCTAGAACCCATCTTGTAAGCTACCTCCTCGACCTGTATATAAAGGGGGTAGCGCTACGGTTCTAGGTAAGCTAAAGCAAAAGGAAAAATAACCACCAGAAGAAGGACTTAGAGAATTCCTAGCAAGAAGTAGCTAAGGAAACAGCTCAAGGAGCACTTGTATTGGCCGTTTGCCCCCTTTGATAGTAGATCCTTGCAGGAATAGGAGTTTTACCTCGCCAAGAGGGCTCTGAACTTGGGTACATCGCTGTGTTTGCAGTATCTGTTCCCAACCGGTTCCGAGTAGCCACGGATACCAACCTGATTGTCCCCTTCAAGCCATCCCCGATGGCACTGCCGTATTCCACACCCGAACCTGGTTTAGGAAAAGAACACACATGCAATGTCACTAGTGGATCAATGTGTATAGGAAAAGAACACACATGCAATGACTCTAGTGGATCAATGTGGTTTAGTAAAAGAACGAACATGCAATGTCACTAGTGGATCAATGTGCTTTAGGGAAAGAACACACATGCAATCACTCTAGTGGATATATGTGGTTTAGGAAAAGAACACACATGCAATGACTCTAGTGGATCCATGTGGTTCAGGAAAAGAACACACATGCACTGACTCTAGTGTCTCCATGTCGTTTAGAAAAAGAACACCCATGCAATGTCACTAGTGGATCAATGTGCTTTAGGAAAAGAAAGCACATCAAATGTCACCTATGAATCAATGTGGTTTAGGAAAAGAAAACACATGCAATGATTCTAGTGGATGTATGTGGTTTAGGAAAAGAACACACATGCAATGTCTCCAGTGGATGAATGTGGTTTAGAGAAGTACACACATGCAATGACTCCACTTGATCAATGTGGTTTAGGAAAAGAACGCACATGCAGTGACTCTAGTGGATAAATGTGGTTTAGGAATGGAACACACATGCAATGACTCTAGTGGATCAATGTGGATTAGGAAAAGAACACACATGCAATGTCACCAGTGGATCAATGTAGTTTAGGAAAAGAACACACATGCAATTTCACCAGTGGATTCATGTGGTTTAGCAAAATAACACACATGCACTAACTCTAGTGGATACATGTGGTTTAGGAAAGAACACACATGCAGTTTCACCAGTGGATCCATGTGGTTTAGGAAAAGAACGCACATGCATTGACTCAACTGGATACATGTGGTTTAAGAAAAGAACACACATGAAATCTCACTGGCGGATCCATGTGGTTTAGGAAAAGAACACACATGCATGGAATCTAGTGGATACATGTGGTTTAGGAAAAGAACACACATGCAATGTCACAAGTGGATCAATGTGGTTTAGGAAAATATCACACATGCAATGACTCTAGTGGATCCATGTGGTTTAGGAAAAGAACACACATGCAATGGCACCAGTGGATCAATGTGGTTTAGGAAAATAACACACATGCAATGTCACCAATGGATCCATGTGGTTTATGAAAAGAACACACATTCAATGTCAGTAGTGGATCCATGTGGTTTAGGAAAAGAACACACGTGCAATGTCACCAGTGGATCAATGTGGTTAGGAAAAGAATACACATGCAGTGTCACTAGCGGATCAATGTGGTTTACAAAAAGAACACACATGCAATGTCACAAGTGGAAAAATGTGGTTTTGGAAAAGAAACACATGTAATGTGACAAGTGGATCAATGTGGTTTAGGAAAAGAGCACACATGCAATGTCACCAGTGGATCAATGTGCTTTAGGAAAAGAACACACATGTAATGTCACTAGTGGATCCATGTGGTTTAGGAAAATAACACACATGCAATGACACTAGTGGATCAATGTGGTTTAGGAAAAGAAAACACATGCAATGTCACCAATGGATCCATTTGCTTTAGGAAAAGAACACACATGCAATGTCACTAGTAGATCAATGTGGTTTAGGAAAAGAACACACATGCAATGTCACCAGTGTATCAATGTGGTTTAGGAAAAGAACACACTTGCAATGCATCTAGTGGATCAATGTGGTTCTGGAAAAGAACACACATGCAATGTCACTAGTGGATCAATGTGTTTTAGGAAAAAACACACATGCAATGTCACTAGTGGATCAATGTGGTTTAGGAAAAGAACACACAAGCAATGTCACCAGTGGATCCATGTGGCTTAGGAAAAGAACACACATGCAATGTCACTAGTGGATCAATGTGGTTTAGAAAAAAGAACACACGTGTAATGTCACCAGTGGATCCATGTGGTTTAGGAAAAGAACATACATGCAATGTCACTAGTGGATCAATGTGGTTTAGGAAAAGAACACACATGCAATGACTCTAGTGGATATATGTAGTTTAGGAAAAGAACACACATGTAGTGACTCTAGTGGATTAATGTGGTTTAGAAAAACAGCACACATGTAATGACTCTAGTGGATCCATGTGGTTTAGGAAAAGAACACACATGCAATGACTCTAGTGTCTCCATGTCATTTGGAAAAAGAACACCCATGCAATGTCACTAGTGGATCAATGAGCTTTAGGAAAAGAAAAAATATGTAATGTCATTTGTGAATCAATGTGGTTTAGGAAAAGAAAACACATGCAATGATTCTAGTGGATCCATGTGGTTAAGGAAAAGAACACACATGCAATGTCTCTAGTGGATGAATGTGGTTTAGGAAAAGTAGACACATGCAATGACTCCACTTGATCAATGTGGTTTAGGAAAAGAATGAACATGCAGTGACTCTAGTGGATAAATGTGGTTTAGGTATAGAACACACATGCAATGACTATAGTGGATCAATGTGGATTAGGAAAAGAACACACATGCAATGTCACCAGTGGATCAATGTAGTTTAGAAAAAGAACACACATGCAATCACTCTAGTGGAACAATGTAGTTTAGAAAAACAACACACATGCAATTTCACCAGTGGATCCATGTGGTTTAGAAAAATAACACACATGCATTAACTCTAGTGGATACATGTGGTTTAGGAAAAGAACACACATGCAATTTCACTAGTGGATCCATGTGGTTTATGAAAAGAACGCACATGCATTGACTCAATTGGATCCATGTGGTTTAGGAAAAGAGCACACATGCATTGACTCTAGTGGATACATGTCGTTTGGGAAAAGAACACACATGCAATGACTCTAGTGTCTCCATGTGGTTTAGGAAAAGAACACACGTGCAATGGCACCAGTGGATCAATGTGTTTTAGGAAAATAATACACATGCAATGTCACCAATGGATCCATGTGGCTTATGAAAAGAACACACGTGCAATGTCACTAGTGGATCAATGTGGTTTAGGAAAAGAACACACGTGCAATGTCACCAGTGGATCAATGTGGGTTAGGAAAAGAATACACATGTAGTGTCACTAGTGGATCAATGTGGTTTAGAAAAAGAACACACATGCAATGTCCCCAGTGGATAAATGTGGTTTTGGAAAAGAAACACATCTAATGTGACAAGTGGATCAATGTGGTTTAGGAAAAGAACACACATGCAATGTCACCAGTGGATTAATGTGCTTTAGGAAAAGAACACACATGCAATGTCACTAGTGGATCCATGTGGTTTAGTAAAATAACACACATGCAATGACACTAGTGGATCAATGTGGTTTAGGAAAACAACACACATGAAATGCCACCACTGGAGCAATGTGGTTAAGGAAAATAACACACATGCAATGACACTAGTGGATCAATGTGGTTTAGGAAAAGAACACACAAGAAATGTCACCAATGGATCCATGTGGTTTAGGAAAAGAACACACATGCAATGTCACCAGTGGATCAATGTGGTTTAGGAAAAGAACACACATGCAATGTCACCAGTGTATCAATGTGGTTTAGGAAAAGAACACACTTGCAATGCATCTAGTCGATCAATGTGGTTTTGGAAAACAACACACAAGCAATGTCACCAGTGGATCAATGTGTTTTAAGAAAAAAACATATGCAATGTCACTAGTGGATCAATGTGGTTTAGGAAAAGAACACACGTGCAATGTCACCAGTGGATCCATGTGGTTTGGGAAAAGAACACACATGCAATGTCACCAGTGGATCAATGTGGTTTAGAAAAGGAACACACATGTACTGACTCTAGTGGATCAATGTAGTTTAGGAAAAGAACACGCATGTAATTTCACAAGTGGATCCATGTGGTTTAGGAAAAGAACACACATAAAATTTCACCAGTGGATCCATGTGGTTTAGGAAAAGAACGCACATGCATTGACTCAAGTGGATACATGAGGTTTAGGAAAAGAACACACATGCAATGTCACAAGTGGATCCATGTGGTTTAGGAAAATAACACACATGCAATGACTCTAGTGGATACATGTGGTTTAGGAAAAGAACACACATGCAATGTCACCAATGGATCCATGTGGTTTAGGAAAAGAACATACATGCAATGACTCTAGTGTATCAATGTGGTTTAGGAAAAGAACACACATGCAGTGTCACCAGTGGATCAATATGTATAGGAAAAGAACACACATGTAATGACTCTAGTGGATAAATGTGTTTTAGGAAAAGAACACACATGCAATGTCACCAGTGGATCAATGTGTATAGGAAAAGAACACACATGCAATGACTCTAGTCGATCAATGTGGTTTAGTAAAAGAACGAACATGCAATGTCACTAGTGGATCAATGTGGTTTAGAAAAAGAACACACATAAAATGACTCTAGTGGATATATGTGGTTTAGGAAAAGAACACAAATGAAGTGACTCTAGTGGATTAATGTGGTTTAGAAAAAGAACACACATAAAATGACTCTAGTGGATCCATGTGGTTTAGGAAAAGAACACACATGCAATGACTCTAGTGTCTCAATGTCGTTTAGAAAAAGAACACCCATGCAATGTCACTAGTGGATCAATGTGCTTCAGGAAAAGAAATCACATGAGATGTTACTTGTGAATCAATGTGGTTTAGGAAAAGAAAACACATGTGTTGATTCTAGTGGATCCATGTGGTATAGGAAAAGAACACACATGCAATGTCTATAGTAGATGAATGTGGTTTAGGAAAATTACACACATTAAATGACTCCACTTGATCAATGTGGTTTACGAAAAGAACACATATGTAGTGACTCTAGTGGATAAATGTGGTTTAGGAATAGAACACACATGGAATGACTCTACTGGATCAATGTGGATTAGGAAAAGAACGCACATGCAATGTCACGAGTGGATCAATGTAGTTTAGAAAAAGAACACGCATGCAATGACTCTTGTGGAAAAATGTAGTTTAGGAAAATAACACACATGCAATTTCACCAGTGGATCCATGTGGTTTAGGAAAATAACACACATGCATTAACTCTAGTGGATACATGTGGTTTAGGAAAAGAACGCACATACATTGACTCAAGTGGATACATGTGGTTTAGGAAAAGAACACACATGAAATGTCACCAGTGGATCGATGTGGTTTCGGAAAAGAACACACATGCATTGACTCTAGTGGATACAAGTGGTTTAGGAATAGAACACACATGCAATGTCATAAGTGGATCAATGTGGCTTAGGAAAATAACACACATGCAATGGCACTAGTGGATCAATGTGGTTTAGGAAAAGAACACACATGCATTGTCACCAATGGATCGATGTGGTTTATGAAAAGAACACACATGCAATGTCACTAGTGTATCAATGTGGTTTGGGAAAAGATTACACTTGCAATGCAACTAGAGGATCAATGTGGTTTCGGAAAAGAACACGCATGCAATGTCACTAGTGGATCAATGTGGTTTAGGAAAAGAACACACATGCAATGTCACAAGTGGATCCAGGTTTTTAGGAAAAGAACACACATGCAGTGTCACCAATGGATCCATGTGGTTTAGGAAAAGAACATACATGCAATGACTCTAGTGGATAAATGTGGGTTAGGAAAAGAACACACATGCAATGTCACCAGTGGATCAATGTGTATAGGAAAAGAACACACATGCAATGACTCTAGTGGATCAATGTGGTTTAGTAAAAGAACGAACATGCAATGTCATTAGTGGATCAATGTGCTTTAGGAAAAGAACACAAATGCAATGACTCTAGTGGATATATGTGGTTTAGGAAAGAACACACATGAAGTGACTCTAGTGGATTACTGTTGTTTAGAAAAAGAAAACACATAAAATGACTCTGGTGGATCCATGTGGTTTAGGAAAAGAACACACATGCAATGACTCTACTGTCTCCATGTCGTTTAGAAAAAGAAAACACATGCAATGTCAATAGCGGATCAATGTGCTTTAGGAAAAGAAAACACATGAAATGTCACTTGTGAATCAATGTGGTTTAGGAAAACAAAACACATGCAATGATTCTAGTGGATCCATGTGGTTTAGGAAAAGTTAACACATGCAATGTCTCTAGTGGATGAATGTGGTTTAGGAAAACTACACACATGCAATGACTCCACTTGATAAATGTGGTTTAGGAAAAGAACGCACATGTAGTGACTCTAGTGGATAAATGTGGTATAGGAATAGAACACACATGCAATGACTCTAGTGGATCAATGTGGATTAGGAAAAGAACACACATGCAATGTCACAAGTGGATCAATGTACTTTAGAAAAAGAACATGCATGCAATGACTCTAGTGGGAAAATGTAGTTTAGGAAAAGAACACACATGCAATTTCACCAGTGGATCCATGTGGTTTAGGAAAATAACACACATGCATTAACTCTAGTGGATACATGTGGTTTAGGAAAAGAACACACATGCAATTTCACAAGTGGAATCATGTGGTTTAGGAAAAGAACTCACATGCATTGACTCAAGTGGATACATGTGGTTTAGGAAAAGAACACACATGAAATGTCACAAGTGGATCCATGTGGTTTCGGAAAAGAACACACATGCATTGACTCTAGTGGATACATGTGCTTTAGGAAAATAACACACATGAAGTGTCACAAGTGGATCAATGTGGTTTAGGAAAATAACACACATGAAATGACTCTAGTGGATCAATGTGGTTTAGGAAAAGAACACACATGCAATGGCACTAGTGGATCAATGTGGTTTAGGAAAAGAACACACATGCAATGTCAGCAATAGATCCATGTGGTTTATGAAAAGAACACACATGCAATGTCACTAGTGTATCAATGTGGTTTACGAAAAGATTACACTTGCAATGCATCTAGTGGATCAATCTGGTTTCGGAAAACAACACACATGCAATGTCACCAGTGTATCAATGTGTTTAAGGAAAAAACAGAGATGAAATGTCACTAGTGGATCAATGTGGTTTACGAAAAGAACACGTGCAATGTCACAGGTGGATCCATGTGTTTAGGAAAAGAACACACATGCAATGTCACCAATGGATCCATGTGGTTTAGGAAAAGAACATACATGCAGTGACCCTACTAGATAAATATGGTTTAGGAAAAGAACACACACGCAATGTCACCAGTGGATCAATGTGTATAGGAAAAGAACACACATGAAATGACTCTAGTGGCTCAATGTGGTTTAGAAAAAGAACGAACATGCAATGTCACTAGTGGATTGCTTTAGGAAAACAACACATATGCAATGACTCTAGTGGATATATGTGGTTCAGGAAAAGAACACACATGAAGTGACTCTAGTGGATTAATGTGGTTTAGAAAAAGAACACACATAAAATGACTCCAGTGGATCCATGTGGTTTAGGAAAAGAACACACATGCAATGACTCGAGTGTCTCCATGTTGTTTAGAAAAAGAACACCCATGCAATGTCACTAGTGGATCAATGTGCTTTAGGAAAAGAAAAAACATGAAATGTCACTTGTGAATCAATGTGGTTTAGGAATAGAAAACACATGCAATGATTCTAGTGGATCCATGTGGTTTAGGAAAAGAACACACATGCAATGTCTCTAGTGGATGAATGTGGTTTAGGAAAAGTACACACATGCAATGACTCCACTTGATAAATGTGGTTTAGGAAAAGAACGCAAATGTAGTGACTCTAGTGGATAAATGTGGTTTAGGAATAGAACACACATGCAATGACTCTAGTGGATCAATGTGGATTAGGAAAAGAACATGCATGCAATGTCACCAGTAGATCAATGTAGTTTAGAAAAAGAACACGCATGCAATGACTCTAGTGGAAAAATGTAGTTTAGGAAAAGAACACACATGCAATTTCACCAGTGGATCCATGTGGTTTAGGAAAATAACACACATGCATTAACTCTAGTGGATACATGTGGTTTAGGAAAAGAACACACATGCAATTTCACAATTGGATCCATGTGGTTTAGGAAAAGAACTCACATCCATTGACTCAAGTGGATACATGTGGTTTAGGCAAAGAACACACATGAAATGTCACAAGTGGATCCATGTGGTTTCGGAAAAGAACACACATGCATTGACTCTAGTGGATACATGTGGTTTAGGAAAATAACACACATGCAATGTCACAAGTGGATCAGTGGATCAATGTGGTTTAGGAAAAGAACACACATGCCATGGCACCAGTGGATCAATGTGGTTTAGGAAAAGAACACACGCAATGTCACCAATGGATCCATGTGGTTTATGAAAAGAACACGCATGCAATGTCACTAGTGTATCATTGTGGTTTAGGAAAAGATTACACTTGCAATGCATCTAGTGGATCAATGTGGTTTCGGAAAAGAACACACATGCAATGTCACTAGTGGATCAATGTGTTTTAGGAAAAAACACACATGCAATGTCACTAGTGGATCAATGTGGTTTAGGAAAAGAACACACGTGCAACGTCACTAGTGCATCCATGCGGTTTAAAAAAAGAACACACAAGCAATGTCACCAGTGGATCAATGTGGTTTAGAAAAAGAACACACATGTAGTGACCCTAGTGGATCAATGTAGTTTAGGAAAAGCACACACATGAAATTTCACCAGTGGATCCATGTGGTTTCGGAAAAGAACGCACATGCATTGACTCAAGTGGATACATGTGGTTTAGGAAAAGAACACACATTAAATGTCACTAGTGGATCCATGTGGTTTAGGAAAAGAATACACATGAATTGACTCTAGTGGATACATGTGGTTTAGGAAAAGCGCACACATGCAATGTCAAAAGTGGATCAATGTGGTTTAGGAAAATAACACACATGCAATGACTCTAGTGGATCAATGTGGTTTAGGAAAAGAACATACATGCAATGGAAACAGTGGATCAATGTGGTTTAGGAAAATAACACACATGCAATGTCACCAATGGATCCATGTGGTTTATTAAAAGAACACACATGTAATGTCACTAGTGGATCAATGTGGTTTAGGAAAAGAACACATGTGCAATGTCACAAGTGGATCAATGTGGGTTAGGAAAAGAATACACATGAAGTGTCACTAGTGCATCAATGTGGTTTAGAAAAAGAACACACATGCAATGTCTCTAGTGGATAAATGTGGTTTTGGAAAAAAACACATGTAATGTGAAAAGTGGATCAATGTTGTTCAGGAAAAGAACACACATGCAATGTCACAAGTGGATCAATGTTCTTTAGGAAAAGAACACACATGCAATGTCACTAGTGGATCCATGTGGTTTAGGAAAATAACACACATGAAATGTCACCTTTGGATCAATGTGATTTAGGAAAAGAACACACATGCAATGTCACTAGTGGATCCATGTGGTTTAGGAAACTAACACACGTGCAATGTCACAAATGGATCCATGTTTTTAGGAAAAGAACACACATGCAATGTCACCAATGGATCCATGTGGTTTAGGAAAAGAACATACATGCAATGACTCTAGTGGATAAATGTGGTTTAGGAAAAGAACACACATGCAATGTCACCAGTGGATCAATCTGTATAGGAAAAGAACACACATGCAATGATTCTAGTGGATCAATGTGGTTTAGTAAAAGAACGAACATGTAATGTCATTAGTGGATCAATGTGCTTTAGGAAAAGAACACACATGCAATGACTCTACTGGATATATGTGGTTTAGGAAAGAACACACATGAAGTGACTCTAGTGGATTACTGTGGTTTAGAAAAAGAACACACATAAAATGACTCTAGTGGATCCATGTGGTTTAGGAAAAGAACACACATGCAATGACTCTAGTGTCTCCATGTCGTTTAGAAAAAGAACACCCATGCAATGTCAATAGTGGATCAATGTGCTTTAGGAAAAGAAAACACATGAAATGTCACTTGTGAATCAATGTGGTTTAGGAAAAGAAAACACATGCAATGATTCTAGTGGATCCATGTGGTTTAGGAAAAGAACACACATGCAATGTCTCTAGTGGATGAATGTGGTTTAGGAAAACTACACACATGCAATGACTCCACTTGATAAATGTGGTTTAGGAAAAGAACGCACATGTAGTGACTCTAGTGGATAAATGTGGTATAGGAAAAGAACACACATGCAATGTCACCAGTGTATCAATTTGGTTTAGGAATAGAACACACTTGCAATGCATCTAGTGGATCAATGTGGTTTCGGAAAAGAAGACACATGCAATGTCACCAGTGGATCAATGTGTTTTAGGAAAACACACACATGCAATGTCACTAGTGGATCGATGTGGTTTAGGAAAAGAAGACACGTGCAATGTCACCAGTGGATTAATGTGGTTTAGGAAAGGAACATACATGCAATGTCACCAGTGGATCAATGTGGTTTATGAAAATAACACACATGCAATGACTCGAGTGGATCAATGTGGTTTAGGAAAATAACGCACATGCAAATCTCCCTAGTGGATCAATGTGGTTTAGGAAAATCACACACATGCAATGTAACTAGTGGATCAATGTGGTTTAGGAAAAGAACACACACTCAATGTCACAAGTGGAACAATGTGGTTTAGGAAAAGAACACACATGCAATATAACTACTGTATCAATGTGGTTTAGGAAAAGAACACACACACAATGACTCCAGTGGATCAATGTGTTTTAGTAAAATAACGAACATGCAATGTCACTAGTGGATCAATGTGGTTTAGGAAAAGAACACAAATGCAATGACTCTAGTGGATCTATGTGGTTTAGGAAAAGAACACACATGCAATGACTCTAGTGGATACATGTTGTTTCGGACAAGCACACACATGCAATGTTACAAGCTGATGAATGTGGTTTAAAAAAAGAACACACATGCAATGACTCTAGTGGATCCATGTGGTTTAGGAAAAGAACACACATGCAATGACTCTAGTGTATCCATGTGGTTTAGAAAAAGAACACCATGCAATGTCACTAGTGGATCAATGTGGTTTAGGAAAAGAACACAAACGAAATGTCACATGTGGATCAATGTGGTTTAGCAAAAGGAAACACATGCAATGACTCTAGTGGATCCATGTGGTTTAGGAAAACAACACACATGCAATGTCTCAAGTGGTTGAATGTCGTTTAGGAAAAGAACACACATGCAATGACTCCACTTAATCAATGTGGTTTAGGAAAAGAACACACATGAAAGTACTCTAGTGGATCAATGTGGTTTAGGAATAGAACACACATGCAATGACTCTAGTGGATCAATGTGGTTTAGGAATAGAACACACATGCAATGTCACCAGTCGATCAACATGGTTTAGCAAAAGAACACACTTGCAATGACTAGTGGCTCAATGTAGTTTAGGAAAGGAACACACATGCAATTTCACCAATGGATCCATGTGGTTTAGGAAAAGAACACACATGCATTGTCTCTAGTGGATACATGTGGTTTAGGAAAAGAACACACATGAAATTTCTGGATCCATGTGGTTTAGGAAAAGAACACACATGCATTGACTCTAGTGGATACATATGGTTTAGTAAAAGAACACACATGCAATGTCACTAGTAGATCCATGTGGTTTAGGAAAATAACACACATACATTGACTCTAATGGATACATGTGGTTTAGGAAAAGAACACACATGCACTATCACTAGTGGATGAATGTGGTTTAGGAAAATAACACACATGCAATGACTCTAGTGGATCAATGTGGTTTAGGAAAAGAACACAAATGCAATGTCACTAGTGGATCAATGTGTTTTAGGAAAACACACAAATGCAATGTCACTAGTGGATCAATGTGGTTTAGGAAAAGAACACACGTGCAATGTCACTAGTGGATCCATGTGTTTTAGGAAGACACACACATGCAACGTCAGTAGTGGATCAATGTGGTTTAGGAAAAGAACACACATGCAATCTCACCAGTGGATCCATGTGGTTTAGGAAAAGAACACACATGCAATGTCACCAGTGGATCAATGTGGTTTAGGAAAATAACACACATGCAATGACTCGAGTGGATCAATGTGGTTTAGGAAAAGAACGCACATGCAAATGTCCCGATTGGATCAATGTGGTTTAGGGAAATCACACACATGCATTGTCACTAGTGGATCAATGTGGTTTAGGAAAAGAACACACACTCAATGTCACAAGTGGATCAATGTGGTTTAGGAAAAGAACACACATGCAATATAACCAGTGTATCAATGTGTTTTAGGAAAAGAACACACACACACAATGACTCAAGTGGATCAATGTGTTTTAGTAAAATAACGAACATGAATGTCACTAGTGGATCAATGTGGTTTACGAAAAGAACACAAATGCAATGACTCTAGTGGATCTATGTGGTTTAGGAAAAGAACACACATGAAATGACTCTAGTGGATACATGTGGTTTGGGACAAGCACACACATGCAATGTGTCTAGTGGATGAATGTGGTTTAGGAAAAGAACACACATGCAATGACTCTAATGGATCAATGTGGTTTAGTAAAAGAACGAACATGCAATGTAACTAGTGGATCAATCTGCTTTAGGAAAAGAACATACATGCAATTACTCTAGTGGATCTATGTGGTTTAGGAAAAGAACACAGATGCAATGACTCTAGTAGAACAATGTGTTTTAGAAAAAGAACACACATGCAATGACTCTAGTGGATCAATGTGGTTTAGGAAAAGAACACACTTGCAATGACTCTAGTGTCTCCATGTGGTTTAGAAAAAGAACACCATGAAATGTCACTAGTGGATCAATGTGGTTTAGGAAAAGAACACAAACAAAATGTCACCTGTGGATCAATGTGGTTTAGCAAAAGAAAACACATGCAATGACTCTAGTGGATCCATGTGGTTTAGTAAAACAACACACATGCAACGTCTCGAGTGGATGAATGTCGTTTAGGAAAAGAACACACATGCAATGACTCCACTTAATCAATGTGGTTTAGGAAAAGAACACACATGAAGTGACTCTAGTGGATCAATGTGGTTTAGGAATAGAACACACATGCAATGACTCTAGTGGATCAATTTGGTTTAGGAATAGAACACACATGCAATGTCACCAGTGGATCAACATGGTTTAGCAAAAGAACACACTTGCAATAACTAGTGGCTCAATGTAGTTTAGGAAAAGAACACACATGCAATTTCACCAATGGATCCATGTGGTTTAGGAAAAGAACACATATGCATTGTCTCTAGTGGATACATGTGGTTTAGGAAATGAACACACATGCAATTTCTGGATCCATGTGGTTTAGGAAAAGAACACACATGCATTGGCTCTAGTATGGTTTACTAAAAGAACACACATGCAATGTCACTAGTAGATCCATGTGGTTTAGGAAAAGAACACACATACATTGACTCTAATGGATACATGTGGTTTAGGAAAATAACACACATGCACTGTCACTAGTAGATCAATGTGGTTTAGGAAAATAAAACACATGCAATGACTCCAGTGGATCAATGTGGTTTAGGAAAAGAACACAAATGCAATGTCACTAGTGGATCCATGTGGTTTAGGAAAAGAACACACATGCAATGTCACTAGTGGATCAATGTGGTTTAGGAAAAGAACACATGTGCAATGTCACCAGTGGATCAATGTCGTTTAGTAGAAGAACACACATGCAGTGTCACTAGTGGATCAATATGGTTTCGGAAAAGAACACATATGCAATGTCACCAGTAGATCAATGTGGTTTTGGAAAGGGCAGCCCTACGCGTCCCCCGGGGGATATGTGATTTTTATCCCCCGGGTCCCCAGCCAACCACGTGTCCTCTTTTTGGATTCAAAATCCCGCTTTTGCTACATTTGCCCCACTTTTGCTACATTTGCCCCGCTTTTGTTACATTGTAGCAAAAAACGGTTCAGTCCAGATAATAAAAAAACAGACTGGACCTCATCTTTGATTTTGCCGGAGAGCTCGCCGGCGACCGTGTAGCAAAAAAGTTGTGTTAATGTAGCATATCCGACCTCGCCGGAGACTCACCGGAAACTTTCGCCGGTGGACATCACCGGAGACCGGATAGCAAAAACGTTACGCTATTGTAGCAAAACTGCAAAACGGCGGTAGCAAAAAAAAGTACTAATGTAGCAAAAAGAACGACCTCGCAGGAGACACCATCGGTGCCTGCCGTAGCAAACTGATTTTGCTAGGGACTTTCATCGAAAATGTTGTAGCAAATACTTTGTACTATTGTAGCAAAAATATAGAACAAAAATAGCAAAAAATTACTACTATTGTAGCATCGCCCTGTAGCAAAATCTCAAAACTCATTTATTGGTCAGTAGCATCGCGACCCTTTATCTGTAGCAAAAAAAATACAAAATGTAGCAAAAAATCCATTTCGCCAGAGACATTGCCGGGACTTTGTAGCAAAAAAATTTGCTACCATAGCAAAAACTACTTCGCTGGACATCATATAGCAAATTTTTTACAATATTGTAGCGAACACATAAAATAGTTCTAGCAAAATAAATACATGCATGTAGCAAATCCCCACCACATCAAAAAAAAATCCAAACGGAACTCTCGTCGTCGGTAGCATCTCCAAGTAGCAAGTCGGGTTGCCTGAAGTAGCAACATCAGACGCTTCTTGTAGCACCACCACTGGCCACAGGTAGCACCACCGTCGACTACGGCGAGATCTGCAGCTGGTGGGCGGTGCGGCGGCGCTGGCGGGCGGCACGGCGACGCGACCTGCAGGGGGTGGGCGGGACGGAGGCGCTGGCGAAGAGACCTGTACGAGACGGCGGCGCAAGTAGCGGCGGGCGGCGCAGGCTACAGCGACCGCGCGCGGCTCCATACGCTCTAGCAGCGATGAGGCGAGACGAGGCCGCTGAAGCGAGCCGAGGCTGTGGCAAGGCGGGCGCGTATGGGGACGAGCTGAGGCGCGACAAGTCTACGGCGGCGCGGGCGAGTATGGGGACGAGCGGCGGCACGGCGGGACGAGCAGCGACCATGGCTTCCTTGTCGAGGAGGATGTCGTGAGGTTGGCGGAGGCGGCACAGGGAGAGGGAGGCGAGCCAGTGCAGTCGCGCGGGGTGCAGATGAGGTGGAGGCGGCGTGAGATTGAGACAGTGCGGTGGTGGCTCTTGGCTGCGATTTTGAGATGGACGGGGAGACGAAGAAGACAAAGTCACCGGGATGAAGGAAGAGATAAGGTTGAGTTTTTTTTTTGACCAACGTGGGCCGGTGGAGCCAATGATCGTATACCTCACGATGGGCTTCCATCCAACGGACGCGCACCCGGGGGATGCGACGACGCGATCCCCCGGGGGAACAGTATCATTTTCCTTTTGGAAAAGACCACACATGCAATGTCACTAGTGGATAAATGTGGGTTAGGAAAAGAACACACATGGAATGTCACTAGTGGATCAATGTGCTTTCGGAAAAGAACACACATGCAATGTCACTAGTGAATCAATGTGGTTTAGGAAAATAACACACATGCAATGACACTACTGGATCAATGTGGTTTAGGAAAAGAAAACACATGCAATTTCACCAGAGGATCCATGTTGTTTAGGAAATGAACACACATGCAATGTCACCAGTGGACCAATGTGGTTTAGGAAAAGAACATGCATGCAATGTCACTAGTGGATCATTGTGGTTTAGGAAAAGAACACACATGCAATGCATCTAGTGGATCAATGTGGTTTCGGAAAAGAACACACATGTAAGGACTCTAGTGGATACATATGGTTTAGTAAAAGAACACACATGCAATATCACTAGTGGATCCATGTGGTTTAGGAAAAGAACACACATGCATTGACTCTAATGGATACATGTGGTTTCGGAAAAGATCACACATGCAGTGTCACTAGTGGATCAATGTGGTTTAGGAAAATAACACACATGCAATGACTCTAGTGGATCAAGGTGGTTTAGGAAAAGAACACAAATGCAATGTCACTAGTGGATCCATGTGGTTTAGGAAAAGCACACACATGCGATGTCACTAGTGGATCAATGTGGTTTTGGAAAAGAACACACACTCAATGTCACAAGTGGATCAATGTGGTTTAGGAAACAAAAACACATGCAATGTAACTAGTGGATCAATGTGGTTTAGGAAAATAACACAAACAAAATGTCACCTGTGGATCAATGTGGTTTAGCAAAAGAAAACACATGCAATGACTCTAGTGGATCCATGTGGTTTAGGAAAACAACACACATGCAATGTCTCGAGTGGATGAATGTCGTTTAGGAAAAGAACACACATGCAATGACTTCCCCTAATCAATGTGGTTTAGTAAAAGAACACACATGAAGTGACTCAAGTGGATCAATGTGGTTTCGGAATAGAACACACATGCAATGACTCTAGTGGATCAATGTGGTTTAGGAAAAGAACACACATGCAATGTCACTAGTGGATCAACATGGTTTAGCAAAAGTACACACTTGCAATGACTAGTGGCTCAATGTAGTTTAGGAAAAGAACACACATGCAATTTCACCTATGGATCCATATGGTTTAGGAAAAGAACACACATGCATTGTCTCTAGTGGATACATGTGGTTTAGGAAAAGAACACACATGCAATTTCTGGATCCATGTGGTTTACGAAAAGAACACACATGCATTGACTCTAGTGGATACATATGGTTTACTAAAAGAACACACATGCAATGTCACTAGTAGATCCATGTGGTTTAGGAAAAGAACACACATGCATTGACTCTAATGGATACATGTGGTTTAGGAAAAGAACACATATGCACTGTCACTAGTGGATCAATGTGGTTTAGGAAACTAAAACACATGCAATGACTCTAGTGGATCAATGTGGTTTAGGAAAAGAAAACAAATGCACTGACACTAGTGGATCAATGTGGTTTAGGAAAATAAAACACATGCAATGACTCTATTGGATCAATGTGGTTTAGGAAAAGAAAACAAATGCAATGTCACTAGTGGATCCATGTGGTTTAGGAAAAGAACACACATGCAATGTCACTAGTGGATCAATGTGGTTTAGGAAAAGAACACAAATGCAATGTCACTAGTGGATCAATGTGTTTTAGGAAAACACACACATGCAATGTCACTAGTGGATCAATGTGGTTTAGGAAAAGAACACACGTGCAATGTCACCAGTGGATCCATGTGTTTTAGGAAAACACACACATGCAATGTCACTAGTTGATCAATGTAGTTTAGGAAAAGAACACGCGTGCAATGTCACCAGTGGATCCATGTGGTTTAGGAAAAGAACACACATGCAATGTCACCAGTGGATAAATGAGGTTTAGGAAAATAACACACATGCAATGACTCGAGTGGATCAATGTGGTTTAGGAAAAGAACGCACATGCAAATGTCCCTAGTGGATCAATGTGGTTTGGGAAAATCAAACACATGCAATGTCACTAGTGGATCAATGTAGTTTAGGAAAAGAACAAACACTAAATGTCACAAGTGGATCAATGTGGTTTAGGAAAAGAACACACATGCAATATAACTAGTGTATCAATGTGGTTTAGGAAAAGAACACACACACAATGACTCAAGTGGATCAATGTGTTTTAGTTAAATAACAAACATGCAATGTCACTAGTGGATCAATGTGGTTTAGGAAAAGAACACAAATGCAATGACTCTAGTGGATCTATGTGGTTTAGGAAAAGAACACACATGCAATTTCACCAATGGATCCATGTGGTTTAGGAAAAGAACACATATGCATTGTCTCTAGTGGATACATGTGATTTAGGAAAAGAACACACATGCAATTTCTGGATCCATGTGGTTTAGGAAAAGAACACACATGCATTGACTCTAGTGGATACATATGGTTTACTAAAAGAACACACATGCAATGTCACTAGTAGATCCATGTGGTTTAGGAAAAGAACACACATACATTGACTCTAATGGATACATGTGGTTTAGGAAAAGAACACACATGCACTGTCACTAGTGGATCAATGTGGTTTAGGAAAATAAAACACATGCAATGACTCTAGTGGATTAATGTGGTTTAGGAAAAGAACACAAATGCAATGTCACTAGTGGATCCATGTGGTTTAGGAAAAGAACACACATGCAATGTCACTAGTGGATCAATGTGGTTTAGGAAAAGAACACATGTGCAATGTCACCAGTGGATGAATGTCGGTTAGTAAAAGAACACACATGCAGTGTCACTAGTGGATCAATGTGGTTTAGGAAAAGAACACAGATGCAATGTCACTAGTAGATCAATGTGGTTTTGGAAAATACCACACATGCAATATCACTAGTGGATAAATGTGGGTTAGGAAAAGAACACACATGCAATGTCACTAGTGGATCAATGTTCTTTAGGAAAAGAACACACATGCAATGTCACTAGTGAATCAATGTGGTTTAGGAAAATAACACACATGCAATGACACTAGTGGATCAATGTGGTATAGGAAAAGAACACACATGCAATTTCACCAGAGGATCCATGTTGTTTAGGAAATGAACACACATGCAATGTCACTAGTGGACCAATGTGGTTTAGGAAAAGAACATGCATGCAATGTCACTAGTGGATCATTGTGGTTTAGGAAAAGAACACACATGCAATGCATCTAGTGGATCAATGTGGTTTCGGAAAAGAACACACATGTAATGACTCTAGTTGATACATATGGTTTAGTAAAAGAACACACATGCAATATCACTAGTGGATCCATGTGGTTTAGGAAAAGAACACACATGCATTGACTCTACTAGATACATGTGGTTTCGGAAAAGATCACACATGCAGTGTCACTAGTGGATCAATGTGGTTTAGGAAAATAACACACATGCAATGACTCTAGTGGATCAAGGTGGTTTAGGAAAAGAACACAAATGCAATGTCACTAGTGGATCCATGTGGTTTAGGAAAAGCACACACATGCGATGTCACTAGTGGATCAATGTGGTTTTGGAAAAGAACACACACTCAATGTCACAAGTGGATCAATGTGGTTTAGGAAACAAAAACACATGCAATGTAACTAGTGGATCAATGTGGTTTAGGAAAATAACACAAACAAAATGTCACCTGTGGATCAATGTGGTTTAGCAAAAGAAAACACATTCAATGACTCTAGTGGATCCATGTGGTTTAGGAAAACAACACACATGCAATGTCTCGAGTGGATGAATGTCGTTTAGGAAAAGAACACACATGCAATGACTTCCCTTAATCAATGTGGTTTAGGAAAAGAACACACATGAAGTGACTCAAGTGGATCAATGTGCTTTCGGAATAGAACACACATGCAATGACTCTAGTGGATCAATGTGGTTTAGGAATAGAACACACATGCAATGTCACTAGTGGATCAACATGGTTTAGCAAAAGTACACACTTGCAATGACTAGTGGCTCAATGTAGTTTAGGAAAAGAACACACATGCAATTTCACCTATGGATCCATATGGTTTAGGAAAAGAACACACATGCATTGTCTCTAGTGGATACATGTGGTTTAGGAAAAGAACACACATGCAATTTCTGGATCCATGTGGTTTACGAAAAGAACACACATGCATTGACTCTAGTGGATACATATGGTTTACTAAAAGAACACACATGCAATGTCACTAGTAGATCCATGTGGTTTAGGAAAAGAACACACATGCATTGACTCTAATGGATACATGTGGTTTAGGAAAAGAACACATATGCACTGTCACTAGTGGATCAATGTGGTTTAGGAAACTAAAACACATGCAATGACTCTAGTGGATCAATGTGGTTTAGGAAAAGAAAACAAATGCACTGACACTAGTGGATCAATGTGGTTTAGGAAAATAAAACACATGCAATGACTCTATTGGATCAATGTGGTTTAGGAAAAGAAAACAAATGCAATGTCACTAGTGGATCCATGTGGTTTAGGAAAAGAACACACATGCAATGTCACTACTGGATCAATGTGGTTTAGGAAAAGAACACAAATGCAATGTCACTAGTGGATCAATGTGTTTTAGGAAAACACACACATGCAATGTCACTAGTGGATCAATGTGGTTTAGGAAAAGAACACACGTGCAATGTCACCAGTGGATCCATGTGTTTTAGGAAAACACACACATGCAATGTCACTAGTTGATCAATGTAGTTTAGGAAAAGAACACGCGTGCAATGTCACCAGTGGATCCATGTGGTTTAGGAAAAGAACACACATGCAATGTCACCAGTGGATAAATGAGGTTTAGGAAAATAACACACATGCAATGACTCGAGTGGATCAATGTGGTTTAGGAAAAGAACGCACATGCAAATGTCCCTAGTGGATCAATGTGGTTTGGGAAAATCAAACACATGCAATGTCACTAGTGGATCAATGTAGTTTAGGAAAAGAACAAACACTAAATGTCACAAGTGGATCAATGTGGTTTAGGAAAAGAACACACATGCAATATAACTAGTGTATCAATGTGGTTTAGGAAAAGAACACACACACAATGACTCAAGTGGATCAATGTGTTTTAGTTAAATAACAAACATGCAATGTCACTAGTGGATCAATGTGGTTTAGGAAAAGAACACAAATGCAATGACTCTAGTGGATCTATGTGGTTTAGGAAAAGAACACACATGCAATGACTCTAGTGGATACATGTGGTTTCGGACAAGTACACACATGCAAAGTTACCACTGGATGAATGTGGTTTAGCAAAAGAACACACATGCAATGACTCTAGTGGATCAATGTGGTTTAGTAAAAGAACAAACATGCAATGTCACTAGTGAATCAATGTGGTTTAGGAAAATAACACACTTGCAATGACTAGTGGCTCAATGTAGTTTAGGAAAAGAACACACATGCAATTTCACCAATGGATCCATGTGGTTTAGGAAAAGAACACATATGCATTGTCTCTAGTGGATACATGTGGTTTAGGAAAAGAACACACATGCACTGTCACTAGTGGATCAATGTGGTTTTGGAAAATAAAACACATGCAATGACTCTACTGGATCAATGTGGTTTAGGAAAATAAAACAAATGCAATGTCACTAGTGGATCAATGTGGTTTAGGAAAATAAAACACATGCAATGACTCTAGTGGATCAATGTGGTTTAGGAAAATAACACACATGCAATGACACTAGTGGATCAATGTGGTTTAGGAAAAGAACACACATGCAATTTCACCAGTGGATCCATGTTATTTAGGAAATGAACACACATGCCATGTCACCAGTGGACCAATGTGGTTTAGGAAAAGAACATGCATGCAATGTCACCAGTGGATCAATGTGGTTTAGGAAAAGAACACACATGCAATGCATCTAGTGGATCAATGTGGTTTCAGAAAAGAACACACATGCAATGACTCTAGTGGATACATATGGTTTAGTAAAAGAACACACATGCAATGTCACTAGTTGATCCATGTGGTTTTGGAAAAGAACACACATGCATTGACTCTAATGTTTACATGTGGTTTAGGAAAAGAACACACATGCACTGTCACTAGTGGATCAATGTGGTCTAGGAAAATAACACACATGCAATGACTCTAGTGGATCAATGTGGTTTAGGAAAAGAACACAAATGCAATGTCACTAGTGGATCCATGTGGTTTAGGAAAAGCACACACATGCGATGTCACTAGTGGATCAATGTGGTTTTGGAAAAGAACACACACTCAATGTCACAAGTGGATCAATGTGGTTTAGGAAACAAAGACACATGCAATGTAACTAGTGGATCAATGTGGTTTAGGAAAAGAACACCAACGAAATGTCACCTGTGGATCAATGTGGTTTAGGAAAAGAAAACACATGCAATGACTCTAGTGGATCCATGTGGTTTAGGAAAACAACACACATGCAATGTCTCGAGTGGATGAATGTCGTTTAGGAAAAGAACACACATGCAATTACTCCACTTAATCAATGTGGTTTAGGAAAAGAACACACATGAAGTGACTCCAGTGGATCAATGTGGTTTAGGAATAGAACACACATGCAATGACTCTCATGGATCAATGTGGTTTAGGAATATAACACACATGCAATGTCACCAGTGGATCAACATGGTTTAGCAAAAGAACACACTTGCAATGACTCTTGTGGCTCAATGTAGTTTAGGAAAAGAACACACATGCAATTTCAAGAATGGATCCACGTGGTTCAGGAAAACAACACACATGAATTGTCTCTAGTGGATACTTGTGGTTTAGGAAAAGAACACACATGCAATTTCTGGATCCATGTGGTTTAGGAAAACAACACACATGCATTGACTCTAGTGGATACATATGGTTTACTAAAAGAACACACATGCAATGTCACTAGTAGATCCATGTGGTTTAGGAAAAGAACACACATGCATTGACTCTAATGGATACATGTGGTTTAGGAAAAGAACACACATGCACTATCACTAGTGGATCAATGTGGTTTAGGAAACTAAAACACATGCAATGACTCTAGTGGATCAATGTGGTTTAGGAAAAGAAAACAAATGCAATGTCACTAGTGGATCAATGTGGTTTAGGAAAATAAAACACATGCAATGACTCTATTGGATCAATGTGGTTTAGGAAAAGAAAACAAATGCAATGTCACTAGTGGATCCATGTGGTTTAGGAAAAGAACACACATGCAATGTCACTAGTGGATCAATGTGGTTTAGGAAAAGAACACAAATGCAATGTCACTAGTGGATCAATGTGTTTTAGGAAAACACACACATGCAATGTCACTAGTGGATCAATGTGGTTTAGGAAAAGAACACACGTGCAATGTCACCAGTGGATCCATGTGTTTTAGGAAAACACACACATGCAATGTCACTAGTTGATCAATGTAGTTTAGGAAAAGAACACGCGTGCAATGTCACCAGTGGATCCATGTGGTTTAGGAAAAGAACACACATGCAATGTCACCAGTGGATAAATGAGGTTTAGGAAAATAACACACATGCAATGACTCGAGTGGATCAATGTGGTTTAGGAAAAGAACGCACATGCAAATGTCCCTGGTGGATCAATGTGGTTTGGGAAAATCAAACACATGCAATGTCACTAGTGGATCAATGTAGTTTAGGAAAAGAACAAACACTAAATGTCACAAGTGGATCAATGTGGTTTAGGAAAAGAACACACATGCAATATAACTAGTGTATCAATGTGGTTTAGGAAAAGAACACACACACAATGACTCAAGTGGATCAATGTGTTTTAGTTAAATTACAAACATGCAATGTCACTAGTGGATCAATGTGGTTTAGGAAAAGAACACAAATGCAATGACTCTAGTGGATCTATGTGGTTTAGGAAAAGAACACACATGCAATGACTCTAGTGGATACATGTGGTTTCGGACAAGTACACACATGCAAAGTTACCACTGGATGAATGTGGTTTAGGAAAAGAACACACATGCAATGACTCTAGTGGATCAATGTGGTTTAGTAAAAGAACAAACATGCAATGGCACTAGTGAATCAATGTCGTTTAGGAAAATAACACACTTGCAATGACTAGTGGCTCAATGTAGTTTAGGAAAAGAACACACATGCAATTTCACCAATGGATCCATGTGGTTTAGGAAAAGAACACATATGCATTGTCTCTAGTGGATACATGTGGTTTAGGAAAAGAACACACATGCACTGTCACTAGTGGATCAATGTGGTTTTGGAAAATAAAACACATGCAATGACTCTACTGGATCAATGTGGTTTAGGAAAATAAAACAAATGCATTGTCACTAGTGGATCAATGTGGTTTAGGAAAATAAAACACATGCAATGACTCTAGTGGATCAATGTGGTTTAGGAAAATAACACACATGCAATGACACTAGTGGATCAATGTGGTTTAGGAAAAGAACACACATGCAATTTCACCAGTGGATCCATGCTATTTAGGAAATGAACACACATGCCATGTCACCAGTGGACCAATGTGGTTTAGGAAAAGAACATGCATGCAATGTCACCAGTGGATCAATGTGGTTTAGGAAAAGAACACACATGCAATGCATCTAGTGGATCAATGTGGTTTCAGAAAAGAACACACATGCAATGACTCTAGTGGATACATATGGTTTAGTAAAAGAACACACATGCAATGTCACTAGTTGATCCATGTGGTTTTGGAAAAGAACACACATGCATTGACTCTAATGTTTACATGTGGTTTAGGAAAAGAACACACATGCACTGTCACTAGTGGATCAATGTGGTCTAGGAAAATAACACACATGCAATGACTCTAGTGGATCAATGTGGTTTAGGAAAAGAACACAAATGCAATGTCACTAGTGGATCCATGTGGTTTAGGAAAAGCACACACATGCGATGTCACTAGTGGATCAATGTGGTTTTGGAAAAGAACACACACTCAATGTCACAAGTGGATCAATGTGGTTTAGGAAACAAAGACACATGCAATGTAACTAGTGGATCAATGTGGTTTAGGAAAAGAACACCAACGAAATGTCAACTGTGGATCAATGTGTTTTAGGAAAAGAAAACACATGCAATGACTCTAGTGGATCCATGTGGTTTAGGAAAACAACACACATGCAATGTCTTGAGTGGATGAATGTCGTTTAGGAAAAGAACACACATGCAATTACTCCACTTAATCAATGTGGTTTAGGAAAAGAACACACATGAAGTGACTCCAGTGGATCAATGTGGTTTAGGAATAGAACACACATGCAATGACTCTCATGGATCAATGTGGTTTAGGAATATAACACACATGCAATGTCACCAGTGGATCAACATGGTTTAGCAAAAGAACACAGTTGCAATGACTCTTGTGGCTCAATGTAGTTTAGGAAAAGAACACACATGCAATTTCACCAATGGATCCATGTGGTTTAGGAAAACAACACACATGAATTGTCTCTAGTGGATACTTGTGGTTTAGGAAAAGAACACACATGCAATTTCTGGATCCATGTGGTTTAGGAAAACAACACACATGCATTGACTCTAGTGGATACATATGGTTTACTAAAAGAACACACATGCAATGTCACTAGTAGATCCATGTGGTTTAGGAAAAGAACACACATGCATTGACTCTAATGGATACATGTGGTTTAGGAAAAGAACACACATGCACTATCACTAGTGGATCAATGTGGTTTAGGAAACTAAAACACGTGCAATGACTCTAGTGGATCAATGTGGTTTAGGAAAAGAAAACAAATGCAATGTCACTAGTGGATCAATGTGGTTTAGGAAAATAAAACACATGCAATGACTCTATTGGATCAATGTGGTTTAGGAAAAGAAAACAAATGCAATGTCACTAGTGGATCCATGTGGTTTAGGAAAAGAACACACATGCAATGTCACTAGTGGATCAATGTGGTTTAGGAAAAGAACACAAATGCAATGTCAATAGTGGATCAATGTGTTTTAGGAAAACACACACATGCAATGTCACTAGTGGATCAATGTGGTTTAGGAAAAGAACACACGTGCAATGTCACCAGTGGATCCATGTGTTTTAGGAAAACACACACATGCAATGTCACTAGTTGATCAATGTAGTTTAGGAAAAGAACACGCGTGCAATGTCACCAGTGGATCCATGTGGTTTAGGAAAAGAACACACATGCAATGTCACCAGTGGATAAATGAGGTTTAGGAAAATAACACACATGCAATGACACGAGTGGATCAATGTGGTTTAGGAAAAGAACGCACATGCAAATGTCCCTAGTGGATCAATGTGGTTTGGGAAAATCAAACACATGCAATGTCACTAGTGGATCAATGTAGTTTAGGAAAAGAACAAACACTAAATGTCACAAGTGGATCAATGTGGTTTAGGAAAAGAACACACATGCAATATAACTAGTGTATCAATGTGGTTTAGGAAAAGAACACACACACAATGACTCAAGTGGATCAATGTGTTTTAGTTAAATTACAAACATGCAATGTCACTAGTGGATCAATGTGGTTTAGGAAAAGAACACAAATGCAATGACTCTAGTGGATCTATGTGGTTTAGGAAAAGAACACACATGCAATGACTCTAGTGGATACATGTGGTTTCGGACAAGTACACACATGCAAAGTTACCACTGGATGAATGTGGTTTAGGAAAAGAACACACATGCAATGACTCTAGTGGATCAATGTGGTTTAGTAAAAGAAACAACATGCAATGGCACTAGTGAATCAATGTGGTTTAGGAAAATAACACACTTGCAATGACTAGTGGCTCAATGTAGTTTAGGAAAAGAACACACATGCAATTTCACCAATGGATCCATGTGGTTTAGGAAAAGAACACATATGCATTGTCTCTAGTGGATACATGTGGTTTAGGAAAAGAACACACATGCACTGTCACTAGTGGATCAATGTGGTTTTGGAAAATAAAACACATGCAATGACTCTACTGGATCAATGTGGTTTAGGAAAATAAAACAAATGAAATGTCACTAGTGGATCAATGTGGTTTAGGAAAATAAAACACATGCAATGACTCTAGTGGATCAATGTGGTTTAGGAAAATAACACACATGCAATGACACTAGTGGATCAATGTGGTTTAGGAAAAGAACACACATGCAATTTCACCAGTGGATCCATGTTATTTAGGAAATGAACACACATGCCATGTCACCAGTGGACCAATGTGGTTTAGGAAAAGAACATGCATGCAATGTCACCAGTGGATCAATGTGGTTTAGGAAAAGAACACACATGCAATGCATCTAGTGGATCAATGTGGTTTCAGAAAAGAACACACATGCAATGACTCTAGTGGATACATATGGTTTAGTAAAAGAACACACATGCAATGTCACTAGTTGATCCATGTGGTTTTGGAAAAGAACACACATGCATTGACTCTAATGTTTACATGTGGTTTAGGAAAAGAACACACATGCACTGTCACTAGTGGATCAATGTGGTCTAGGAAAATAACACACATGCAATGACTCTAGTGGATCAATGTGGTTTAGGAAAAGAACACAAATGCAATGTCACTAGTGGATCCATGTGGTTTAGGAAAAGCACACACATGCGATGTCACTAGTGGATCAATGTGGTTTTGGAAAAGAACACACACTCAATGTCACAAGTGGATCAATGTGGTTTAGGAAACAAAGACACATGCAATGTAACTAGTGGATCAATGTGGTTTAGGAAAAGGACACCAACGAAATGTCACCTGTGGATCAATGTGGTTTAGGAAAAGAAAACACATGCAATGACTCTAGTGGATCCATGTGGTTTAGGAAAACAACACACATGCAATGTCTCGAGTGGATGAATGTCGTTTAGGAAAAGAACACACATGCAATTACTCCACTTAATCAATGTGGTTTAGGAAAAGAACACACATGAAGTGACTCCAGTGGATCAATGTGGTTTAGGAATAGAACACACATGCAATGACTCTCATGGATCAATGTGGTTTAGGAATATAACACACATGCAATGTCACCAGTGGATCAACATGGTTTAGCAAAAGAACACACTTGCAATGACTCTTGTGGCTCAATGTAGTTTAGGAAAAGAACACACATGCAATTTCACCAATGGATCCATGTGGTTTAGGAAAACAACACACATGAATTGTCTCTAGTGGATACTTGTGGTTTAGGAAAAGAACACACATGCAATTTCTGGATCCATGTGGTTTAGGAAAACAACACACATGCATTGACTCTAGTGGATACATATGGTTTACAAAAAGAACACACATGCAATGTCACTAGTAGATCCATGTGGTTTAGGAAAAGAACCCACATGCATTGACTCTAATGGATACATGTGGTTTAGGAAAAGAACACACATGCACTATCACTAGTGGATAAATGTGGTTTAGGAAAATAAAACACATTCAATGACTCTAGTGGATCAATGTGGTTTAGGAAAATAACAAAAATGCAATGTCACTAGTGGATCCATGTGGTTTAGGAAAAGAACACATTTGCAATTTAACTAGTGGATCAATGTGGTTCCGGAAAAGAACACATGTGCAATGTCACCAGTGGATCAATGTCGGTTAGTAAAAGAACACACATGTAGTGTCACTAGTGGATCAATGTGGTTTAGGAAAAGAACAGAGATGCAATGTCACCAGTAGATCAATGTGGTTTTGGAAAAGACCACACATGCAATGTCACTAGTGGATAAATGTGGGTTAGGAAAAGAACACACATGCAATGTCACTAGTGGATCAATGTGCTTTAGGAAAAGAACACACATGCAATGTCACTAGTGAATCAATGTGGTTTAGGAAAATAACACACATGCAATGACACTAGTGGATCAATGTGGTTAGGAAAAGAACACACATGCAATTTCACCAGTGGATCCATGTTGTTTAGGAAATGAACACACATGCAATGTCACCAGTGGACAATGTGGTTTAGGAAAAGAACATGAATGCAATGTCACCAGTGGATCAATGTGGTTTAGGAAAAGAACACATATGCATTGTCTCTAGTGGATACATGTGATTTAGGAAAAGAACACACATGCAATTTTTGGATCCATGTGGTTTAGGAAAAGAACACACATGCATTGACTATAGTGGATACATATGGTTTACTAAAAGAACACACATGCAATGTCACTAGTAGATCCATGTGGTTTAGGAAAAGAACACACATACATTCACTCTAATGGATACATGTGGTTTAGGAAAAGAACACACATGCACTGTCACTAGTGGATCAATGTGGTTTAGGAAAATAAAACACATGCAATGACTCTAGTGGATCAATGTGGTTTAGGAAAAGAACACAAATGCAATGTCACTAGTGGATCCATGTGGTTTACGAAAAGAACACACATGCAATGTCACTAGTGGATCAATGTGGTTTAGGAAAAAAACACATGTGCAATGTCACCAGTGGATGAATGTCGGTTAGTAAAAGAACACACATGCAGTGTCACTAGTGGATCAATGTGGTTTAGGAAAAGAACACAGATGCAATGTCAGCAGTAGATCAATGTGGTTTTGGAAAAGACCACACATGCAATGTCACTAGTGGATAAATGTGGGTTAGGAAAAGAACACACATGCAATGTCACTAGTGGATCAATGTGCTTTAGGAAAAGAACACACATGCAATGTCACTAGTGAATCAATATGGTTTAGGAAAATAACACACATGCAATGACACTAGTGGATCAATGTGGTATAGGAAAAGAACACACATGCAATTTCACCAGAGGATCCATGTTGTTGAGGAAATGAACACACATGCAATGTCACCAGTGGACCAATGTGGTTTAGGAAAAGAACATGCATGCAATGTCACTAGTGGATCATTGTGGTTTAGGAAAGGACACACATGCAATGCATCTAGTGGATCAATGTGGTTTCGGAAAAGAACACACATGTAACGACTCTAGTGGATACATATGGTTTAGTAAAAGAACACACATGCAATATCACTAGTGGATCCATGTGGTTTAGGAAAAGAACACACATGCATTGACTCTAATAGATACATGTGGTTTCGGAAAAGATCACACATGGAGTGTCACTAGTGGATCAATGTGGTTTAGGAAAATAACACACATGCAATGACTCTAGTGGATCAAGGTGGTTTAGGAAAAGAACACAAATGCAATGTCACTAGTGGATCCATGTGGTTTAGGAAAAGCACACACATGCGATGTCACTAGTGGATCAATGTGGTTTTGGAAAAGAACACACACTCAATGTCACAAGTGGATCAATGTGGTTTAGGAAACAAAAACACATGCAATGTAACTAGTGGCTCAATGTGGTTTAGGAAAATAACACAAACAAAATGTCACCTGTGGATCAATGTGGTTTAGCAAAAGAAAACACATCCAATGACTCTAGTAGATCCATGTGGTTTAGGAAAACAACACACAAGCAATGTCTCGAGTGGATGAATGTCGTTTAGGAAAAGAACACACATGCAATGACTTCCCTTAATCAATGTGGTTTAGGAAAAGAACACACATGAAGTGACTCAAGTGGATCAATGTGGTTTCGGAATAGAACACACATGCAATGACTCTTGTGGATCAATGTGGTTTAGGAATAGAACACACATGCAATGTCACTAGTGGATCAACATGGTTTAGCAAAAGTACACACTTGCAATGACTAGTGGCTCAATGTAGTTTAGGAAAAGAACACACATGCAATTTCACCAATGGATCCATATGGTTTAGGAAAAGAACACACATGCATTGTCTCTAGTGGATACATGTGGTTTAGGAAAAGAACACACATGCAATTTCTGGATCCATGTGGTTTACGAAAAGAACACACATGCATTGACTCTAGTGGATACATATGGTTTACTAAAAGAACACACATGCAATGTCACTAGTAGATCCATGTGGTTTAGGAAGAAAACACACATGCATTGACTCTAATGGATACATGTGGTTTAGGAAAAGAACACATGCACTGTCACTAGTGGATCAATGTGGTTTAGGAAACTAAAACACATGCAATGACTCTAGTGGATCAATGTGGTTTAGGAAAAGAAAACAAATGCACTGACACTAGTGGATTAATGTGGTTTAGGAAAATAAAACACATGCAATGACTCTATTGGATCAATGTGGTTTAGGAAAATAAAACACATGCAATGACTCTATTGGATCAATGTGGTTTAGGAAAACAAAACAAATGCAATGTCACTAGTGGATCCATGTGGTTTAGGAAAAGAACACACATGCAATGTCTCTAGTGGATCAATGTGGTTTAGGAAAAGAACACAAATGCAATGTCACTAGTGGATCAATGTGTTTTAGGAAAACACACACATGCAATGTCACTAGTGGATCAATGTGGTTTAGGAAAAGAACACACGTGCAATGTCACCAGTGGATCCATGTGTTTTAGGAAAACACACACATGCAATGTCACTAGTGGATCAATGTAGTTTAGGAAAAGAACACACGTGCAATGTCACCAGTGGATCCATGTGGTTTAGGAAAAGAACACACATGCAATGTCACCAGTGGATAAATGAGGTTTAGGAAAATAACACACATGCAATGACTCGAGTGGATCAATGTGGTTTAGGAAAAGAACGCACATGCAAATGTCCCTAGTGGATCAATGTGGTTTAGGAAAATCAAACACATGCAATGTCACTAGTGGATCAATGTAGTTTAGGAAAAGAACAAACACTAAATGTCACAAGTGGATCAATGTGGTTTAGGAAAAGAACACACATGCAATATAACTAGTGTATCAACGTGGTTTAGGAAAAGAACACACACACAATGACTCAAGTGGATCAATGTGTTATAGTTAAATAACAAACATGCAATGTCACTAGTGGATCAATGTGGTTTAGGAAAAGAACACAAATGCAATGACTCTAGTGGATCTATGTGGTTTAGGGAAAGAACACACATGCAATGACTCTAGTGGATACATGTGGTTTCGGACAAGTACACACATGCAAAGTTACCACTGGATGAATCTGGTTTAGGAAAAGAACACACATGCAATGACTCTAGTGGATCAATGTGGTTTAGTAAAAGAACAAACATGCAATGTCACTAGTGAATCAATGTGGTTTAGGAAAATAACACACTTGCAATGACTAGTGGCTCAATGTAGTTTAGGAAAAGAACCCACATGCAATTTCACCAATGGATCCATGTGGTTTAGGAAAAGAACACATATGCATTGTCTCTAGTGGATACATGTGGTTTAGGAAAAGAACACACATGCACTGTCACTAGTGGATCAATGTGGTTTTGGAAAATAAAACACATCCAATGACTCTACTGGATCAATGTGGTTTAGGAAAATAAAACAAATGCAATGTCACTAGTGGATCAATGTGGTTTAGGAAAATAAAACACATGCAATGACTCTAGTGGATCAATGTGGTTTAGGAAAATAACACACATGCAATGACACTAGTGGATAAATGTGGTTTAGGAAAAGAACACACATGCAATTTCACCAGTGGATCCATGTTATTTAGGAAATGAACACACATGCGATGTCACCAGTGGACCAATGTGGTTTAGGAAAAGAACATGCATGCAATGTCACCAGTGGATCAATGTGGTTTAGGAAAAGAACACACATGCAATGCATCTAGTGGATCAATGTGGTTTCAGAAAAGAACACACATGCAATGACTCTAGTGGATACATATGGTTTAGTAAAAGAACACACATGCACTGTCACTAGTGGATCCATGTGGTTTTGGAAAAGAACACACATGCATTGACTCTAATGGATACATGTGGTTTAGGAAAAGAACACACATGCACTGTCACTAGTGGATCAATGTGGTCTAGGAAAATAACACACATGCAATGACTCTAGTGGATCAATGTGGTTTAGGAAAAGAACACACATGCAATGTCACTAGAGGATCCATGTGGTTTAGGAAAAGCACACACATGCGATGTCACTAGTGGATCAATGTGGTTTTGGAAAAGAACACACACTCAATGTCACAAGTGGATCAATGTGGTTTAGGAAACAAAGACACATGCAATGTAACTAGTGGATCAATGTGGTTTAGGAAAAGAACACAAACGAAATGTCACCTGTGGATCAATGTGGTTTAGCAAAAGAAAACACATCCAATGACTCTAGTGGATCCATGTGGTTTAGGAAAACAACACACATGCAATGTCTCGAGTGGATGGATGTCGTTTAGGAAAAGAACACACATGCAATGACTCCACTTAATCAATGTGGTTTAGGAAAAGAACACACATGAAGTGACTCTAGTGGATCAATGTGGTTTAGGAATAGAACACACATGCAATGTCACCAGTGGATCACCATGGTTTAGCAAAAGAACACACATGCAATGACTCTTGTGGCTCAATGTAGTTTAGGAAAAGAACACACATGCAATTTCACCAATGGATCCATGTGGTTTAGGAAAAGAACACACATGAATTGTCTCTAGTGGATACTTGTGGTTTAGGAAAAGAACACACATGCAATTTCTGGATCCATGTGGTTTAGGAAAACAACACACATGCATTGACTCTAGTGGATACATATGGTTTACAAAAAGAACACACATGCAATGTCACTAGTAGATCCATGTGGTTTAGGAAAAGAACCCACATGCATTGACTCTAATGGATACATGTGGTTTAGGAAAAGAACACACATGCACTATCACTAGTGGATAAATGTGGTTTAGGAAAATAAAACACATTCAATGACTCTAGTGGATCAATGTGGTTTAGGAAAATAACACAAATGCAATGTCACTAGTGGATCCATGTGGTTTAGGAAAAGAACACATTTGCAATTTAACTAGTGGATCAATGTGGTTTAGGAAAAGAACACATGTGCAATGTCACCAGTGGATCAATGTCGGTTAGTAAAAGAACACACATGTAGTGTCACTAGTGGATCAATGTGGTTTAGGAAAAGAACAGAGATGCAATATCACCAGTAGATCAATGTGGTTTTAGAAAAGACCACACATGCAATGTCACTAGTGGATAAATGTGGGTTAGGAAAAGAACACACATGCAATGTCACTAGTGGATCAATGTGCTTTAGGAAAAGAACACACAAGCAATGTCACTAGTGAATCAATGTGGTTTAGGAAAATAACACACATGCAATGACACTAGTGGATCAATGTGGTTAGGAAAAGAACACACATGCAATTTCACAAGTGGATCCATGTTGTTTAGGAAATGAATACACATGCAATGTCACCAGTGGACCAATGTGGTTTAGGAAAAGAACATGCATGCAATGTCACCAGTGGATCAATGTGGTTTAGGAAAAGAACACACATGCAATGCATCTAGTGGATCAATGTGGTTTCGGAAAAGAACACACATGCAATGACTCTAGTGGATACATATGGTTTAGTAAAAGAACACACATGCAATGTCACTAGTGGATCCATGTGGTTTAGGAAAAGAACACACATGCATTGACTCTAATGGATACATGTGGTTTAGGAAAAGAACACACGTGCACTGTCACTAGTGGATCAATCTGGTTTAGGAAAATAACACACATGCAATGACTCTAGTGAATCAATGTGGTTTAGGAAAAGAACACAAATGCAATGTCACTAGTGGATCCATGTGGTTTAGGAAAAGCGTACACATGCGATGTCACTAGTGGATCAATGTGGTTTTGGAAAAGAACACACACTCAATGTCACAGGTGGATCAATGTGGTTTAGGAAACGAACACACATACAATGTAACTAGTGGATCAATGTGGTTTAGGAAAAGAACACAAACGAAATGTCACATATGGATCAATGTGGTTTAGCAAAAGAAAACACATGCAATGACTCTAGTGGATCCATGTGGTTTAGGAAAATAACACACATGCAATGACACTAGTGGATCAATGTGGTTAGGAAAAGAACACACATGCAATTTCACCAGTGGATCCATGTTGTTTAGGAAATGAACACACATGTAGTGTCACCAGTGGACCAATGTGGTTTAGGAAAAGAACATGCATGTAATGTCACCAGTGGATCGATGTGGTTTAGGAAAAGAACACACATGCAATGCATCTAGTGGATCAATGTGGTTTCGGAAAAGAACACACATGCAATGACTCTAGTGGATACATATGGTTTAGTAAAAGAACACACATGCAATGTCACTAGTGGATCCATGTGGTTTAGGAAAAGAACACACATGCATTGAATCTAATGGATACATGTGGTTTAGGAAAAGAACACACGTGCACTGTCACTAGTGGATCAATGTAGTTTAGGAAAATAACACACATGCAATGACTCTAGTGGATCAATGTGGTTTAGGAAAAGAACACAAATGCAATGTCACTAGTGGATCCGTGTGGTTTAGGAAAAGCATACACATGCGATGTCACTAGTGGATCAATGTGGTTTTGGAAAAGAACACACACTCAATGTCATAGGTGGATCAATGTGGTTTAGGAAAACAACACACATGCAATGTCTCGAGTGGATGAATGTCGTTTAGGAAAAGAACACACATGCAATGACTCCACTTAATCAATGTGGTTTAGGAAAAGAACACACATGAAGTGACTCCAGTAGATCAATGTGGTTTAGGAATAGAACACACATGCAATGACTCTCATGGATTAATGTGGTTTAGGAATATAACACACATGCAATGTCACCAGTGGATCAACATGGTTTAGCAAAAGAACACACTTGCAATGACTCTTGTGGCTCAATGTAGTTTAGGAAAAGAACACACATGCAATTTCACCAATGGATCCATGTGGTTTAGGAAAAGAACACACATGAATTGTCTCTAGTGGATACTTGTGGTTTAGGAAAAGAACACACATGCAATTTCTGGATCCATGTGGTTTAGGAAAACAACACACATGCATTGACTCTAGTGGATACATATGGTTTACAAAAAGAACACACATGCAATGTCACTAGTAGATCCATGTGGTTTAGGAAAAGAACCCACATGCATTGACTCTAATGGATACATGTGGTTTAGGAAAAGAACACACATGCACTATCACTAGTGGATAAATGTGGTTTAGGAAAATAAAACACATTCAATGACTCTAGTGGATCAATGTGGTTTAGGAAAATAACACAAATGCAATGTCACTAGTGGATCCATGTGGTTTAGGAAAAGAACACATTTGCAATTTAACTAGTGGATCAATGTGGTTTAGGAAAAGAACACATGTGCAATGTCACCAGTGGATCAATGTCGGTTAGTAAAAGAACACACATGTAGTGTCAGTAGTCGATCAATGTGGTTTAGGAAAAGAACAGAGATGCAATGTCACCAGTAGATCAATGTGGTTTTGGAAAAGACCAGACGTGCAATGTCACTAGTGGATAAATGTGGGTTAGGAAAAGAACACACATGCAATGTCACTAGTGGATCAATGTGCTTTAGGAAAAGAACACACATGCAATGTCACTAGTGAATCAATGTGGTTTAGGAAAATAACACACATGCAATGACACTAGTGGATCAATGTGGTTAGGAAAAGAACACACATGCAATTTCACAAGTGGATCCATGTTGTTTAGGAAATGAACACACATGCAATGTCACCAGTGGACCAATGTGGTTTAGGAAAAGAACATGCATGCAATGTCACCAGTGGATCAATGTGGTTTAGGAAAAGAACACACATGCAATGCATCTAGTGGATCAATGTGGTTTCGGAAAAGAACACACATGCAATGACTCTAGTGGATACATATGGTTTAGTAAAAGAACACACATGCAATGTCACTAGTGGATCCATGTGGTTTAGGAAAAGAAAACACATGCATTGACTCTAATGGATACATGTGGTTTAGGAAAAGAACACACGTGCACTGTCACTAGTGGATCAATGTGGTTTAGGAAAATAACACACATGCAATGACTCTAGTGGATCAATGTGGTTTAGGAAAAGCGTACACATGCGATGTCACTAGTGGATCAATGTGGTTTTGGAAAAGAACACACACTCAATGTCACAGGTGGATCAATGTGGTTTAGGAAACGAACACACATACAATGTAACTAGTGGATCAATGTGGTTTAGGAAAAGAACACAAACGAAATGTCACCTATGGATCAATGTGGTTTAGCAAAAGAAAACACATGCAATGACTCTAGTGGATCCATGTGGTTTAGGAAAATAACACACATGCAATGACACTAGTGGATCAACGTGGTCAGGAAAAGAACACACATGCAATTTCACCAGTGGATCCATGTTGTTTAGGAAATGAACACACATGCAGTGTCACCAGTGGACCAATGTGGTTTAGGAAAAGAACATGCATGTAATGTCACCAGTGGATCAATGTGGTTTAGGAAAAGAACACACATGCAATGCATCTAGTGGATCAATGTGGTTTCGGAAAAGAACACACATGCAATGCCTCTAGTGGATACATATGGTTTAGTAAAAGAACACACATGCAATGTCACTAGTGGATCCATGTGGTTTAGGAAAAGAACACACATGCATTGAATCTAATGGATACATGTGGTTTAGGAAAAGAACACACGTGCACTGTCCCTAGTGGATCAATGTGGTTTAGGAAAATAACACACATGCAATGACTCTAGTGGATCAATGTGGTTTAGGAAAAGAACACAAATGCAATGTCACTAGTGGATCCGTGTGGTTTAGGAAAAGCATACACATGCGATGTCACTAGTGGATCAATGTGGTTTTGGAAAAGAACACACACTCAATGTCATAGGTGGATCAATGTGGTTTAGGAAAACAACACACATGCAATGTCTCGAGTGGATGAATGTCGTTTAGGAAAAGAACACACATGCAATGACTCCACTTAATCAATGTGGTTTAGGAAAAGAACACACATGAAGTGACTCCAGTAGATCAATGTGGTTTAGGAATAGAACACACATGCAATGACTCTCATGGATCAATGTGGTTTAGGAATATAACACACATGCAATGTCACCAGTGGATCAACATGGTTTAGCAAAAGAACACACTTGCAATGACTCTTGTGGCTCAATGTAGTTTAGGAAAAGAACACACATGCAATTTCACCAATGGATCCATGTGGTTTAGGAAAAGAACACACATGAATTGTCTCTAGTGGATACTTGTGGTTTAGGAAAAGAACACACATGCAATTTCTGGATCCATGTGGTTTAGGAAAACAACACACATGCATTGACTCTAGTGGATACATATGGTTTACAAAAAGAACACACATGCAATGTCACTAGTAGATCCATGTGGTTTAGGAAAAGAACCCACATGCATTGACTCTAATGGATACATGTGGTTTAGGAAAAGAACACACATGCACTATCACTAGTGGATAAATGTGGTTTAGGAAAATAAAACACATTCAATGACTCTAGTGGATCAATGTGGTTTAGGAAAATAACACAAATGCAATGTCACTAGTGGATCCATGTGGTTTAGGAAAAGAACACATTTGCAATTTAACTAGTGGATCAATGTGGTTTAGGAAAAGAACACATGTGCAATGTCACCAGTGGATCAATGTCGGTTAGTAAAAGAACACACATGTAGTGTCAGTAGTCGATCAATGTGGTTTAGGAAAAGAACAGAGATGCAATGTCACCAGTAGATCAATGTGGTTTTGGAAAAGACCACACATGCAATGTCACTAGTGGATAAATGTGGGTTAGGAAAAGAACACACATGCAATGTCACTAGTGGATCAATGTGCTTTAGGAAAAGAACACACATGCAATGTCACTAGTGAATCAATGTGGTTTAGGAAAATAACACACATGCAATGACACTAGTGGATCAATGTGGTTAGGAAAAGAACACACATGCAATTTCACCAGTGGATCCATGTTGTTTAGGAAATGAACACACATGCAATGTCACCAGTGGACCAATGTGGTTTAGGAAAAGAACATGCATGCAATGTCACCAGTGGATCAATGTGGTTTAGGAAAAGAACACACATGCAATGCATCTAGTGGATCAATGTGGTTTCGGAAAAGAACACACATGCAATGACTCTAGTGGATACATATGGTGTAGTAAAAGAACACACATGCAATGTCACTAGTGGATCCATGTGGTTTAGGAAAAGAACACATATGCATTGACTCTAATGGATACACGTGGTTTAGGAAAAGAACACACGTGCACTGTCACTAGTGGATCAATGTGGTTTAGGAAAATAACACACATGCAATGACTCTAGTGGATCAATGTGGTTTAGGAAAAGAACACAAATGCAATGTCACTAGTGGATCCATGTGGTTTAGGAAAAGCGTACACATGCGATGTCACTAGTGGATGAATGTGGTTTTGGAAAAGAACACACACTCAATGTCACAGGTGGATCAATGTGGTTTAGGAAATGAACACACATACAATGTAACTAGTGGATCAATGTGGTTTAGGAAAAGAACACAAACGAAATGTCACCTATGGATCAATGTGGTTTAGCAAAAGAAAATACGTGCAATGACTCTAGTGGATCCATGTGGTTTAGGAAAATAACACACATGCAATGACACTAGTGGATCAATGTGGTTAGGAAAAGAACACACATGCAATTTCACCAGTGGATCCATGTTGTTTAGGAAATGAACACACATGCAATGTCACCAGTGGACCAATGTGGTTTAGGAAAAGAACATGCATGTAATGTCACCAGTGGATCAATGTGGTTTAGGAAAAGAACACACATGCAATTTTTGGATCCATGTGGTTTAGGAAAAGAACACACATGCATTGACTATAGTGGATACATATGGTTTAGTAAAAGAACACACATGCAATGTCACTAGTGGATCCATGTGGTTTAGGAAAAGAACACACATGCATTGAATCTAATGGATACATGTGGTTTAGGAAAAGAACACACGTGCACTGTCACTAGTGGATCAATGTGGTATAGGAAAATAACACACATGCAATGACTCTATTGGATCAATGTGGTTTAGGAAAAGAACAGAAATGCAATGTCACTAGTGGATCCGTGTGGTTTAGGAAAAGCATACACATGCGATGTCACTAGTGGATCAATGTGGTTTTGGAAAAGAACACACACTCAATGTCATAGGTGGATCAATGTGGTTTAGGAAACGAAGACACATGCAATGTAACTAGTGGATCAATGTGGTTTAGGAAAAGAACACAAACGAAATGTCACCTATGGATCAGTGTGGTTTCGCAAAAGAAAACACATGCAATGACTCTAGTGGATCCATATGGTTTAGGAAAACAACACACATGCAATGTCTCGAGTGGATGAATGTCGTTTAGGAAAAGAACACACATGCAATGACTCCACTTAATCAATGTGGTTTAGGAAAAGAACACACATGAAGTGACTCTAGTGGATCACTGTGGTTTTAGGAATAGAACACACATGCAATGACTCTAGTGGATCAATGTGGTCGAGGAATAGAACACACATGCAATGTCACCAGTGGATCAACATGGTTTAGCAGAAGAACACGCTTGCAATGACTAGTGGCTCAATGTAGTTTAGGAAAAGAACACACACGCAATTTCACCAATGGATCCATATGGTTTAGGAAAAGAACACACATGCATTGTCTCTAGTGGATACATGTGGTTTAGGAAAAGAACACACATGCAATTTTTGGATCCATGTGGTTTAGGAAAAGAACACACACTCAATGTCACAAGTGGATCAATGTGATTTAGGAAAAGAACACACATGCAATATAACCAGTGTATCAATGTGGTTTAGGAAAAGAACACAAACACAATGACTCCACTGGATCAATGTGTTTTAGTAAAATAACGAACATGCAATGTCACTAGTGGATCAATGTGGTTTAGGAAAATAACACACATGCAATGACTCTAGTGGATCAATGTGGTTTAGGAAAAGAACACAAATGCAATGTCACTAGTGGATCAATGTGTTTTAGGAAAACACACACATGCAATGTCACTAGTGGATCAATGTGGTTTAGGAAAAGAACACATTTGCAATTTAACTAGTGGATCAATGTGGTTTAGGAAAAGAACACATGTGCAATGTCACCAGTGGATCAATGTCGGTTAGTAAAAGAACACACATGTAGTGTCAGTAGTCGATCAATGTGGTTTAGGAAAAGAACAGAGATGCAATGTCACCAGTAGATCAATGTGGTTTTGGAAAAGACCACACATGCAATGTCACTAGTGGATAAATGTGGGTTAGGAAAAGAACACACATGCAATGTCACTAGTGGATCAATGTGCTTTAGGAAAAGAACACACATGCAATGTCACTAGTGAATCAATGTGGTTTAGGAAAATAACACACATGCAATGACACTAGTGGATCAATGTGGTTAGGAAAAGAACACACATGCAATTTCACCAGTGGATCCATGTTGTTTAGGAAATGAACACACATGCAATGTCACCAGTGGACCAATGTGGTTTAGGAAAAGAACATGCATGCAATGTCACCAGTGGATCAATGTGGTTTAGGAAAAGAACACACATGCAATGCATCTAGTGGATCAATGTGGTTTCGGAAAAGAACACACATGCAATGACTCTAGTGGATACATATGGTGTAGTAAAAGAACACACATGCAATGTCACTAGTGGATCCATGTGGTTTAGGAAAAGAACACACATGCATTGACTCTAATGGATACACGTGGTTTAGGAAAAGAACACACGTGCACTGTCACTAGTGGATCAATGTGGTTTAGGAAAATAACACACATGCAATGACTCTAGTGGATCAATGTGGTTTAGGAAAAGAACACAAATGCAATGTCACTAGTGGATCCATGTGGTTTAGGAAAAGCGTACACATGCGATGTCACTAGTGGATGAATGTGGTTTTGGAAAAGAACACACACTCAATGTCACAGGTGGATCAATGTGGTTTAGGAAATGAACACACATACAATGTAACTAGTGGATCAATGTGGTTTAGGAAAAGAACACAAACGAAATGTCACCTATGGATCAATGTGGTTTAGCAAAAGAAAACACGTGCAATGACTCTAGTGGATCCATGTGGTTTAGGAAAATAACACACATGCAATGACACTAGTGGATCAATGTGGTTAGGAAAAGAACACACATGCAATTTCACCAGTGGATCCATGTTGTTTAGGAAATGAACACACATGCAATGTCTCGAGTGGACCAATGTGGTTTAGGAAAAGAACATGCATGTAATGTCACCAGTGGATCAATGTGGTTTAGGAAAAGAACACACATGCAATTTTTTGATCCATGTGGTTTAGGAAAAGAACACACATGCATTGACTATAGTGGATACATATGGTTTAGTAAAAGAACACACATGCAATGTCACTAGTGGATCCATGTGGTTTAGGAAAAGAACACACATGCATTGAATCTAATGGATACATGTGGTTTAGGAAAAGAACACACGTGCACTGTCACTAGTGGATCAATGTGGTATAGGAAAATAACACACATGCAATGACTCTATTGGATCAATGTGGTTTAGGAAAAGAACAGAAATGCAATGTCACTAGTGGATCCGTGTGGTTTAGGAAAAGCATACACATGCGATGTCACTAGTGGATCAATGTGGTTTTGGAAAAGAACACACACTCAATGTCATAGGTGGATCAATGTGGTTTAGGAAACGAAGACACATGCAATGTAACTAGTGGATCAATGTGGTTTAGGAAAAGAACACAAACGAAATGTCACCTATGGATCAGTGTGGTTTCGCAAAAGAAAACACATGCAATGACTCTAGTGGATCCATATGGTTTAGGAAAACAACACACATGCAATGTCTCGAGTGGATGAATGTCGTTTAGGAAAAGAACACACATGCAATGACCCCACTTAATCAATGTGGTTTAGGAAAAGAACACACATGAAGTGACTCTAGTGGATCACTGTGGTTTTAGGAATAGAACACACATGCAATGACTCTAGTGGATCAATGTGGTCGAGGAATAGAACACACATGCAATGTCACCAGTGGATCAACATGGTTTAGCAGAAGAACACGCTTGCAATGACTAGTGGCTCAATGTAGTTTAGGAAAAGAACACACACGCAATTTCACCAATGGATCCATATGGTTTAGGAAAAGAACACACATGCATTGTCTCTAGTGGATACATGTGGTTTAGGAAAAGAACACACATGCAATTTTTGGATCCATGTGGTTTAGGAAAAGAACACACACTCAATGTCACAAGTGGATCAATGTGATTTAGGAAAAGAACACACATGCAATATAACCAGTGTATCAATGTGGTTTAGGAAAAGAACACAAACACAATGACTCCACTGGATCAATGTGTTTTAGTAAAATAACGAACATGCAATGTCACTAGTGGATCAATGTGGTTTAGGAAAATAACACACATGCAATGACTCTAGTGGATCAATGTGGTTTAGGAAAAGAACACAAATGCAATGTCACTAGTGGATCAATGTGTTTTAGGAAAACACACACATGCAATGTCACTAGTGGATCAATGTGGTTTAGGAAAAGAACACATTTGCAATTTAACTAGTGGATCAATGTGGTTTAGGAAAAGAACACATGTGCAATGTCACCAGTGGATCAATGTCGGTTAGTAAAAGAACACACATGTAGTGTCACTAGTGGATCAATGTGGTTTAGGTAAAGAACAGAGATGCAATGTCACCAGTAGATCAATGTGGTTTTGGAAAAGACCACACATGCAATGTCACTAGTGGATAAATGTGGGTTAGGAAAAGAACACACATGCAATGTCACTAGTGGATCAATGTGCTTTAGGAAAAGAACACACATGCAATGTCACTAGTGAATCAATGTGGTTTAGGAAAATAACACACATGCAATGACACTAGTGGATCAATGTGGTTAGGAAAAGAACACACATGCAATTTCACCAGTGGATCCATGTTGTTTAGGAAATGAACACACATGCAATGTCACCAGTGGACCAATGTGGTTTAGGAAAAGAAAATGCATGCAATGTCACCAGTGGATCAATGTGGTTTAGGAAAAGAACACACATGCAATGCATCTAGTGGATCAATGTGGTTTCGGAAAAGAACACACATGCAATGACTCTAGTGGATACATATGGTGTAGTAAAAGAACACACATGCAATGTCACTAGTGGATCCATGTGGTTTAGGAAAAGAACACACATGCATTGACTCTAATGGATACATGTGGTTTAGGAAAAGAACACACGTGCACTGTCACTAGTGGATCAATGTGGTTTTGGAAAAGAACACACACTCAATGTCACGGGTGGATCAATGTGGTTTAGGAAATGAACACACATACAACGTAACTAGTGGATCAATGTGGTTTAGGAAAAGAACACAAACGAAATGTCACCTATGGATAAATGTGGTTTAGGAAAAGAACACACGTGCAATGTCACCAGTGGATCCATGTGTTTTAGGAAAACACACACATGCAATGTAACTAGTGGATCAATGTAGTTTAGGAAAAGAACACACGTGCAATGTCACCAGTGGATCAACATGGTTTAGCAAAAGAACACACTTGCAATGACTAGTGGCTCAATGTAGTTTAGGAAAAGAACACACACGCAATTTCACCAATGGATCCATATGGTTTAGGAAAAGAACACACATGCATTGTCTCTAGTGGATACATGTGGTTTAGGAAAAGAACACACATGCAATATTTGGATCCATGTGGTTTAGGAAAAGAACACACACTCAATGTCACAAGTGGATCAATGTGATTTAGGAAAAGAACACACATGCAATATAACCAGTGTATCAATGTGGTTTAGGAAAAGAACACACACACAATGACTCCAGTGGATCAATGTGTTTTAGTAAAATAACGAACATGCAATGTCACTAGTGGATCAATGTGGTTTAGGAAAATAACACACATGCAATGACTCTAGTGGATCAATGTGGTTTGGGTAAAGAACACAAATGCAATGTCACTAGTGGATCAATGTGTTTTAGGAAAACACACACATGCAATGTCACTAGTGGATCAATGTGGTTTAGCAAAAGAACACACGTGCAATGTCACCGGTGGATCCATGTGTTTTAGGAAAACGCACACATGCAATGTAACTAGTGGATCAATGTAGTTTAGGAAAAGAACAAACGTGCAATGTCACCAGTGGATCCATGTGGTTTAGGAAAAGAACACACATGCAATGTCACCAGTGGATCAATGTGGTTTAGGAAAATAACACACATGCAATGACTCGAGTGGATCAATGTGGTTTAGGAAAAGAACGCACATGCAAATGTCCCTAGTGGATCAATGTGGTTTAGGAAAATCACACACATGCAATCTCACAAGTGGATCAATGTGGTTTAGGAAAAGAACTCACATGCAATATAACCATTGTATCATTGTGCTTTAGGAAAAGAACACACACCCAATAACTCCAATGGATCAATGTGTTTTAGTAAAATAACGAACATGCACTGTCACTAGTGGATCAATGTGGTTTAGGAAAAGAACACAAATGCAATGACTCTAGTGGATCTATGTGGTTTAGGAAAAGAACACACATGCAATGACTCTAGTGGATACATCTGGTTTCGGACAAGCACACACATGCAATGTTACCAGTGGATGAATGTGGTTTAGGAAAAGAACACACATGCAATGACTCTAGTGGATCAATGTGGTTTAGTAAAAGAACGAACATGCATTGTCACTAGTGGATCAATGTGCTTTAGGAAAAGAACAGACATGCAATGACCTTAGTGGATCTATGTGGTTTAGGAAAAGAACACACATGCAATGACTCTTGTGGATCAATGTTGTTTAGAAAAATAACACCATGCAATGTCACTAGTGGATCAATGTGGTTTAGGAAAAGAACACAAACGAAATGTCACATGTGGATCAATGTGGTTTAGCAAAAGAAAACACATGCAATGACTCTAGTGGATCCATGTGGTTTAGGAAAACAACACACATGCAATGTCTCAAGTGGATGGATGTGGTTTAGGAAAAGAACACACATGTAATGAGTCCACTTAATCAATGTGGTTTAGGAAAAGAACACACATGAAGTGACTCCAGTGGATCAATGTGGTTTAGGAATAGAACACACCTGCAATGACTCTAGTGGATCAATGTGGTTTAGGAATAGAACACACATGCAATATCACCAGTGGATCAACATGGTTTAGCAAAAGAACACACTTGCAATGACTCTAGTGGCTCAATGTAGTTTAGGAAAAGAACACACATGCAATTTCACCAATGGATCCATGTGGTTTCGGAAAAGAACACACGTGCATTGTCTCTAGTGGATACATGTGGTTTAGGAAAAGAACACATATGCAATTTCTGGATCCATTTAGTTTAGGAAAAGAACACACATGCATTGACTCTAGTGGATACATATGGTTTATTAAAAGAACACACATGCAATGTCACTAGTAGATCCATGTGGTTGAGGGAAATAACACACATGCATTTAGTCTAATGGATACATGTGGTTTAGGAAAAGAACACACTTGCACTGTCACTAGTGGATCAATGTGGTTTAGGAAAATAAAACACATGCAATGACTCTAGTGGATCAATGTGGTTTAGGAAAAGAACACAAATGCAATGTCACTAGTGGATCCATGTGGTTTAGGAAAACAACACACATGCAATGTCACTAGTGGATCAATGTGGTTTAGGAAAAGAACACATGTGCAATGTCACTAGTGGATCAATGTCGGTTAGTAACAGAACACACATGCAGTGTCACTAGTGGATCAATATGGTTTTGGCGAAGACCACACATGCAATGTCAGTAGTGGATAAATGTGGGTTAGGAAAAGAACACACATGCAATGTCACTAGTGGATCAATGTGCTTTAGGAAAAGAACACACATGCAATGTCACTAGTGAATCAATGTGGTTTAGGAAAATAACACACATGCAATGACACTAGTGGATCAATGTGGTTTAGGAAAAGAACACACATGCAATTTCATCGGTGGATCCATGTTGTTTAGGAAATGAACACACATGCAGTGTCAGCAGTGGACCAATGTGGTTTAGGAAAAGAACATAGATGCAATGTCACGAGTGGATCAATGTGGTTTAGGAAAAGAACACACATGCAATGCATCTAGTGGATCAATGTGGTTTCGGAAAAGAACACACATGCAATGACTCTAGTGGATACATATGGTTTAGTAAAAGAACACACATGCAATGTCACTAGTGGATCCATGTGGTTTAAGAAAAGAACATACATGCATTGACTCTAATGGCTACATGTGGTTTAGGAAAAGAACACACATGCACTGTCACTAGTGGATAAATGTGGTTTAGGAAAATAACACACATGCAATGACTCTAGTGGATCAATGTGGTTTAGGAAAAGAACACAAATGCAATGTCACTAGTGGATCCATGTGGTTTTGGAAAAGCACACACATGCGATGTCACTAGTGGATCAATGTTGTTTTGGAAAAGAACACACACTCAATGTCACAAGTGGATCAAAGTGGTTTAGGAAACGAAGACACATGCAATGTAACTAGTGGATCAATGTGGTTTAGGAAAAGAACACACATGCAATGACTAGTGGATCAATGTGGTTTAGTAAAATAACGAACATCCAATGTCACTAGTGGATCAATGCGGTTTACGAGAAGAACACATATGCAATGACTCTACTGGATCTATGTGGTTTAGGAAAAGAACACACATGCAATGACTCTAGTGGATCAATGTGGTTTAGAAAAAGAACAGACATGCGATGACTCTAGTGGATCCATGTGGTTTAGGAAAAGAATACACATGCAATGACTCTAGTGGATCAATGCGGTTTAGGAACACATGCAATGTCACCTATGGATCAATGTGGTTTAGGAAAAGAACACACACGCAATGACTCCAGTGGATCAATTGGTTTATTAAAAGAACGAACATGCAATGCCACCACTAGATCAATGTGCTTTAGGAAAAGAACAGACATGCAATGACTCTAGTGGATCTATGTGGTCTAGGAGAAGAACGCACATGCAATGACTCTAGTGGATCATTGTGGTTTAGAAAAAGAACGCACATGCATTGACTCAAGTGGATACATGTGGTTGAGGAAAAGAACACACATGCAATGACTCTAGTGGATCCATGTGGTTAAGGAAAAGAACACACATGCAATGACTCCAGTGTCTCCATGTGATTTAGAAAAAGAACACCCATGCAATGTCACTTGTGGATCAATGTTGTTTAGTAAAAGAACACACATGAAATGTCACCTATGGATCAATGTGGTTTAGGAAAAGAACATACATGCAATGAATCTAGTGGATCAATGTGGTTTAGGAAAAGACACACATGCAATGTCGTTAGTGGATCAATGTGGTATAAGAAAAGAACACACATGCAATGACTCTAGTGGATCAATGTGGTTTAGTAAAAGAACGAACATGCAATGACTGTAGTGGATCAATGTGCTTTCGGAAAAGAACACGCATGCAATGTCACCAGTGGATCAATGTGCTTTAGGAAAAGAACAGACATGCAATGACTCTAGTGGATCAATGTGGTTTAGGAATAGAACACACATGCAATGACTCTAGTGGATCAATGTGGTTTAGGAATAGAACACACATGCAATGTCACCAGTGGATCAACATGGTTTAGCAAAAGAACACACTTGCAATGACTAGTGGCTCAATGTAGTTTAGGAAAAGGACACACATGCAATTTCACCAATGGATCCATATGGTTTAGGAAAAGAACACACATGCATTGTATCTAGTGGATATATGTGGTTTAGGAAAAGAACACACATGCAATTTCTGGATCCATGTGGTTTAGGAAAAGAACACACATGCATTGACTCTAGTGGATACATATTATTTAGTAAAAGAACACACATGCAATGTCACTAGTAGATCCATGTGGTTTAGGAAAAGAACACACATGCAATGTAACTAGTGGATCAATGTGGTTTAGGAAAAGAACACATGTGCAATGTCACCAGTGGATCATTGTCGGTTAGTAAAACAACAAACATGCAGTGTCACTAGTGGATCAATATGGTTAAGGAAAAGAACACACATGCAATTTCACCGATGGATCCATGTGGTTTAGGAAAATAACACACATGCAATGTCACCAGTGGATCAACGTGGTTTAGGAAAAGAACACACATGCAATGTAACTAGTGGATCAATGTGGTTTAGTAAAATAACACACATGCAATGACTCTAGTGGATCAATGTGGTTTAGGAGAAGAACATACATGCAATGGCACTAGTGGATCAATGTGGTTTTGGAAAAGAACACACATGCAATGTCACTAATGGATCCATGTGGTTTAGGAAAGGAATACACATGCAATGTCACTAGTGGATCAGTGTGGTTTAGGAAAAGAACACATGTGCAATGTCACCAGTGGATCAATGTCGGTTAGGAAAATAACACACATGCAGTGTCACTAGTGGATCAATGTGGTTTAGGAAAATAACACAGATGCAATGTCACCAGTGGAACAATGTGTTTTTGGAAAAGAACACACATGAAATGTCACCAGTGGATCAATGTGGCTTAGGAAAAGAACACACATGCAATGTCATTGGTGGATCAATGTGCTCGAGGAGAATAACACACATGCAGTGTCACCATTGAATCAATGTGGTTTCGGAAAATAACACACATGCAATGACACTAGTGGATCCATGTGGTTTAGGAAAAGAACACACATGCAATGACTCTAGTGTATCAATGTGGTTTCGAAAAAGAACACACATGCAATGACTCTAGTGGATCCATGTGGTTTAGCAAAAGAACATACATGTAATGACTCTAGTGTCTCCATGTGGTTTAGAAAAAGAACACCCATGCAATGTCACTAGAGGATCAATGTGGTTTAGGAAAAGAAAATACATGCGTTGACTCTAGTGGATCCATGTGGTTTAGGAAAAGAACACACATGCAATGTGTCCAGTGGATGAATGTGGTTTAGGAAAATAACACATATGCAATGACTCCACTTGATCAATGTGGTTTAGGAAAATAACGCACATGAAGTGACTATAGTGGATCAATGTGGTTTAGGAATAGAACACACATGCAATGACTCTAGTGGATCAATGTGGTTTAGGAAAAGAACACACATGCAATGTCACCAGTGGATTAACATGGCTTAGCAAAAGAACACACATGCAATGACTCCAGTGGATCAATGTGGTTTAGTAAAATAATGAACATGCAATGTCACTAGTGGATCAATGTGGTTTAGGAAAAGAACACACACTCAATGTCACAAGTGGATCAGTGTAGTTTAGGAAAAGAACACAGATGCAATGTAACCAATGGATCAATGTGGTTTAGTAAAATAACAAACATGCAATGACATTAGTGGATCAATGTGGTTTAGTAAAATAACACACATGCAATGAATCTAGTGGATCTATGTGGTTTAGGAAAAGAACACATGTGCAATGACTCTAGTGGATACATGTGGTTCAGGAAAAGAACACACATGCAATGTCACCTGTGGATCCATGTGGTTTAGGAAAAGAACATACATGTAATGATTCTGGTGGATCAATGTGGTTTAGGAAAAGAATAGACATGTAATGGAACTAGTAGATCAATGTGGTTTTGGAAAAGAAAACACATGCAATGTCACTAGTGGATCCATGTGGTTTAGGCAAAGAACACACATGTAATGTCGCTAGTGGATACATGTGGTTTAGCAAAAGAACACACATGCACTATCACTAGTGGATCAATGTGGTTTAGGAAAATAACACGCATGCAATGACTCTAGTGGATCAATGTGGTTTAGGAAAAGAACATACATGCAATGGCACTAGTGGATCAATGTGGTTTTGGAAAAGAACACACATGCAATGCCACTAGTGGATCCATGTGGTTTAGGAAAGGAAAACACATGCAATGTCACTAGTGGATCATTGTGGTTTAGGAAAAGAACACATGTGTAATGTCACAAGTGGATCAATGTCGGTTAGGAAAAGAAAACACGCATGCAATGACTCTAGTGGATCAATGTGGTTTAGGAAAAGAACATACATGCAATGGCACTAGTGGATCAATGTGGTTTTGGAAAAGAACACACATGCAATGCCACTAGTGGATCCATGTGGTTTAGGAAAGGAAAACACATGCAATGTCACTAGTGGATCATTGTGGTTTAGGAAAAGAACACATGTGTAATGTCACAAGTGGATCAATGTCGGTTAGGAAAAGAAAACACATGCAGTGTCACTAGTGGATCAACGTGGTTTAGGAAAAGAACACAGATGCAATGTCACCAGTGGATCAATGTGGTTTTGGAAAAGAACACACATGCAATGTCACTACTGGATCAATGTGGCTTAGGAAAAGAACACACATGCAATGTCACTAGTGGATCAATGTCCTTTAGGATAAGAACACACATGCAATGTCACTAGTGAATCAATGTGGTTTAGGAAATAACACACATGCAATGACACGAGTGGATCAATGTGGTTAAGGAAAAGAACACACATGCAATTTCACCGGTGGATCTATGTGGTTTAGGAAAATAACACGCATGCAATGTCACCAGTGGATCAATGTGCTTTAGGAAAAGAACAAACATGCAATGACTCTAGTGGATCTATGTGGTCTAGGAAAAGAACGCACATGCAATGACTCTAGTGGATCATTGTGGTTTAGGAAAAGAACATACATGCAATGGCACTAGTGGATCAATGTGGTTTTGGAAAAGAACACACATGCAACGTCACTAGTGGATCCATGTGGTTTAGGAAAGGAACACGCATGCAATGTCACTAGTGGATCAGTGTGGTTTAGGAAAAGAACACATGTGCACTGTCACCAGTGGATCAATGTCGGTTAGGAAAAGAACACACATGCAATGTCACTAGTGGATCAATGTGGTTTAGGAAAATAACACAGATGCAATGTCACCAGTGGATCAATGTGGTTTTGGAAAATAACACACATGCAATGTCACCAGTGGATCAATGTGGCTTAGGAAAAGACAACACATGCAATGTCACTAGTGGATCAATGTGCTTTCGGAAAAGAAAACACATGAAATTTCACCAGTGAATCAATGTGGTTTAGGAAAATAACACACATGCAATGACACGAGTGGATCAATGTGGTTAAGGAAAAGAACACACATGCAATTTCACCGGTGGATCTTTGTGGTTTAGGAAAAGAACACACATGCAATGTCACTAGTGGATCAATGTGGTTTAGGAAAAGAACACACATGCAATGTAACCAGTGGATCAATGTGGTTTAGGAAAATAACACACATGATATGACTCTAGTGGATTAATGCGGTTTAGGAAAAGAACATACATGCAATGGCACTAGTGGATCAATGTGGTTTTGGAAAAGAACACACATGCAATGTCACTAGTGGATCGATCTGGTTTAGGAAAGGAACACAGATGCAATGTCACTAGTGGATCAGTGTGGTTTAGGAAAAGAACACATGTGCAATGTCACCAGTGGATCAATGTCGGTTAGGAAAAGAACACACATGCAGTGTCACGAGTGGAATAATGTGGTTTAGGAAAAGAACACAGATGCAATGTCACAAGTGGATCAATGTGGTTTTGGAAAAGAACACACATGCAATGTTACCAGTGGATCAATGTGGCTTAGGAAAAGAACACGCATGCAATGTAACTGGTGGATCAATGTGCTTTAGGAAAAGAACACACATGTAGTGTCACCATTGAATCAATGTGGTTTCAGAAAATAACACACATGCAATGACACTAGTGGATCCATGTGGTTTAGGAAAAGAACACACATGCAATGACTCTAGTGGATCAATGTGGTTTCAATAAAGAACACACATGCAATGACTATAGTGGATCCATGTGGTTTAGGAGAAGAACACACATGCAATGACTCTAGTGTCTCCATGTGGTTTAGAAAAAGAACACCCATGCAATGTTATTGGAGGATCAATGTGGTTTAGGGAAAGAAAACACATGCGTTGACTCGAATGGATCCATGTGGTTTAGGAAAAGAACACACATGCAATGTCTCTAGTGGATGAGTGCGGTTTAGGAAAATAACACATATGCAATGATTCCACTTGATCAATGTGGTTTAGGAAAAGAAGGCACATGAAGTGACTCTAGTGGATCAATGTTGTTTAGGAATAGAACACACATGCAATGACTCTAGTGGATCAATATGGTTTAGGAAAAGAGCACACATGCAATGTCACCAGTGGATCAACATGGTTTAGCAAAAGAACACACATGCAATGACTCCGGTGAATCAATGTGGTTTAGTAAAATAACGAACATGCAATGTCACTAGTGGATCAATGTGGTTTATGAAAAGAATACACACTCAATGTCACAAGTGGATAAATGTAGTTTAGGAAAAGAATAGACATGCAATGTAACCAGTGGATCAATGTGGTTTAGGAAAACAACACACATGCAATGACTCCAGTGGATCAATGTGGTTTAGTAAAATAACAAACATGCAATGTCACTAGTGGATAAATGTGGTTTAGGAAAATAACACACATGCAATGACTCTAGGGGATCTATGTGGTTTAGGAAAAGAACACACATGCAATGACTCTAGTGGATACATGTGGTTTAGGAAAAGAACACACATGCAATGTCACAAGTGGATCCATGTGGTTTAGGAAAAGAACATACATGCAATGACTCTAGTGGATCAATGTGGTTTAGGAAAAGAAAACACATGCAATGTCACCAGTGGATCAATGTGGTTTAGGAAAAGAACACACATGCGATGACTCTAGTGGATCAATGTGGTTTAGCAAAAGAACCAACATGCAATGTCACTAGTGGATCAATGTGCTTTAGGAAAAGAACACACATGCAATGTCACTAGTGGATCAGTGTGGTTTAGGAAAAGAACACATGTGCAATGTCACCAGTGGATCAATGTCGGTTAGGAAAAGAACACACGTGCAGTGTCACGAGTGGAATAATGTGGTTTAGGAAAAGAACACAGATGCAATGTCACAAGTGGATCAATGTGGTTTTGGAAAAGAACACACATGCAATGTTACCAGTGGATCAATGTGGCTTAGGAAAAGAACACGCATGCAATGTAACTGGTGGATCAATGTGCTTTAGGAAAAGAACACACATGTAGTGTCACCATTGAATCAATGTGGTTTCAGAAAATAACACACATGCAATGACACTAGTGGATCCATGTGGTTTAGGAAAAGAACACACATGCAATGACTCTAGTGGATCAATGTGGTTTCAAAAAAGAACACACATGCAATGACTATAGTGGATCCATGTGGTTTATTAGAAGAACACACATGCAATGACTCTAGTGTCTCCATGTGGTTTAGAAAAAGAACACCCATGCAATGTTATTGGAGGATCAATGTGGTTTAGGGAAAGAAAACACATGCGTTGACTCGAATGGATCCATGTGGTTTAGGAAAAGAACACACATGCAATGTCTCTAGTGGATGAGTGCGGTTTAGGAAAATAACACATATGCAATGATTCCACTTGATCAATGTGGTTTAGGAAAAGAAGGCACATGAAGTGACTCTAGTGGATCAATGTTGTTTAGGAATAGAACACACATGCAATGACTCTAGTGGATCAATATGGTTTAGGAAAAGAGCACACATGCAATGTCACCAGTGGATCAACATGGTTTAGCAAAAGAACACACATGCAATGACTCCGGTGAATCAATGTGGTTTAGTAAAATAACGAACATGCAATGTCACTAGTGGATCAATGTGGTTTATGAAAAGAATACACACTCAATGTCACAAGTGGATAAATGTAGTTTAGGAAAAGAATAGACATGCAATGTAACCAGTGGATCAATGTGGTTTAGGAAAACAACACACATGCAATGACTCCAGTGGATCAATGTGGTTTAGTAAAATAACAAACATGCAATGTCACTAGTGGATAAATGTGGTTTAGGAAAATAACACACATGCAATGACTCTAGGGGATCTATGTGGTTTAGGAAAAGAACACACATGCAATGACTCTAGTGGATACATGTGGTTTAGGAAAAGAACACACATGCAATGTCACAAGTGGATCCATGTGGTTTAGGAAAAGAACATACATGCAATGACTCTAGTGGATCAATGTGGTTTAGGAAAAGAAAACACATGCAATGTCACCAGTGGATCAATGTGGTTTAGGAAAAGAACACACATGCGATGACTCTAGTGGATCAATGTGGTTTAGCAAAAGAACCAACATGCAATGTCACTAGTGGATCAATGTGCTTTAGGAAAAGAACACACATGCAATGTCACTAGTGGATCAGTGTGGTTTAGGAAAAGAACACATGTGCAATGTCACCAGTGGATCAATGTCGGTTAGGAAAAGAACACACGTGCAGTGTCACGAGTGGAATAATGTGGTTTAGGAAAAGAACACAGATGCAATGTCACAAGTGGATCAATGTGGTTTTGGAAAAGAACACACATGCAATGTTACCAGTGGATCAATGTGGCTTAGGAAAAGAACACGCATGCAATGTAACTGGTGGATCAATGTGCTTTAGGAAAAGAACACACATGTAGTGTCACCATTGAATCAATGTGGTTTCAGAAAATAACACACATGCAATGACACTAGTGGATCCATGTGGTTTAGGAAAAGAACACACATGCAATGACTCTAGTGGATCAATGTGGTTTCAAAAAAGAACACACATGCAATGACTATAGTGGATCCATGTGGTTTAGGAGAAGAACACACATGCAATGACTCTAGTGTCTCCATGTGGTTTAGAAAAAGAACACCCATGCAATGTTATTGGAGGATCAATGTGGTTTAGGAAAAGAAAACACATGCGTTGACTCGAATGGATCCATGTGGTTTAGGAAAAGAACACACATGCAATGTCTCTAGTGGATGAGTGCGGTTTAGGAAAATAACACATATGCAATGATTCCACTTGATCAATGTGGTTTAGGAAAAGAAGGCACATGAAGTGACTCTAGTGGATCAATGTTGTTTAGGAATAGAACACACATGCAATGACTCTAGTGGATCAATATGGTTTAGGAAAAGAGCACACATGCAATGTCACCAGTGGATCAACATGGTTTAGCAAAAGAACACACATGCAATGACTCCGGTGAATCAATGTGGTTTAGTAAAATAACGAACATGCAATGTCACTAGTGGATCAATGTGGTTTATGAAAAGAATACACACTCAATGTCACAAGTGGATAAATGTAGTTTAGGAAAAGAATAGACATGCAATGAACCAGTGGATCAATGTGGTTTAGGAAAACAACACACATGCAATGACTCCAGTGGATCAATGTGGTTTAGTAAAATAACAAACATGCAATGTCACTAGTGGATAAATGTGGTTTAGGAAAATAACACACATGCAATGACTCTAGGGGATCTATGTGGTTTAGGAAAAGAACACACATGCAATGACTCTAGTGGATACATGTGGTTTAGGAAAAGAACACACATGCAATGTCACAAGTGGATCCATGTGGTTTAGGAAAAGAACATACATGCAATGACTCTAGTGGATCAATGTGGTTTAGGAAAAGAAAACACATGCAATGTCACCAGTGGATCAATGTGGTTTAGGAAAAGAACACACATGCGATGACTCTAGTGGATCAATGTGGTTTAGCAAAAGAACCAACATGCAATGTCACTAGTGGATCAATGTGCTTTAGGAAAAGAACACACATGCAATGTCACTAGTGGATCAGTGTGGTTTAGGAAAAGAACACATGTGCAATGTCACCAGTGGATCAATGTCGGTTAGGAAAAGAACACACATGCAGTGTCACGAGTGGAATAATGTGGTTTAGGAAAAGAACACAGATGCAATGTCACAAGTGGATCAATGTGGTTTTGGAAAAGAACACACATGCAATGTTACCAGTGGATCAATGTGGCTTAGGAAAAGAACACGCATGCAATGTAACTGGTGGATCAATGTGCTTTAGGAAAAGAACACACATGTAGTGTCACCATTGAATCAATGTGGTTTCAGAAAATAGCACACATGCAATGACACTAGTGGATCCATGTGGTTTAGGAAAAGAACACACATGCAATGACTCTAGTGGATCAATGTGGTTTCAAAAAAGAACACACATGCAATGACTATAGTGGATCCATGTGGTTTAGGAGAAGAACACACATGCAATGACTCTAGTGTCTCCATGTGGTTTAGAAAAAGAACACCCATGCAATGTTATTGGAGGATCAATGTGGTTTAGGAAAAGAAAACACATGCGTTGACTCGAATGGATCCATGTGGTTTAGGAAAAGAACACACATGCAATGTCTCTAGTGGATGAGTGCGGTTTAGGAAAATAACACATATGCAATGATTCCACTTGATCAATGTGGTTTAGGAAAAGAAAACACATGCAATGACTCTTGTGGATCCATGTGGTTTAGGAAAAGAACACACATGCAATGTCTCTAGTGGATGAATGTGGTTTAGGAAAACAACAAACATGCAATGACTCCACTTGATCAATGTGGTTTAGGAAAAGAACGCACATGCAATGACTCCGGTGGATCAATGTGGTTTTGGAATAGAACACACATGTAGTGGGGATTGTTGGTTTGCGGTCCGAAAGTTCCTGGGCGAGTGCATGGCGTTACCCAAGTTCCTTGTAATTGCCATGTTTCATAAAGCTGGGCTACCAACTACTGAGAGGGGCCATTTCGAGGCAAACTCATCTCACCCCTACCAAATTCAAACATTCTATTAAACTGCCCCGTGAAGTAGACGGTCGGGACCCACATGTCGGTCATCTGTCTATGACACGAGCGCCAACACGGTAACCTCTTAGACAAATCGAGGAACTAAGTGGATTGGATGCGTTGACCAATTTCACAAATCCATTTCCTCCTTTCCCCTAGCACCGGCAGCGTTGAAATCCACCCTCTAGGCAGAACGATCCCTTCGGATATTTGACTTCCGGTGCCAAGTTGCTGCGCCGAGTTGCTGCACCCAGTCGCTGATCCCGAGCTCCAATGGCGCAAGACGTAGCCGCCCTTGCGAGGCTCTAGCCCGCCTTAGCCACCGACGAGCCGAGCAGCTCAGAGGATGGCAGATCCTACTACCAAGGAAGAAGAAGTTCTGGCTCCATGCGGGTGAGCTACCCTTCTCTTTGCTATTCGCACTAACTATAACTACTATCTGGCTACTAAACCTAAAATTGTTTGTTAACCCAACGCTGACAAACATATTTTGTCCATAGTTTTCTATCAAGTGGGATCTCCGCGGACCACCCTTACCTGGTTATGGTACTCCTCTTCAGGTACGACTCTAAATCAGCTAGGGTGAAGGCTATGTGGTATGGACACCATTGTATCACGATGGAAGAAGCGCCTATGCATATCTGCACTATATCTGGGATGGTTGTTGCTCTGCGTAATCATGATGAAATATGGCCAAAGCAGACTGCAAAGTTCAGCTTCATGGATGAACGTGGCATCATGGTTCCTCTAACGTGTGACAGTCAGCTAATTGGGTTGATGAAAAGGTATGCTTTGGCTTGCATGTTTGAGCTGAATTGTGATGTACTGGATGTGGAAGATGCTACAGATGGGAGTCACCCTTCTATTCTTGGACAGGGTGGTCGCTCGAACCCAATTAGCTCCTGGTAAGCAAAAGTCTCTTGGGGTTCGCATGTTTGTGCTGAATTGTAATTTTTGTTTTATTTACTCTATAGATATTGGGCAGTTATGCAACAGTCCTGTTTCTTTGACAGGAAGCGACGCAAGGTTAGAAACATGACTGTCGGGTCAGTCATTTTGCTGCCTGAAGAAGGTAAAACCGAGTGGAAAGATGATGTTCGACATGATTATGGTGTTGTTTGTCCTAGCGATCCAGATACGTGAAGCTAAGAAAATTGGCTCCGAGGAAGAGGAAGAAGGCAGGAAATGAAGAAGCTAGTGGACGTGAAGGCTTGGCACCCAGGCTGCGGAAGAAGGCTGTTGGCAATGAAGATGCATAATAATGTGTCGAACTTGAACCTATATATTGTCAACACCTGGATTTTTAATCCCAGATGCCCGTTATGCCATACCTCGCAATCCCAGGATTACCATTTTTGCGAGACATAACGGATTGGATATCACAGTACATCATCCATTACAAACCATACATAAGGTTTTACACAAATACGGATCTCATGATCCAGTCTTTAATACAACAAGCAGCGGAAATAAACGATAGTGTAGCGGTGGGGTCCATCTTCAGGGGCACAGGCAATGCTGACGAAGGCATATAGTCCTAGTTATCATAGCCGTCCTGCTGACCATCATCTTGATAATCTCCTTCATAGTCTGGCCATGATAATAGCCAGGGACAAAAGCCATAAGTACTCTTTAAGTACTCGCAAACTACTACTAGCAAGGGTTATAATACTAAGTTAAATTACTGAAATTAAAGAACCACTATCAAGTTAATTTTGAAACCTAAGCTGAGTTCTGAAGCAAGAAAAGATAAATTGAAGTTCTAGAATCACTTAAGTTGGGAAGCTAATTTCATTAACACAACCCTGTTGTGGTCAAGTCAAAGTTCATCATTCATTTCAAGTTATTTAGAAAACATCTGACAACGAAACAGTATGGCCATTCCAACTGTCCATAACCGCGGACGCGGCTATTCGAATAGTTTGACACTCTACAGAGGTGGTACACTTTCACCACAAGATTCGATACATCTTTCAGGGATAACCCTCAACCATCATACTTAGTATGCACATAATCAAACATAACCTTCCCTTTACACACCCTAGTACAAGCACCTCTCCTATGAGCATGGCCTCCCAACCATGACCATCAGTCATCTTGGGCACTACATAGGTGGACATCATTGAGAGGTAGCCTCAGCTAGAACCTCTCCCGTGAGGGAACTAATACTAATGCATATAAATTTCCAGCTAAGCCTTACCTAATTTAGGTAATGTGGTTGTACGGTAAATATGGAATGGTATCACATACGAATCCAACCATCAGTTTTATAAAAGGGTTAAGGCTCATGCCTCATCATTTTCATCATCATAAACCAATTGTGTTTCTCAACACATGTCAAAACATCTCAATAGAATGACTCATCATTCCAAGGTTTTCACAATTCATTTTCACCAAGTGTTCCCATCTAAAGTGACTCAAGTTTTGATCTATTCTAAAACACTAGGTTAAGAGTGTTCACTAAGGTGGAAAGGTGGGATCAATCTCATGCCATAGAATGACATCTAAAGGTTTCTAAGTAGGTCAAGTTTTATACTCTTTATGCTACCTTCAAAATTAATTAAAGAACTTTGTGTAAACTAAGGGGGGTAAAACTTGTTAATAAGACTTAGAGTACTAATAGAAAAAGGGGGTGTGATCAAAGTATGCTTAAGGAATCTTTACTAAACTACCTAGTTTTATTCTAGCTTGATACAATATCTTACTAAAGCATGTTTGCAAGGGTTAGCTTGCCACTAATAGCTTGCCTTGGTTGGTGCAGTGGTTGAAGTTTTCTTCTTCTTCTTCTTCTTGGTAGAACTCCTCCTCCTCGAAGGCTTGGTCGGTACTATCGTCTAGAAATACATAGGGAGTGCACAATCACCAAACAATCCTTAACTAGGCTAATTATTATTCTACACCACACAATTGATGATCTATTATCATCACAAGCTTCACAAGTTTAATTCAATAGTTTCAACCTTTTTATTTTGGAAAAGTAATTTCTACTCATTGAAATATTAACTAAAATTTAATATTCACCCCCAAAATATGGGATCATGTGGACACATGTCCTCACCACATATTCTAACATGTGGGAATGAGATTTAAAGGTTGGATCAATATTACTTTGGTTTAAGTTCATTATTTAATGATTTAAAGTGACTAGAAATGCCTATATCGCGTTATTTTGGTACTAGTCCAAAGTCACTGCCTGTAAACCTTAATATTATTACATATTTGGATAGATATGATGAGATGTGATTTTTGAGAGTTGGAATCAACTCAAAAGCTAACTTAGTTGATTTTATAAAAATATTTCATGTTGCAAAACCTTCTGTCTTCTTATTTTTATTATGAGAGATCTATAACTCTAAATGAATTAAATCCAACGGGCTTGGATAGAGCATTTCAATACCTTTCAGACAAAATTAGTTTCATGTAATTTGGATTTGTCAAACTCACAGAATTGAATTTTGAAACACTGGACAGAAACTATATTCTAACTAAAAAGAAAAACCTAGATTTGAATCTACGGGCTTGCGCGGGAAAGGAAATGGGCCGACCCAGTGGTGCTACGCGGTGCGGGGCTCAGCTGACAGGGGGTTCCCACTTGTCCTTTTAAAACGCGAAACGGTACGCGCGCTGTGGGCCGTGCGATTAGAGGCTAGATCTACGGCTGAGGGTCGTCGTCGACGACGGACGGGTCGCCGGCGAGCTCGAACCCTAGCGGCTCGGTGGGGGTCTACTGGGGGCGTACCAGGGCTCCAACGGGGTTGGCGATGCGGGCGAACAAAGTGGAAGACGACGGCGAGGCGAGGCGTGGTCGCGGTGGAGCTTGGGATGGCCGGAATCAACGGCACCCTTCTTCTCTAGAGGCGGCGGCTCCGGATCCAATTCCGGCGAGCTACTGCTCCACTTGCTCCGGCGAGGGGTGGTTGAGGTTCAGAGAGGTGAGGGGAGTGGAATGGTGTGAGTCTTTGGTGCTGGGGAGGGCTCCTTTTATAGGCTCGACGGTGAGACCGAGCGGGATGGGCGGTCGATGGTGGCAACATGGCTACGGCGAGCTAGCGGCATGGCTGGGGATGGCGATCGATGGGCGGTCCCCTGGCGGTGCTCTAGTGCTTCAATGCGGCCGTAGGGGCGGTGGCATGCGGTCGGGGTGAGGTGGCGCTCTGCGCGGCCAAAGCGGCTGTGTCCACGGCGAGCGGTGGCTGTGGGGCTTTGGGCGGCGAACGGAGGTGTCTGGGGTGTTCTCTAGGTTGAGGCGGAGCAGTGGACGCGGGCTGGTGTCGAGCGGCGGCTTGTGCACGCGGGGACAGTGCGCGCTCTGCAGGCGACGTCGGCATGCTCGACAAGCTCCGGGCGGGCGGTTCCTGGCCGCTCTGCCCTCTGTCTCTGGCCTAGGGCTGGTTGGACGGTGGAGGTGGACCACTGGCTATCTCCAGGACACGGTGGATGGCGCTGGCGGCGGATGTGGCTTACTGTCACCGGTGGGGTGCCCAAGTGGGGGTTCGGCCTTAATGGCCATGACCATTTGGTCGTGGCATAGTGTGGGGCTGGACTAGAGAGGGTTAGGGGGAGTAGTGGAGAGGTTTTTGGTGGCAATTTGGGGAACAAGTTTGGCCAGAACACTATTTAAAATAGTGAAATTTGTTTAGTTTGTAATCTGCCTGCCAAGTGTTTGATGAAATGGCCGCAAGAGAAAAAGTTTTGAAGTTTGAGTTCAAATTTTTTGGGTGATCTCCACTAGTGCTAGGTAGTCCCTGGTTGCAAGGGTTTTGAAAATGGTGCTCAATTAGATGGTTTTTGAAATAGGGGTGATCTATGCATATGCATTAGATTCAATTTTAAACTGTCATTTAAAATAGTTAACAGAAGGTTTTTACTAGATCAAAAGGTGGGCCTTGGTACCTCATTATGTGTACTAGCAAGGGGTGTAAAGATCAAGAATTGTTTCTGTTAAGAATTGAGTACTAGGAATAGCCAAAGTAGGTAAGGGAGTTAAATTTGTCCAAATGACCATTCCTTCATTTTAATTCTTCTTTATTTGATTTCTTTTAGGAAAAGTTTGGGAATGATGTAGATGATGTTTAAATCACCTAAGAAACATTTTAGAAGCAAAGGATCACACAATCATGGTAATTCAAAACAACTCCTATTTTAAATGCACACATATATGAATGCTTTCATTTTAAATATGGAAAAGTTTTTGTTAATCCTAATTTTGGATGATTTGATCTTTGATAAACTTGGATTGAAGTTTTGGGATGTTACAAACCTTCCCCCCTTAAATAATATCTCGTCCCGAGATTTACAAGAAAACTAGGAACTAAAAAGATCTGGGAATTCTGTCCTAATGTAATCCTCGCGTTCCCAAGTGGCTTCCTCCTCGGTATGGTTGCTCCACTGAATCTTGAGAAATTTGATACTCCTGGTCCTGGTGGTTCTGTAGGCTTCTTCCAAGATACGAATGGGCACTTCCCGATAGGTCAGGTCATTGTTGATTTCCACTGCTCTGTGATCGATATTCTTGAAAACTTCAGTCTTCTCAGGCACTTCCAAGCATTTGCGAAGTAATGAGATATGGAACACATTGTGGATGGCTGACATCTCTTCAGGCAATTCCAGCTAATACGACACTTCTCCTCGGCGGTTCAGAATCTTGAAAGGTCCGATATATCTGGGAGCTAACTTTCCCTTCAGACTAAAGCGTTGGGTTCCCTTCAATGGTGAAACCTTGAGATGTACGAAATCTCCGACATTGAAAGTCAGGTCTCTCCTTCTCTTGTCAGCATAGCTTTTCTGTCTGGATTGGGCGGTCTTGAGGTGCTCACGAACTTTGTGAACTTTCTCTTCTGCTTCTCGGAGAATGTCGGGTCCAAAGATCTGACTCTCTCCTACTTGCGACCAGTTCAAAGGGGTACGACACTTTCTTCCGTATAGGAATTCAAATGGCGCCATCTGCAAACTAGCTTGATAACTGTTGTTATATGAGAATTCTGCAAAGGGCAGGCAGTCTTCCCATTTTGATCCATATTCCAACACACAAGCTCTAAGCATATCCTCCAAGATCTGGTTGACTCTCTCAGTCTGTCCATCTATTTGCGGGTGATACGCGGTACTGAAGTTCAACTTGGTTCCTAATCCTTCCTGAACTTTCTGCAAAAATCTTGAAGTAAACTCAGTTCCTCGATCTGATACGATGGTCTTGGGGGTTCCATGCAGACTAACAATCCTAGCAATGTACAACTCTGCTAGTTTTGCACTCTGGTAGGTTGTCTTGACTGGTATGAAGTGGGCTACCTTGGATAGTCTATCAACTATGACCCACATTGAGTCATTTCCCCTACTAGAAGTAGGTAAACCGGTGATAAAGTCCATTCCGACGGAATCCCATTTGCATTCTGGAATCTGCAATGGTTGCAACAATCCTGCAGGTCTCTGATGCTCCGCTTTGACTCTTTGACAGATGTCACATTTGGCTATGTAGCTTCCGATCTCTCTCTTCATCTTGTGCCACCATAATTGCTCTTTCAAATCCTGATACATCTTTGTTCCTCCGGGGTGGATAGAATAAAGAGTATCATGAGCTTCCTTCATGATAATTTCCTTCAGCTCCGAATCTGCTGGTACACAGATACGTCCCTTGTACCACAGTACACCTTCTTGGTCTTCGGTGAATCCAGGTACTTTTCCTGTACCAATACGATGTTTGATTCCGTCGATACTTTCATTCCCCTTCTGGTCTTCCTTGATTTGGCTAATCAAAGTGGGTTGAAGTTCAATGCTAGCTAGGAATCCTTTGCTAACTAAATCAGTCCTGAACTGCTCCAACTCCTCATACAAACTTGGTTGCTTCTCTTTGATCATGGTGTTAAGCCTACACGGCAATCTGCTAAGAGCATCCGCTACCACATTGGCTTTGCCAGGGTGATAGTGAATGTCAAGGTCATAATCCTTGATTAACTCTATCCATCTTCTTTGCCTCATATTCAACTCCTTCTGGGTGAAGATATACTTCAAGCTCTTATGATCTGAGTAAATCTCACAGCGATTACCCATTAAATAATGACGCCATGTCTTCAACGCTAGAACCACCGCTGCTAGCTCAAGATCATGGGTCGGATAGTTCTGCTCATGCTGCTTCAGTTGTCGAGACAGATACACGATGAATTTGCCTTCTTGCATCAATACACATCCTAGACCAATCTTGGATGCATCACAATACACATCAAACGGCTTCTTGATGTCTGGCATGATCAAAATTGGGGCTGATATCAATCTCTTCTTCAGCTCCTGGAAACTGGCTTCACACTTGTCTGTCCATTCAAACTTCTTGTCCTTCTTCAACAATTGGGTCATTGGTCGGGCTATGCTCGAGAATCCTTCTACGAATTTGCGGTAATATCCCGCTAATTCGAGAAATGAACGAACTTGGGTTTGATTGGTTGGGGCTTCCCATTCTTCGACATCTTTGATCTTGCTGGGATCAACAGAGACTCCTCCGGCAGACACAATATGTCCTAGGAATCCTACTTCTTTCAGCCAAAACTCACACTTGCTGAACTTGGCATATAACTGATGCTCTCTCAGGGTTTCTAGGATGATTCTTAGATGTTGCTCATGCTCTTCTTCTAACTTGGAGTAGATAAGGATGTCGTCAATAAACACAACTACAAACTTATCTAGGAAATTCATAAAGATCTTATTCATGAGATTCATGAAATAAGCAGGGGCATTGGTTAATCCAAAAGACATAACCGTATACTCGTATAAACCATAGCGAGTAGTAAAGGCGGTCTTCGGAATATCCGTTGCATGAATCTTAAGTTGGTGATAACTAGTCCTAAGATCAATCTTTGAGAATACCTGAGCTCCAGTCAACTGATCAAACAGATCCTCTATCTTTGGCAAGGGGTACTTGTTCTTGATGGTGACATCATTTAACTTTCTGTAGTCTGTACACAGACGGTTGCCTCCATCTTTCTTGTCGAGGAATAACACTGGTGATCTCCATGGCGATGCACTTGGCTGAATCAAGCCTGTTGCTAACATGGCATCCAACTGCTTCTTCAGTTCTACTAACTCTGAGGGGTTCATGGTATAGGGTCTCTGGTCTATAGGTCCGGTTCCGGGGATTAGTTCGATAATGAACTCTATATCCTTATCTGGGGGCATACCTGGCAATTCATCTGGGAATACGTTGGGGTATTCACAGACTACTCTCACTTGGTCAATGGTAGGCAGGGCTACACTTTTGTTGCATTTGAATTGACGGGGTAAGGTTTCAGAGATATGTTCTACTGTTACTCCAGAACTACTGGTCATGGTGATGGCTTTCTTAGCACAGTCTATCAGTCCTTTATGCCTTGACATCCAGTCCATACCTAGTACTACTTCCAAACCTTTGGTTCCAAGTACAATTAGGTTGGCATAAAAATCTATCCCATGTATTCTGATAGGTACAGACTTGCAAATTTTTCTATCTTTTGTTGTTGAACCGGGGATTTGAACTATCATGACATGCTTCAGGTTGGTTGGGAAAATCTTACTAGTGCATACAAATTCTTCGGTGACAAATGAATGCGATGCTCCAGAATCAAACAATACTCTTGCTAAAACTGAGTTGACAGAAAACATACCCAGCACGACATCTGGTGCTTCCTGGGCTTCTTCTGCGTTCATGTGGAAGAGACGACCGTTGCGGTTGTGCGGGTTCCCTGGGGCAAATCTCCTTCCTGGTTGAACACGACGCTGCTGCTGAGCTGGGGCATTCACAGGGGCATTGGCGGCAGTCTTCTTGGGACACTCATTGGAGTAGTGACCCTTCACTCCACACTCGAAACAAGTGATCTGGGACTTGTCCTTAACTGCAACAGGTACAGCATTGCTGCCAGTTCTGGGGGCAGTGTTGTTGTTGTTGCTCTTGGGAGGGGCACGGTTGAAGTTGTTGGTGTTTCCGGAGTGGTGATTGTTTCCTCCGGGCTTCACATTTCCTCCGCTACGGTTGGGGTAGCTTGGGCGAGAATGTGGGGGTCGGTTGTTCCTTGGTGCATATCCTGGTGAGGGGTTGGGTCGGTACTTCTGATGACTAATGGATCCAGACTGCTGCATCATACGACGCTTGCGGTTGTCGTTTGCCTGGTTAATCTTCCCTTCCATCTGAATGGCAGAGTCGACTAGCTCTTCGAGATCCTGGAAACGGATGTTGACGAGGACAGTCTGCATCTCATCATGAAGTCCGTTTAAGAATCTCTATTTCTTCTTGGCCTCCGTGTTGATTTCATCCGGTGCATATCTGGCAAGTGACAAGAATTTGTCACGGTACTCTACTACGGTCAATCTTCCTTGCTTCAGTTCACGGAATTCATCTCTCATCATGTTGACAAGACCTTGCGGCACATGGGTGCGGCTGAACTTGACCTTGAATGCTTCCCAGGTCATCACCTAGCCATGGTTCATGTTGCGGACGCTATTCCACCAAGCTCTTGCATCTCCCGCCAGATAGTGGGTGGCAAAGAGAACTTTCTCATTCTCATCAACTCCTGCAACTTCGAGGTTGTTTTCCATGGTCTGTAATCAGTCATCAGCATCTAATGGGTTTTCAGATTGGTTGAAGATTGGGGGATTGGTGTTCTGAAATTTTTTGAGTTTAGATCCATGGTGATCCTGATTTCCATGTCCTTGGTTGTTGAGAGCCATTTGGGTGATCTGTTGCAATGTCGCTAAGTTGGCTTGACGCTCGGCCCTGCTTGCTTCACGGTCCGCGATGAGATTCTGTAAGATCTGCAGCATTGGGTCCTGCGATGAGCTGCTCCCTCCTTGGCTTCCACGAGTCATGTGAAGATTGAGATAGATATAGGGGTAAGAGGGAAATTCTAAGGTTCATGGTTTTGGGTTTTCAAAGCTACACTTTGAGTTAGACTCATGTTTTTCAAATAATTTTACTTTCATTCATGCAAGCAAGCACACGATACAACACACACCACAACAATCAAAGGGAAAAACAGATGGTTTTAAGAACCATTCTGCAAGCTACGATACAATGAGATGATACATCTCATGCTACGACAGTGCTCTAGTGCATCTACTCATCTTCGATAAAGTCGGAGTCTTCATCATCAGTGTAGAAGTCCACAGCATCCTCTTCCAGAAAATCATCATCGTTGCTAAGGTAAGAATCCATATCTCCCTAGATGTCTTCTCCCTCATCATCTTCTTCCTTGGCAGCAAGCTGAGCTTCCTGCTCCTTGACGGTCTTCTCGAGGTCGGCCACCTTCTTGCAAAGACGGGCGATGGTGCGATCCTTCTTTGCATGCTGGCGACGAAGAGACTGGCGATCTTGGACGAGCATTGTGAAAGTCTGGGCCTTCTGGTCGGTGATGGAACGGTTCTAGTTGGCTAACTCTCTAGCATTGTCCAGTTCCTGCTGTCGGTCATGAAGCAAGAAGTCAAGGTTCTCCACTTGACGCCTCAACTCTGGGTGACTTGGCATCTCCATCGGCATTCCCATGAAGTCACGTCTTGCATAGTGGGCAAAACGGGTTCCTTGAATCTTGTTGACGCTGAGGGCACATAGACGTGCGAGAGCTTCATGCATTGCCCTGGCTAATCCATCTAGCTAGTTGTTCTCTCTCACAGAGAACTGAATTCTCCCGGAAGTTGGTGCTTCAATGCTTCCTCGAAGATCTGCGGTGACTAGCCATTGTGGGGGTCTTGGAAGTTGAGCTCCAAGAAACTCCGGATGTGGGCGTCCCAGTAATTCTGATAGTGAATCCAGATCCCTCTCGAAGATCAGCTGACCTCCGTTTCCCAACTGGTAAAACTTGCTGAACTGAGTCTCCATCTACAAGAATTTAGGATGAGGAAATTAGTGAAGTGATCAAGTGTGTCAAATTTTAAGTAGTAATCTAAGAATGAGTATTTTAAGTAGTAATCTAAGAATTTTCAGGAACATGTATTTTTGAGAAAGAATGAGTTCACAAGGGTAAGAGGGGAAATAGTTTTTCATAAATACTCACTTTGGTTTTGAAGCTAAGTTTTTGGTTTGGACGTCCATTCTAACTAGGGTCTCCTATGGTCAGGATGGCTCTGATACCAACTTGTCAACACCCGGATTTTTAATCCCAGATGCCCATTATGCCATACCTCGCAATCCCAGGATTACCATTTTTGCGAGACATAACGGATTGGATATCACAGTACATCATCCATTACAAACCATACATAAGGTTTTACACAAATACGGATCTCATGATCCAGTCTTTAATACAACAAGCAGCGGAAATAAACGATAGCGTAGCGGTGGGGTCCATCTTCAGGGGCACAGGCAATGCTGACGAAGGCAGATAGTCCTAGTTATCATAGCCGTCCTGCTGGCCATCATCTTGATAATCTCCTTCATAGTCTGGCCATGATAATAGCCAGGGACAAAAGCCATAAGTACTCTTTAAGTACTCGCAAACTACTACTAGCAAGGGTTATAATACTAAGTTAAATTACTGAAATTAAAGAACCACTATCAAGTTAAGTTTGAAACCTAAGCTGAGTTCTGAAGCAAGAAAAGATAAATTAAAGTTCTAGAATCACTTAAGTTGGGAAGCTAATTTCATTAACACAACCCTTTTGTGCTCAAGTCAAAGTTCATCATTCATTTCAAGTTATTTAGAAAACATCTGACAACGAAACAGTATGGCCATTCCAACTGTCCATAACCGTGGACGCGGCTATTCGAATAGTTTGACACTCTGCAGAGGTGGTACACTTTCACCACAAGATTCGATACATCTGTCAGGGATAACCCTCAATCATCATACTTAGTATGCAGATAATCAAACATAACCTTCCCTTTACACACCCTAGTACAAGCACCTCTCCTATGAGCATGGCCTCCCAACCATGACCATCAGTCATCTTGGGCACTGCATAGGTGGACATCATTGAGAGGTAGCCTCAGCTCAAACCTCTCCCGTGAGGGAACTAATACTAATGCATATAAATTTCCAGCTAAGCCTTACCCAATATAGGTAATGTGGTTGTACGGTAAATTTGGAATGGTATCGCATCTGAATCCAACCATCAGTTTATAAAAGGGTTAAGGCTCATGCCTCATCATTTTCATCATCATAAACCAATTGTGTTTCTCAACACATGTCAAAACATCTCAATAGAATGACTCATCATTCCAAGGTTTTCACAATTCATTTTCACCAAGTGACTCAAGTTTTGATCTATTCTAAAACACTAGGTTAAGAGTGTTCACTTAGGTGGAAAGGTGGGATCAATCTCATGCCATAGAATGACATCTAAAGGTTTCTAAGTAGGTCAAGTTTTATACTCTTTATGCTACCTTCAAAATTAATTAAAGAACTTTGTGTAAACTAAGGGGGGTAAAACTTGTTAATAAGACTTAGAGTACTAATATAAAAAGGGGGTGTGATCAAAGTATGCTTAAGGCATCTTTACTAAACTACCTAGTTTTATTCTGTCTTGCTACAATATCTTACTAAAGCATGTTTGCAAGGGTTAGCTTGCCACTAATAGCTTGCCTTGGTTGGGGCAGTGGTTGAAGTTTTCTTCTTCTTCTTCTTGGTAGAACTCCTCCTCCTCGAAGGCTTGGTCGGTACTATCGTCTAGAAATACATAGGGAGTGCACAATCACCAAACAATCCTTAACTAGGCTAAGTATTATTCTAAACCACACAATTGATGATCTATTATCATCACAAGCATCACAAGTTTAATTCAATAGTTTCAACCTTTTTATTTTGGAAAAGTAATTTCTACTCATTGAAATATTAACTAAAATTTAATATTCACCCCCAAAATATGGGATCATGTGGACACATGTCCTCACCACATATTATAACATGTGGGAATGAGATTTAAAGGTTGGATCAATATTACTTTGGTTTAAGTTCATTATTTAATGATTTAAAGTGACTAGAGATGCCTATATAACATTATTTTGGTACTAGTCCAAAGTCACTGCCTGTAAACCTTAATATTATTACATATTTGGATAGATATGATGAGATGTGATTTTTGAGAGTTGGAATCAACTCAAAATCTAACTTTTAGGAAAAGTTTGGGAATGATGTAGATGATGTTTAAATCACCTAAGAAACATTTTAGAAGCAAAGGATCACACAATCATGGTAATTCAAAACAACTCCTATTTTAAATGCACACATATATGAATGCTTTCATTTTAAATATGGAAAAGTTTTTGTTAATCCTAATTTTGGATGATTTGATCTTTGATAAATTTGGATTGAAGTTTTGGGATGTTACATATATGTATTTCGGTTAAATTCTAGAGCTCTATGTGTGGAACTTTGCTGGGCGAAACTATCTACCCACGTTCTCTAAGTAAAATGTACTACGACTTAGGGTTTGGAAACGCCCGAGTCAGTAGTTGAATCCGAAATTGTGATTGTGCCACTACTATCTAAACACACGCAGCACCGGTTCCACGATTGCTGAGGGGCAGGATGTCTCCAAATTCGATGGAATGTAAGTGGCACAGAAATAAATTATTTAAGATGCTACACTCCACGAAGCAGCAACTTATTTCAGCTGCTGCACAATGACATGGCAACATAAACATTAATGGCAACCGATAATGCCCAGATGAGGAGGAAATTAGTACCACTTTCTGGCCTAATCTTGAGCCCGTCTATCTCACCGCCTCCCTGCTCCTGCATCCCTTGCATCTGGCAAAGCTCCCGGATCTCCAGTAACCGGGTGTACGTGCTTCCACTTTATAAATTGTGGTTGTGACATTTTCATGCGGCACAATCCACGTAGATTACGTTTAAACAAACCACCAATGTTAGAATACCACCATGATCAGACAAAAGGAAGTAATGCAGGGTTAAGACAGATTAACGGGCGACCAAGTTTTTTTCCTCCAGGACTCCAGGACCACTAGTTCAGACCGCTAGGTCAACAAGTACTACTATTACAACTTAAAAAGGCATGGAGATCAAACTAAATAGAACTAGTTATCACACATCTCCTTGAGCTTCCTAATGTTAGCCCGATGCGCATCTTCCTGCGAGAGCAAGGATCGAATCGTCTGCTCCTTCCTTTTAGCATCTTTCTTGCATAGTTTCAATTGTTTCTCTGCATTTTTCCTCATGCACTTGTCAATACTCATAGTTGTGCACTGCAGGACTTTGGCCCGGTAAAGATCATTCCTTGCTTGAGTCAGTCCTTGCTCTTCTTTAGCCTTCATGGCCAACGCCACGTCCCTCTCCTTCTCGAGTTTGCTAACCTTGTTTTGCACCCTCCTGAGATCTCGGTTAAGCTTGGTCGTGTCATCTGGTTCCCATAGCTTCATCTCAACACTGTCAAGAAGTGAGCTGAATATGGACTCTTTCAACTCAACCGTCATTTCCCATAGTTTGTCTAGTGTTTTCTGCATCGATTTGGGCCACTCTAGATCTACCCATTTGACAACACCGCAACTTCCACCTTGCATCATTGCACGATGTCCTTGACACCGTAAAAACCTCTTGCCTGTGTTTTGTCCTTCGAACGCTACAAATTTAGCGGGTACATATCCATGTTTACATAGCAGAGGACTATCTTCATCCGCTAAACCATGATAGTCAGAGTCATACAACGTCTGGTTGGCCTAACACATCATACGCGCATGAGTAAACAGAGTAGATATAGCTCAAAAAAGATAACTGGCCACAGATGATAGAGATAGAGATGAGACGACTCACATCGAAATCACCGTCCCTATCGTCATGACGCGTTTCGTCACCATCTCCCCTTGAACCCATGGCGAGAGAGAGGGAGAGGGGGTGCCTGCCGGAGAGATAGCTGGAGGTGCCGTCGGCTTGCGGCTACGGCAGGATGGGAGAGAAGTGGGAAAAGTGGCTTCGAGGGGAAGGAAGAGAAGTACGGGGAGGAAGAGAAGTAATGGGGACGCGACACTGGCATATGGCCCACTGAACTAGTGAGTCGTGACACTCACAAAAGGGGAGCGCTCGGTGTTGCTAGTTTGTCCAGAGCAAGCGGGCAGCAAGCATGGCCAATCATGCGGCAGAACAGGCTACTCGCGGATCGCTCTCATGAAAACCATCCCAATCATCCAAGCGCCCCGATCGAACGGTATGTAACAATCGTCATGTGGAACAACTGTGTTAGGGCATGCCTTCTAGAAGACTCGGTCTAACGGCCACCATTGGGGGGCTAAGGTTATGGCTCTCCTAAGGTTAGGATCCATATGTGGTTTATGAGAAGAACACACATGCAACGACACTAGTCATATGTGGTTTGTGAAAAGAACACACATGCAATGACTCTAACTGTGGATTATGAAAAGAACAGGCAATACAATTAGTCTCGTGGATCCATGTGTGGTTTGTGAAAGAACAGACATTCACTGACTCTAGTTGTGGTTCATGAAAAGAACACACATGCAATGACTCTAGCTGTGGTTTGTGAGAAGAACACACATGCAATCACACTGGTGGATCCATATGTGGTTTGTGAAAATAACAGACATGCAATGAACTCTGGTGGATACATATGTGGTTTGTGAGAAGAACACACATGTAATGACACTGGGTGTGGTTCATGAAAACAACACACATCCAATGACTCTGGTCGATCCACATGTGGTTCGTGAAAAGAACACACATGCAATGACACTGGTGGATCCATGTGGTTTGTGAAAATAAAAGACATGCAATGAACTCTGTTGGATCCATATGTGGTTTGTGAGAAGAACACACATGCAATGACACTAGGTGGATCCATATGTTGTTTGTGAGAAGAACAGACATGCAATGACACTGGTTGTGGTTCATGAAAAGAAAACACATCCAATGACACTGGTGGATCCTTATGTGGTTTGTGAAAAGAACACATATGCAATGACTCTAGCTGTGGTTTGTGAAAAGAACACACATGCAATGACACTAGTGGATCCATATGTGGTTTGTGAAAAGAGCAGACAAGCAATGAAATATGGTGGATCCATATGTCATCTGTGAGAATAACACACATGGAATGCCACTGGTTGTGGTTCATGAAATGAACACACATCCAATGACATGAAGGGAATATGCCCGAGAGGCAATAATAAAGTGGTTATTATCCTATTCCATGTTTATGATAAATGTTTATTTTGCATGCTATAATTGTATTGATTGGAAACATCAATACATGTGTGTTTAATAAAAAAAATAAAAGGTTCCTAGTTATGGCTCTCTTATAGACTAGCTCGTTGATTAACAAGATGATCAAGGTTTCCTGATCATGGACATTGGATGTTGTTAATAACGAGGTCACAACATTTATGAAATGATGTGATGAACATTCATCCGAAGTATAGCATTATGATCAGAGTCATTATGTTTTATTGCTATAACACCATACAAAGTAATATTAGTCCTTAGACCATGAGATCATGTTAATTGCTAACACCGGAAGAGTATCTTGATAACATCAAACATCACATCGTAACAGGGTGACTATAAAGGTGGGTTCAGTGCTACAAAGGTGTTATGTTGAGGCTCATGGATCAAGAGTGGGATTTGTCCATCCCGATTACGGATAGATATACTCTAGGCCCTCTTGGTGATATCACATTGAAATAGCTTGCAAGCAAGTGATGTGATCACTAGAATGTTATATCACGGGAACAAGAAAAGAGTGCATGTCGGTAACGAGATCAAACTAGGTGTTTGGATACCGATGATAGAATATCGGACATGTAATATATCACGAGACAAAGAGATTTAGTTACGACATTAAAGGTTCACACGATCACAAGTCAGTACGGATCTCTAGGTCCCGCTGCTGATTATTGATCGGAGAGGGGTCTCGATCATGTCTGCATTATTCGTGAACCGTAGGGTGACACACTTAAGGGGTACTGACACCATTTGGAGAAAATATGTTTCAGATAAAGATTTAAGAAAGCGCTGGAATCATTTCGATGGAAACCAGAATTGTTTCGGGTGAAATTGCGGAAATTGGTTCTGCATGTGATATTGAAATGTTGCAGGGGGTTTTATGTGAATGTTTGTTAATTAATGTAATTGACAAAATTCTGAATAAAATAAATAAAATATTTTTATTTAATGAGAGCTTGCATTAAATTTGGTGAAAATTTAATGCATGTGTGAGTGGAATTTTGAGTGGAGGCTTTTTATGGGAGTGGGAGCTCCACCCACATGAATGGAAGAGGTGGGGGCACCACCATGGCTGCCATGCCATTGCCCTTGGTTGCCCCCTCTCCCCTATAAAAGGCCCCCCTCTCCTCCTCACAAACCACACCTCCTCGTGAAGGATCTCTCTCCCCCTCTCGTTATTCCCCATGGTCTCGGATTAGCGAGATACATGTTCCCGGTGGCTTTATCTAGAAAGGAGTTGTTGCTTCCGCTGCTTTGCTGGAGAGAGGGATGGAGGTTGTCGGGGTACCGGACGTGTGTGTGATCACGGATGCATCGCTGATTTGCGATGCTAGACTTGGTGGTGCTGGACTTGCTGGAGCTGGATCTGATGGACGTGCTGGAGCCGGACCTGCTGGACTTCATCACGATCTTGAGGTCGGCAAGTATAAGACTACATCATCCACGAGTTCCATCTCTATAACAAAGCTTTGTTGTCTTCGAGGGTATGTTCTCTATGGATGTATATGCACCCGTTGCTTGTATCTAGTAGATAGATCTTGGTGATAGTTCCCATCGTAGGAAATTTTTTGTTTTCTATGCTGCGAACCCAACAGTGGTATCAGAGCCTGATCTATGCGTAGGTGCTTTGCACGGGTAGTACACATATGTTTATATGTGGGCGATGATGATCATGTTATTGCATCTTTCATGTATTTTGGATATTGTTGGTATAGTGGGATGAAGTGGCCCGGACCAACCTTACATGTCATCGCACATGAGACCAGTTCCACGACTGACATGCAACTAGTTTTGCATAAGTGGCTGGTGGGTGTCTGTCTCTCCTACTATAGTCAATATCTGATTTACAACGAGTTTCTAATAACTTGGTTATCCTCGTTGTGGTTCCATGTTCGTAGGTAAGACCCGTTCTATCTCCGAAAGCCCTAAACCACGTAAAACTTGTAATGGATAAATTAGAGGCGTCTAGTTTAGATTGTTGCTGGGCTAGTGTCATGATATGGTAATGTTGTAAGTAGATGTATGATAGATACTTTCACAACACACCTAACATGTAAGTTCCATAGACCTTGGCCTTACACACAAAGGAATGATAGAGATCATACCATGATGCATATGATAGAGATCAAATGCATGGACCATATCATCCCACTTTGACATTAGATGTTTGCATCTTATATTGCTAGTTTGGCGTTTTTAGTAGCATTGTAAGATGATCCCTCATTTAAATATCAAGATAAAATGTGTTCTTCCTTAAGTATGCACTATTCTATGGATCATGTTTCGAGACATCATGTGATGATCGGGTGTACTCGACTCTACGCTTTCATACAACGGGTGTAAGACAGTTTTACATACGCGAATACCAAGGTTCTTACTTGGCGAGCCTAGCATGTACAAACATGGCCTCGGAACACAGACCGAAAGGTTAAGCATGAGTCATATAGTTGATGTGATGGCCATATTGATGCTCGCCTTTGAAGCTACACCGACTCACATGATGATCGGACTTGGTGTAGTGGATTTGGTTCATGTAATCACCAAAAAGGCACGAGGGATGTCGTTTTTGAGTGGGAGTTCATTTCTAATTTGGATTAGTTGAACTCAATTTTTCATAAACTAAATCGAAGTGAATTTGCGTAATTTATTGTAGTCATTGGCATTTGTTCACTACCTTATGCTTAGTTTTAATTCAGATAATAGAACTATAGAATTCTGGATATTTAATTTACGAACTGGTATCGTATTGTTTTGAATGTCATTTAAAGTTTATAAGTCCTATTGCAAACTTTTAGCAAACTCTAGTTACTCCATGAAGTTTAATAAGTAGTATTAAATCAAGAGTAAGAATTCCAATGTTAGTATCTAAAGTATCATGTTTGCCTCCATGATTATTGATATTCAAAAGTTGTTTTAATATCAAGATTATCTAGGAGCTAAAAATTGTTTCAGAAACCATCATGTGTGAAAGATATTGTGATATCTGAAACAATGTTTTTGGTTGCATTATGATAGAGTATAATTTAGCAAAATACATGTTCTTATATTGTATGAGAATTTGTGAAGGATGGAGATGCTAGGCATTCGGATCTCCCAAAAAGGTGTTGGGAACTAACATTATACTCGCGATTCTTCCTTATAGGGTATAGTAGCTTGATCATGAAAGTTGTCATGATAAGGATGAATAGAAGATGTAAGTAAAATGTTTACTACACTAATAGATTACTAAAGAACGGATTTTTCAAAGAACACCAAACATTTGATGATGGTGATCCACTTCAAAGTGCAAGTCCAAAGGTATTAGTATTTGACTATATACGCTTTGTACTATGTGTCATGTAAATGACACCACTATTGATGTTGATAGATTCTTTTAAAAGAAAAGGAATTGTTGAAAGAGAATCTATAAAATATTTGGCAGAAAAGAAAAGGTTGGAGATGTCCAACTTAGGTATATAGAAGATATACATGTTATGGCTGTATCCCTTGCTTGTTAAACAATGTGGTTCTGATGTATTGGATACCGAATTGGTTGGTGTGAAGTGTCATACAGAATAACACAATTCATGAACTGCAACGGCCTAAGTAACTAGCAAGAGAATAAGTGATGATGTTCATCGAAAACGAATAAAGTGTTATTGTGTTTTTCGTTGTCGTCAAACCTAGCCTTCAAGATTTGTTTTAATAATTGTTATTTTGTTCCGATATTACGAGAACGATGGTTGTTCAAATAATTACCATATTCCATAAAGGATGGATGAATTTTTACAAATCTAGTTGGAGAAATCACATCCATAAACATTATTGCTAAAATGTCGTTAGAAAAATGGTTGGAAGTTCACTTATGAAGTGACATCGCTGTTTGAATTATATTGGAAAGTAAACATGAAGAACCTCCATGTTGATGGATTTTTGGAGTCTTTTAATTTTGATCAATTGATGCTTGTGAAACTTTCCTCGAAGATAATTGAAACTCCGTCCGTAGGCCAAAGAGGAACGGATGACTAATTTATTGGATATTATGCATGTTGATGTATATAGTCCATTATGTGTAGCCATATGCGATGGATCTTTTGGCTTCATATGCTTTCTCCAGAAATTTGAGTGAATATATCTATATATTTACTTAATAAGGAAGAAGTATGAAACATTTGAAAATTGTTCAAAGACTTTCGAGATGAAGTGAAAAATCATTGTCACAAGAAAATATAAGAGTTTATGATTTGATCATAGAGGAAGATATTTGAGTTACAGGTTTAGCAAAAACACCTAAGATTTCAGGAATTGTTCCATGAATTTGCATTTCCCGATAAACCACAGGAGTATGGTATGTTCGAGAGATCAAATCAAACCATGTTTGACATGGTAAGATCAAAGGTGTCATTTATAAAATTGCCATTATGTTTTAAGGATTAAAGCTTTAGAGACTACCGCTTTTACACGGAAAAGAGCACCATCGTGATCCATTGAAATGACACCATATGAGTTATGGTTTGGGATAAAACCCGAATTGTCTTTTCTTAAATTTTGGTATGTTACGCATAAGTAAAATGTTTAGAACCAAAGTCGGATAAGCACGTCTTTGTAGGTTATCCCAAAGAATTTGTTGGGAATTCCTCCATAACACCGAGGACAAAAGAGTTTGTCGCTTAGAACGTCAAGTTTCTTGAGAAGGAATTTTTCGTGAAAAGTTAAGTGCGAGGACAATAGAACTTTGATAAGTTTGTTGAAACTTAGCTATATGTGCTAAGTAGCGCAGCGCCGGAAAGTGTCCCGGTGGTGGCCACAATGCTCATGGCTCCCATGATCACAAAGGGTGTGATCTTGGAGATTAGAGTTCTTATTGAACCATGTGTGTCGGTAGGAATCAAATAGTAAGATTTGAAACAGAAGTCGTTGTTGTTTTGACAATGATGAACCGACTGCATGCAAATAAGCGATGATGGGCACTGACTCCATAAAATGACTAGAAGTCATAGAATCTGTGATAGTATCCATACACGAGAAATCAAGTTTCTGAACTTGGAAGACCCTCCAGAAAGGCGTGAAGCCTATCGGTTGTGTTTGGATCTATAAAGAAATAAACATGGATGTTTAACATCTATGAAATAGTCGACATGTCGGAAAGAAGTTTACGGCAATTTTCAAGGAGTTGACTATGACAAGATTTGATCTTTCATAGCGATATTTAGTCTTGATGGATTAATGTAGCAACCACTACATATAATTTGGTATATGGTAGTTGAATAAACAAAACAAGATTCTTCTAATAGAATGGTTACCTAGGACGTGTACATGACACAGTCCGAAGTGTTTTATTAATTCAAAGGGTGCTAAAAGGGCATGCAAACTTCAATAGTTGAAGTGAGCATAGCGGAGTTGGAATCTTCACCATGATGAAAATGTTAAAAGAGTTTAATTTCATCGAAGATGATGAAGATGCTTGCATTTGCAAGAAATTAAGTGGGAGCACTGAGACATATTTCTAATACATTATGTAGAGGACATGGTGTTGATTGGAAATGATGTATCTTGTATTGACACAAGTTAAGAATTTCATTAAAATAGGATTTCGATGAAATACTTGGGAAAAACCAGAATATTTGGCATCAATGTCTATATTGATAGATTGAGGCGCTAATATGGTTATGCCAGACGTACATATATGAGATATTGAAAGGGTTCAATATGGAAACAACAAGAAAGGTTCTTGCTGCATGGTGAGTAAAATCACATGAATATTTTGATCATGGTGTTTCAACACTTGGTGAGTAAAATCACAAGAAAGGATTGTATCAAGATTCAAGTGTTTCAACACTTGGTGAGTAAAATCAGATGAATATTTTGATCGATTATACCGTGATATGTATATATCCAGATATGTCCTATGCTCTAAATGTTATGACCACATACCATAATGATTCATAAGATGATCATTGGACGATAATAAAGATATTCTTATGAGCTTTGGAAGAACTAAGAATATATCATGTATAAGTGACAAATAGTTGAAGGTAGTTCATTGTAAAGTGTTACATTGATACTAGTTTTGTCACAAGATACAAATTAAATTTATCTCAATTTATAATATGGGTGGCACAATGTAATGGAAAGGATGTTCCATGATGGATTTGGATGAGTTCCAAAGTTGAGACATTGTGACGGATACTACAACAAAAGGCTAAGTATATGACTGCTATATTAGCAGCAAAGGAGTGCATTTGTGTTAAGTAGTTTGTTATCAAACTAGGTGTGGTTCATAGTGGGCTAATACTATGAATATATATTGTATGTCAATAATATCAACATATTTTAACCCGAACGAACTAAAGGTCTCACCAAAGGACCAAATTTATACAATGCCATCTCATTTGAGATTGAGTGATGCGTAGAGACGCAAAGACATGCAAATACACACGAATCTGAAACTGTCAGATCCGGGGATTATGTTAACCACTAGAAATCATGTATATGCAACACTAGAAAGCCATAGGTGTTCAATACGCAAAGTTTTTCAAACTAGATTATTGACTCTAGTGCAAGTGGGAGACTGAAGGGAATATGCCCGAGAGGCAATAATAAAGTGGTTATTATCCTATTCCATGTTTATGATAAATGTTTATTTTGCATGCTAATTGTATTGATTGGAAACGTCAATACATGTGTGTTTAATAAACAAATAAAAGGTTCCTAGTTATGCCTCTCTTATAGACTAGCTCGTTGATTAACAAGATGGTCAAGGTTTCCTGATCATGGACATTGGATGTTGTTAATAACGAGGTCGCAACATTTATGAAATGATTTGATGAACATTCATCCGAAGTATAGCATTACGATCAGAGTCATTATGTTTTATTGATATAACATCATACGAAGTAATCTTAGTCCTTAGACCATGAGATCATGTTAATTGCTAACACCGGAACAGTATCTTGATAACATCAAATGTCACACCGTAACAGGGTGACTATAAAGGTGGGTTCAGTGCTACGAAGGTGTTATGTTGAGGCTCATGGATCAAGAGTGGGATTTGTCCATCCCGATGATGGATATATATACTCTAGGCCCTCTCGGTGATATCACATTGAAATAGCTTGCAAGCAAGTGATGTGATCACTAGAATGTTATATCACGGGAACGAGAAAAGAGTGCATGTTGGTAACGAGATCAAACTAGGTATTTGGATAGCGATGATCGAATCGCGGACATGTAATATATCACGAGACAAAGGGATTTAGTTACGACGTTAAAGGTTCACACGATCACAAGAGTCATCGTTGAATATGTAGGAGTCAGTACGGATCTCCAGGTCCCGCTGCTGATTATTGATCGGAGAGGGGTCTCGATCATGTATGCATTATTCGTGAACCGTAGGGTGACACACTTAAGGGATACCGACACCATTTGGACCAAATATGTTTCAGATAAAGATTTAAGAAAGCGCTGGAATCATTTTGATGGAAACCAGAATTGTTTCGGGTGAAATTGTAGAAACTGGTTCTACATGTGATACTGAAATATTGTAGGGGGTTTTATGTGAATGTTTTTTAATTAATGTAATTGACAAAATTCTGAATAAAATAAATAAAATTGTTTTATTTATTGAGAGCTTGCATTAACTTTGGTGGAAATTTAATGCATGTGTGAGTGGAATTTTGAGTGGAGGCTTTTTATGGGAGTGGGAGCTCCACCCACATGAATGTGGAAGAGGTGGGGGCACCACAATGGCTGCCACGCCATGGCCCTTGGGTGCCCCCCTCTCCCCTATAAAAGGACCCCTCTCCTCCTCACAAACCACACCTCCTCATGAAGGATCTCTCTCCCCCTCTAGTTATTCCCCATGGTCTCGGATTAGCGAGATACATGTTCCTGGTGGCTTTATCTAGAAAGGAGTTGCTGCTTCCGCTACTTTGCTGGAGCGAGGGACGGAGGTTGTCGGGGTACCGGACATGTGTGCGATCACGGATGCATCGCTGCTTTGCGGTGCTGGACTTGGTGGTGCTGGACTTGCTGGAGCTGGATCTGATGGACGTGCTGGAGCCGGACCTGCTGGACTTCATCATAATCTTGAGATCGGCAAGTGTACGACTACATCATCCAAGAGTTCCATCTCGTTAACATAGCTTTGTTGTCTTCGAGGGTAAGTTCTCTATGGATGTATATCCACCCGTTGCTTGTATCTAGTAGATAGATCTTGGTGATAGTTCCCATCGTAGGAAATTTTTTGTTTTCTATGCTGCGAACCCAACATGACACTAGTGGATCCTTATGTGGTTTGTGAAAAGAACACACATGCAATGACTCTAGATGTGGTTTGTAGAAGAACACACATGTAATGAAACTAGTGGATCCATATGTGGTTTGTGAGAAGAACACACATCCAATGACACTGGTGGATCCATAATGTGGTTTGTGAGAAGAACACACATGCAATAACACTGGGTGTGGTTCATGAAAAGAACACACATCGAATGAACCCTGGTGGATCCATATGTGGTTTGTGGAGAAGAACACACATCCAATGACACTGGGTATGGTACTTGAAAAGAACACACATCTAGTGACACTGGTGGATCCTTGTGTGGTTTGTGAAAAGAACACACATTCAATCAAATTGGGTGGATCCATATGTGGTCTGTGAGAAGAACACACATGCAATGACACTGGGTGTGGTTCATGAAAAAAAAACACATCCAATGACACTGGTGGATCCTTATGTGGTTTGTGGAAAGAACACACATGCATTGACTCTAGCTGTGGTTTGTGAAAAGAACAAACATGCAATGACACTGGTGGATCAATGTGGTTTGTGAAAATAACAGACATGCAATGACACTAGTGGATTCATCTGTGGTTTGTGAGAAGAACACACATGCAATGACACTGGGTGTGGTTCATGAAAAGAACACACATCCAATGACACTAGTTGATCCTTATGTGGTTTGTGAAAAGAACACATATGCAATGACTCTGGTGGATCCACTTGTGGTTTGTGAAAAGAACACACATGCAATGACACTGGTGTATCAATGTGGTTTATGAAAATAATAGACATGCAATGAACTCTAGTGGATCCATATGTGGGTTGTGAGAAGAAGAAACGTCCAATGACACTAGTGGATCCATATGTGGTTTGTGAGAATAACACACATGCAATGACACTGGGCGTGGTTCATGAAAAGAACACACATCCAATGACACTGGTGGATCCTTATGTGGTTTGTGAGAAGAACACACATGCAATGACTCTAGTTGTGGTTTGTGAAAAGAACACACATGCAATCACACTGGTGGATCCATATGTGGTTTGTGAGAAGAACACACATCCAATGACACTGGTGAATCCATGTGTGGTTTGTGAGAAGAATACACATACAAAACACACATGCAATGACACTGGTGGATCCATATGTGGTCTATGGAAAGAACAGACATGCAATGACACTAGTTGTGGTTAATGAAAAGAACAGACATGCAATGACTCTGATGGGTCCATATGTGGTTTGTGAAAAGAACACACATGCAATGACTCTAGTTGTAGTTAATGAAAAGAACACACATGCAATGACTCTGGTGGATCCATGTGGTTTGTGAAAAGAACACACATGCAATGACTCTAGCCATGGTTAATAAAAAGATAACATGCAATGACACTGGTGGATCCATATGTGGTTTGTGAAAAGAAGAGACATGCAATGAACTCTGGTGGATCCATATGTGGTTTGTGAGAAGAATACACATGCAATGACACTGGTTGTGGTTCATGAAAAGAACACACATCCAATGCCAATGGTGGATCCTTATGTGGTTAGTGAAAAGAACACACATGCAATGACTTTCGTGGATCCACATGTGGTTTGTGAAAAGAACACACATGCAATGACACTGGTGGATCAATGTGGTTTGTGAAAATAACATACATGCAATGAACTCTGGTGGATCCATATGTTGTGGCATCCTGCTAAAACCACTACTAGAAAATCGCGTGTTTTATTATTATTATTTTTGTGCATCGTCATGACCGGATGGTCATGTCATCATGCTATATTGAATTCAAGCATTTTTTTCTTGCATTTTTTCTAAGCGCAAAAGTATTTTTATTAAACACCGTATTTTGTTTTTCTAAAATATCTGTACGGTCTAATATATATTAAGTCGTCATCTCTCTTTGTTATTTTAAATTAAAACAATATTTTTCCGTTCTTTTACGTGACCATAAAGTTTTTCTTATTTTACTAAAAATAAAATTAGGCAAAAAGCCCGTCTAAAGTTTTGGCCAAAACTAGTCCCATCTAGTCTAATTTGGAATATATAAATACTCCAATCCCCTTCTTCTTCTCAAACCCTAAACCCCAATTTTTTTTCTAGATGTGTATCTAAAAATCCCCTCAGTTCTCGTATCCATTTCCTCTCGAAATCTTCTCCAACGCTTCTATCTCTTGGTCCACATGCGAGACGTCGAATATGGGCTCCAGATCCCATCGGTGTTCTCCTTGTCTTATTTCTTGAGCTAGCAAAGTGATCCACTCCATGCCCTCAATCCATCCCAACCAACACCAACTCCACAGGCACCACCCCATTCCCCTAAGCCACACGCCACCGCCTGCTCCTCTTATTCCTTGGACGTGCACCAAACAGCAGCAGGCCACCACCAAATCGCCAACGCTCTCGTCGACTACAGCAACACCAATCCCCAACTCCTCATCAGACCAGATACTCATGCGTCAACGGGCTGTCGCCTTGTCCCCTCGTATGCCCAGGGGACACGCTGGCTCTCCCGTAGGATCCCATTCCCGCGTCAGGCCCCTAGATCTACAGCTGGGTCTTGTCCTCGCTTCTCTCTTCGAGCAAGATCCCACCAGAGTGCCCACGAAGTTGACGCAGCGCCAGTCCGCGCGCTTGCCACCGGCCCTATTCTATCATATCTTTGTGCATCTTCTGTCGCCCGCAGGTGGTATGTACTCTGCCTTGTGTCCCATGTCGTGCTAGTTAGCCAGGCCGGTATCATGTATATTTTCTCAGTCACAGGAAGATCTAACCAACTGTTTGTTCTCCGATGTGTAGCAGCCTGGTGCCATCTGGTTTCTCCACCATCATGCCTATCAAGTGTTTGATAAAATACCTGCAAGAATTTTGGGCTCGGAAATCTTTCTCCCATTGTCCGTCCCTTGAGTTACTTCCGCTACTTCAACTCCGTCTATTCACTTCTCCGATCTGAACGTATATTCACTTCTCTGATCCGAATTGCACCGCATCTGCCTAATTGCACCGCATCTGCATCATATCATAATCATGCCTAATTGCACCGCATCTGCATCATATCATAATCATGTCGGATCTTCTGCCGTATTATTAAATATTGTATCCGATGTTTCTACTAGTGTTTGCTTCTTCGCGGATTAGACCGATGAGTGGATGCGAGTATCGACAAGTTCTCCGGATATGATCCGTCGGAAGTGTTTCCCAGGCGAGCATCTCTCCCCCTTCTACCTATTTTGCATTTATAGTCTTTATTTCCTCCTGTTGATCAATTGTTATCCGTGTCGCGATGCTTTAGTTTCCGTGCACCAGTTATATCCCGTGCAGCCTCTATATTGCCATGGACACCTCTTAATACCTGTTGTTTGGTAGATAGCTGGTCTTGCGAGTCGTAGTCGCTTGCCTCAGGTGCGATCTCGTGTTGTCGAGTACCACAGTTATTGGAATGCTGGCAGATGTTTATGGTGGAGATGATCATGACTTTAAACACAACTATTAAATTGCTAGATATAACTAATGCGAGGCATCGGTGGGAAATGGATGTTATTTGGTTCTTCCAGGCTCACTTGTGTCCCGTAGGACCCCGAGTACTTGATACCTGTTCCTTGACTATTCACACTATCCACATACGGGAGACTCTATGAATCCCCCTTAGCCAGAGCTTGATTCATTTCTTATTTCTTGGTGCCACAAGTAGTTTGGGGCTTTATTACTATCCTGTACTCATGCCATGCTTTACCGCTTTATTTAAGATTGTGCGTGGAGCACCTGTACTCTTTTGGAACATGGAATGTTTTCGCGGTATCGACAAGCCCAGTCACACTTTCGGGTTCCCAGTCGTTTACAGCCATTGACACAAACCCTGGGTCTGTTCCAGAGCCGGCCAACTTCGTTGCTGGTAGCTTAGTGTGGTGGCCCCCTGAAATATTTTATGAATCGTGTGATTGCTTTGTCGTGAAAGCCTCGTTGGGTTTTAATTTGGTTTTTCCGAGGTTGATCGTGTGTGTGTTGCTATTTGTGCACCCCTGCAGGTTAAATCTTTCTGAAAGCCGTGTCCGCGGTTATGGACGACTTGGAGCACAGTATCTCGATCATAGACAAGCATAACTAAAGTAGTCTTATAAATTTGACTTAATATGTGACTAGTAATCAGCTTCACTATCATGGAATGGATAATAAAAGTGCCAACAACTGTTGGGTTTGGGATGTCACATGCTAATTGTATCTGACTAGTAAATGTTCCAACTATAACGGAATGTTAACTAAAACTGCCCACTACTTATGCTATCAAGATGACTCATGCTAATTGTATCTGACTAGTAAATGCTGCAACTATAATATAATGAGTAAGACTGCCAACTGTGTGAGTTCCTTGGTCCGACTTCCTCGTTTGGTCTCGAGGGGGAAATACCAGGATGGGTATGTTTGGTGTTAGTATCAGGTAGGATCCGAATAGGTCTTTCTTATCCCTCTCTAATAGCCGCCAGTTTTACTGAGTCTCCATAGGTTGTTTAGTGCTGCTGCGCTGCCGCTTCAGTCCACCATACCTATGTAGGCGAGAGCCGCCGAATTCTAGCCTCGCCGTGTACTGGCCTCAGTACTGACGCTCCTCTTTTTCTTTTGCCCTTTGTCGGCACCCCCTTTTGTTTTAGCAGGTTTGAGATCGACGTTGTTAGCAGGGTTACCCTTCCGGCTTGGCCTGGGCAGGGTTATGGACGCCATTGATTTGGATCTTTGTATTGTATATCTGTATTTTTGACTCGTTCAGTCGCTGTTGTATATATATCTGTTCTGTGGGTCCCATCGAGGACTGTTGTGTAATGGTATTACTTAGTTTTCCACCCGCACGAAAGTGCCTGGTGGGCGTCCTTGAATCGTTTCTATGCGGGTTTGGCGGAAAGGGCTAAAACTTGCATAGGGCCGATTCGAGGGTGTTACATATGTGCATTGTGATAAGAACACACATGCATTGACACTGGGTGTGGTTCATGAAAAGAACAGACATCCAATAACACTGGTGGATCCTTATCTGGTTTGTGAAAACAACACACATGCAATGACTCTAGATGTGGTTTGTGAAAAGAACACACATGCAATGACACTGATGGATCAATGTGGTTTGTGAGAAGAACACACATCTAATGAACTCTGGTGGGTCCATATGTGTTTTGTCAAAAGAACACACATGCAATGACACTGGGTGTGTTTCATGAATAGAGCACACATCGAATGACACTGGTCGATACTAATGTGGTTTGTGAAAAGGACACAGATGCAATGACTCATGATGTGGTTTGTGAGAAGAACACACATGCAATGACACTGGGTGTGGTTAATGAAAAGAACACACATGCAATAATACTGGTGGATCCATATGTGGTTTTTGAAAAGAACAGACATGCAATGAGCTCAGGTGGATCCATATGTGGTTTGTGAGAAGAACACACATGAAATGAGACTGGTGGATCAAGATGTGGTTTTTGAAAAGAACACACATGCAATGACACTGGTGGATCCATATGTGGTTTGTGAAAAGAACACACATCCAATGACACTGGGTGTGGTTCATGAAAATAACACACATGCAATGACACTGGCTGATCCTTATGTGGTTTGTGAAAAGAACACACATGCAATGACTCTGGTATATCCAAATGTCGTTTGTGAAGAGAACACACATGCAATGACACTGGTGGATCAATATGTGGTTTGTGAGAATAACACACATGCAATGACACTGGTGGATCCAAATGTGGTTTGTGAGAAGAACACACATGCACTGACACTGGGTGTGTTTCATGAAAAGAACACACATCCAATGACACTGGTGGATCCTTATGTGGTTTGTGAAAAGAACACACATGCAATGACTCTGGTGGATCCACATGTGGTTTGTGAAATTAACACACATGCAATGACACTGGTGGATCCATGTGGTTTGTGAAAATAACAGACATGCAATGAAGTGGATCCATATGTGGTTTGTGAGAAGAACACACATGCAATGACACTGGTGGATCCATATGTGGTTTGTGAGAAGAACACACATGCAATGACACTGGGTGTGGATCATGAAAAGAACATACATCCAATGACACTGGTGGATCCTTATTTGGTTTGTGGAAAGAACAGACATGCAATGACACTAGCTGTGGTTTGTGAAAAGAACAGACATGCAATCACACTGATGGATCCATATGTGGTTTGTGAGAAGAACACACATGCAATGACTCTAGTTGTGGTTAATGAAAACAACACACATGCAATGACTTTGGTGGATCCATGTGGTTCATGAAAAGAACACACATGCAATGACTCTAGCTATGGTTAATGAAAAGAACACACATGCAATAACACTGGTGATATGTAGTTTATGAAAAGAATAAACATGCAATGATCTCTGGTGGATCCATATGTGGTTTCTGAGAAGAACACACATGCAACGACACTGGTGGATCAATATGTGGTTTGTGAAAAGAACACACATGCAATGATATTGGTGGATCCATATGTGGTTTGTGAGAAGAACACACAAGCAATGACACTGGTTCTGGTTCATGAAAAAGAACACACATGTAATGACACTGGTGGATCAATATGTGGTTGGTGAAAAGAACACACATGCAATGACACTGGTGGATCAATGTGGTTTATGAAAAGAACACACATGCAATGACACTTGTGGATCAATATGTGGTTTGTGAAAAGAACACACATGCAATGACACTGGTGGATCCATATGTGGTTTTTGAAAAGAACATACATGCAATGAACTCTGGTGGATATATATGTGGTTTGGGAGAAGAAAACACATGCAATGACACTGGTGGATCAATATGTGGTTTGTGAAAAGAACACACATGCAATGACACTAGTGGATGCATATGTGGTTTGTGAGAAGAACACACACGCAATGACACTGGGTGTGGTTCATTTAAACGACACACAAGCAATGACACTGGTGGATCCTTATGTGGTTTGTGAAAAGAACACACATGCAATTACTTTGGTGGATCCACATGTGGTTTGTGGAAAGAACAGGCATGCAATGACTCTATCTATGGTTAATGAAAACAACATACATGTAATGACTATGATGGATCCATATGTGGTTTGTGCAAAAAAACACATGCAATGACTCTAGCTGTGCTTTGTGAAAAGAACAGACGTGGAATGACATTGGTGGATCCATATGTGGTTTGTGAAAAAAACAGACATGCAAGGACTCTAGCTATGGTTTGTGAAAAAAACACACATGCAACCACACTGGTGGATCCATATGTGGTTTGTGAAAAGAACCGACATGCAATGACTCTAGCTGTGGTTCATGAAAAGAACACACATGCAATGACATTGGTGGATCCATATGTGGTTTGTGGAAAGAACAGACATGCAATGACTCTAGCTGTGGTTTGTGAAAAGAACACACATGCAATCACTATGATGGATCCATATGTGGTTTGTGAAAAGAACACACATGCAATGACATTGGTGGATAAATATGTGGTTTGCGAAAATAACACACATGCAATGACACTAGTGGAACCATATGTGGTTTGTGAGAAGAACACACATCCTATGACGTTGGTGGATCCTTATGTGGTTTGTGAAAAGAACACACATGCAATGACTCTTGTGGATCCACATGTGGTTTGTGAAAAGAACACACATGCAATGACACTAGTGGATCAATGTGGTTAGTGAAAAGAACACACATGCAATGACACTTGTGGATCAATATGTGGTTTGTAAAAAGAACACACATGCAATGACACTGGTGGATCCATATGTGGCTTTTGAAAAGAACATACATGCAATGAACTCTGGTGGATATATATGTGGTTTGGGAGAAGAAAACACATGCAATGACACTGGTGGATCAATATGTGGTTTGTGAAAAGAACACACATGCAATGACAGTGGTGGATCCATATGTGGTTTGTGAGAAGAACACACATGCAATAACACTGGGTGTGGTTCATGAAAACGACACACAAGCAATGACACTGGTGGATCCTTATGTGGTTTGTGAAAAGAAAACACATGCAATTACTTTGGTGGATCCACATGTGGTTTATGGAAAGAACAGACATGCAATGACTCTAGCTGTGGTTAATGAAAAGAACATACATGTAATGACTATGATGGATCCATATGTGGTCTGTGAAAAACCACATGCAATGACTCTAGCTGTGGTTTGTGAAAAGAACAGACATGGAATGACATTGGTGGATCCATATGTGGTTTGTGAAAAAAACAGACATGCAAGGACTCTAGCTATGGTTTGTGAAAAGAACACACATGCAATCACACTGGTGGATCCATATGTGGTTTGTGAAAAGAACCGACATGCAATGACTCTAGCTGTGGTTCATGAAAAGAACACACATGCAATGACACTGGTGGATCCATATGTGGTTTGTGGAAAGAACAGACATGCAATGACTCTAGGTGTGGTTTGTGAAAAGAACACACCTGCAATATCTATGATGGATCCATATGTGTTTTGTGAAAAGAACACACATGCAATGACATTGGTGGATAAATATGTGGTTTGCGAGAATAACACACATGCAATGACACTAGTGGCTCCATATGTGGTTTGTGAGAAGAACACACATCCTATGATGCTGGTGGATCCTTATGTGGTTTGTGAAAAGAACACACATGCAATGACTCTGGTGGATCCACATGTGGTTTGTGAAACAAACACACATTAATGACACTATTGGATCCATGTGGTTTGTGAAAATAAAAGACATGCAATGAACTCTAGTGGATCCATATGTGGTTTGTGAGAAGAACACACATGCAATGACACTGGTGGATCCATATGTGGTTTGTGATAAGCACACACATTCTATGACACTTGGTGTGGTTCATGAAAAGAACACACATCCACTGATACTGGTGGATCCTTATGTGGTCTGTGGAAAGAACAAACATGCAATGACACTAGCTATGGTTTGTGAAAAGAACAGACATGCAATCACACTGGTGGATCCATATGTGGTTTGTGAGAAGAACACACATGCAATGACTCTAGTTTTGGTTAATGAAAAGAACACACATGCAATGACTCTGGTGGATCTATGTGGTTCATCAAAAGAACACACATGCAATGACTCTAGCTATGGTTAATGAAAAGAACACACATGCAATGAGACTGGGTGTGGTTCATGAAAAGAACACACATGCAATGACACTTGTGGATCCATATGTGGTTTGTGAGAAGAACACACATGCAATGATACTGGTGGATCCATATGTGGTTTGTGAGAAGAACACACATGCAATGACACTGGTGGATCCATATGTGGTTTTTGAAAAGAACAGACATGCAACAAACTCTGGTGGATCCATACGTGGTTTGTGAGAAGAACACACATGCAATGACACTGGTGGATCAATATGTGGTTTGTGAAAAGAACACACATGCAATGACACTGGTGGATCCATATTTGGTTGTGAGAAGAACACACATGCAATGACACTCGGTGTGGTTCATGAAAAGAACACACATGGAATGACACTGGTGGATCCTTATATGGTTTGTGAAAAGAACACACATGTAATGAATCAGGTGGATCCACATGTGGTTTGTGGAAAGAACAGACATGCAATGACTCTAGATGTGGTTAATGAAAAGAACAGACATGCAATGACTATGATGGATCCATATGTGGTTTGTGAAAAAAACACATGCAATGACTCTAGCTTTGGTTTGTGAAAAGAAAAGACATGCAATGAAACTGGTGGATCCATATGTGGTTTGTGAAAAGAATAGACATGCAATGACTATGATGGATCCATATGTGGTTTGTGAAAAAAACACATGCAATGACTCTAGCTTTGGTTTGTGAAAAGAACAAACATGCAATGACTCTAGCTGTGGTTCATTAAAAGAACACACATGCAATGACACTGGTGGATCCATATGTGGTTTGTGGAAAGAACAGACATGCAATGACTCTAGTTGTGGTTTGTGAAAAGCACACACATGCAATCACTATGATGGATCCATATGTGGTTTGTGGAAAGAACAGACATGCAATGACTCTAGCTGTGGTTCATGACAATAACACACATGCAATGACACTGGTGGATCCATATGTGGTTTGTGAGAAGAACACACATCCAATGACACTGGTGGATCCATATGTGGTTTGTGAGAAGAACACACATCCAGTGACACTGGTGGATCCATGTGTGGTTTGTGAGAATAACAGACATGCAATGAACTCTGGTGGATCCATATGTGGTTTGTGAGAAGGACACACATGCAATGACACTGGTGGATCAATATGTGGTTTGTGAAAAGAACACACATTCAATAACAATGGTGGATCCATATATGGTTTGTAAGAAGAAGAAACATGCAATGACACTAGGTGTGGTTCATGAAAAGAACACACATCCAATGACACTGGTGGATCAATATTTGGTTTGTGAAAAGAGCGCACATGCAATGACACAGGTGGATCAATGTGGTTTGTGAAAATAACAGACATGCAATGACACTGGTGGATTCATATGGGGTTTGTGAGAAGAACACAGATCCAATAAACTCTGGTGGATCCATATGTGGTTTGTGAGAAGAACACACATGCAATGATTCTAGCTGTGGTTTGTGAAAAAACACACATGCAATCACACTGGTGCATCCATATGTTGTTTGTGAGAAGAACACAAATCCAATGACACTGGTGGATCCATGTGTGGATTGTGAGAAGAACACACATGCAATGACACTGGTGGATCCATATGTGGTCTGTGGAAAGAACAGACATGCAATGTCACTAGCTGTGGTTAATGAAAAGAACAGACATGCAATGACTCTGATATATGTGGTTTGTGAAAAGAACACACATGCAATGAATCTACTTGCGGTTAATGAAAAGAACACACATGCAATGACACTGGGTGTGGTTCATGAAAAGAACACACATGCAATGACACTTGTGGATCCATATGTGGTTTGTGAGAAGAACACACATGCAATGATACTGGTGGATCCATATGTGGTTTATGAGAAGAACGCACATGCAATGACACTGGTGGATCCATATGTGGTTTTTGAAAAGAACAGACATGAAACAAACTCTGGTGGATCCATACGTGGTTTGTGAGAAGAACGCACATGCAATGACTCTGGTGGATCCACATGTGGTTTGTGAAACAAACACACATTAATGACACTGTTGGATCCATGTGGTTTGTGAAAATAAAAGACATGCAATGAACTCTAGTGGATCCATATGTGGTTTGTGAGAAGAACACACATGCAATGACACTGGTGGATCCATATGTGGTTTGTGATAAGCACACACATTCTATGACACTTGGTGTGGTTCATGAAAAGAACACACATCCACTGATACTGGTGGATCCTTATGTGGTCTGTGGAAAGAACAAACATGCAATGACACTAGCTATAGTTTGTGAAAAGAACAGACATGCAATCACACTGGTGGATCCATATGTGGTTTGTGAGAAGAACACACATGCAATGACTCTAGTTGTGGTTAATGAAAAGAACACACATGCAATGACTCTGGTGGATCTATGTGGTTCATCAAAAGAACACACATGCAATGACTCTAGCTATGGTTAATGAAAAGAACACACATGCAATGACACTGGGTGTGGTTAATGAAAAGAACACACATGCAATGAAACTTGTGGATCCATATGTGGTTTGTGAGAAGAACACACATGCAATGATACTGGTGGATCCATATGTGGTTTGTGAGAAGAACACACATGCAATGACACTGGTGGATCCATATGTGGTTTTTGAAAAGAACAGACATGCAACAAACTCTGGTGGATCCATACGTGGTTTGTGAGAAGAACACACATGCAATGACACTGGTGGATCAATATGTGGTTTGTGAAAATAACACACATGCAATGACACTGGTGGATCCATATTTGGTTGTGAGAAGAACACACATGCAATGACACTCGGTGTGGTTCATGAAAAGAACACACATGGAATGACACTGGTGGATCCTTATATGGTTTGTGAAAAGAACACACATGTAATGAATCAGGTGGATCCAAATGTGGTTTGTGGAAAGAACAGACATGCAATGACTCTAGATGTGGTTAATGAAAAGAACAGACATGCAATGACTATGATGGATCCATATGTGGTTTGTGAAAAAAACACATGCAATGACTCTAGCTTTGGTTTGTGAAAAGAAAAGACATGCAATGAAACTGGTGGATCCATATGTGGTTTGTGAAAAGAATAGACATGCAATGACTATGATGGATCCATATGTGGTTTGTGAAAAAAACACATGCAATGACTCTAGCTTTGGTTTGTGAAAAGAACAAACATGCAATGACTCTAGCTATGGTTCATTAAAAGAACACACATGCAATGACACTGGTGGATCCATATGTGGTTTGTGGAAAGAACAGACATGCAATGACTCTAGTTGTGGTTTGTGAAAAGCACACACATGCAATCACTATGATGGATCCATATGTGGTTTGTGGAAAGAACAGACATGCAATGACTCTAGCTGTGGTTCATGACAATAACACACATGCAATGACACTGGTGGATCCATATGTGGTTTGTGAGAAGAACACAGATCCAATGACACTGGTGGATCCATATGTGGTTTGTGAGAAGAACACACATCCAGTGACACTGGTGGATCCATGTGTGGTTTGTGAGAATAACAGACATGCAATGAACTCTGGTGGATCCATATGTGGTTTGTGAGAAGGACACACATGCAATGACACTGGTGGATCAATATGTGGTTTGTGAAAAGAACACACATTCAATAACAATGGTGGATCCATATGTGGTTTGTAAGAAGAAGAAACATGCAATGACACTAGGTGTGGTTCATGAAAAGAACACACATCCAATGACACTGGTGGATCAATATTTGGTTTGTGAAAAGAGCGCACATGCAATGACACAGGTGGATCAATGCGGTTTGTGAAAATAACAGACATGCAATGACACTGGTGGATTCATATGGGGTTTGTGAGAAGAACACATATCCAATAAACTCTGGTGGATCCATATGTGGTTTGTGAGAAGAACACACATGCAATGATTCTAGCTGTGGTTTGTGAAAAAACACACATGCAATCACACTGGTGCATCCATATGTTGTTTGTGAGAAGAACACAAATCCAATGACACTGGTGGATCCATGTGTGGATTGTGAGAAGAACACACATGCAATGACACTGGTGGATCCATATGTGGTCTGTGGAAAGAACAGACATGCAATGTCACTAGCTGTGGTTAATGAAAAGAACAGACATGCAATGACTCTGATATATGTGGTTTGTGAAAAGAACACACATGCAATGAATCTACTTGCGGTTAATGAAAAGAACACACATGCAATGACACTGGGTGTGGTTCATGAAAAGAACACACATGCAATGACACTTGTGGATCCATATGTGGTTTGTGAGAAGAACACACATGCAATGATACTGGTGGATCCATATGTGGTTTATGAGAAGAACGCACATGCAATGACACTGGTGGATCCATATGTGGTGTTTGAAAAGAACAGACATGAAACAAACTCTGGTGGATCCATACGTGGTTTGTGAGAAGAACGCACATGCAATGACACTGGTGGATCAATATGTGGTTTGTGAAAAGAACACACATGCAATGACACTGGTGGATCCATATTTGGTTGTGAGAAGAACACACATGCAATGACACTCGGTGTGGTTCATGAAAAGAACACACATGGAATGACACTGGTGGATCCTTATATGGTTTGTGAAAAGAACACACATGCAATGACTCTGGTGGATCCACATGTGGTTTGTGGAAAGAACAGACATGCAATGACTCTAGATGTGGTTAATGAAAAGAACAGACATGCAATGACTATGATGGATCCATATGTGGTTTGTGAAAAAAACACATGCAATGACTCTAGCTTTGGTTTGTGAAAAGAAAAGACATGCAATGAAACTGGTGGATCCATATGTGGTTTGTGAAAAGAACAGACATGCAATGACTATGATGGATCCATATGTGGTTTGTGAAAAAAACACATGCAATGACTCTAGCTTTGGTTTGTGAAAAGAACAAACATGCAATGACTCTAGCTATGGTTCATTAAAAGAACACACATGCAATGACACTGGTGGATCCATATGTGGTTTGTGGAAAGAACAGACATGCAATGACTCTAGTTGTGGTTTGTGAAAAGCACACACATGCAATCACTATGATGGATCCATATGTGGTTTGTGGAAAGAACAGACATGCAATGACTCTAGCTGTGGTTCATGACAATAACACACATGCAATGACACTGGTGGATCCATATGTGGTTTGTGAGAAGAACACACATCCAATGACACTGGTGGATCCATATGTGGTTTGTGAGAAGAACACACATCCAGTGACACTGGTGGATCCATGTGTGGTTTGTGAGAATAACAGACATGCAATGAACTCTGGTGGATCCATATGTGGTTTGTGAGAAGAACACACATGCAATGACACTGGTGGATCAATATGTGGTTTGTGAAAAGAACACACATTCAATAACACTGGTGGATCCATATGTGGTTTGTAAGAAGAACAAACATGCAATGACACTAGGTGTGGTTCATGAAAAGAACACACATCCAATGACACTGGTGGATCAATATCTGGTTTGTGAAAAGAGCGCACATGCAATGACACTGGTGGATCAATGTGGTTTGTGAAAATAACAGACATGCAATGACACTAGTGGATTCATATGGGGTTTGTGAGAAGAACACAGATCCAATAAACTCTGGTGGATCCATATTTGGTTTGTGAGAAGAACACACATGCAATGACTCTAGCTGTGGCTTGTGAAAAGAACACACATGCAATCACACTGGTGGATCCATATGTGGTTTGTGAGAAGAACACAAATCCAATGACACTGGTTGATCCATGTGTGGTATGTGAGAAGAACACACATGCAAAACACACATGCAATGACACTGGTGGATCCATATGTGGTATGTGGAAAGAACAGACATGCAATGACACTAGCTGTGGTTAATGAAAAGAACAGACATGCAATGACTCTGATATATGTGGTTTGTGAAAAGAACACACATGCAATGAATCTACTTGCGGTTAATGAAAACAACACACATGCAATGACACTGGTGGATCCATGTGGTTTGTGAAAATAAAAAACATGCAATGAACTCTAGTGGATCCATATGTGGTTTGTGAGAAGAACACACATGAAATGACACCGGTGGATCCATATGTGGTTTGTGAGAAGAACACAGATGCAATGACACTGGTGGATCAATATGTGGTTTGTGAAAAGAACACATATGCAATGACACTGGTGGATCAATGTGGTTTGTGAAAAGAACACACATGCAATGACACTTGTAGATCAATATGTGGTTTGTGAAAAGAACACACATGCAATGACACTGGTGGATCCATATGTGGTTTTTGAAAAGAACATACATGCAATGAACTCCAATGGATCTATATGTGGTTTGGGAGAAGAAAACACATGCAATGACACTGGTGGATCAATATGTGGTTTGTGAAAAGAACACACATGCAATGACACTGGGTGTGGTTCATGAAAACGACACAAAAGCAATGACACTGGTGGATCCTTATGTGGTTTGTGAAAAGAACACACATGCAATTACTTTGGTGGATCCACATGTGGTTTGTGGAAAGAACATGCATGCAATGACTCTATCTGTGGTTAATGAAAAGAACATACATGTAATGACTATGATGGATCCATATGTGGTTTGTGAAAAAAAACACATGCAATGACTCTAGCTGTGCTTTGTGAAAAGAATAGACGTGGAATGGCATTGGTGGATCCATATGTGGTTTGTGAAAAAAAATTGACATGCAAGGACTCTAGCTATGGTTTGTCAAAAGAAAACACATGCAATCACACTGGTGGATCCATATGTGGTTTGTAAAAAGAACCGACGTGCAATGACTCTAGCTGTGGTTCATGAAAAGAACACACATGCAATGACATTGGTGGATCCATATGTGGTTTGTGGAAAGAACATACATGCAATGACTCTAGTTGTGGTTTGTGAAAAGAACACACATGCAATCACTATGATGGATCCATATGTGGTTTGTGAAAAGAATAGACATGCAATGACATTGGTGGATAAATATGTGGTTTGCGAGAATAACACACATGCAATGACACTAGTGGATATATATGTGGTTTGTGAGAAGAACACACATCCTATGACGCTGGTGGATCCTTATGTGGTTTGTGAAAAGAACACACATGCAATGACTCTGGTGGATCCACATGTGGTTTGTGAAAAGAACACACATGCAATGACACTGGTGGATCAATGTGGTTTGTGAAAAGAACACACATGCAATGACACTTGTGGATCAATATGTGGTTTGTGAAAAGAACACACATGCAATGACACTGGTGGATCCATATGTGATTTTTGAAAAGAACATACATGCAATGAACTCTGGTGGATCTATATGTGCTTTGGGAGAAGAAAACACATGCAATGACACTGGTGGATCAATATATGGTTTGTGAAAAGAACACACATGCAATGACACTGGTGGATCCATATGTGGTTTGTGAGAAGAACACACATGCAATAACACTGGGTGTGGTTCATGAAAACGACACACAAGCAATGACACTGGTGGATCCTTATGTGGTTTGTGAAAAGAATACACATGCAATTACTTTGGTGGATCCACATGTGGTTTATGGAAAGAACAGACATGCAATGACTCTAGCTGTGGTTAATGAAAAGAACATACATGTAATGACTATGATGGATCCATATGTGGTTTGTGAAAAAAACACATGCAATGACTCTAGCTGTGGTTTGTGAAAAGAACAGACCTGGAATGACATTGGTGGAACCATATGTGGTTTGTGAAAAAAACAGACATGCAAGGACTCTGGCTATGGTTTGTGAAAAGAACACACATGCAATCACACTGGTGGATCCATATGTGGTTTGTGAAAAGAACCGACATGCAATGACTCTAGCTGTGGTTCATGAAAAGAACACACATGCAATGACACTGGTGGATCCATATGTGGTTTGTGGAAAGGATAGACATGCAATGACTCTAGCTGTGGTTTGTGAAAAGAACACACATGCAATAACTATGATGGATCCATATGTGGTTTGTGAAAAGAACACACATGCAATGACATTGGTGGATAAATATGTGGTTTGCGAGAATAACACACATACAATGACACTAGTGGATCCATATGTGGTTTGTGAGAAGAACACACATCCTATGACAGTGGTGGATCCTTATGTGGTTTGTGAAAAGAACACACATGCAATGACTCTGGTGGATCCACATGTGGTTGGTGAAAAGAACACACATGCAATGACACTGGTGGATCAATGTGGTTTGTGAAAAGAACACACATGCAATGACACTTGTGGATCAATATGTGGTTTGTGAAAAGAACACACATGCAATGACACTGGTGGATCCATATGTGGTTTTTGAGAAGAACATACATGCAATGAACTCTGGTGGATCTATATGTGGTTTGGGAGAAGAAAACACATGCAATGACACTGGTGGATCAATATATGGTTTGTGAAAAGAACACACATGCAATGACACTGGTGGATCCATATGTCGTTTGTGAGAAGAACACACATGCAATAACACTGGGTGTGGTTCATGAAAACGACACACAAGCAATGACACTGGTGGATCCTTATGTGGTTTGTGAAAAGAACACACATGCAATTACTTTGGTGGATCCACATGTGGTTTGTGGAAAGAACAGACATGCAATGACTCTAGCTGTGGTTAATGAAAAGAACATACATGTAATGACTATGATGGATCCATATGTGGTTTGTGAAAAAAAACACATGCAATGACTCTAGCTGTGGTTTGTGAAAAGAACAGACATGGAATGACATTGGTGGATCCATATGTGGTTTGTGAAAAAAACAGACATGCAAGGACTCTAGCTATGGTTTGTGAAAAAAACACACATGCAACCACACTGGTGGATCCATATGTAGTTTGTGAAAAGAACAGACATGCAATGACTCTAGCTGTGGTCATGAAAATAACACACATGCAATGACACTGGTGGATCCATATGTGGTTTGTGGAAAGAACAGACATGCAATGACTCTAGCTGTGGTTTTTGAAAAGAACACACATGCAATAACTATGATGGATACATATGTGGTTTGTGAAAAGAACACACCTGCAATGACATTGGTGGATAAATATGTAGTTTGCGAGAATAACACACATGCAATGACATTGGTGGATAAATATGTGGTTTGCGAGAATAACACACATGCAATGACACTAGTGGATCCATATGTGGTTTGTGAGAAGAACACACATCCTATGACGCTGGTGGATCCTTATGTGGTTTGTGAAAAGAACACACATGCAATGACTCTGGTGGATCCACATGTGGTTTGTGAAACGAACACACATCAATGACACTATCGGATCCATGTGGTTTGTGAAAATAAAAGACATGCAATGAACTCTGGTGGATCCATATGTGGTTTGTGAGAAGAACACACATGCAATGACACTGGTGGATCCATATATGGTTTGTGAGAAGAACACACATTCTATGACACTTGGTGTGGTTCATGAAAAGAACACACATCCAATGATACTGGTGGATCCTTATGTGGTCTGTGGAAAGAACAAACATGCAATGACTCTAGCTGTGGTTTGTGAAAAGAACAGACATGCAATCACACTGGTGGATCCATATGTGGTTTGTGAGAAGAACACACATGCAATGACTCTAGTTGTGGTTAATGAAAAGAACACACATGCAGTGACTCTGGTGGATCTACGTGGTTCATCAAAAGAACACACATGCAATGACTCTAGCTATGGTTAATGAAAAGAACACACATGCAACAACACTGGGTGTGGTTCATGAAAAGAACACACATGCAATGACACTTGTGTATCAATATGTGGTTTGTGAAATGAACACACATGCAATGACAGTAGTGGATCAATGTGGTTTGTGAAAAGAACACACATGCAATGACACTGGTGGATCCATATGTGGTTTTTGAAAAGAACGGACATGCAATGAACTCTGGTGGATCCATACGTGGTTTGTGAGAAGAACACACATGCAATGACACTGGTGGATCAATATGTGGTTTGTGAAAAGAACACACATGCAATGACACTGGTGTATCCATATTTGGTTGTGAGAAGAACACACATGCAGTGACACTCGGTGTGGTTCATGAAAAGAACACACATGGAATGACACTGGTGGATCCTTATATGGTTTGTGAAAAGAACACACATGCAATGACTCTGGTGGATCCACATGTGGTTTGTGGAAGGAACAGACATGCAATGATTCTAGATGTGGTTAATGAAAAGAACAGACATGCAATGACTATGATGGATCCATATGTGGTTTGTGAAAAAAACACATGCAATGACTCTAGCTTTGGTTTCTGAAAAGAAAAGACATATAATGACACTGGTGGATCGATATGTGGATTGTGAAAAGAACAGACATGCAATGACTATGATGGATCCATATGTGGTTTGTGAAAAAAACACATGCAATGACTCTAGCTTTGGTTTGTGAAAAGAACAGACATGCAATGACTCTAGCTGTGGTTCATGAAAAGAACACACATGCAATGACACTTGTGTATCAATATGTGGTTTGTGAAAAGAACACACATGCAATGACAGTAGTGGATCAATGTGGTTTGTGAAAAGAACACACATGCAATGACACTGGTGGATCCATATGTGGTTTTTGAAAAGAACGGACATGCAATGAACTCTGGTGGATCCATACGTGGTTTGTGAGAAGAACACACATGCAATGACACTAGTGGATCAATATGTGGTTGTGAAAAGAACACACATGCAATGACACTGGTGGATCCATATTTGGTTGTGAGAAGAACACACATGCATTGACACTCGGTGTGGTTCATGAAAAGAACACACATGGAATGACACTGGTGGATCCTTATATGGTTTGTGAAAAGAACACGCATGCAATGACTCTGGTGGATCCACATGTGGTTTGTGGAAAGAACAGACATGCAATGATTCTAGATGTGGTTAATGAAAAGAACAGACATGCAATGACTATGATGGATCCATATGTGGTTTGTGAAAAAAACACATGCAATGACTCTAGCTTTGGTTTGTGAAAAGAAAAGACATGTAATGACACTGGTGGATCGATATGTGGATTGTGAAAAGAACAGACATGCAATGACTATGATGGATCCATATGTGGTTTGTGAAAAAAACACATGCAATGACTCTAGCTTTGGTTTGAGAAAAAGAACAGACATGCAATGACTCTAGTTGTGGTTCATTAAAAGAACACACATGCAATGACACTGGTGGATCCATATGTGGTTTGTGGAAAGAACAGACATGCAATGACTCTATTTGTGGTTTGTGAAAAGCACACACATGCAATCACTATGATGGATCCATATGTGGTTTGTGAAAAGAACAGACATGCAATGACTCTAGCTGTGGTTCATGACAATAACACACATGCAATGACACTGGTGGATCCATATGTGGTTTGTGAGAAGAACACACATCCAATGACACTGGTGGATCCATATGTGGTTTGTGAGAAGAACACACATCCAGTGACACTGGTGGATCCATGTGTGGTTTGTGAGAATAACAGACATGCAATGAACTCTGGTGGATCCATATGTGGTTTGTGAGAAGGACACACATGCAATAACTCTGGTGGATCAATATGTGGTTCATGAAAAGAACACACATCCAATGACAATGGTAGATCCTTATGTGGTCTGTGGAAAGAACAGACATGCGATGACGCTAGCTATGGTTTGTGAAAAGAACAGACATGCAATCACACTGGTGGATCCATATGTGGTTTGAGGGAAGAATACACATGCAATGACTCTAGTTGTCGTTAATGAAAAGAACACACATGAAATGACTCTGGTGGATCCATGTGGTTCATGAAAAGAACACACATACAATGATTATAGCTATGTGGTTTGTGAAAAGAACACACATGCAATGACACTAGTGGATCCATATGTGGTTTTTGAAAAGAACATACATGCAATGGACTCTAGTGGATCCATATGTGGTTCGTGAGAAGAACACACATCCTATGACGCTGGTGGATCCTTATGTGGTTTGTGAAAAGAACACACATGCAATGACTTTGGTGGATCCACATGTGGTTTGTGAAAAGAACACACATGCAATGACACTGGTGGATCAATGTGGTTTGTGAAATGAACACACATGCAATGACACTTGTGGATCAATATGTGGTTTGTGAAAAGAACACACATGCAATGACACTGGTGGATCAATATGTGGTTTTTGAAAAGAACATACATGCAATGAACTCTGATGGATCTATATGTGGTTTGGGAGAAGAAAACATGTGCAATGACACTGGTGGATCAATATATGGTTTGTGAAAAGAACACACATGCAATGACACTGGTGGATCCATATGTGGTTTGTGAGAAGAACACACATGCATCAACACTGGGTGTGGTTCATGAAAACGACACACAAGCAATGACACGGGTGGATCCTTATGTGGTTTGTGAAAAGAACACACATGCAATTACTTTGGTGGATCCACATGTAGTTTGTGGAAAGAACAGACATGCAATGACTCTAGCTGTGGTTAATGAAAAGAACATACATGCAATGACTATGATGGATCCATATGTGGTTTGTGAAAAAAACACATGCAATGACTCTAGCTGTGGTTTGTGAAAAGAACAGACATGGAATGACATTGGTGGATCCATATGTGGTTTGTGAAAAAAACAGACATGCAAGGACTCTAGCTATGGTTTGTGAAAAGAACACACATGCAATCACACTGGTGGATCCATATGTGGTTTGTGAAAAGAAACGACATGCAACGACTCTAGTTGTGGTTCATGAAAAGAACACACATGCAATGACACTGGTGGATCCATATGTGGTTTGTGGAAAGAACAGACATGCAATGACTCTAGTTGTGGTTTGTGAAAAGAACACACATGCAATAACTATGATGGATCCATATGTGGTTTGTGAAAAGAACACACATGCAATGACATTGGTGGATAAATATGTGGTTTGCGAGAATTACAAACATGCAATGACACTAGTGGATCCATATGTGGTTTGTGAGAAGAACACACATCCTATGACGCTGGTGGATCCTTATGTGGTTTGTGAAAAGAACACACATGCAATAACTCTGGTGGATCCACATGTGGTTAGTGAAACGAACACACAATAATGACACTATTGGATCCATGTGGTTTGTGAAAATAAAAGACATGCAATGAACTCTGGTGGATCCATCTGTGGTTTGTGAGAAGAACACACATGCAATGACACTGGTGGATCCATATGTGGTTTTTGAGAAGAACACACATTCTATGACACTTGGTGTGATTCATGAAAAGAACACACATCCAATGATACTGGTGGATCCTTATGTGGTCTGTGGAAAGAACAAACATGCAATGACTCTAGTTGTGGTTTGTGAAAAGAACAGACATGCAATCACACTGGTGGATCCATATGTGGTTTGAGGGAAGAATACACATGCAATGACTCTAGTTTTCGTTAATGAAAAGAACACACATGAAATTACTCTGGTGGATCCATGTGGTTCATGAAAAGAACACACATGCAATGATTATAGCTATGTGGTTTGTGAAAAGAACACACATGCAATGACACTAGTGGATCCATATGTGGTTTTTGAAAAGAACACACATGCAATGACACTAGTGGATCCATATCTGGTTTGTGAGAAGAACACACATCCTATGACACTGGTGGATCCTTATGTGGTTTGTGAAAAGAACACACATGCAATGACTCTGGTGGATCCACATGTGGTTTGTGAAAAGAACACACATGCAATGACACTGGTGGATCAATGTGGTTTGTGAAAAGAACACACATGCAAAGACACTTGTGGATTAATATGTGGTTTGTGAAAAGAACACACATGCAATGACACTGGTGGATCCATATGTGGTTTTTGAAAAGAACATACATGCAATGAACTCTGATGGATCTATATGTGGTTTGGGAGAAGAAAACATGTGCAATGACACTGGTGGATCAATATATGGTTTGTGAAAAGAACACACATGCAATGACACTGGTGGATCCATATGTGGTTTGTGAGAAGAACACACATGCATTAACACTGGGTGTTGTTCATGAAAACGACACACAAGGAATGACACGGGTGGATCCTTATGTGGTTTGTGAAAAGAAAACACATGCAATTACTTTGGTGGATCCACATGTGGTTTGTGGAAAGAACAGACATGCAATGACTCTAGCTGTGGTTATTGAAAAGAACATACATGCAATGACTATGATGGATCCATATGTGGTTTGTGAAAAAAACACATGCAATGACTCTAGCTGTGGTTTGTGAAAAGAACAGACATGGAATGACATTGGTGGATCCATATGTGGTTTGTGAAAAAAACAGACATGCAAGGACTCTAGCTATGGTTTGTGAAAAGAACACACATGCAATCACACTGGTGGATCCATATGTGGTTTGTGAAAAGAACCGACATGCAACGACTCTAGCTGTGGTTCATGAAAAGAAAACACATGCAATGACACTGGTGGATCCATATGTGGTTTGTGGAAAGAACAGACATGCAATGACTCTAGTTGTGGTTTGTGAAAAGAACACACATGCAATAACTATGATGGATCCATATGTGGTTTGTGAAAAGAACACACATGCAATGACATTGGTGGATTAATATGTGGTTTGCGATAATAACACACATGCAATGACACTAGTGGATCCATATGTGGTTTGTGAGAAGAACACACATCCTATGACGCTGGTGGATCCTTATGTGGTTTGTGAAAAGAACACACATGCAATAACTCTGGTGGATCCACATGTGGTTTGTGAAACGAACACACAATAATGACACTATTGGATCCATGTGGTTTGTGAAAATAAAAGACATGCAATGAACTCTGGTGGATCCATCTGTGGTTTGTGAGAAGAACACACATGCAATGACACTGGTGGATCCATATGTGGTTTTTGAGAAGAACACACATTCTATGGCACTTGGTGTGGTTCATGAAAAGAACACACATCCAATGATACTGGTGGATCCTTATGTGGTCTGTGGAAAGAACAAACATGCAATGACTCTAGCTGTGGTTTGTGGAAAGAACAAACATGCAATCACACTGGTGGGTCCATATGTGGTTTATGAGAAGAACACACATGCAATGACTCTAGTTGTGGTTAATGAAAATACCACACATGCAATGACTCTGGTGGATCTATGTGGTTCATCAAAAGAACACACATGCAATGACTCTAGCTATGGTTAATGAAAAGAACACACATGCAACGACACTGGGTGTGGTTCATGAAAAGAACACACATGCAATGACACTTGTGTATCAATATGTGGTTTGTGAAAAGAACACACATGCAATGACAGTAGTGGATCAATGTGGTTTGTGAAAAGAACACACATGCAATGAGACTGGTTGATCCATATGTGGTTTTTGAAAAGAATAGACATGCAATGAACTCTGGTGGATCCATACGTGGTTTGTGAGAAGAACACACATGCAATGACACTGGTGGATCAATATGTGTTTTGTGAAAAGAACACACATGCAATGACACTGGTGGATCCATATTTGGTTGTGAGAAGAACACACATGCAGTGATACTCGGTGTGGTTCATGAAAAGAACACACATGGGATGACACTGGTGGATCCTTATATGGTTTGTGAAAAGAACACTCATGCAATGACTCTGGTGGATCCACATGTGGTTTGTGGAAAGAACAGACATGCAATGATTCTAGATGTGGTTAATGAAAAGAACAGACATGCAATGACTATGATGGATCCATATGTGGTTTGTGAAAAAAACACATGCAATGACTCTAGCTTTGGTTTGTGAAAAGAAAAGACATGTAATGACACTGGTGGATCGATATGTGGATTGTGAAAAGAACAGACATGCAATGACTATGATGGATCCATATGTGGTTTGTGAAAAAAAAACACATGCAATGACTCTAGCTTTGTTTGTGAAAAGAACAGACATGCAATGACTCTAGCTGTGGTTCATTAAAAGAACACACATGCAATGACACTGGTGGATCCATATGTGGTTTGTGGAAAGAACAGACATGCAATGACTCTAGTTGTGGTTTGTGAAAAGCACACACATGCAATCACTATGATGGATCCATATGTGGTTTGTGAAAAGAACAAACATGCAATGACTCTAGCTGTGGTTCATGACAATAACACACATGCAATGACACTGGTGGATCCATATGTGGTTTGTGAGAAGAACACACATCCAATGACACTGGTGGATCCATATGTGATTTGTGAGAAGAACACACATCCAGTGACACTGGTGGATTCATGTGTGGTTTGTGAGAATAGCAGACATGCAATGAACTCTGGTGGATCCATATGTGGTTTGTGAGAAGGACACACATGCAATGACACTGGTGGATCAATATGTGGTTTGTGAAAAGAACACACGTGCAATGACACTGGTGGAACCATATGTGGTTTGTGAGAAGAACACACATGCAATGACACTGGGTGTGGTTCATGAAAAGAACACACATCCGATGACACTGGTGGATCAATATCTGGTTTGTGAAAAGAACACACATGCAATGACACTGGTGGATCAATGTGGTTTGTGAAAATAACAGACATGCAATGACACTGGTGGATTCATATGTGGTTTGTGAGAAGAACACAGATCCAATAAACGCTGGTGGATCCATATGTGGTTTGTGAGAAGAACACACATGCAATGACTCTAGCTGTGGTTTCTAAAAAGAACACACATGCAACCACACTGGTGGATCCATATGTGGTTTGTGATAAGAACACAAATCCAATGACACTGGTGGATCCATGTGTGGTTTGTGAGAAGAACACACATGTAATGACACTGGTGGATCCATATGTGGTCTGTGGAAAGAACAGACATGCAATGACACTAGCTGTGGTTAATGAAAAGAACAGACATGCAATGACTCTGATATATGTGGTTTGTGAAAAGAACACACATGCAGTGAATCTACTTGCGGTTAATGAAAACAACACACATGCAATGACACTGGTGGATCCATGTGGTTTGTGAAAATAAAAAACATGCAATGAACTCTAGTGGATCCATATGTGGTTTGTGAGAAGAACACACATGAAATGACACCGGTGTATGCATATGTGGTTTGTGAGAAGAACACAGATGCAATGACACTAGCCGTGGTTCATGAAAAGAACACACATCTAATGACACTGGTAGATCCTTATGTGGTCTGTGGAAAGAACAGACATGAAATGACACTAGCTGTGGTTTGTGAAAAGAACAGACATGCAATCACACTGGTGGATCCATATGTGGTTTGAGAGAAGAATACACATGCAATGACTCTAGTTGTCATTAATGAAAAGAACACACATGAAATGACTCTGGTGGATCCATGTGGTTCATGAAAAGAACACACATGCCATGATTATAGCTATGTGGTTTGTGAAAAGAACAGACATGCAATGACACTAGTGGATCCATATGTGGTTTTTGAAAAGAACATACATGCAATGGACTCTGGTGGATCCATATGTGGTTTGTGAGAAGAACACACATCCTATGACACTGGTGGATCCTTATGTGGTTTGTGAAAAGAACACACATGCAATGACTCTGGTGGATCCACATGTGGTTTGTGAGAAGAACACACATGCAATGACACTGTGTGGTTCATGAAAAGAACACACATGCAATGACACTGGTGGATCCTTATGTGGTTTGTGAAAGGAACACACATGCAATAACTCTGGTGGATCTACATGTGGTTTGTGAAAAGAACACACATGCAATGACATTGGTGGATCCATGTGGTTTTTGAAAATAATAGACATGCAATGAACTCTGGTGGATCCTTATGTTGTTTGTGAAAAGAACAAACATGCAATGACTCTAGCTGTGGTTTGTGAAAAGAACACACCTGCAATGACATTGGTGGATCCATATGTGGTTTTTGAGAAGAACACACATCCAATGACACTGGTTGATCCATATGTGGTATGTGGAAAGAACAGACATGCAATGACACTAGCTGTGGTTAATGAAAAGAAGAAACATGCAATGCCTCTGATGGATCCATATGTGGTTTGTGAAAAGAACACACATGCAATGACTCTAGTTGTGGTTAATGAAAAGAAAACACATGCAATGACTCCAGTGGATCCATGTGGTTTCTCAAAAGAACACACATATAATGACTTGAGCCATGGTTAATGAAAAGAACACGCATGCAATGACACTGGGGATCCATATGTGGTTTGTGAAAAGAACAGACATGCTATGAACTCTAGTGGATCCATATGTGGTTTGTGAGAAGAACACACATGCAATGACACTGTTGGATCAATACGTGGTTTGCGAAAAGAACACTCATGCAATGACATTGGTGGATCCATATGTGGTTTGCGAGAAGAACTCACATGCAATGACACTAGGTGTGGTTCTTGAAAAGAACACAGATCCAATGACACTAGTGGATCCTTATGTGGTTTGTGAAAAGAACACACATGCAATGACTCTGGTGGATCCACATGTGGTTTGTGAAAAGAACACACATGCAATGACACTGGTGGATCCATGTGGTTTGTGAAAATAACAGACATGTAATGAACTCTGGTGGACCCATATGTGGTTTGTGAGAAGAACACACATGCAATGACACTGGTGGATCCATATGTGGTTTGTGAAAAGAACAGACATGCAATGACTCTAGCTGTGGTTCATGAAAAGAACACACATGCAATGACACTGGTGGATCCATATGTGGTTTGTGGAAAGAACAGACATGCAATGACTCTAGCTGTGGTTTTCGAAAAGAACACACATGCAATCACTATGATGGATCCATATGTGGTTTGTGAAAAGGACACACATGCAATGACACTGGTGGATCAATATGTGGTTTGTGAGAATAACACACATGCAATGACACTGGTGGATCCATATGTGGTTTGTGAGAAGAATACACATCCAATGACACTGGTGGATCCTTATGTGGTTTGTGAAAAGAACACACATGCAATGACTCTGGTGGATCCACATGTGGTTTGTGAAAAGAACACACATGCAATGACACTGGTGGATCCATGTGGTTTGTGAAAATAACAGACATGCAATGAACTCTGGTGGATCCATATGTGGTTTGTGAGAAGAACACACATGCAATGACACTGGTGGATGCATATGTTGTTTGTGAGAAGAACACACATGCAATGCCACTTGGTGTGGTTCATGAAAATAACATAGATCCAATGATACTGGTGGATCCTTATGTGGTTTGTGGAAAGAACAAACATGCAATCACACTGGTGGATCCGTATGTGGTTTATGAGAAGAACACACATGCAATGACTCTAGTTGTGGTTAATGAAAATAACACACATGCAATGAATCTGGAGGATCTATGTGGTTCATGAAAAGAACACACATGCAAAGATTGTAGCTATGGTTAATGAAAAGAACACACATGTAATGACACTGGTGGATCCATATGTGGTTTATGAAAAGAACAAACATGCAATGAACTCCGGTGGATCCATATGTGGTTTGTGAGAAGAACACACATGGAATGACACTGGTGGATTAATATGTCGTTTGTGAAAAGAACACACATGCAATGACACTGGTAGATCCATATGTGGTTTGTGAGAAGAACACACATGCAATGACACTTGTGGATCAATATGTGGTTTGTCAAAACAACACACATGCAATGACAGTAGTGGATCAATGTGGTTTGTGAAAGAACACACATGCAATGACACTGGTGGTTCCATATGTTGTTTTTGAAAAGAACAGACATGCAATGAACTCTGGTGGATCCATACGTGGTTTGTGAGAAGAACACACATGCAATGACACTGGTCGATCAATATGTGGTTTGTGAAAAGCACACACATGCAATGACATTGGTGGATCCATATTTGGTTTGTGAGAAGAACACACATGCAATGACACTGGGTGTGGTTCATGAAAAGAACACACATGGAATGACACTGGTGGATACTTATGTGGTTTGTGAAAAGAACACACATGAAATGACTCTGGTGGATCCACATGTCGTTTGTGGAAACAAAATACATGCAATGACTCCAGATATGGTTAATGAAAAGAACAGATATGCAATGACTATGATGGATCCATATGTGGTTTGTGAAAAAAAACATGCAATGACTCCAGCTTTGGTTTGTGAAAAGAAAAGACATGGAATGACACTGGTGGATCCGTATGTGGTTTGTGAAAAGAAGAGACATGCAATGACTCTAGGTGTGGTTTGTGAAAAGAACACACATGCAATCACACTGGTGGATCCATATGTGGTTTGTGAAAAGAACAAACATACAATGAATCTAGCCGTACTTCATTAAAAGAACACACATGCAATGACACTGGTGGTTCCATATGTGGTGTGTGAAAAGAACAGACATGCAATGACTCTAGCTGTGGTTCATGACAATAACACACATGCAATGACAGTGGTGGATCCATATGTGGTTTGTGAGAAGAACACAGATCCAATGACACTAGTGGATCCATATGTGGTTTGTGAGAAGAACACACATCCAGAGACACTGGTGGATCCATGTGTCGTTTGTGAGAATAATAGACATGCAATGAACTCTGGTGGATCCACATGTGGTTTGTGAAAAGAACACACATGCAATGACACTGGTGGATCCATGTGGTTTGTGAAAATAATAGACATGTAATGAACTCTGGTGGACCCATATGTGGTTTGTGAGAAGAACACACAGGCAATGACACTGGTGGATCCATATGTGGTTAGTGAAAAGAACAGACATGCAATGACTCTAGCTTTGGTTCATGAAAAGAACACACATGCAATGACACTGGTGGATCCAGATGTGGCTTGTGGAAAGAATAGACATGCAATGACTCTACCTGTGGTTTTTGAAAAGAACACACATGCAATCACAATGATGGATCCATATGTGGTTTGTGAAAAGGATACACATGCAATGACACTGGTGGATCAATATGTGGTTTGTGAGAATAACACACATGCAATGACACTGGTGGATCCATATGTGGTTTGTGAGAAGAACACACATCCAATGACACTGGTGGATCCTTATGTGGTTTGTGAAAAGAACACACATGCAATGACTCTGGTGGATCCACATGTGGTTTGTGAAAATAACACACATGCAATGACACTGGTGGATCCATGTGGTTTGTGAAAATAACAGACATGCAATGAACTCTGGTGGATCCATATGTGGTTTGTGAGAAGAACACACATGCAATGACACTGGTGGATGCATATGTTGTTTATGAGAAGAACACACATGCAATGACACTGGGTGTGGTTCATGAAAATAACACAGATCCAATGATACTGGTGGATCCTTATGTGGTTTGTGGAAAGAACAAACATGCAATCACACTGGTGGATCCATATGTGGTTTGTGAGAAGAACAAACATGCAATGACACTTGTGGATCAATATGTGGTTTGTGAAAACAACACACATGCAATGACAGTAGTGGATCAATGTGGTTTGTGAAAAGAACACACATGCAATGACACTGGTGGATCCATATGTTGTTTTTGAAAAGAACAGACATGCAATGAACTCTGGTGGATCCATATGTGGTTTGTGAGAACAAAACACATGCAATGACACTGGTCGATCAATATGTGGTTTGTGAAAAGAACACACATGCAATGACACTGGTGGATCCATATTTGGTTTGTGAGAAAAACACACATGCAATGACACTGGGCGTGGTTCATGAAAAGAACACGCATGGAATGACACTGGTGGATCCTTATGTTGTTTGTGAAACGGACACACATGCAATGACTCCGGTGGATCCATATGTGGTTTGTGGAAAGAAAAGACATGCAATGACTCTAGATGTGGTTAATGAAAAGAACAGACATTTAATGACTATGATGGATCCATATGTGGTTTGTGAAAAAAACACATGCAATGACTCTAGCTTTGGTTTGTGAAAAGAAAAGACATGCAATGACACTAGTGGATCCATATGTGGTTTGTGAAAAGAAGAGACATGCAATGACTCTAGGTGTGGTTAGTGAAAAAACACACATGCAATCACACTGGTGGATCCATATGTGGTTTGTGAAAAGAACAGACATGCAATGACTCTAGCTGTGGTTCATTAATAGAACACACATGCAATGACACTGGTGGATCCATATGTGGTTATTGGAAAGAACAGACAAGCAATGACTCTAGCTGTGGTTTGTGAAAAGCACACACATGCAATCACTATGATGGATCCATATGTGGTTTGTGAAAAGGATACACATGCAATGACACTGGTGGATCAATATGTGGTTTGTGAGAATAACACACATGCAATGACACTGGTGGATCCATATGTGGTTTGTGAGAAGAACACACATCCAATGACACTGGTGGATCCTTATGTGGTTTGTGAAAAGAACACACATGCAATGACTCTGGTGGATCCACATGTGGTTTGTGAAAATAACACACATGCAATGACACTGGTGGATCCATGTGGTTTGTGAAAATAACAGACATGCAATGAACTCTGGTGGATCCATATGTGGTTTGTGAGAAGAACACACATGCAATGACACTGGTGGATGCATATGTTGTTTATGAGAAGAACACACATGCAATGACACTGGGTGTGGTTCATGAAAATAACACAGATCCAATGATACTGGTGGATCCTTATGTGGTTTGTGGAAAGAACAAACATGCAATCACACTGGTGGATCCATATGTGGTTTGTGAGAAGAACAAACATGCAATGACACTTGTGGATCAATATGTGGTTTGTGAAAACAACACACATGCAATGACAGTAGTGGATCAATGTGGTTTGTGAAAAGAACACACATGCAATGACACTGGTGGATCCATATGTTGTTTTTGAAAAGAACAGACATGCAATGAACTCTGGTGGATCCATATGTGGTTTGTGAGAACAAAACACATGCAATGACACTGGTCGATCAATATGTGGTTTGTGAAAAGAACACACATGCAATGACACTGGTGGATCCATATTTGGTTTGTGAGAAAAACACACATGCAATGACACTGGGCGTGGTTCATGAAAAGAACACGCATGGAATGACACTGGTGGATCCTTATGTTGTTTGTGAAACGGACACACATGCAATGACTCCGGTGGATCCATATGTGGTTTGTGGAAAGAAAAGACATGCAATGACTCTAGATGTGGTTAATGAAAAGAACAGACATTTAATGACTATGATGGATCCATATGTGGTTTGTGAAAAAAACACATGCAATGACTCTAGCTTTGGTTTGTGAAAAGAAAAGACATGCAATGACACTAGTGGATCCATATGTGGTTTGTGAAAAGAAGAGACATGCAATGACTCTAGGTGTGGTTAGTGAAAAAACACACATGCAATCACACTGGTGGATCCATATGTGGTTTGTGAAAAGAACAGACATGCAATGACTCTAGCTGTGGTTCATTAATAGAACACACATGCAATGACACTGGTGGATCCATATGTGGTTATTGGAAAGAACAGACAAGCAATGACTCTAGCTGTGGTTTGTGAAAAGCACACACATGCAATCACTATGATGGATACATATGTGGTTTGTGAAAAGAACATACATGCAATGACTCTAGCTGTGGTTCATGACAATAACACACATGCAATGACAGTGGTGGATCCATATGTCGTTTGTGAGAAGAACACAAATCCAATGACACTGGTGGATCCAGATGAGGTTTGTGAGAAGAACACACATCCAGAGACACTGGTGGATCCATGTGTCATTTGTGAGAATAACAGACATGCAATGAACTCTGGTGGATCCATATGTGGTTTGTGAGAAGGACACACATGCGATGACACTGGTGGATCAATATGTGGTTTTTGAAAAGAACACACATGCAATGACACTGGTGGATCCATATGAGGTTTGTAAGAAGAACACAGATGCAATGACACTGGGTGTGGTTCATTAAAAGAACACACATCCAATGACACTGGTGGATCAATATATGGTTTGTGAAAAGAACACACATGCAATGTCACTGGTGAATTAATGTAGTTTGTGAAAATAACAGACGTGCAATGACACTGGTGGATTCATATGTGGTTTGTGAGAAGAACACACATGGAATGACACTGGTGGATTAATATGTGGTTTGTGAAAAGAACACACATGCAATGACACTGGTCGATCCATATGTGGTTTGTGAGAAGAACACACATGCAATGACACTTATGGATCAATATGTGGTTTGTGAAAACAACACACATGCAATGACAGTAGTGGATCAATGTGGTTTGTGAAACGAACACACATGCAATGACACTGGTGGATCCATATGTTGTTTTTGAAAAGAACAGACATGCAATGAACTCTGGTGGATCCATACGTGGTTTGTGAGAAGAACACACATGCAATGACACTGTTGGATCAATACGTGGTTTGCGAAAAGAACACTCATGCAATGACACTGGTGGATCCATATGTGGTTTGCGAGAAGAACTCACATGCAATGACACTAGGCGTGGTTCTTGAAAAGAACACAGATCCAATGACACTGGTGGATCCTTATGTGGTTTGTGAAAAGAACACACATGCAATGACTCTGGTGGATCCACATGTGGTTTGTGAAAAGAACACACATGCAATGACACTGGTGGATCCATGTGGTTTGTGAAAATAACAGACATGTAATGAACTCTGGTGGACCCATATGTGGTTTGTGAGAAGAACACACATGCAATGACACTGGTGGATCCATATGTGGTTTGTGAAAAGAACAGACATGCAATGACTCTAGCTGTGGTTCATGAAAAGAACACACATGCAATGACACTGGTGGATCCATATGTGGTTTGTGGAAAGAATAGACATGCAATGACTCTAGCTGTGGTTTTCGAAAAGAACACACATGCAATCACTATGATGGATCCATATGTGGTTTGTGAAAAGGACACACATGCAATGACACTGGTGGATCAATATGTGGTTTGTGAGAATAACACACCTGCAATGACACTGGTGGATCCATATGTGGTTTGTGAGAAGAATACACATCCAATGACACTGGTGGATCCTTATGTGGTTTGTGAAAAGAACACACATGCAATGACTCTGGTGGATCCACATGTGGTTTGTGAAAAGAACACACATGCAATGACACTGGTGGATCCATGTGGTTTGTGAAAATAACAGACATGCAGTGAACTCTGGTGGATCCATATGTGGTTTGTGAGAAGAACACACATGCAATGACACTGGTGGATGCATATGTTGTTTGTGAGAAGAACACACATGCAATGCCACTTGGTGTGGTTCATGAAAATAACATAGATCCAATGATACTGGTGGATCCTTATGTGGTTTGTGGAAAGAACAAACATGCAATCACACTGGTGGATCCATATGTGGTTTATGAGAAGAACACACATGCAATGACTCTAGTTGTGGTTAATGAAAATAACACACATGCAATGAATCTGGAGGATCTATGTGGTTCATGAAAAGAACACACATGCAAAGATTGTAGCTATGGTTAATGAAAAGAACACACATGTAATGACACTGGTGGATCCATATGTGGTTTATGAAAACAACAAACATGCAATGAACTCCGGTGGATCCATATGTGGTTTGTGAGAAGAACACACATGGAATGACACTGGTGGATTAATATGTCGTTTGTGAAAAGAACACACATGCAATGACACTGGTGGATCCATATGTGGTTTGTGAGAAGAACACTCATGCAATGACACTTGTGGATCAATATGTGGTTTGTCAAAACAACACACATGCAATGACAGTAGTGGATCAATGTGGTTTGTGAAAGAACACACATGCAATGACACTGGTGGTTCCATATGTTGTTTTTGAAAAGAACAGACATGCAATGAACTCTGGTGGATCCATACGTGGTTTGTGAGAAGAACATACATGCAATGACACTGGTCGATCAATATGTGGTTTGTGAAAAGAACACACATGCAATGACATTGGTGGATCCATATTTGGTTTGTGAGAAGAACACACATGCAATGACACTGGGTGTGGTTCATGAAAAGAACACACATGGAATGACACTGGTGGATCCTTATGTGGTTTGTGAAAAGAACACACATGCAATGACTCTGGTGGATCCACATGTGGTTTGTGGAAACAAAAGACATGCAATGACTCCAGATATGGTTAATGAAAAGAACAGATATGCAATGACTATGATGGATCCATATGTGGTTTGTGAAAAAAACACATGCAATGACTCCAGCTTTGGTTTGTGAAAAGAAGAGACATGCAATGACTCTAGGTGTGGTTTGTGAAAAGAACACACATGCAATCACACTGGTGGATCCATATGTGGTTTGTGAAAAGAACAAACATACAATGAATCTAGCCGTAGTTCATTAAAAGAACACACATGCAATGACACTGGTGGTTCCATATGTGGTGTGTGAAAAGAACAGACATGCAATGACTCTAGCTGTGGTTCATGACAATAACACACATGCAATGACAGTGGTGGATCCATATGTGGTTTGTGAGAAGAACACAAATCCAATGACACTAGTGGATCCATATGTGGTTTGTGAGAAGAACACACATCCAGAGACACTGGTGGATCCATGTGTCGTTTGTGAGAATAACAGACATGCAATGAACTCTGGTGGATCCACATGTGGTTTGTGAAAAGAACACACATGCAATGACACTGGTGGATCCATGTGGTTTGTGAAAATAATAGACATGTAATGAACTCTGGTGGACCCATATGTGGTTTGTGAGAAGAACACACAGGCAGTGACACTGGTGGATCCATATGTGGTTAGTGAAAAGAACAGACATGCAATGACTCTAGCTTTGGTTCATGAAAAGAACACACATGCAATGACACTGGTGGATCCATATGTGGCTTGTGGAAAGAACAGACATGCAATGACTCTACCTGTGGTTTTTGAAAAGAACACACATGCAATCACAATGATGGATCCATATGTGGTTTGTGAAAAGGACACACATGCAATGACACTGGTGGATCAATATGTGGTTTGTGAGAAGAACACACATGCAATGACACTGGTGGATCCATATGTGGTTTGTGAGAAGAACACACATCCAATGACACTGGTGGATCCTTATGTGGTTTGTGAAAAGAACACACATGCAATGACTCTGGTGGATCCACATGTGGTTTGTGAAAATAACACACATGCAATGACACTGGTGGATCCATGTGGTTTGTGAAAATAACAGACATGCAATGAACTCTGGTGGATCCATATGTGGTTTGTGAGAAGAACACACATGCAATGACACTGGTGGATGCATATGTTGTTTATGCGAAGAACACACATGCAATGACACTGGGTGTGGTTCATGAAAATAGCACAGATCCAATGATACTGGTGGGTCCTTATGTGGTTTGTGGAAAGAACAAACATGCAATCACACTGGTGGATCCATATGTGGTTTGTGAGAAGAACAAACATGCAATGACACTTGTGGATCAATATGTGGTTTGTGAAAACAACACACATGCAATGACAGTAGTGGATCAATGTGGTTTGTGAAAAGAACACACATGCAATGACACTGGTGGATGCATATGTTGTTTTTGAAAAGAATAGACATGCAATAAACTCTGGTGGATCCATATGTGGTTTGTGAGAAGAAAACACATGCAATGACACTGGTCGATCAATATGTGGTTTGTGAAAAGAACACACATGCAATGACACTGGTGGATCCATATTTGGTTTGTGAGAAAAACACACATGCAATGACACTGGGCGTGGTTCATGAAAAGAACACGCATGGAATGACACTGGTGGATCCTTATGTTGTTTGTGAAACGGACACACATGCAATGACTCCGGTGGATCCATATGTGGTTTGTGGAAAGAAAAGACATGCAATGACTCTAGATGTGGTTAATGAAAAGAACAGACATGCAATGACTATGATGGATCCATATGTGGTTTGTGAAAAAAACACATGCAATGACTCTAGCTTTGGTTTGTGAAAAGAAAAGACATGCAATGACACTAGTGGATCCATATGTGGTTTGTGAAAAGAAGAGACATGCAATGACTCTAGGTGTGGTTAGTGAAAAAACACACATGCAATCACACTGGTGGATCCATATGTGGTTTGTGAAAAGAACAGACATGCAATGACTCTAGCTGTGGTTCATTAATAGAACACACATGCAATGACACTGGTGGATCCATATGTGGTTTGTGGAAAGAACAGACATGCAATGACTCTAGCTGTGGTTTGTGAAAAGCACACACATGCGATCACTATGATGGATCCATATGTGGTTTGTGAAAAGAACATACATGCAATGACTCTAGCTCTGGTTCATGACAATAACACACATGCAATGACAGTGGTGGATCCATATGTCGTTTGTGAGAAGAACACAAATCCAATGACACTGGTGGATCCAGATGTGGTTTGTGAGAAGAACACACATCCAGAGACACTGGTGGATCCATGTGTCATTTGTGAGAATAACAGACATGCAATGAACTCTGGTGGATCCATATGTGGTTTGTGAGAAGGACACACATGCGATGACACTGGTGGATCAATATGTGGTTTTTGAAAAGAACACACATGCAATGACACTGGTGGATCCATATGAGGTTTGTAAGAAGAACACAGATGCAATGACACTGGGTGTGGTTCATTAAAAGAACACACATCCAATCACACTGGTGGATCAATATATGGTTTGTGAAAAGAACACACATGCAATGTCACTGGTGAATTAATGTAGTTTGTGAAAATAACAGACGTGCAATGACACTAGTGGATTCATATGTGGTTTGTGAGAAGAACACACATGGAATGACACTGGTGGATTAATATGTGGTTTGTAAAAAGAACACACATGCAATGACACTGGTCGATCCATATGTGGTTTGTGAGAAGAACACACATGCAATGACACTTATGGATCAATATGTGGTTTGTGAAAACAACACACATGCAATGACAGTAGTGGATCAATGTGGTTTGTGAAACGAACACACATGCAATGACACTGGTGGATCCATATGTTGTTTTTGAAAAGAACAGACATGCAATGAACTCTGGTGGATCCATACGTGGTTTGTGAGAAGAACACACATGCAATGACACTGGTCGATCAATATGTGGTTTGTGAAAAGAACACACATGCAATGATACTGGTGGATCCATATTTGGTTTGTGAGAAGAACACATATGCAATGACACTGGTGGATCCATATGTGGTTTGTGGAAAAAACAGACATGCAATGACACTAGCTATGGTTTGTGAAAAGAACACACATGCAGTCACTATGATGGATCCATATGTGGTTTGTGAAAAGAACGCACATGCAATGACACTGGTGGATCAATATGTGGTTTGTCAGAATAACACACATGCAATGACACTGGTGGATCCATATGTGGTTTGTGAGAAGAACGCACATACAATGACACTGGTGGATCCTTATGTGGTTTGTGAAAAGAACACACATGCAACGACTCTGGTGGATCCACATGTGGTTTGTGAAAAGAACACGCATGCAATGACACTGGTTGATCCATGTTGTTTGTGAAAATAACAGACATGCAATAAACTCTGGTGGATCCATATGTGGTTTGTGAGAAAAACACACATGCAATGACACTAGTGGATGCATATGTGGTTTGTGAGAAGAACACACATGCAATGACACTGGGTGTGGTTCATGAAAATAACACACATCCAATGATACTGGTTGATCCTTAAGTGGTATGTGGAAAGAACAAACATGCAATGACACTAGTTGTGGTTTGTGAAAAGAACGGACATGCAATCACACTGGTGGATCCATATGTGGTTTGTGAGAAGAACACACATGTAATGACACTGGTGGATCCATATGTGGTTTATGAAAAGAACAAACATGCAATGAACTCTCGTGGATCCATATGTGGTTTGTGAGAAGAACACACTTGCAATGACACTGGGTGTGGTTCATGAAAAGAACACACATGGAATGACACTGGTGGATCATTATGTTGTTTGTGAAAACAACACACATGCAATGACTCTAGCTGTGGTTTGTGAAAAGTAAAGACATGCAATGATACTGGTGGATCCATATGTGGTTTGTGAAAAGAAGAGACATGCAATGACTCTAGGTGTGGTTTGTGAAAAGAACACACATGCAATCACACTGGTGGATCCATATGTGGTTTGTGAAAAGAACAGACATACAATGACTCTAGCCGTGGTTCATTAAAAGAACACACATGCAATGACACTGGTGGATCCATATTTGGTTTGTGAGAAGAACACATACGCAATGACACTGGTGGATCCATATGTGGTTTGTGGAAAAAACAGACATGCAATGACACTAGCTATGGTTTGTGAAAAGAACACACATGCAGTCACTATGATGGATCCATATGTGGTTTGTGAAAAGAACGCACATGCAATGACACTGGTGGATCAATATGTGGTTTGTGAGAATAACACACATGCAATGACACTGGTGGATCCATATGTGGTTTGTGAGAAGAACGCACATCCAATGACACTGGTGGATACTTATGTGGTTTGTGAAAAGAACACACATGCAATGACTCTGGTGGATCCACATGTGGTTTGTGAAAAGAACACGCATGCAATGACACTGGTTGATCCATGTTGTTTGTGAAAATAACAGACATGCAATAAACTCTGGTGGATCCATATGTGGTTTGTGGGAAAAACACACATGCAATGACACTAGTGGATGCATATGTGGTTTGTGAGAAGAACACACATGCAATGACACTGGGTGTGGTTCATGAAAATAACACACATCCAATGATACTGGTTGATCCTTAAGTGGTATGTTGAAAGAACAAACATGCAATGACACTAGTTGTGGTTTGTGAAAAGAACGGACATGCAATCACACTGGTGGATCCATATGTGGTTTGTGAGAAGAACACACATGTAATGACACTGGTGGATCCATATGTGGTTTATGAAAAGAACAAACAAGCAATGAACTCTCGTGGATCCATATGTGGTTTGTGAGAAGAACACACATGCAATGACACTGGGTGTGGTTCATGAAAAGAACACACATGGAATGACACTGGTGGATCATTATGTTGTTTGTGAAAAGAACACACATGCAATGACTCTAGCTGTGGTTTGTGAAAAGTAAAGACATGCAATGACACTGGTGGATCCATATGTGGTTTGTGAAAAGAAGAGACATGCAATGACTCTAGGTGTGGTTTGTGAAAAGAACACACATGCAATCACACTGGTGGATCCATATGTGGTTTGTGAAAAGAACAGACATACAATGACTCTAGCCGTGGTTCATTAAAAGAACACACATGCAATGACACTGGTGGTTCCATATGTGGTTTGTGGAAAGAACAGACATGCAATGACTCTAGCTGTGGTTTGTGAAAAGCACACACATGCAATCACTATGATGGATCCATATGTTCGTTTGTGAAAAGAACAGACATGCAATGACTCTAGCTGTGGTTCATGACAATAACACACATGCAATGACAGTGGTGGATCCATATGTGGTTTGTGAGAAGAACACAAATCCAATGACACTGGTGGATCCAGATGTGGTTTGTGAGAAGAACACACATCCAGAGACACTTGTGGATCCATGTGTCATTTGTGAGAATTACAGACATGCAATGAACTCTGGTGGATCCATATGTGGTTTGTGAGAAGGACACACATGCGATGACACTGGTGGATCAATATGTGGTTTTTGAAAAGAAGACACATGCAATAACACTGGTGGATCCATATGAGGTTTGTAAGAAGAACACACATGCAATGACACTGGGTGTGGTTCATGAAAAGAACACATATCCAGTGACTCTGGTGGATCAATATATGGTTTGTGAAAAGAACACACATGCAATGAAACAGGTGAATTAATGTAGTTTATGAAAATAACAGACGTGCAATGACACTGGTGGATTCATATGTGGTTTGTGAGAAGAACACACATCCAATAAACTCTCGTGGATCTATATGTGGTTTGTGAGAAAACACACATGCAATGACTCTAGCTGTGGTTTGTGAAAAGAACACACATGCAATCACACTGGTGGATCCATATGTGGTTTATGAGAAGAACACAAATCCAATGACACTGGTGGATCCATGTGTGGTTTGTGAGAAGAACACACATGAAAAACACACATGAAGTGACACTGGTGGATCCATATGTGGTCTGTGCAAAGAACAGACATGCAATGACACTAGCTGTGGTTAATGAAAAGAACAGACATGCAATGACTTAGATATATGTGGTTGTGACAAGAACAGGGATGCAATAAATCTACTTGCGGTTAATGAAAAGAACACACATGCAATGGCACTAGTGGATCCATGTAATTTTTGAAAATAACAGACATGCAATGAACTCTAGTGGATCCATATGTGGTTTGTGAGAAGAACACACATGAAATGACACCGGTGGATCCATATGTGGTTTGTGAGAAAGAACACACATGCAATGACACTGATGTGGTTCATGAAAAGAACACACATCCAATGACACTGGTGGATCCTTATGTGGTTTGTGAAAAGAACACACATGCAATGACTGTAGTGGATCCACATGTGCTTTGTGAAAAGAACACACATGCAAGGACACTGGTGGATCCATTAGGTTTGTCAAAATACCAGACATGCAATGAACTATGGTGGATCCATATGTGGTTTGTGAGAAGAACACACATGCAATGACACTAGTGGATCCATATGTGGTTTTTGAAAAGAACAGACATGCAATGAACTCTGGTGGATCCATACGTGGTTTGTGAGAAGAACACACATGTAATGACACTGGTTGATCCATATGTGGTTTTTGAAAAGAACAGACATGCAATGAACTCTGGTGGATCCATACGTGGTTTGTGAGAAGAACACACATGCAATGACACTGGTGGATGAATATGTGGTTTGTGAAAAGAACACACATGCAATGACACTGGTGGATCCATATTTGGTTTGTGACAAGAACACATATGCAATGACACTGGTGGATCCATATGTGGTTTGTGGAAAAAACAGACATGCAATGACACTAGCTATGGTTTGTGAAAAGAACACACATGCAATTAGTATGATGGATCCATATGTGGTTTGTGAAAAGAACACACATGCAATGACACTGGTGGATCAATATGTGGTTTGTGAGAAGAACACACATGCAATGACACTGGGTGTGGTTCATGAAAATAACACACATCCAATGATACTGGTTGATCCTTAAGTGGTATGTGGAAAGAACAAACATGCAATGACACTAGTTGTGGTTTGTGAAAAGAACGGACATGCAATCACACTGGTGGATCCATATGTGGTTTGTGAGAAGAACACACATGTAATGACACTGGTGGATCCATATGTGGTTTATGAAAAGAACAAACATGCAATGAACTCTCGTGGATCCATATGTGGTTTGTGAGAAGAACACACATGCAATGACACTGGGTGTGGTTCATGAAAAGAACACACATGGAATGACACTGGTGGATCATTATGTTGTTTGTGAAAACAACACACATGCAATGACTCTAGCTGTGGTTTGTGAAAAGTAAAGACATGCAATGATACTGGTGGATCCATATGTGGTTTGTGAAAAGAAGAGACATGCAATGACTCTAGGTGTGGTTTGTGAAAAGAACACACATGCAATCACACTGGTGGATCCATATGTGGTTTGTGAAAAGAACAGACATACAATGACTCTAGCCGTGGTTCATTAAAAGAACACACATGCAATGACACTGGTGGATCCATATTTGGTTTCTGAGAAGAACACATATGCAATGACACTGGTGGATCCATATGTGGTTTGTGGAAAAAACAGACATGCAATGACACTAGCTATGGTTTGTGAAAAGAACACACATGCAGTCACTATGATGGATCCATATGTGGTTTGTGAAAAGAACGCACATGCAATGACACTGGTGGATCAATATGTGGTTTGTGAGAATAACACACATGCAATGACACTGGTGGATCCATATGTGGTTTGTGAGAAGAACGCACATCCAATGACACTGGTGGATACTTATGTGGTTTGTGAAAAGAACACACATGCAATGACTCTGGTGGATCCACATGTGGTTTGTGAAAAGAACACGCATGCAATGACACTGGTTGATCCATGTTGTTTGTGAAAATAACAGACATGCAATAAACTCTGGTGGATCCATATGTGGTTTGTGGGAAAAACACACATGCAATGACACTAGTGGATGCATATGTGGTTTGTGAGAAGAACACACATGCAATGACACTGGGCGTGGTTCATGAAAATAACACACATTCAATGATACTGGTTGATCCTTAAGTGGTATGTTGAAAGAACAAACATGCAATGACACTAGTTGTGGTTTGTGAAAAGAACGGACATGCAATCACACTGGTGGATCCATATGTGGTTTGTGAGAAGAACACACATGTAATGACACTGGTGGATCCATATGTGGTTTATGAAAAGAACAAACAAGCAATGAACTCTCGTGGATCCATATGTGGTTTGTGAGAAGAACACACATGCAATGACACTGGGTGTGGTTCATGAAAAGAACACACATGGAATGACACTGGTGGATCATTATGTTGTTTGTGAAAAGAACACACATGCAATGACTCTAGCTGTGGTTTGTGAAAAGTAAAGACATGCAATGACACTGGTGGATCCATATGTGGTTTGTGAAAAGAAGAGACATGCAATGACTCTAGGTGTGGTTTGTGAAAAGAACACACATGCAATCACACTGGTGGATCCATATGTGGTTTGTGAAAAGAACAGACATACAATGACTCTAGCCGTGGTTCATTAAAAGAACACACATGCAATGACACTGGTGGTTCCATATGTGGTTTGTGGAAAGAACAGACATGCAATGACTCTAGCTGTGGTTTGTGAAAAGCACACACATGCAATCACTATGATGGATCCATATGTTCGTTTGTGAAAAGAACAGACATGCAATGACTCTAGCTGTGGTTCATGACAATAACACACATGCAATGACAGTGGTGGATCCATATGTGGTTTGTGAGAAGAACACAAATCCAATGACACTGGTGGATCCAGATGTGGTTTGTGAGAAGAACACACATCCAGAGACACTTGTGGATCCATGTGTCATTTGTGAGAATTACAGACATGCAATGAACTCTGGTGGATCCATATGTGGTTTGTGAGAAGGACACACATGCGATGACACTGGTGGATCAATATGTGGTTTTTGAAAAGAAGACACATGCAATAACACTGGTGGATCCATATGAGGTTTGTAAGAAGAACACACATGCAATGACACTGGGTGTGGTTCATGAAAAGAACACATATCCAGTGACTCTGGTGGATCAATATATGGTTTGTGAAAAGAACACACATGCAATGAAACAGGTGAATTAATGTAGTTTATGAAAATAACAGACGTGCAATGACACTGGTGGATTCATATGTGGTTTGTGAGAAGAACACACATCCAATAAACTCTCGTGGATCTATATGTGGTTTGTGAGAAAACACACATGCAATGACTCTAGCTGTGGTTTGTGAAAAGAACACACATGCAATCACACTGGTGGATCCATATGTGGTTTATGAGAAGAACACAAATCCAATGACACTGGTGGATCCATGTGTGGTTTGTGAGAAGAACACACATGAAAAACACACATGAAGTGACACTGGTGGATCCATATGTGGTCTGTGCAAAGAACAGACATGCAATGACACTAGCTGTGGTTAATGAAAAGAACAGACATGCAATGACTTAGATATATGTGGTTGTGACAAGAACAGGGATGCAATAAATCTACTTGCGGTTAATGAAAAGAACACACATGCAATGGCACTAGTGGATCCATGTAATTTTTGAAAATAACAGACATGCAATGAACTCTAGTGGATCCATATGTGGTTTGTTAGAAGAACACACATGAAATGACACCGGTGGATCCATATGTGGTTTGTGAGAAAGAACACACATGCAATGACACTGATGTGGTTCATGAAAAGAACACACATCCAATGACACTGGTGGATCCTTATGTGGTTTGTGAAAAGAACACACATGCAATGACTGTAGTGGATCCACATGTGCTTTGTGAAAAGAACACACATGCAAGGACACTGGTGGATCCATTAGGTTTGTCAAAATACCAGACATGCAATGAACTCTGGTGGATCCATATGTGGTTTGTGAGAAGAACACACATGCAATGACACTAGTGGATCCATATGTGGTTTTTGAAAAGAACAGACATGCAATGAACTCTGGTGGATCCATACGTGGTTTGTGAGAAGAACACACATGCAATGACACTGGTGGATCCATATGTGGTTTTTGAAAAGAACAGACATGCAATGAACTCTGGTGGATCCATACGTGGTTTGTGAGAAGAACACACATGCAATGACACTGGTGGATGAATATGTGGTTTGTGAAAAGAACACACATGCAATGACACTGGTGGATCCATATTTGGTTTGTAACAAGAACACATATGCAATGACACTGGTGGATCCATATGTGCTTTGTGGAAAAAACAGACATGCAATGACACTAGCTATGGTTTGTGAAAAGAACACACATGTAGTTAGTATGATGGATCCATATGTGGTTTGTGAAAAGAACACACATGCAATGACACTGGTGGATCAATATGTGGTTTGTGAGAATAACACACATTCAATGACACTGGTGGATCCATATGTGGTTTGTGAGAAGAACGCACATCCAATGACACTGGTGGATCCTTATGTGGTTTGTGAAAAGAACACACATGCAATGACTCCGGTGGATCCACATGTGGTTTGTGAAAAGAACACGCATGCAATGACACTGGTTGATCCATGTTGTTTGTGAAAATAACAGACATGCAATGAACTCTGGTTGATCCATATGTGGTTTGTGAGAAGAACACACATCCAATGACACTGGTGGATCCATATGTGGTTTGTGAGAAGAACACACATGCAATGACATTGGGTATGATTCATGAAAAGAATACACATCTAATGATATTGATGGTTCCTTATGTGGTTTGTGAACAGAACACACATGCAATGACACTAGTTGTGGTTTGTGAGAATAACGGACATGCAATCACACTGGTGGATCCATATGTGGTTTGTGAGAATAACACACATGTAATGACATTGGTGGATCCATCTGTGGTTTATGAAAAGAACAAACATGCAATGAACTCTCGTGGATCCATATGTGGTTTGTGAGAAGAACACACATGCAATGACACTGGGTGTGGTTCATGAAAAGAACACACATGGAATGACACTGGTGGATCCTTATGTTGTTTGTGAAAAGAACACACATGCAATGACTCTGGTGGATCCACATGTGGTTTGTGGAAAGAAAAGACATGCAATGACTCTAGATGTGGTTAATGAAAAGAACATACATGCAATGAATATGATGGGTCCATATGTGGTTTGTGAAAAAAAACACATGCAATGACTCTAGCTTTGGTTTGTGAAAAGAAAAGACATGCAATGACACTAGTGGATCCATATGTGGTTTGTGAAAAGAAGAGACATGCAATGACTCTAGGTGTGGTTTGTGAAAAGAACACACATGCAATCACACTGGTGGATCCATATGTGGTTTGTGGAAAGAACAGACATGCAATGACTCTAGCTGTGGTTTGTGAAAAGCACACACATGCAATCACTATGATGGATCCATATGTGGTTTGTGAAAAGAAGAGACATGCAATGACTCTAGCTGTGGTTCATGACAATAACACACATGCAATGACAGTGGTGGATCCATATGTGGTTTGTGAGAAGAACCCACATCCAATGGCACTAGTGGATCCAGATGTGGTTTGTGAGAAGAACACACATCCAGTGACACTGGTGGATCCATGTGTGGTTTGTGAGAATAACAGACATGCAATGAACTCTGGTGGATCCATATGTGATTTGTGAGAAGGACACACATGCGATGACACTGGTGGATCAATATGTGGTTTTTGAAAAGAACACACATGCAATGACACTGGTGGATCCATATGTGGTTTGTAAGAAGTACACACATGCAATGACACTGGGTGTGGTTCATGAAAAGAACACACATCAAATGACACTGGTGGATCAATATATGGTTTGTGAAAAGAACACACATGCAATGACACTGGTGAATTAATGGGGTTTGTGAAAATAACAGACATGCAATGACACTGGTGTATTGTCGTGGTGGTGTCACGGCAGATGCCATGGATAGGCTAAAGGTGGGGACTAATAGCACTAGCGGAATCCAGGAGGGATAGTGAGGTGATTCCCCACACAGAATGTTTGTATTCGATTCACTTCCAAGGTTACAAGGGCTCCGAGAGCTGTATTGGCGAGAGGAGGAAGAAGGAACTCTCTTACACTCACCCATAGTTAACCCGTACAAGACCAACTAGAGATCAACCCTTAGAACCTAAAACCAATCAGAATAGCCCAGCCCCTTCTATAGAGGCCCTAGCCCTCCTTATATAGGGGTGGCTAGGTCTCCACTTAGGGCATACGTAGAGGCATATTCCAGGGAATATGCCTCCTCCCAAAATAGCAGACCGACTAGGGTGCTTTTCCCCGCGTCACCCATGCAGAGGCTACGTGAGCCTCTACGGCGCCTCGTAAGCCGACACGGGCGTCGTCACCTCTGTCGGCCATGCCTCAGTGGTCCTGCCCCTGTCTGCGTCGCTCATGTAGTGCGTACCGGGGCTTCTTTTGACCAGTGAGATTCCTTCCTTCTCCTAGAAGCTAGATACGACCCGGATCATAGTTGACCCGGCCATACCCGTTCCTACATACAAGTTAGATTCATCTATCCGGCTTACTGCTTAATTTGGATGAGACTCAATTAGGTGGACACCCCCTGGTCCGGGTTACCCTGAGGTAACTCGGCCAACATTCGCTTTAGCCTTGCCGAACCTCGGCTAACTTGGCCTTTATACCCCGGCGTGACCCTACCCGGGGGTATCCCCCCAACATTAGTCCCCGAAGCTGGTGCGGTCTTAGCTGCCTTGGTTGCTAAGGCCACATCAGGTTCAATTCCATCGGGCTTTGTGCTCCTTCTCCAAGTTTCCTCCTTATCTCGGATTCTTTGGATTTACTTTCCCTTTGCGCACCCCTTAGGTCTTTTCCCCCTTCCGCGCCCCTCTGCCTCTAGCTCGTTTTCTTCTTCGTCTTCCCCGCGACAGCGCCGCTGCCACTGCTTCCCCACACCTCTGCATCGCCGCCACCGCTACGCGCCTCCTCTGCCACGGTTCGTTGTCAATCTAGGCCGCTGCCCCCTCCGCTGCTAGCGATAGTGAGGGCAACGAACTAGAGATGACAGAAGAGGAGCTCGTCGTTGCTGAGTAGGAGATTTAGGAGGACACCGCAACGGCGGACCGCGATGCGTGGGCTGGCTCCTGGGTCTGCCAGGACGACCTGGACTGGCTCTACCGCACCAGGCGCATCCCCGCCGGAGTCACTGCGCGCCTTGCCTCTGCCGAACTCGCCCCCTCACCCAATCCGGGTGAGTTTGTGGTGTTCTTGTCACACTTCCAGCGGGGATTCGGTTTACCAGTTAGCGACTTTTTCCATGATTGGTTGAATACCTATGAACTCCAGCCGCATCACCTTCCTACCAACGCAATTACTTCTCTTTCTGCTTTCGCCTCCATGATCGAAGGCTATGCCGGACTATGGCCCACGAAGGAGCTATGGATCCGGTTTTTTGGCCTTCGTCATAATGTCATTCCGAACATTCAACTTGATCCGGAGGACAAGCAACTCACTCAATTCGGAGCTGCGTCCATCTCACCCCGGAGGTTCTCTATCTTTCCCCGGGTTACCGGGCTGGATTCCTGCAAAGGATGGGCCCGCACCTTCTTCTATGTTAGGAATGAAGGCACTGAAGATTTGATCCGGCTTCGCCCCTATGCTCCGGGTCCTCCTAACCTAGAGTTATGGGACGTTGTCCCCAAGAAGCCCACAGTCTTGGCCAACCAGGTCAATAAAAGGTTCAAGGAGCTGAAGGAGCTCGGGTTTCGCAACGAGGACACCATGATCACATTCGTCCGCAACCGGATCTCCCCTCTCCAGAAGCGCACTCACAAGGTGTGCCACATGAGCTAGGGCCGCGACCCCAACCGGACCTCGTCCTTCGAGCTTAGCAACACAGAAATTTATCACCGGGTCAAGGCCCTCTTCACCACCCACAAGGACCACCCACCAAATTTCTCCGAATTAAACCTTATGCCAGTTGCCGTTGTATTTTTAACTCAGTTGTCCTTTTTCTCCCTTAGCAATTCCTTCAGCAAACTATCGAGGATGGTATCGATCCCACCCTCAAATGTGCGCCTGACCGGGAAAGATCGGACGAGGAAGAACCGGACCAGGAGATGTTCCTCCCAATAGCCGACGCGACTAAGCGACCCACTGGTAAACTCTCTTCTAATAGAGATTGGCCTGATGATGAAGCTGACTCGGATATCGAGGTGATGGAAGCTGTTGACGCTGTCCCCCTTTCTTATGCTTTTCCGGCATCAGCTAACCCCGGTGGGCAGATCCATGAGGACCCTCCCCTTGCTACGGGTGAACCTGTTCCGGTAGCGGCAAAGAAGAGGCGTGGAGCTGCATCAAGTTCCTCCTTCGGACCTTCTCAGCCTACCAAAAGGCGAAAGAAGTCCGAAGACAAAACCGCCTCCAAGCCGCAGGCAAGGCCCTAGCACGAAGGGTTCGGACACCCAAGGAGCCCCTGACCTCGGATGCGTAAGCCTCTTTTCCCTCTACAACTTATTCTTCCTTGCATTGTTTTAGTTTCTCTTCCGACATTATTTGATTTGGCAGTGCTGTGGTGGAGGTCCCCCAGAGTGCTTCTAGCATCCCTTCGCCGCTCCGACTTAGCCCTTCTCCCCCTCGTGACGACAAGTCACGCCCGCTGAGCCCTATTCCAGAGGGTTCTGCGGATGCTCCGGGTTCTATTCCACCTCGTCAAGAGGGGGGTAACCTTGGAGCAGGGGAGACCGGCCCAGCCAAGGCGGCGGCATCCACAACTTCGGCTTCGCTGCAACCAGCAACTACCGAGACTACCTCAGCACCAGCACTAGCTCTAGCACCAGCAACCACTCCAGCACCAGCACCAACTCTGGCAGCAAGAACTTCAGCAGCAGCACCAATTCCAGCAACAAGAGCACCAGCGCCAAGCTCCTCCGCTTCGTCCAAGTCTTCTCAGTCTCGGCGAGGAAGTACCCAGGCAGTTCCTAAGGGAAAATCTGTTGCAACCATTTCCTCCTCTCAGCAGCTCAAAGACAAGAAAGCCCCTAACGCCACCAGGGCAACGTCCGTCGAGTCTAGACAGCGCACCCTCGCGTCCATGCTTGCCAAGAAACCTCCAGCGCTGAAGGACGCCCCTGCCGAGCCAGCTAATGCGCAGCAACTTGTTCTGCACACCAGCCCGTCCCTTGCTCAGGTTGAGAGGAGGGAAGCGCATGCCAAGGGCTTGGTGGCGCCCCACATGCTCAGTGGTGAGCGATATCCTCCGACCTTGATCGAGTTTATGAACAACTGGAACAAGGCGGAGTTCGTCTACAACGACGAACTCCCTGAGAAGTTTGGTCCCGCCGAGTTCTCTGCTCAGATGAACACAGCGGCTAAGGTGATTAACCTCGCGGGTCGGATGATGGAGGTACGTTATTTCACCTTTTCCTTAACATGTTGTAGATATTGGTGATATAACCATTAGTCCCCAAGCCTCTGGGGGAGTAACTTGTTACTCGGCCGGATGCTCTTTAGAAAACTAACGTAGCTCCTTGACAACTTCAAATATGCACACACCTAGAGCCGGGTTAAGTTCCACTTGGCCCGGATCTTGTACACTTCGAATATGCACACACCTAGAGCCGGGTTAAGTTCCACTTGGCCCGGATCTTGTACACTTCGAATATGCACACACCTAGAGCCGGGTTAAGTTCCACTTGGCCCGGATTTTGTACACTTCGAATATGCACACACCTAGAGCTGGGTTAAGTTCCACTTGGCCCGGATCTTGTACACTTCAAATATGCACACACCCAGAGCCGGGTTAAGTTCCACTTGACCCGGATTTTTTACACTTCGAATATGAACACACCTAGAGCCGGGTTAAGTTCCACCTGGCCCGGATTTTGTACACTTCGAATATGCACACACCTAGAGCCGAGTTAAGTTCCACTTGGCCCGGGTCTTGTACACTTCGAATATGCACACACCTAGATCCGGGTTAAGTTCCACTTGACCCATATTTTGTACACTTCGAATATGCACACACCTAGAGCCGGGTTAAGTTCCACTTGGTCCGGATTTTGTACACTTCGAATATGCACACACCTAGAGCCGGGTTAAGTTCCACTTGGCCTAGATATTGTACACTTCAAATATGCACACACCTAGAGCCGGGTTAAGTTCCACTTGGCCCGGATCTTGTACACTTTGAATATGCACACACCTAGAGCCGTGTTAAGTTCCACTTGTCCCGAATCTTGAACACTTCGAATATGCACACACCTAGAGCCGGGTTAAGTTCCACTTGGCCTGGATCTTGTACACTTCGAATATGCACACACTTAGAGCCGGGTTAAGTTCCACTTGGCCCGGATCTTGTACACTTCGAATATGCACAAGGCTTAAGGTAGATTTTTGTACTCTTTTCAGGTGACCACCAACCGCCGGAGCGCTGAGTTCCAGCGCCTCCTTGACACTCACAAAATGTTGCTCGCAAATCACAATGCACATCTCACTGAGGACGAGAAAAGGGGTAAGTTCTCTTCTTCACATTTTTCTGTTTTCCTTCATCTTTTTCTGCTGAGCTAATCCGTCATTCGGTTTTTGCAGCTGGGGTGGAGGCTAAGAACAAGCTTATGAGGAAGAATCTGGATCAGATTAAGGGTAAGCTACTTTTGTCCAACCTTGCTTTGCTTTCCATCTCCTTTTCTTCTTGGCTCGGCAAACATTCATACCTCGGCTCTGCCGGTTCAACACGCTATTTCAGCATCGCTAGAAGATAGTGTGCCCGTGCCTGATATGATGCTGCATTTTCTCGAACAAGCAGGGCAGCATCAGGCCGAGCTCAAGATGAGCTTGCCCTCCTCCAAACCAAGGATGACCAGATTGCCAAGTTAAAGGCAGAAATGAAGAAGATGAAAGAGCAGCACCAAACTGAGCTTGAAAAGGCTGGCCAGGACTACACCGAAGAGCGCGAGCGCCTCAATCTCCAAATTGCCAAGGACCGAGAACTTCTCCAGGAGGCCGACGTCAAGCTTGAGTCGGCAAACGCTAAACTGGTGCAGCTCCATAAAAGACGCGATGATTGTACCAATGAATTTACCCGGATCCACAGCCACATTTTACGTAAGTTCCTTTTCCTTATCCGGCATATTTATCTAGGTTACCTCACATGTCTTTTCATTACTCGCTTCTCTTGTCCCGTTTTTAGGAAAATTTCCAGAGGGTACTCCCATTGCGAGCGCCGCCGTTGCCAATTTCTGCCGAGATAGGGGTACACCTGTTGCTCTTGACGGTGAAGACATTCCCTATGACATGGAGGACCTGTTGGTCAGCCTGTCATCTCGTGTGGAAATCATCAAGAACTACGGCAAGGATCTCCTTGATGTTGCAGTCCGAGTCTACAACATGTTCTGGCCTGGAGAAGACACTCCAGAGGGAATCACAATTCTCGCTGAAAAGCTGACGGAAATGGAGACCCAGCTCGACCTTTGGAGGGACTCTGCTGGACGTGCGACAGCTGAGACCGTTCTTCACCACATACTCATGTTGTATGAGAAGATCGACCTCAACCTCCTGACGCGCCTGCGCATCAGATCCAAATGGACGAATGACCCGGAGTGGGTAGCTCGGCTCCAGGCTTGCGCCCATAGCCTCATCGAATATGCTCCCATTCATGAATGGACTGAGGGACCGAGCTTCCTGGAAGCCACTGGTGATGAAGAGGTTGATAACGTTGAAGATGGCTCGGACGAGGATGGAGAGGACGATGCCTCGGATATCGAAGACGGCGAAGATGACGCCGAACTTCCTCCTCCTGCTGCTCCTTGAGTGAAAACACTTGAAAACTTATCAGTTCCCCGGTATGCCGGGTGGAATTGTATTCAGTACACATGTGATATTTTTCTACTAAGTTTTTACGCCAGATTAACTAGGGCGTAGTCCCCGAGTTTCATTTTCTTGTTCGTCCAATCTTCTGGCTCGGCTCGTGTCTACCTTGATTCGGTTTTACGACTTACGAATCCAAGCTTCAAAAATTGTTTTAACAATACTTGGAAACTTTAGGCTTAGCTCAAAATAATTCAGCATAATAATTTAAAAGTAAATACAAAGTTAGTCCGAAAAACAAACGTCGGTTCGATTAAGTTCTTTTCCTTAGTCGTTTTTCATGTGCTAGGCAATTCCAAACTTGTTCTCTTGCTTGCCATGAAGCCAATTTTTAAGGCAAGTCGAAGAGTTGGGTTTTTGGTGCTCACACACTACTCATCCGAGTTAAGTAGAACAACTTACTCCAGCTGACGTATAAATAATAAAAGACAACAAATATTATTAAGGCAGTCCCCGAGTTACTGCTCGAGGTGCCAACATTTCATTGATAAGCTCATTGCCGGCATACATACCGACATATGAGAAGACTCGGATACATACACTTCTCTGCCAAGTGTAGAAAGGACAAAGTAGGGCTACATTCCTTGGACGCTTAGATTCTTCACCGGACCTGTCCGCCTTGTTCTTTTCCTGTGGCTTTGCATCGATAAGATAATAAGAATCATTGTACAATGCTTTGCTCACAATGAATGACCCTTCCCATGAGGGGGATAATTTATGCATGCCAGCAGTACGTTGTACCAACCGGAGCACCAGATCGCCTTCCCGAAAGACTCGGGGGCTTACTTTCCGGCTATGATAGCGTCGGAGATTTTGCTGATATATGGAGGATCTGGACAATGCAAATTCTCTTGCTTCTTCCAGCAGATCAACATCATTTTGCCGGGCTTCTTGCACTTCGGCTTCTATGTATTGGGTGACCCTAGGCGAGTCATGCTCTATGTCGGCTGGTAATACAGCTTCTTCCCCATATACCACAAAAAATGGTGTATAGCCTGTTGATCGATTCAGAGTTGTTCTTAAACTCCAAAGTACTGCTGGTAGTTCTTCTATCCAGCACCCTGCTGATCTTTGCAGCGGCTCAATGAGCCGGGGTTTTATCCCAGATAATACTAATCCGTTGGATCTTTCCACTTGTCCGTTCGATGCGGGATGAGCTACCGAGGCAACGTCTAGCCGAATCTTCTTATCCCGGCAGAATCGCGCAAATGCTCCTTCAGCAAAATTTGTGCCATTATCAGTTATGATACTGTGAGGATAACCGTATCTCAAGATAATGTCTTTGAGAAATGTTACGGCCATAGCTCCATCACATTTTCTTATAGGCTTCACTTCAATCCATTTGTAAACTTATCCACCATGACCAAAATGTGAGTCATATTCCCCCTTGCTGGTTTGAACGGGCCAACCATATCCAAACACCATACGAGAAATGGCCACGTGATTGGTATGGTTTTGAGTTCCGACATAGGCATATGTGTCTTGGTAGCGTACCTCTGGCAACCATTGCATTTTCTCACCAGATCTTCTGCTTGTTCTAAGGCACTTGGCCAGTAGAATCCATGCCGGAACGCTTTTGCCACCAAGGCTCGGGACGAGGCATGATGCCCGCACTCCCCTTGATGTATATCTCGAAGGATGTCAAGCCCTTCTTCCGGGTCAACGCATCGCTGGAGGGCATTGGTCACACTCCGCTTGTATAGCTCGGAATTGATGATTGTGTATGCCTTTGCTCTCCTCTGAGTTTTCCTGGATAATACCTCCTCAGTAGGTAACGTTCCATCTTTCAGGAATTGAAATATACGCAGTGCCCAAGCTGGTATTGCTCGCACAAGGAACACATCCTCATCAATTTCCATCTGATCCACCGGCATAACTTCAACCGGATCACGCTGAGCAGTCCCCGGGTCCTGCGAGGCAGTCCCCGGGTTCGCTGAGGCAGTCCTCGGGTTTGCTGATGCAGTCCCCGGGTTTCGCGCACCACCTCCCATGTCAATGTCCATGGGCACAGCTCCGTATTCTGTATCTCCCGGTACATAGATTGAGTCGGTTACTGGGGACGGCCTGATTGATGGTTTTCTGAGGTGTTCCAATGCTACACCCGGTGGAATTGCTTGTCGGGTTGATCCGAGCTTCGACAGCATGTCAGCAGCCTCATTTTTGTGGCGCCCCCAAAAACCACTACTAGAAAATCGCGTTGTTTTTGTGTATTGCATCGTCATGACCGCATGCTCATGTCATCATGCCACATCGCATTTGAGCATCGTCATCATCTTGCATGGTTTGTTTAAGAACTAATTTCGAAAAGCCTAGTTTTGTTTTCTAAAATAATCCCCGCCTTTATTCGAATCCAAACTCCGGTCTTTTCCGAGTCTTTTATTTGTCTAAAAACTATTTACAAAAGTCTATTTTAAATTAAAATAAAAGTTTGCATTATTTTTGGGAGGCAGCCAGCCAGGCCCGAAAGCCCAGTCGGCCACCTCCAGATAAAAATCCTACCTACCCTAGACCCACCCAAACCTTTTTCCACCCAGTATATCCTACCCAGCCCCCTCCACCTCACTCCAGCCTATCCCTGCACGCCACATCACCCCACCTGTCCACCACACCACCCGCCTCCTCCCCCTGGTCCCTGGGTCCCACCCCGCGAGCCGACCCACTCCCCACCACCCCACCTACCATGCTCCCAGCCCCACCCACGTGGACATAGCGCGCGTGCACGCTTCCCCGTAAGGCCAACCACCGGTCGCCATCCCCACCTGGTCGCCCCTCCACCCAATCCCTATCGCCACCTACCGCCTTGGCCCCACCACTTGCGCCTCTCCACCACTCCGCGTCCCCTCCACGCAACCCCTGTCTCCCTCGATCCCCAACCCCGCCGCCTCCCTCTCAGGCGTCGGCAGCCGACCTCCTCTCTCCGGCCTCCTCCCGCCGGCCGCTGCTGGGACGCCCCGTCCTCCTCTCACCTCTCCCTCCTCGCCGGACCCGCCCCATCCTCTCCCGCCGACCCGCCGTCGAGCACCTCGCCGCGCGCTCCGAGCCCTCCCCGGCGCCTGTTCCTCGTTGCTTCGGCCGCTGTCGCTCCTCACCTCGCCCCGCCACCGCACGCTGGCCTCCTCGTGAGCCCCGCGCCGGCCGCTGCTTGCTGCTGCCGGATCCCGAGCCGCCGCCCACCTCTCCGCCTCTCGTCGCGGCACCACGAGCGCTGACCCTACTATGCCCTTCTTCCAGCGCGTCGCTGGCCCGCGCCTCATCATCGTCGACCCCCTCCGGCCGGCCCGCCTGCGACCCTCCACTGTTCGGCTCCACGCGGGCCCTATCGACCTCGCCGCCCCTCTACCTCCCTGTAGCCTGCGTGCTCTGCCGCCGGCCGCCTCGGACCGCTGCGCCGCCGCTGAGTTCTCCGGCGAGCCCTCCGTCGAGATCTCCTACGAGCCCCTGTCAAGTAGCACGCGAGCCTGCGCTGCCGCCTTGCCTCTATTAGTGAGTTCTTCCGGTAGGTCTGACTTCCGTGAGGAGAACCTGTTAGTGAGATGTCCCTTGTTTGGCAAGTTGGACGGACGACAAGAGCCACCATGGCATGAGCTACAGTGACGTCAAATCGGCAAGACAAGGTTGTCCACGGACAAGACCGACGATTGTACATGATAATCCCAGTTCGATGCGAGAAGTTGAAGACCAAAGACCGAACCAAACTCGGTGGCGTCCGTTAGGCCATCAACACGGAAAACCAGGTCCTCCGTCATGGACGACAAGATCTTCTTCTCGGACCCGAAGACCGAACCCGATGCTCTTCTTCCTCTCGGATCCGAAGACCGAACCCTGGCGCGCCAAGTTCTTCGACCCGGAGGACCGATCCATCGGAACGCCAAGACCTCCTTCCCGGATGCAATGTCAAGAACCCGGACACCAAGGTCACCGACACGAAACGCCAAGTTCGTCTTCCCGAGCGCCAAGATCGACCCGATACGCGGACCCAACAAGATCTTCGCGACGGCAAGATCGACACCGACCAGGGCGAGTCCAATGAGTCGCCAACGCCAAACCAAGTCCTGCAACGACCTTCGAAGACCGATCCCGCTGACCCGTCGAACCCTGTCGAACCCTGAACCCCCGGAACCAAGTTCTGCCGAACCCTGATGTGTGATCCCCTTTCCGAGACCCCTATTTTTATAATATGACATTATCAACTGTCGCATATTTAATTGTTCATGCATGCATACCTGTCTATGGTTTGGGGGGCATTATGCCGATTCACCGCATGATTAAATATGGAGTGTTTATGCGGGCCATACTTGTATTATACCGCCTCCATTTAAACTTGTGTAGCGAACCGATACTATGTTTTGCCTTGTTAATAAAACATTTAAATTGCGGGGTATCTAAATAACTCGAACCTATTAATTAATTGTCAGGAATCCGGTTCCGCTTAATACTGCCTAATTGCACCGCATCTGCATCATATCATAAGCATGCCGGATCTTCTATCATAGTATTAAATATTGCATCCAATGTTTCTTCTAATGTTTGCTTGTTCGCGGATTAGGCCGATGAGTGGATGCGAGTATCGACAAGTTCTCCGGATATGATCATTCGGTAGTGTTTCCCAGGCGAGCATCTCTCCCCCTTCTACCTATTTTGCATTTATAGTATTTATTTCCTCATGTTGATCTATTGTTATCTGTGTCATGATGCTTTAGTTTTCGTACCCCAGTTATATCCCGTGCAGCCTCTATATTGCCTTGGACACCTCCTATTGCCTGTGTTTGGTAGATAGCTGGCCTTGCGAGTCGTAGTTGCGTGCTCAGGTGCGATCTCGTGTTAACGAGTACCACAGTTGTTGGAATGCTGGCAGATGGTTATTGGTGGAGATGCTTATCGGTGGAGATGATCATGACTTTAATCACAACCATTAACATGCTAGATATAACTAATGCAGAGGCATCGGTGGGCAATAGATGTTATTTGGTTCTTCCACGCTCACTTGTGTCCCGTAGGACCCCGAGTACTTGACACCTGTTCCTTGATTTTTCGCACTATCCACATCCGGGAGGCCTTATGGACCCCCCTGAGCCAGGGCTTGATTCATTTCTATTTCTTGGGGCCACAAAGTAGTTTGGGGCTTTATTACTATCCTGTACTTATGCCATGCTTTACTGCTTTATTTAAGATTGCGCGTGGAGTACCTGTACTGTTTTGGATGCGGAGTGTTTTCGCGGTATCGACAAGCCCAGTCACACTTTCGGGTTCCTAGTCGTTTACAGCCATTGACGCAAACCTTGGGTCCGTTCCGGAGCCGGCCAACTTCGTTGCGGGTAGCTTAGTGGGGTGGCCCCCTGAAATATTTCTGAATCCTGTGATCGCTTTGTCGTGAATGCCTCGTTGGGTTTTGAGTTGGTTTTTCCGAGGTTGATCGAGTGTGTGTTGCTATTTGTGCACCCCTGCAGGGTAAAACTTTCTGAAAGTCGTGTCCTCGGTTATGGACGACTTGGAGCATAGTATCTCGATCATAGACAAGCATAACTAAAGTAGTGCTATAAATTTGACTTAATATATGACTAGTAATCAGATTCAACTATAACGGAATGGATATTAAAAATGCCAACAACTGGTGGATCTGGGTTGTTTGTTATATATGCCTAGTAAGTATTGCAACTCCAATGGAATATGATAAAAGTGTCAACAACTGCGGGGTTTTGGGATTCCTCAGGACAATTTTATCTGACTAGTAACTATTCGAATTACAACGGAATGTTAACTAATACTGCCCACTACTTATACTCTCAGGATGACGGAAGCTCTATATCTGATTAGTAATTGCTGCAACTACAATGGAATGAGTAAAATTGCCAACTGTATGAGTTCCTTGGTCTGACTTCCTCGATTGGTCTCGAGGGGGAAATACTAGGATGGGTTTGTTTGGTGTTAGTTTCAGGTTGGATCTGAATAGGTCTTACTTATCCCGCTCTGTTAACCGCCAGTTGTTTCGAGTCTCTATAGGTTGTTTAGTGCCGCTGCGTTGCCGCTTCAGCCCACCATACCTATGTAGGCGAGAGCCGCCGAATTCTAGCCTCGCCATGTACTGGCTTCAGTACTGACGCTCCTCTTTTTCCTTTGCCCTTTTATCGGCACCCCTTTTGTTTTAGCAGGTTTGATCTCGACGTCGTTAGGAGGGTTACCCTTCCGGCTTGGCCTGGGCAGGGTTATGGATGCCATTGGTTATTCTTCAGGGCTCTTAGCCCCATTTGCATCTTGTCCGTAGTCGGACGCTCTATCGTTTTCAAGGTGACTTGGATCTTTGTATTGTATACCTGTATACTTGACTCATGGAGTCGTTGATGTATATAAATCTATCTGTGGGTCCCATCGAGGACTGTTGTGTAATGGTATTACTTCGTTTTCCACCCGCACGAAAGTGCCTGGTGGGCGTCCTTGAATCGTTTCTATGCGGGTTTGGCGGGAAGCGCTAAAACTTGCATAGGGCCGATCTGAGGGTGTTACAATTTTCCACCCGGGGTACATGGTGAAATTCACATCCCTCAAAGTAACCAGATATCTTCTGCACATGAAATCTGTACAGAGCCATGTTTGGATCAAGGGCGTCCCACAATCCCGACAGTTGCTATATTACCAAATCCGAGTCGCCAAAGCATAGTATCCGACGTAGCCCAATCTCTTTTGCCACTTTGAGCCCATGCACAAGTGCTTCATACTCAGCGACATTTTTTTATGCCGTGAAATGGATCTGCAGCACATACTTCAGCTGGTCCTTCTTTGGCGAGGTTTTTGTTTTTGACCCGTCAAAATGCATCCTCCAGTAGTTCGGATCTGGTGGCGGTGGTTCATATTGTACCTCGGCCCAGTCCACAAAATAGTCCGCCACAGCTTGAGACTTGATTGCTTCTCTTATGTCATATTGTGGCGCATAAGGAGCTAGTTCAATGGCTCATTTTGCAATTCTGCCACTTGCATCTTTGTTACTCATTATCTCGGATATGGGAGCTTCACATATTACTTTGATGGGATGCTCCTCAAAGTAATTCTTTAACTTCTTAGCTCCCATATAGACACCATATGCCACCTTTTGATAGTGTGGGTAGTTATGCTTTGAGGCAGATAATACCTCGCTTAAGTAATACACTGGCCTTTGCGCCGACTTACCCTCTTCGTCGCGCTCTACCACAATCACTGCACTTACAACTCGGTTGGTTGCGACTATGTAGAGCAACATTAGCTCCTTTGATAGTGGAGAGGCTAACACTGGTGCAGTGGCTAACATCTTCTTTAAGTGGGCAAAGGCTTCATCGCCTAGTGGCGTCCAAACGAATTTATCCGACTTTTTCATGAGTTGGTAGAGAGGCAATGCCTTTTCTCCCAACCGACATACAAACCGACTTAACGATGCCAGGCAACCAGTGAACTTCTGGACATCGTTAAGACACTTTGGCAGTTCCATTCGTTCAATGGCCCGGATCTTAGTTGGATTAACTTCGATACCTCGGCTGGAAACAAGAAATCCGAGTAATTTCCCAGCCGGGACACCGAAGGTACATTTTTCCGGGTTAAGCTTCATCTGGAACCTTCTTAGGTTCGCGAATGTTTGCCTAATATCGTCAAGGAGCATTTTGCTTTCCTTGGTCTTGATAACCACATCATCCATGTATACTTGTACATTTTGACCAATTTGGTCGTGCAAACATTTTTGCATACATCTTTGGTACGTTGCCCCTGCATTACGTAAACCAAACGGCATGGTGCGATAGCAATAAGCCCCATACAGGGTGATAAACGCAGTCTTTATTTGATCATCCGGATTCAGAGGTATCTGGTGGAAACCAGAATATGTATCAATGAATGACAACAGTTCACATCCAGCAGTTGAGTCTATGACCTGATCTTCCTCGGCAGTGGAACTGGATCTTTTGGACATGCCTTGTTCAGGTTCATGTAATCGATACACATACGCCAAACCACTGCCACATTCGGATCATCTTTCTTCTTCTCCACCAGCACCGGATTAGATAGCCAATCTGAGTAAAGTACTTCCATGATAAATCCTGCTGCTAGTAACCGAGCTATTTCATCTCCAATGACTTTTCTTCTATCCTCGGCGAAGCGGCAGAGAGGTTGCTTCACCGGCCTTGCTCCGGGTCTTACATTCAAAGAGTGTTCGGCCAAATCCCTCAGAACACCTTGCAAGTCCTGTGTGGACCAAGCAAAAATATCCCGATTCTCACGGAGGAAGTTGACGAGCTCGTTTTCCTATTTTTCATTCAACCCAGCACCAATTGTTATGGTGCGCTCTGGGAACATATCATCAACAAGCACTTTCTTAGTATCCTTTGTGGCTTGGAACGAAACGCTACCATGCGGGTTACTCAACGCCGGCATATACTGCTGCGCGGACTGAGCTAATGCCGCCACCTCTTGGATTTTTCTTTTCTCTTGCACAATCACAAGTGACTCGGCTAAGTTAGATCCGGCTGAGGCACACTCAATGGAACGCCAGAAATCTCCAGCAATGGTAATCACTCCATTTGGCCCGGGCAATTTCATCTTCAAGTAACTGATGTGATAGCTCGCCATGAACTTGTTCAATGCTGGTCTTCCGAGTAACGCGTGATACGCAGTTTCCAAGTTCACCACCTCAAAGTCCAAATTCTCAGTTCGGCAGTTATCTTTTGTGCCGAACAACACCTCAACCCGGACTTTTCCTATGGGCTCACAAGAAATGCCTGGTACAATACCATGGAAAGTTGTCCTTGTATCCTGGAGCATGCTCTCCGAGATACCCAACTTGCGCATTGTATCCGCATACATGATGTTAATGCTACTGCCATTGTCAATCAGTACCTTGGAGAACCTCACATTGATGTTTGGCCCAATGAATGTCGGATCTAGCACCAACGCATACGAACCAGGAATTGGCATAAGCTTGGGATGATCTTTGATGTTCCATGTAATTTCCTGGTCCGACCAAGGCATATACCTCGTCACCGCTGGCATTACCGCATTGACCTCCATATGTCGGCGCTGCAAGCTCTTTCTATCGGTTTCCTCTGTGGTAAACACACAGTAACTCTGATGATGCTCCCTGTACTCATTCCTCCCCTCATTTTCGGGGTGCCTCTGATCCGGCTGATGCTGGTTTTCTACTTGATGTACTGCATCCCTTCTCTCATGGTTATCATACCTCGGCGAAGGGGGAGGCAACATTAGTTGTTGCGTGTTCGCTCTGGAGAGCAATTGCTGCCGGGGTAACTCCTACCGAGGTTGATCATTCTGAGGTGCCTGAGCATTCCCCGAACCACCTTGTTCTATCTTGCGCCTCCACTCACATTGCCTCGTTGTATGACCCTCTTGGTTACTCGGATTTGGCGTGTGAAATTTACATGGCTGATCCAACTTCGACTCATAAGTGTACCTCGGACGGTCCTTCTTTTCTTGCCACTATTTCTTCTGCTCTGGCATCCAAGTTTTCTTGCCATCATTCCTTAGTGTCCATTGTTGCCCTCTAGTTTTCTGACGTTGGTTGCTCCCTGTTCCGGGCTGATCTTGATTCTTAGCTGCAACTTGTTGCGAACTGTACCGGTGATCCGGTCTGTCGTCTCTCCTTTTACCTCTGTAATCATTCCTCCGGGATGATCCGGATCCATCTCTCTAGTAGTACGCCTCATTCGACTCGTTCGACATGAGCCTAGGTTGAGTCGGATCACCCAAAGCATACGAATCAGCAATCCGGATCATTTCTGCCAAAGTGGTTGGCATTTTCCTTTGCAACTTCAGCCACAGTTCGCTTGCATACCTGCACCCTTGTGCAAACCACGCTATGGCCTGTGACTCTATTGTAGGGTTTCGTAGCATGGAAAACAAAAATTTTCTACCGCATACAAACAAATAAGCCAAGATCTATCTACTAGATTGTAGCAACGAGTCGATGGAATAACTCACCCACGAAGATTCCAAAGTGTTTAACGAGAGCAGATTCTCGTGGGTGATTTAGTCGTACTCTTTCCGATCTCAAGATCGCGTAGACGATCCTTCCGGCGCCGCGTTCCGGCAGCGCTCCCGCAGTCGGTCACACGTTCGGTACTCGACGAAGACCTTCCTCTCCCTTGTTCTAGCAGGCAGCGGAGGTTGTAGCACTCTCCTCGCGATTCCGGCAGCACAACGGCGTGGTACCGGAAGTAGAGGGGAGATCTCGCAGGGCTTCGCCTTAAGCCGGAGCGAGTATGGTGGAGTATGAGAGGGATCCTCGGCGATCTAGGTTTTAGATACACCAAGGAGGAGGTGCTAGAGCCGGCGGCTAGGGTTTGGGGCACCCCAAGTCGGCGGCTAGGGCAACCCTGGGAGGTGGCGGCAGCAGCAGGAGGTGGTGGCGCCAATCTAGGGTTTTGGAGGAGAGGTACTTGTGTGTTAGGAGGGGCAGCCCTGCCCCTCCCTTTATAGGTGGGAGGCGCGGCCAAGGGGAGGGGAGTCCCTCCCCAACTCGGCTTGGAGGTGGGCCGGCGGTTGGAGGAGGGAATCCCTCCCCAACTCGGTTTCCCACTCCTCCTCCTCTTTCCAAAACTTGCCGTTTGACTTTCAAACTAGCCGTTTGACTTTTCAAATTAGGATTTAAATAAACCCTTTATTTTGGACAGCAATGACACCTAGTACATGATGCAATCATTCCAACTTACAATGACACATTCATGTACCCTTCCCCCTCCGGAGTGCCGGACATTCCGGAACCTTCTAGAATATTCCCGATGAAAACATCGGAACCATTCCCCAACTCCGAAACGGGACTTTCCTTATATGAATCTTATTCTCCGGACCATTTCGGATCTCCTCGTGATATCCCGAATCCCATTCAAGACTCCGAACAACATTCGGACTCTTTCTCATCATTCCATAACTACTCAAACAACGTCGAATCCTTAAGTGTGTCTCCCTACGGTTCGTGAATTATGCGGACATGATCGAGACACTTCTCCGACCAATAACCAATAGAGGAATATGGAAATTCATATGGCTCCCACATATTTCTACGATTACTTTGCGATCGAATGAACCACTTACATACGATATCAATTTCCCTTTGTCTCACGATAGTTTACTTATCCGAGGTTATGATCGTCGGTATCTCTGCATACCTAGTTCAACCTCGTTACTGATAAGTACTCTTTTCTCGTTCCCGTGATATGTGATCCCTTGTGATCCAGTCACATGCTTGCAAGCTAATTGGATGACATTTCACCGAGAGGGCCCAGAGTATATCTATCCGTCATATGGATGGACAAATCCCACTCTTGATCCATGTGTTTCAACCAATACTTTCTGAACACTCAATGACACCTTTATAGCCACCCAGTTACGGTGTGGTGTTTGATGTCATCAAAGCATCCATCCGGCAAAGGTGATATGCATGATCTCATGGTCGAAGGAATTAGATAACTATGTATCAGAAAGCATATAGCAATTGAACTATTAAAATGACTTGATCTTTATGCTACGCTTATCTATAGGAGTATGTCCACCATATCATTCTCCTAACGATATGATCTTGTTGTTAATAACATCTCAATGTTCATGATAGGGAAACCACAATCATCTATTAACCAACAAGCTAGTATTATACAGAGGCTTTACTAGGGACTTCAAATTAAGTTTACAAATCACACAAGTATTAATGTTTCCTTGTTAATACTATTATAGCATGAATGTAAACATTTATCATAAACACAAAGATATAATAATAACTATATTTATTATTGCCTCTAGGGCATATCTCCAACAGTCTCCCACTTGCACTAGAGTCATCTAATCTAGATTACATGGTAATATACCGAACACCCATGGCAGTTTGGTGCTGGTCATGTTTTGCCCTCGGGAGAGGTTTAGTCAACGGATCCGCCACATTCAGATCTGTGTGTACTTTGCAAATCTTTATATCCCCATCTTGGATATGTTCTCGAATAGCGTGAAAACGTAGCTTGATGTGCTTCAGCTTCTTGTGTGACCTTGGTTCTTGCGCATTGGCTATGGCGCCCATGTTATCACAGTAGATAGACATTGGGTCCAACGCACTAGGAACCACACCCAGCTCTGTAATGAACTCTTTCATCCATATCGCTTCTTGTGAAGCCTCCGAAGCAGCCATGTATTCCGATTCAGTTGAAGATCTCGCCACAACGCTTTGCTTTGCACTCCTCCAGCTAACTGCTGCACCATTCAAAATAAATACGTATCCAGATTGTGATTTAGAATCATCCGGATCGGTGTTCCAACTAGCGTCGGTGTAACCATTAACAACGAGCTGTTCATCACCTCCATAAGAAAGAACCATATCCTTAGTGCTTCTCAAGTACTTAAGGATGTTTTTGACCGTTGTCCAATGATCCACTCCTGGATCACTTTGATATCTGCTAGTCAAACTAACAGCATATGCAATGTCGGGTCTAGTACATAGCATGGCATACATTAGAGATCCTATGGCTGAGGCATAGGGAGTCTTACTCATCCTTTCTCTATCTTCTGTCGATGTCGGACTTTGAGTTTTACTCAAGGTCGTGTTGGGCAACATGGGCAAGAACCCTTTCTTGCTATCTTCCATTCCAAACCTCTTTAGAACTTTGTCCAAATATGTACTTTGTGACAATGATATTTGGCGTTTTGATCTATCTCTATAAATCTTTATGCCTAATATGTAAGCTGCTTCGCCAAGATCCTTCATTGAAAAACTATTATTCAAATATTCTTTGACACTATTAAGAAGGTCTACATCATTCCCAATCAACAATATGTCATCCACATATAGTATTAAGAATGCTACAGAGCTCCCACTCACTTTCTTGTAAATACAAGCTTCTCCATAAGTTTGTATAAAACCAAAACTTTTGATTACCTTATCAAAACGTTGATTCCAACTTCGGGATGCTTGCTTCAATCCATAGATGGACCGTTGAAGTTTGCATACCTTGTTAGCATCTTTATATCGACAAAACCTTTGGGTTGCATCATATACAACTCTTCATCAATGTCACCATTGAGGAATGCTGTTTTGACATCCATCTGCCATATCTCATAATCGTAATATGCAGCGATTGCTAACATAATCCTTACAGACTTTAGCTTTGCTACTGGTGAGAAAGTCTCATCGTAGTCAACTCCTTGAATTTGTCGAAACCCTTTTGCGACAAGTCGAGCTTTATAGACAGTTACATTACCATCAGCATCTGTTTTCTTCTTGAAGATCCATTTGTTCTCGACAGCCTTCCGGCCATCCGGTAAGTCCACCAAAGTCCATACTTGGTTTTCGTACATGGATCCAATCTCGGATTTCATGGCTTCCTGCCATTTATTGGAATCTGGGCTCATCATAGCTTCCTCATATGTCTTAGGGTCATCGGTGTTGTCCATCAACATGACACTCATAACGGGATCATACCAATCTGGAGTGGTACGATTTCTCGTTGACCTGCGAGGCTCTGTAGCAACTTCGACCTAGGTTTCATGATCATCATCATTAGCTTCCTCTCTAATTGGTGCAGGCACCACAGGAACTTCTTCCGGCGCTGCGCTACTCGTAATTTCGAGAGAAGGTTCGACAACCTCGTCGAGTTCTACTTTCCTTCCAGTCACTTCTTTCGAGAGAAATTCCTTTTCTAGAAAGGATCCATTCTTGGCAACGAAGATTTTGCCTTCGGATCTATGATAGAAAGTATACCCAATAGTTTCCTTCGGGTATCCTATGAAGACGCATTTTTCCGCTTTGGGTTCAAGCTTGTCTGGCTGTAACTTCTTTACATAGGCTTCGCATCCCCAAACTTTAAGGAACGACAATTTAGGTTTCTTCCCAAACCATAATTCATACGGTGTCGTTTTAACGGATTTAGACGGTGCCCTATTTAAAGTGAATGCGGTTGTTTCTAATGCATAACCCCAAAATGATAGCGGCAAATCTGTAAGTGACATCATAGAACGAACCACATCTAAGAGAGTTCGATTACGATGTTCAGACACACCATTACGCTGTGGTGTTCCCGGCGGTGTCAATTGTGAAAGTATTCCGCATTTCTTCAAATGCTTGCCAAACTCGTAACTTAGATATTCACCTCCACGATCAGAACGTAGAAATTTAATCTTCTTGTCACGTTGATTCTCTACCTCACTTTGAAACTCCTTAAACTTCTCGAAAGTTTCGGACTTATGTTTCATGAAATAGATATACCCATATCTACTCAAGTCATCCGTGAAGGTAAGCACATAATGATAACCACCGCGCGATGCTACACTCATTGGACCACACACATCGGTATGTATGATTTCCAATAAGTCCGTAGCTCGCTCCATCATACCAGAAAATGGAGTCTTAGTCATTTTACCCATCAGACATGCTTCGCATCTTTCAAGTGATTCAAAATCAAGTGATTCAAGAAGTCCATCGGAATGGAGTTTCTTCATACGCTTCACTCCAATGTGACCAAGACGACAGTGCCACATATATAGGTCGAGTTATCACTTGATTTCAAACGTTTAGCTTCAATGTTATTAATATGTGTATTTCCACCATCGAGATTCAACAAGAATAGACCATCTATCAAAGGTGCATGTGCATAAAACATATTACTCATATAAATCGAACAACCATTATTCTCGGATTTAAACAAGTAACCGTCTCGCAATAAACAAGATCTCGATATAATGTTCATGCTCAACGCAGGCACCAAATAACAATTATTTAAGTATAAAACTAATCCCGATGGTAGATGAAGGGGTAGCGTGCCGACCGCGATCACATCAACCTTTGATCCGTTTCCTACGCGCATCGTCACCTCGTTCTTCACTAGCTTCCGTTTATTCTGCAGCTCCTGTTTCGAGTTACAAATATGAGCAACCGAACCAGTATCAAATACCCAGGCACTACTACGAATACTAGTGAGATACACATCAATAACATGTATATCAGATATACCTTTCTTCTTGATGTTCCCGTTCTTCAAATTCTCCAAGTACTTTGGGCAATTCCGCTTCCAGTGACCTTCTCCTTTGCAATAAAAGCACTCAGTATCAGGCTTGGGTCCAGCCTTGGTCTTCTTCGTCGGTGTGGCAACTTTCTTGCCACCCTTCTTGAAGTGTCCCTTCTGCTTAGACTTGCCTTTCTTGAATTTGGTGGTCTTATTGACCAACAACACTTGGTGCTCTTTCTTGATCTCCACTTCTGCAGACTTTAACATAGCAAACAGTTCTGGCAACTGCTTGTTCATGTTCTGCATGTTGTAGTTCATCACAAAGTTCTTGTAACTTGGTGGTAGTGATTGGAGGACACGGTAAATCCCCAAAGCATTAGGAATCACTATACCCAAGCTTTGAAGTTTGTTTGCGTGCCCAGACATCTTAAGCACATGCTCACTGACGGAGCTGCCCTCTTCCATCTTGCAGTTAAAGAACTTTTCAGAAGCCTCATAACTCTCAATTGCCGCGTGAGTCTCAAAGATCAATTTGAGATCACGGACAATATCATGTGGGTCTGAATTCTCAAACCTTTTCTGAAGCTCCGATTCTAAACCATACAAGATAGCACATTGAACTATGGAGTACTGATTCTTCCGAGCAAGGTAAACATTCTTTACTTCATCAGTAGCATCAGCTGCAGGTGGGTCACCCAGCGGTGCATCCAGCACATAGGTCAAATTACCAGCTGTGAGGACAATCCTCAAATTGCGGAACCAATCCGCGAAGTTGCTTCCATTGTTTTTCAACTTTTCTTTCTCTAGGAACGCATTAAAATTGATGGTAGGGGCTGCCATTGATCTACAACATATTTGCAATAGTTTAGACTAAGTTTATGACAAATTGAGTTCAAATTAATAATAAAGTTTAATCTAGGTGAACTCCCACTCAAAACAACATCCCTCACATTGTTTTAGTGATCACACGAACCAAATCCACTATATCAAAACCGATCATCACGAGAGTTGATATAGTTTCAATGGCGAACAATCGACATGTTCATCATATCTACTATATGATTCATGTTTTACCTTTCGGTGATTCGTGTTCCTGAGACCATGTCTATACATGCTAGGCTCGTCAAGATCAAACCTTAGCTACCGCATAAGCAAATCTGGCTTGCTTACGTTGTATTCACTCGCGGAATCTAACACAACCGATCATCACGTGGTGCTTCGAAACAACAAGCTTTAGCAACGATGCATACTAAGGGTGAACACTTTAGAACTTGAAATTTATGTGCATGAGGGATCATCTTATAATGCTACCGTCGTCTACTAAGCAATACAAGATGCATAAAGGATTAACATCACATGCAATTCATAATATGTGATATGATATGGCCTTTCTTCTTTGTGCTTCCGATCTCCATCTTCAAGCACGAACATGATCTCCATCATCACCGGCATTGCATCAAGGTCAATGACGCTTCTCCATGGTTGTCGTCCACCGGCTTCAACTATTACAACTACTTTGAATAGACACGCGGGTCTTAACATAAATTAAAGACAACCATATGGCTCCTGCCGGTTGCCAACTTAAAATAAGGAACATTGCATACATCAAATATAATCACAATCATGGCCATATCACATCACTGCACACCCCTGCAAAACAAAGTTAGACGCCTCTACTTTCTTTGCATATTTTACGTGGTTTGGGGCTTTCAATAAGTGTCGTTCTAACTTACGAACAAGAACCACAACATTGATACTAGTATTGTTAATCACCCGTTGTAAATTGGATCTCCACTATGCTGGGAGAAACAGGCACCCGCAAAGCCACTTATGCAATACGAGTTGCATGTCAAGCGTGGAGCAAGTCTCATGAACGATGTCATGTAAGGTTAGCCCGGGCCGCTTCATCCCAACATCCCGCAAGATGCAAAGTACACAAGAAGCAATCGACAATAAAATCATCAATGCCCACAATGACCATTGTGTTCTACTCGTGCAACAGATCTACATATAGACACGGCTCTGATACCACTGTAGGGTTTCGTAGCATGGAAAACAAAAAAATTCTACCGCATACAAACAAACAAGCCAAGATCTATCTACTAGATTGTAGCAACGAGTCGATGGAATAACTCACCCTCGAAGATTCCAAAGTGTTTAACGAGAGCAGATTCTCGTGGGTGATGTAGTCGTACTCTTTCCGATCTCAAGATCGCGTAGACGATCCTTCCGACGCTGAGTTCCGGCAGCGCTCCCGCAGTCGGTCACACGTTCGGTACTCGACGAAGACCTTCCTCTCCCTTGTTCCAGCAGGCAGTGGAGGTTGTAGCACTCTCCTCGCTATTCCGGCAGCACAACGGCGTGGTACCAGAAGTAGAGGGGAGATCTCGCAGGGCTTCGCCTTAAGCCGGAGCGAGTATGGTGGAGTATGAGAGGGCTCCTCGGTGATCTAGGTTTTAGATACACCAATGAGGAGGTGCTAGAGCCGGTGGCTAGGGTTTGGGGCACCCCAAGTCGGCGGCTAGGGCAACCCTAGGAGGTGGCGGCAGCAGCAGGAGGTGGTGGCGCCAATCTAGGGTTTTGGAGGAGAGGTACTTGTGTGTTAGGAGGGGCAGCCCTGCCCCTCCCTTTATAGGTGGGAGGCGCGGCCAAGGGGAGGGGAGTCCCTCCCCAACTCGGCTTGGAGGTGGGCTGGCGGTTGGAGGAGGGAATCCCTCCCCAACTCGGTTTCCCACTCCTCCTCCTCTTTCCAAAACTTGCCGTTTGACTTTCAAACTAGCCGTTTGACTTTTCAAATTAGGATTTAAATAAACTAGCAATGACACCTAGTACATGATGCAATCATTCCAACTTACAATGACACATTCATGTACCCTTCCCCCTCCGGAGTGCCGGACATTCCGGAACCTTCTAGAATGTTCCCGATGAAAACATCGGAACCATTCCCCAACTCTGAAACGGGACTTTCCTTATATGAATCTTATTCTCCGGACCATTCCGGATCTCCTCGTGATATCCCGAATCCCATTCGAGACTCCGAACAACATTCGGACTCTTTCTCATCATTCCATAACTACTCAAACAACGTCGAATCCTTAAGTGTGTCTCCCTACGGTTCGTGAATTATGCGGACATGATCGAGACACTTCTCCGACCAATAACCAATAGAGGAATCTGGAAATTCATATGGCTCCCACATATTTCTACGATTACTTTGCGATCGAATGAACCACTTACATACGATATCAATTTCCCTTTGTCTCACGATAGTTTACTTATCCGAGGTTATGATCGTCGGTATCTCTGCATACCTAGTTCAACCTCGTTACTGATAAGTACTCTTTTCTCGTTCCCGTGATATGTGATACCTTGTGAGCCAGTCACATGCTTGCAAGCTAATTGGATGACATTTCACCGAGAGGGCCCAGAGTATATCTATCCGTCATATGGATGGACAAATCCCACTCTTGATCCATGTGTTTCAACCAATACTTTCTGAACACTCAATGACACCTTTATAGCCACCTAGTTACGGTGTGGTGTTTGATGTCATCAAAGCATCCATACATCAAAGGTGATATGCATGATCTCATGGTCGAAGGAATTAGATAACTATGTATCAGAAAGCATATAGCAATTGAACTATTAAAATGACTTGATCTTTATGCTACGCTTATCTATAGAAGTATGTCCACCATATCATTCTCCTAATGATATGATCTTGTTGTTAATAACATCTCAATGTTCATGATAGGGAAACCACAATCATCTATTAACCAACAAGCTAGTATTATATAGAGGCTTTACTAGGGACTTCAAATTAAGTTTACAAATCACACAAGTATTAATGTTTCCTTATTAATACTATTATAGCATGAATGTAAACATTTATCATAAACACAAAGATATAATAATAACTATATTTATTATTGCCTCTAGGGCATATCTCCAACATCTATCACACCCTCACACGAGTTTCTCACGGTACACCACCGGGTCAAAAACTCCCGGTCCGTCTCATTCGGTCTTTGCTTGCACATAGCTAGGGTCTGCGGCCTATTTTGTCTCGGATATGTATTGAGAAAGCCTGATGAACATTTCCTCAAAATCGATCCAACAGTTAATACTTCCAGGTGGCAAATTATTCAACCACACCTTCGTTGGCCCCTCCAACATCTGGGGTACATATCTCACAGCCCATCTCAAGTTGCCTGTAGCAATTTTCACAGCCGTAGCATAGTTTATCAACCAATCCTCCAGCTTAGTGTTGTCGTCATACGTCTTTGTGCCTCTGGGTAACTGGAAGTTAGGTACCGGTGGCTCTTTCATGATCCGGGGTCCAAAACACACAAGACCCGGAGGACCTTGACTTTCAATCTGCTCCGGCCTATACAGTCGATCCAGTTTCAACCTGGCATCATCCGGCATCAGATCCCTGCTTCCCAATCTCGACCCTATCACATGATAGTCAGGCCTTGGGTATCCTGCATTCACCATTTCCAAATCTCCATCGTTATACCGGTCTCGATCTCATGGCGCATCTCTCTGTTACATACCTCGGCCGGCACTTTGCTCTTGCCTTGGTATATTCCGCTGCTGCGGTTGTCCTGCCGAGTTGCGCTATCCGTCATTGCCATTAACATCGTTTCCTTGACCGACATTGCCTTGGTCACGGTTACCTCGGCCAGCTTCACCTCGGCTCGCACTTCGTCGATCGTCATTTCTCTGTACCTCTTTTGGTTTTCCTGCCCTTGTCGGGTCATACGGAACAATCTGCTTGTTTCTCCTGGCCGAGGTTACTACCTCCTCTCTCCTAGGACCACCATGAGGAGACGATGCGGCTCCAACGGATTTCTCCGGGTTACCCACCGCCGAATGAACGATCTTGGAGGCCCCAGCTCTCTCCAGGTTTGCCCTGAGCAGTTCCTCATTTTGCGTGTTCGCGATCTGAACCAACTCATTGACCTTATCTTGCTGTCTCTGACGGGCTTCACCCGTTAGACCCTCTAACTCAGACGCACCTGCATCCGCTGCTCTGAGGTTTTTTGCCGGGGTACTATACTTCGGCAACACCACGGATAAATAGTTCTCTGACTCCTCAATCCTAGTGTCACCCTCTTTGTTCATTTCACTCATGAGATTTCTTCCCTTTACTTTTACAGCATCTACTTTATTTGCCTTTGCGTACTCACGCAGTGTCATGTTCAACGACTACTGAGCCGCATCTACCTTTTTTGCTCCCTCTAGAATTTTCTGCCTAGTTTCCTCTAGCTCGGCCTATGCCTGAGCCGGATCTACCACTTCTGCTACCGGGTTTGCCAAGCTATCCATAACTTCTCTTAGTACATTCTCAGGCCTCTCTAGTGGAGGACCTCTACCTTTCCACGGTGCCTTAGGTGTTACCTCCGGATCTGGCGCCGGATCCTTGCTCGCGCCTGCACCTGGCGCAGTCATCATCACCTCAGCATGGTTCGGGGAGCGAGTGATATGCGCCCTGTGAACCACGCTAAAGGGTGTCTCCCCTGCCTCGACGACGTGCCGCAGATGAACGCATGATACGTCCACAGCAACGTAGACCTTGTGCGCACCGAGCTTGACGAAGAGGCCGTTGCACGGAAGTGGGCTCGTGCCGAAGCAGCCAGCATTGTCGCTGACGAAGTCCAGCGCTCCAAAGCACTGAACGAGCTCGAAGACGATGCGTTCGCCGATGCCGATGAGGTTTCTCGTACGAATCTTCACCCCTGCTAGCGCCGCTAGCCCCACGATGGGCGCCAACTGTCGTGGTGGTGTCACGGCAGATGCCATGGATAGGCTAAAGGTGGGGACTAATAGCACTAGGGGAATCCAGGGAGGGATAGTGAGGTCATTCCCTACACAGAATGTTCGTATTCGATTCACTTCCAAGGTTACAAGTGCTCCTAGAGCTGTATTGGCGAGAGGAGGAAGAAGGAACTCTCTTACTCTCACCCACAGTTAACCCGTACAAGACCAACTAGAGATCAACCCTTAGAACCTAAAACCACTCAGAATAGCCCAGCCCCTTCTACAGAGGCCCTAGCCCTCCTTATATAGGGGTGGCTAGGTCTCCACTTATGGCATACGTGGAGGCATATTCCAGGGAATATGCCTCCTCCCAAAATAGCAAACCGACCGGGGTGCTTTTCCCCGCGTCACCCATGCAGAGGCTACGTGAGCCTCTGCGGCGCCTACGTCAGCCGACACGGGCGTCGTCACCTCTGTCGGCCAAGCCTCGGTGGTCCTGCCCCTGTCTGCTTCGCTCATGCAGTGCGTACCGGGGCTTCTTTTGAACAGCGAGATTCCTTCCTACTCATAGAAGCTAGATACGACCCGGTTCATAGTTGACCCGGCCATACCCGTTCCTGCATACAAGTTAGATTCATCTATCCGGCTCACTGCTTAAGTCGGATGAGACTCAATTAGGTGGACACCCCCTGGTCCGGGTTACCCCGAGACTCGGCCTGCCTTGAGGTAACTCGGCCAACATTCGCTTTAGCCTTGCAGAACCTCGCCTAACTCGGCCTTTATACCCCAGCGTGACCCTACCCGGGGGTATCCACCCAACACCAACTATCGTTGTTTATGAGAAGAACACACATCCAATAAACTCTCGTGGATCCATATGTGGTTTGTGAAAATAATAGACATGCAATGAACTCTGGTGGATCCATATGTGGTTTGTGAGAAGAACACACATGCAATGACACTGGTGGATCCATATGTGGTTTTTGAAAAGAACGGACATGCAATGAATGCTGGTGGATCCATACGTGGTTTGTGAGAAGAACACACATGCAATGACACTGGTGGATCAATATGTGGTTTGTGAAAAGAACACACATGCAATGACACTGGTGGATCCATATCTGGTTTGTGAGAAGAACACATATGCAATGACACTGGTGGATCCATATGTGGTTTGTGGAAAGAACAGACATGCAATGACACTAGCTATGGTTTGTGAAAAGAACACACATGCAGTCACTATGATGGATCCATATGTGGTTTGTGAAAAGAACACACATGCAATGACACTGGTGGATCAATATGTGGTTTGTGAGAATAACACACATGCAATGACACTGGTGGATCCATATGTGGTTTCTGAGAAGAACGCACATCCAATGACACTGGTGGATCCTTATGTGGTTTGTGAAAAGAATACACATGCAATGACTCTGGTGGATCCACATGTGGTTTGTGAAAAGAACACGCATGCAATGACACTGGTGGATCCATGTTGTTTGTGAAAATAACAGACATGCAATGAACTCTCGTGGATCCATATGTGGTTTGTGAGAAGAACACAAATTCAATGACACTAGTGGATGCATATGTAGTTTGTGAGAAGAACACACATGCAATGACACTGGGTGTGGTTCATGAAAGTAACACACATCCAATGATACTGGTGGATCCTTATGTGGTCTGTGGAAAGAACAAACATGCAATGACACTAGCTGTGGTTTGTGATAGGAACAGACATGCAATCGCACTGGTGGATCCATATGTAGTTTGTGAGAAGAACACACATGCAATTACTCTAGTTGTGGTTAATGAAAAGAACACACATGCAATGACTCTGGTGTATCTATGTGGTTCATGAAAAGAACACACATGCAATGACTGTAGCTATGGTTATTGAAAAGAACACACATGTAATGACACTGGTGGATCCATATGTGCTTTATGAAAAGAACAAACATGTAATGAACTCTGGTGGATCCATATGTGGTTTCTCAGAAGAACACACATGGAATGACACTGGTGGATCAATATGTGGTTTGTGAAAAGAACACACATGTAATGACACTGGTGGATCCACATGTGGTTTGTGAGAAGAACAAACATGCAATGACACTGGGTGTGGTTCATGAAAATAACACACATGCAATGACACTTGTGGATCAATATGTGGTTTGTGAAAAGAACACACATGCAATGACAATAGGGGATCAATGTGGTTTGTGAAAAGAACACACATGCAATGACACTGGTGGATCCATATGTGGTTTTTGAAAAGAAAAGACATGCAATGAACTCTGGTGGATCCATACGTGGTTTGTGAGAAGAACACACATGCAATGACACTAGTGGATCAATATGTTGTTTGTGAAAAGAACACACATGCAATGACACTGGTGGATACATATTTGGTTTGTGAGAAGAACACACATGCAATGACACTTGTGAATCCACATGTGGTTTATGAGAAGAACACACATGCAATGACACTGGGTGTGGTTCATGAAAAGAACACACATGGAATAACACTTGTGGATCAATATGAGGTTTGTGAAAAGAACACACATGCAATGACAGTAGTGGATCAATGTGGTTTGTGAAAAGAACACACATGCAATGACACTGGTGGATCCATATGTGGTTTTTGAAAAGAACAGCATGCAATGAACTCTAGTGGATCCATACGTGGTTTGTGAGAAGAACACACATGCAATGACACTGGTGCATCAATATGTGGTTTGTGAAAAGAACACACATGCAATGACAATAGTGGATCAATGTGGTTTGTGAAAAGAACACACATGCAATGACACTGGTGGATCCATATGTGGTTTTTGAAAAGAACAGACATGCAATTAACTCTGGTGGATCCATACGTGGTTTGTGAGAAGAACACACATGCAATGACACTGGTGCATCAATATGTGGTTTGTGAAAAGAACACACATGCAATGACATTGGTGGATCCATATTTGGTTTGTGAGAAGAACACACATGCAATGACACTAGGTGTGGTTCATGAAAAGAACACACATGGAATGACACTGGTGGATCCTTATGTGGTTTGTGAAAAGAACACACAAGCAATGACTCTGGTGGATCCACATGTGGTTTGTGCAAAGAAAAGACATGCAATGACTCTAGCTGTGGCTTTTGAAAAGCACACACATGGAATCACTATGATGGATCCATATGTGGTTTGTGAAAAGAACAGACATGCAATGACTCTAGCTGTGGTTCATGACAATAACACACATGCAATGATAGTGGTGGATCCATATGTGGTTTGTGAGAAGAACCCACATCCAATGACACTGGTGGATCCAAATGTGGTTTGTGAGAAGAAAACACATCCAGTGACACTGGTGGATCCATTTTTGGTTTCTGAGAATAACAGACATGCAATGAACTCTGGTGGATCCATTTGTGGTTTGTGAGAAGGACACACATGCAATGACACTGGTGGATCAATATGTGGTTTTTGAAAAGAACACACATGCAATGACACTGGTGGATCCATATGTGGTTTGTAAGAAGAACACACATGCAATGACACTGGGTGTGGTTCATGAAAAGATCACACATCCAATGACACTAGTGGATCAATATATGGTTTGTGAAAAGAACACACATGCAATGACACTTGTGGATCAATGTGGTTTGTGAAAATAACAGACATGCAATGAGCCTAGTGGATTCATATGTGGTTTGTGAAAAGAACACACATGCAATGACAATAGTGGATCAATGTGGTTTGTGAAAAGAACACACATGCAATGACACTGGTGGATCCATATGTGGTTTTTGAAAAGAACAGACATGCAATGAACTCTGGTGGATCCATACGTGGTTTGTGAGAAGAACACACATGCAATGACACTGGTGCATCAATATGTGGTTTGTGAAAAGAACACACATGCAATGACACTGGTGGATCCATATTTGGTTTGTGAGAAGAACACACATGCAATGACACTAGGTGTGGTTCATGAAAAGAACACACATGGAATGGCACTGGTGGATCCTTATGTGGTTTGTGAAAAGAACACACATGCAATGACTCTGGTGGATCCACATGTGGTTTGTGGAAAGAAAAGACATGCAATGACTCTAGTTGTGGTTTTTGAAAAGCACACACATGGAATCACTATGATGGATCCATATGTGGTTTGTGAAAAGAACAGACATGCAATGACTCTAGCTGTGGTTCATGACAATAACACACATGCAATGATAGTGGTGAATCCATATGTGGTTTGTGAGAAGAACCCACATCCAATGACACTGGTGGATCCAAATGTGGTTTGTGAGAAGAAAACACATCCAGTGACACTGGTGGATCCATTTGTGGTTTCTGAGAATAACAGACATGCAATGAACTCTGGTGGATCCATATGTGGTTTGTGAGAAGGACACACATGCAATGACACTGGTGGATCAATATGTGGTTTTTGAAAAGAACACACATGCAATGACACTGGTGGATCCATATGTGGTTTGTAAGAAGAACACACATGCAATGACACTGGGTGTGGTTCATGAAAAGAACACACATCTAATGACACTAGTGAATCTATATATGGTTTGTGAAAAGAACACACATGCAATGGAACTTGTGGATCAATGTGGTTTGTGAAAATAATAGACATGCAATGACACTAGTGGATTCATATGTGGTTTGTGAGAAGAACACACATCCAATAAACTCTGGTGGATCCATATGTGGTTTGTGAGAAGAACACACATGCAATGACTCTAGCTGTGGTTTGTGAAAAGAACACACATGCAACCACACTGGTGGATCCATATGTGGTTCGTGAGAAGAACACAAATCCAATGATGCTGGTGGATCCAAGTGTGGTTTGTGAGAAGAACACACATGCAAAACACACATGCAATGACACTGGTGGATCCATATGTGGTCAGTGGAAAGAACAGAAATGCAATGACACTAGCTGTGGTTAATGGAAAGAACAGACATGCAATGACTCTGATATATGTTGTTTGTGACAAGAACACACATGTAATGAATCACCTTGCGGTTAATGAAAAGAACACACATGCAATGACACTGGTGGATCCATGTGGTTTGTGAAAATAACAGACATGCAATGAACTCTAGAGGATCCATATGTGGTTTGTGAGAAAAACACACATGAAATGACACCGGTGGATCCATATGTGGTTTGTGAGAAAGAACACACATGCAATGACACTAGGTGTTGTTCATGAAAAGAACACACATCCAATGACACGGGTAGATCCTTATGTGGTCTGTGGAAAGAACAAACATGCAATGACACTAGCTGTGGTTTGTGAAGAGAACAGACATGCAATCACACTGGTGGATCCATATGTGGTTTGAGAGAAGAACACACGTGCAATGACTCTAGTTGTCGTTAATGAAAAGAACAGACAAGCAATGACTCTAGTTGTCGTTAATGAAAAGAACACACATGCAATCACTCTGGTGGATCCATGTGGTTCATGAAAAGTACACACATGCACTGACTCTGGTGGATCCATGTGGTTCATGAAAAGAACACACATGCAATGATTATAGCTATATGGTTTGTGAAAAGAACACACATTCAATGACAATAGTGGATCCATATGTGGTTTTTGAAAAGAACAAACATGCAATGAACTCTGGTGGATCCATATGTGGTTTGTGAGAAGAACACACATGCAATGACACTGGTGGATCAATATGTGGTTTGTGAAAAGAACACACATGCAATGACACTGGTGGATCCGTATGTGGTTTGTGAGAAGTACACACATGCAATGATACTATGTGTGGTTCATGAAAAGAACACACATGCAATGAAACTGGTGGATCCTTATGTGGTTTGTGAAAGGAACACACATGATATAACGCTGGTGGATCCACATGTGGTTTGTGAAAATAACACACATGCAATGACATTGGTGGATCCATGTGGTTTGTGAAAATAACAGACATGCAATGAACTTTGGTGGATCCTTATGTGGTTTCAGAAAAGAACACGCATGCAATGACTCTAGTTGCGGTTTGTGAAAATAACACACCTGCAATGACATTGGTGGATCCATATGTGGTTTGTGAGAAGAACACACATCCAATGACAGTGGTGGATCCATATGTGGTTTGTGAGAAGAACACACATGCAAAACACAGATTCAATGACACTAGTGGATCCATATGTGGTCTGTGGAAAGAACAGACATGTAATGACACTAGCTGTGGTCAATGAAAAGAACAGACATGCAATGACTCTGATGGATCCTTATGTGGTTGGTGAAATAAACACACATGCAATGACTCTAGCTGTGGTTTGTGAAAATAAAACACATGCAATGACTCTAGTGGATCCATGTGGTTTGTCAAAATAACACACATATAATGACTCGTGCCATGGTTAATGAAAAGAACACACATGCAATGACACTGGTGGATCCATCTATGGTTTGTGAAAAGAACAGACATGCTATGAACTCTGGTGGATCCATATGTGGTTTGTGAGAAGAACACAAATGCAATGACACTGGTGGATCCATGTTTGGTTTGTGAGAATAACAGATATGCAATGAACTCTGGTGGATCCATATGTGGTTTGTGAGAAGGACACACATGCAATGACACTGGTGGATCAATATGTGGTTTCTGAAAAGAACACACATGCAATGACACTAGTGGATCCATATGTGGTTTGTAAGAAGAACACACATGCAATGACACTGGGTGTGGTTCATGAAAAGAACACACATCCAATGACACTAGTGGATCAATATATGGTTTGTGAAAAGAACACACATGCAATGACACTTGTGGATCAATGTGGTTTGTGAAAATAACAGACATGCAATGACCCTAGTGGATTCATATGTGGTTTGTGGTAAGAACACACATCTAATAAACTCTGGTGGATCCATATGTGGTTTGTGAGAAGAACACACATGCAATGACTCTAGCTGTGGTTTGTGAAAAGAACACACATGCAATCACACTGGTGGATCCATATGTGGTTTGTGAGAAGAACACAAATCCAATGATGATGATGGATCCATGTGTGATTTGTGAGAAGAACACACATGCAAAACACACATGCAATGACACTCATGGATCCATATGTGGTCTATGGAAAGAATAAACATGCAATGACACTAGCTGTGGTTAATGAAAAGAATAGACATGCAATGACTCTGATATATGTTGTCTATGACAAGAACACGCATGCAATGAATCTACTTGCGGTTAATGAAAAGAACACACATGCAATGACACTAGTGGATCCATGTGGTTTGTGAAAATAACAGACATGCAATGAACTCTAGAGGATCCATATGTGGTTTGTGAGAAAAACACACATGAAATGACACCGGTGGATCCATATGTGGTTTGTGAGAAAGAACACACATGCAATGACACTGGGTGTGGTTCATGAAAAGAACACACATCCAATGACACGAGTAGATCCTTATGTGGTCTGTGGAAAGAACAAACATGCAATGACACTAGCTATGGTTTGTGAAAAGAACAGACATGCAATCACAGTGGTGGATCCATATGTGGTTTGAGAGAAGAAGACACGTGCATTGACTCTAGTTGTCATTAATGAAAAGAACACACAAGAAATGGCTCTAGTTGTCGTTAATGAAAAGAACAGACATGCAATGACTCTGGTGGATCCATGTGGTTCATGAAAAGTACACACATGTAATGACTCTGGTGGATCCATCTGGTTCATAAAAAGAACACACATGCAATGATTATAGCTATGTGGTTTGTGAAAAGAACACACATGCAATGACACTAGTGGATCCATATATGGTTTTTGAAAAGAACAGACATGCAATGAACTCTGGTGGATTCATATGTGGTTTGTGAGAAGAACACACATGCAATGACACTGGTGGATCAATATGTGGTTTGTGAAAAGAACACACATGCAAGGACACTTGTGGATCCATATGTGGTTTGTGAGAAGAACACACATGCACTGACACTGTGTGTGGTTCATGAAAAGAACACACATGCAATGAGACTGGTGGATCCTTATGTGGTTTGTGAAAGGAACACACATGCTATAACTCTGGTGGATCCACATGTCGTTTGTGAAAAGAACACACATGCAATGACATTGGTGGATCCATGTGGTTTGTGAAAATAACAGACATGCAATGAACTCTGGTGGATCCTTATGTGGTTTGTGAAAAGAACACACATGTAATGACATTAATTGTGGTTTGTCAAAATAATACACCTGCAATGACATTGGTGGATCCATATGTGGTTTGTGAGAAGAACACACATCCAATGACATTGGTGGATCCATGTGGTTTGTCAAACGAACACACATATAATGACTAGAGCCATGGTTAATGAAAAGAACACACATGCAATGACACTGGTGGATCCATATCTGGTTTGTGAAAAGAACAGACATGCTATGAACTTTGGTGGATCCATATGTGGTTTGTGAGAAGAACACACATGCAATGACACTGGTGGATCAATACGTGGCTTGCGTAAAGAACACACATCCAATGACACTTGTGGATCCATATGTGGTTTGTGAGAAGAACACACATGCAATGACAATGGGTGTGGTTCATGAAAATAACACACATCCAATGAAACTGGTGGATCCTTATGCGGTTTGAGAAAAGAACACACCTGCAATGACTCTGGTGGATCCACATGTGGTTTTTGAAAAGAACACACATGCAATGACACCGGTGGATCAATATGTGGTTTGTGAGAAGAACATACATGCAATGAACTCTGGTGGATCCATATGCGTTTTTTGAGAAGAACACACATGCAATGACACTGGGTGTGGTTCGTGAAAAGAACACACATACAATGACATTGGTGGATCCTTATGTGGTTTGTGAAAAGAACACACATGTAATGACTCTAGCTGTGGTTTCTAAAAAGAACACACATGCAATGACACTGGTGGATCCATATGTGGTTTGTGAGAAGAACACACATCCAATGACTCTAGCTGTTGTTTGTGGAAAGAACAGACATGCAATGACTCTAGCTGTGGTTAACGAAAAGAACAGACATGCAATGACTATGATGGATCCATATGTGGTTTGTGAAAAGCACACACATGCAATGACTCTAGCTGTGGTTTGTGAAAAGAACACACATGCAATGACTCAGGTGTATCCTTATGTGGTTTGTGAAAAGAACACACATGCAATGACTCTAGCTGTGGTTTTTGAAAAGAACACACATGCAATCACACTGGTGGATCCATGTGTGGTTTGTGAAAAGAACAGACATGCAATAACTCTAGCTGCGGTTCATCAAAAGAACACACATGGAATGACACTGGTGGATCCATATGTGGTTTGTGAAAAGAATTGACATCAATGACTCTAGTTGTGGTTTGTGAAAAGAACAGATATGCAATCACACTGGTGGATCCATATGTGGTTTGTGAAAACAACAGACATGCAATGACTCTAGTTGTGGTTCATGAAAAGAACACATATGCAATTACACTAGTGGATCCATATGTGGTTTGTGAGAAGAACAAAAATGAAATGACTCTAACTATGGTTAATGAAAATAATAGACATGCAATGACTATGATGGATCCATATGTGGTTTGTGAAAAGAACACACATGCAGTGAATCTGGTGGATCCTTTTGTGGTATGTGAAAAGAACACACATGCAATCACGCTGGTGGATCCATATGTGGTTTGTGAGAACAACACACATCCAGTGACACTGGTGGATCCATATTGGTTTGTGAGAAGAACACACATGCAATGACATTAAGTGTGGTTCATGAAAAGAACACATATCCAATGACACTGGTGGAAACTTATGTGGTTTGTGAAAGAACACACATGCAATGAATCTGGTGGATCCATGTGGTTTGTGAAAAGAACACACATCCAATCACTCTAGCTATGGTTAATGAAAAGAACACACATGCAATGACACTGGTGGATCCTTATGTGGTTTGTGAAAAGAACACACATGCAATGACTCAGGTGTATCCTTATGAGGTTTGGGAAAAGAACAGACATGCAATGAACTCTGGTGGATCCATATGTGGTTTGTGAGAAGAACACACATCCAATGACACTGGTGGATCCATATGTGGTTTGTGAGAAGAACACACATGCAATGACATTGGGTATGATTCATGAAAAGAATACACATCTAATGATATTGATGGTTCCTTATGTGGTTTGTGAAAAGAACACACATGCAATGACTGTAGGCGTGGTTTGTGTAACATCCCAATTTCTGCAACCCTGATTAGTTGTCTAGAATGCAAAAATCAGGGGGAACAAAAACTTTTTCTTGCTGAATAGTGAAGTGTTTGCTTGTTTTTGGATATGCTTAGGCATATAAATGCGTATTAGATGATATACTCCCTTACCTTAACACCAGTTGACCAAAGCTACTTTCCAAAACTATCTTGGTTCATTTTACATATTCTCAGATGTTCTGGCATTTCAAAACATGAGCCCAGATGCTTATGTAACCAAAGCTATTTTGGTACCTTCTATTGACAAAACTATGGAGAGAGATATAATATAATCTCCTTATGTTCTCAAGATAGAACCTTCTACTATCCTTATCTCTAGATTTAACAAAACCTTCTTTTGAAGCATTTGAATTCTACTCTTGGTAGAAATACCAAAGACCCTCATCTTATTCAAACTCCATCCCTTTTCAAATTGCCCAACCCTACCTCAAGCTAAGCTTGATGGTAACCCTAGAGTAGTGGATGGTTTATAAGATGAGTTGCCTTGATCTGCTGTCTGGTGAGGTGCTTTGATCTGCTGTTTGACTTGTTTGCTTAGAAAGTAGTATGAGCCACTCTAGGAGCTCATCAATAGGATCAGGATGTTTCCCAATCATCAACCCCTAAGCAAGAATACAAATCTGGATATGATCCCTAACTGTTGGGTGATCATCTAAAATCCTTACCCAGATCAATTCCGCAGTGATCCATTCTAGAAGCGTCCAAGTCAATGAAGACCAATATCAAGCATGGATCCCTTCTAGTCAATCTACTCTTAAACATCATCCACTTGATGATGCTTGGGTACTTTGAAACCCATCAAAATCATCTCCACCAACATTCTAGTCAAAAACCCTAAATCTGCCAAATTTGGTTAAGTCTAGAAATCTGTTTCCAACATCACCTTTTTGAATGCCTCCTTTTCCCAACCCTTGTGCATTATTGGAAATGCACTTGAACAATCTTGTTAACCATCCTAAGTAATACCAAGGCCCACTCTTTCCCTTGGTTAGATCATCCTCCTACCCACTTGTTCTTGATGGTTTTGCAGGCAAGAAAATAGCTTTTCCTGTAAATCTAGTCAACATGCCTACTTTGGTATAAGCTCACACCACCATCCAACCTTCTATGGACCAAATCTTTGCAAGGTTGTGTTCTACTAATATAGGTCTATCATTACCTACTTGCCTTGTTCCAATTGGATCCTTGATCTGTTTACACCCACAAGGTTTTGAAGGCTAGTTGATAATCTGCCTTGGCAGGCTTATTTTTTTCAAAGTTGAAAGCTTGTCTTGGTGAGCTCAAGAAGGATCAATCTCAAACCCCAACACCATTGCAATATAAATCACTTAGTCTATCCATCCATATATCCCATGACCCAAGGGGAGATCTGAATCCCAAGATACAACCATGTGTTGATGGTACGAAATTAACATCACCCTATATCCTTCACCTAGGGTATTCAACCAAAATAAACTTGGATTCTACAATCCCAAGGTTACAAATCCTTGCTACACCTTGTCTACATCATCTACCTTTATCATAAAGATTTATCCAATTTTATCCATAATTATTATGGCCCCAAACCAAATTAATCTCTTTAATAGTCAAAATCTCCAAAACTCCTTCCATAAAGGAATGTTTGGTTTTTGCCAAAACACTTCCCAAAATTTTGGCTCAATTGAGTCCTATATATCATACCCTATCTTCCCACTTCAAAAATAAATATCTTTGAAGAGCTTTATTATTTCTTTTTGCCCTTTTTCTTAAATGGCAGAAACAAGAAATAATTGTCTAAAAATACTTTTCGTTCCCAATAAATTCCCAGAAAATTCCTCAAGGTGTGATATGGTATCTAGAACCATATCACATCAAAATCCAACAAAGTCCAATGTAATTTTATCAAATGACCTTCTATAAACCACTTCTGACCTATTTGAGTAAATGGATTTAGGAGGACTAAAACTCCTCTAAAAAATCCCAATTAAATCCTAGAAGTCTACCTTGACCTTATCTATCTACCAGTACCAATTTCTCCTCAGGTCCAATGGAAGATTTTGGACTTCATTCATAAACCCCATTTTGATCAACTTTGGCCATTTAGTAAACCACTAATCTAAGCCACTTCCAACTCCACCAAAGCTTGATCAAAGCCCCTCCTCAGCACCAGGACACCACACTGGTCGACTAGTACTGTAGCACCACCCCACCAATTACCCATATTGCCCTTGTGCTAATGGAAGGAGAGAGAGACATCAAAGATCTTACAAGGATTTGCCACAATAAATCTCCACCCCTCCCTCTCTGGTCCAGCACAACCAAGTACCAACAATACCCCTCTCCACCTCCCCCTGGACCAATCACTAGCCACACATCCTCTCTCCCCCATGTCCAATTTGGTAAATTGCCTCAACCCCTCCTTACCCTTGGTATATATGGCCAGAGGCCACCCCAGCTAGCCTCTTCCCCCCTCATTTGCTCCCTCCCACCTCCACTCACCTCCCCCAGCACGCCCTACCTCTCCCCTGCTATATGCTGTCCGAGGAAGAAGAAGAGGAGAGCGTCGGCCTCCTCACAAAAACGAGCAAGGCTCTCTCTCCTCTGCACCATTTCTTCTGCATGTCAGCCCACGAGCTCCCCTAGCTCACCTCTACCTAACCATGCTTTGCTTTTTGCCCAGGATCCTCTCCTCCACTGTTGTTGTTGAGCACCGACGAGTTCATCCTCGGCCGCCATCACGCGAGCTAGCTCCCGGCGTCATCCCACCCTGTGCTGCCCCTTGTTCGGCTCATCGTCGACCACCGCTTCGCCCTACCGCCTCCTCGACCTCCCCCGAGTCCCTAGGTATCCTGCCCGATCTGCCTAGGGTTCCCGTCGCCGACCATCCTCTGTCGCATAGACGACGACTGAGCGCCGTCCATCGCCACTTGATCCAACGGCCGAGATCCGACTATATCCTTTCAGCCTCCCGCTCTCGCTGAATACCGGGCCCCGCCTGGCAGGTTCGAGCGCCGGCTCCCGCGTGTCGCCCCGTGCGTCGTGGGACGTTTCTCTCCCGGCCGGCCCAGTTCTCCCCAGATCCAGCCCAGTGCATCCCTTTTTCTTTTTCATTTAGCAGATCCATTTATTCCAGAAAAGTATCTCCTAGGATTAAATCTAAATAAAATGGTAAATCATTTCGAAATGGCTAGATCTAATTTTATGGTGGTTCTCTGTTGTTTTCTCAAACATGCAGAGGCAACCCCATGATCAGAATAATTTTCTCTATTTACTAATAATTAATCTGCTCAAATGTGTCTAGAACACTAATTAAAATCCACAGAAAGTTTTACATCTCCATTTGAGATGAACCAAAGCCCTACTAGAAGGTATTTGACATACCTATCACCCAGCACTGGTCCTATACCAAGGTGAATAGTAGGATGCCTTAGCCAAAATAACAAAACTAGCAACAGTCTGTCTTAGATAAATTCCCTAGGTCTAACCAAATGGTGTATTGACCCGATTCCAATTCCCAGTACCTCCTAGGATGCTTATAGAACAAACCCTCGCAGCTCAGAATTTATTGAGCTCTGGGTGAATTTTCGTGATTCAAATACTTCTCTAAGGGGTATTTTCAGTAAATAAATCACTCCAGGAGTTTGGGAACACCAAAATGAGTGAATCCAATTCCTACAGAAAGGTATTTTAAATACCTATCACTTTCCCTTGGAACCAACTAAATATCTCCTGTAGATTTAATCTGGTGATAAAGAGAAGATTCATAGAGAACTGTTTTAGGAATTTCCCGAGGGCGTTATGTTAATTCGTTTGACTTGATTCCAGCTCTAGGTGGTTCAGTACAGCAAGTACTACCAAACCATCCAAGGAAATAATTTTAGGAGCTCCAGAACTTTTCTGGTGAATTATTTCCTCAAACTAGAGTTTAATCCACTATTAAAAGCATAACTCCATCTAGAAAAGTGATAATCAAGTGAAACCACTTGTGATGGTTTTGTCTTGTCAAGACCTATCTGTGGATATCACTTTTGCCCTTTGGTAACCTACTGACCAAAGATCCCTAATCCAAGCTCCTGGTCTCTAGCTCTAACAACTATCTTCCAAGAGAAAACCACCCCAGTGGCAATCTTGTAAATCCCACCATTTGAATCTCACTCCTCCATAACCCTCCCAAGTCCAGTAGTATTCAATATGTTTGTTTGCTGTATTGGTTTGGTGCATGAATGTCTTGTGTTGATTGTGGCCTTGTTTGCTTGCATGTGTTGTCGGGACGACGATAGTTGCGATTATCTCAGAGAGCAGAAGAAGGAGTATTATTGATATCTATGGTATTTTTGGTTATCTAAAGAAGAAGTCCAGGGACATCATGCCATATTTCTAATCTCAGGCAAGCCACCTTCTTGCTCATAAGCCTTGTCCTACTATTTTACTTATGCATGTTTTATCTACTGTTTATTTTAAACTGCATTGTTTTACTATATGTTCATATATACATATATATGGTAGTGGTTTGGTTCCTCCAAACCATTACACTTTGGTACTACTAAGTACAACCCCCTTGGTGATACCTATTTGCCCCCAGTAGAGTAGATGGTGTATATCACCATAACCCCTTGGAGACCCTCGATTTAGCCAAAGCAAAGCTAGAGGATGGGAAGACCCCAGAAAAAGTTTTTCCAAATGTTTTATGATAAAACCTTGGTGAGGTGGGACCTCCCAAGAGATGTTGAGAAAGAAAAAGGTTTTGTTCTACAAAATGCTGGAGGAAAACTAGAGGAAAAAGGTTTACAAAAATGCATCTGGTTCTCTGCAGTCTAGCTATAAAAACTTAACCCTGTGCAACCACATTACTCTGGTATGGGATAGGGCTAGATTTGATGGTTGTCTATTCCGGTATAAGCTGCCTCACAACTACTACAGGGGATCAGGAATCCCTGGAGGGTGGGCCATCTCCGATAAAGGTGGGACCTGGAGAAGGAACAAAGGGTCGGCAGGCCTCCACACGTTACTATGAGCCCCTCATTGAAAGCACACACTCGAGAAGTGGAAAAAGCGCTCCGGTTGGTCCTCGCCTGACGTCCCAGTTTTGAGGGGATTAACACTCATAGGGTAGGCACTTATATTGGAGTGGGCTTCTAGAGAGTCTTGATAGGTTACTCGACCCACGATCGGTGAAGATCAGGGTAGTGTACCCAGATGGTGTGGGTAAATTGTACAACCTCTGCAGAGTGTAAATCTATTAGAATAGCCGTTTTTGTGGTTAAGGACAGGTTGGACAAACTTCTGTAGAGCGGTGCCGATTTTGTTTTCAAAAAGGATTTCGAAAAAGAAAGGTTTTTGACCATGGGATGGTCGGGAAGGATACCTTCTTTGACCATGGGATGGTCAGAGAGGTATGGAAGGAGTTTGGTCGTGGGACGACCTGAAGACGGGAACAAATGGGTGACCCAGTCCTAATGTTTTTCCAAAAACTTTTAAAAAGGAGTTTCCCAAAATGTTTTACAAAAGTTTTTAACAAGGATATGTAGATGCTATATATACAAGAGAAACTAATTGAGAAAAGAACCCCTCCTGGAGCCCTCCTAATACCACAGCCATAATGCATATCCTCCTGTTATTATTGTTACTTTAGGGTGGTTTGCGAGTACATTCAAAGTACTCACCGGCATTGTCCCTGGCTATTTGTTGGGTCCGCAGCATAGAAAACAAAAAAATTCCTACGATGAGAACTACACGCTAAGATCTATCTACTAGGTACAAAGCAACGGGTGGACATACATCCATCTAGAACTTACCCTCGAAGACAACCAGTTTTGTTAACGAGTAGGAACTCGTGGTTGTTGTAGTTGTACACTTGCTGATCTCAAGATCGTGAGGAAGTCCGACAGGTCCGGCTCCAGCACGTCCATCAGATCCAGCTCGAGCAAGTCCAGCACTGCAAACATGTATGTCACCGGATAAAGCCACCGGGAACATGTATCTCGCTAATCCGAGACCATGGGGGAATAATACTAGAGGAGAGAGAGAGATCCTTCACTAGGAGGTGTGAGGAAGAAGGAGTGAGAGGGGTCCTTTTATAGGAGGAGGGGAGGGTGTCCCTTCACCTCCCCCATTCATGTGGTGGTAACCCCCTCCACATTAAGACGCCCCTTCACATTCTCTTTTAAAGTCTCCACTTTAAATGCATTAAATTTCTCCAAATTTAATGCTCTCTCATTTAATAAAACTCTTTTATTCATTTTATTCAGAATTTTGTTAATTACTTTAATTAACAAACATTCACATAAACCCCCCTGCAACATTTCAATATTACATGCAGAACCAATTTTAGCAATTTAACCCGAAACAGTTTCCGTGTCTATTGAAATAATTCCAGCGCTTTCTTAAATGTTTATCTAAAACATATTTGCTCCAAATGGTGTCGGTATCCCTTAAGTGTGTCACCCTACGGTTCACGAATAATGCAGACATGATCGAGACCCCTCTCCGATCAATAATCAGTAGCGGGACCTGGAGATCCGTACTGACTCCCACATATTCAACGATGACTCTTATGATCGTGTGAACCTTTAACGTCGTAAATAAATCTCTTTGTCTTGCGATATATTACATGTCCGAGATTCAATCATTGGCATCCAAATACCTAGTTTGATCTTGTTACCAACATGCACTCTTTTCTCGTTCCCGTGATATAACATTCTAGTGATCACATCACTTGCTTGCAAGCTATTTCAATGTGATATCACCGAGAGGGCCCAGACTATATCTATTTGTCATCGGGATGGAAAAATCCCACTCTTGATCCATGAGCCTCAACATAACACCTTCGTAGCGCTGAACCCACCTTTATAGTCACCTTGTTACGGTGTGACGTTTGATGTTATCAAGATACTCTCCCGGTGTTAGCAATTAACATGATCTCATGGTCTAAGGACTAAGATTACTTCGTATGATGTTATAGCAATATAAACATAATGACTTTGATCGTAATGCTATACTTCGGATGAATGTTCATCACATCAATCTACCAATGTTGTGACCTCGTTATTAACAACATCCAATGTCCATGATCAGGAAACCTTGATCATCTTGTTAATCAACAAGCTAGTTTATATGGGAGGCAGTACTAGGAACTTTTTATTTTGTTTATTAAAAACACATGTATTAATGTTTCCAATTAATACAGTTATAGCATGCAAAATAAACATTTATCATAAACATGGAATAAGATAATAACCACTTTATTATTGCCTCTCGGGCATATTCCCTTCAGTCTCCCACTTGCACTAGAGTCAATAATCTAGTTTGTAAACTTGTATATACAACACCTAGGTGTTGAATATACGTGTTTGCTAGTGGTTAATATAATCTCCGAATCTGGCACTTTCAGGTCCGTGTGTATTTGCATGTCTTTGCGTCCCTACGCATCACTCATTCTCAAATGAGATGGCATTGTATAAATTTGGTCCTTTGGTGAGACCTTTAGTTCGTTTGGGTTAAAATATGTTGATATTATTGTCATACAATGAACTACCTTTAACTATTTGTCATTTATACATGATATATTCTTAGTTCTTCCAAAGCTCATAAGAATATCTTTACTACTATCCAATGATCATCTTATGAATCATTCTGGTATGTGCTCATAACATTTAGAGCATAGGACATTCTGGATATATACATATCATGGTATAATCGATCAAAATCTTCATGTGATTTTACTCACCAAGGGTTGAAACACTTGAATCTTGATACAATCCTTTCCATGCAGCAAGAATCTTTCTTGTTGTTTCCATATTGAACCCTTTCAATATCTCATATTAGCGCCTCAATCTATCCATATAGATATTGATGCCAAATATTCCGAGTTTGCCCAAGTTTTTCATCGAAATCTTATTTTAATGAAATTCTTAACTTGTGTCAATACAAGATACATCATTTCCAATCAACAATATGTTCTCTACATAATGTATTAGAAATATGTCTCAGTGCTCCCACTTAATTTCTTGCAAATGCAAATGCAATCAACAATATGTTCTCTACATACGTGAAGATTCCAACTCCGCTATGCTTATTTCAACTATTGAAGTTTGCATGCCCTTTTAGCACCATTTGAATTAACAAAACCCTTCGGACCGTGTCTTGTACATGTCCTAGGTAACCATTCTATTAGAAGAACATTGTTTTGTTTGTTAAACTACCATACATCAAATTATATGTAGTGGTTGCTACATTAATCCGTCAAGACTAAATATCACTATGAAAGATCAAATCTTGTCATAGTCCACTCCTTGAACATTGTCGTAAACTTCTTTCCGACATGTCGACTATTTCATAGATGTTAAACATGCATGTCTATTTCTTTATAGATCCAAACACGACCGATAGGCTTCACGCCTTTCCAGAGGGTCTTCCAAGTTCAGAAACTTGATTTCTCGTGTATGGATACTATCACGGATTCTATGACTTCTAGTCATTTTATGGAGTCAGGGCCCATCATTGCTTCTTTGCATGTAGTCGGTTCATCATTGTCAAAACAATAACGACTTGCTTATCAAATCACACTATTTTATTCTTACCAACCCACACGGTTCAATAGGAACTCTAATCTCCGAGATCAAAACCTTTGTAATCACGGGAGCCATGAGCATTGTGGCCGCCATCGGGACACTTTCCGGCGCTGCGCTACTTAGCACATATAGCTAAGGTTCAACAACCTTATCAAGGTTCTATTGTCCTCCCACTTAACTTTTCGCGAAAAATTCCTTCTCAAGAAACTTGACGTTCCAAGTAACAAACTCTTTTGTCCTCAGTGTTATGGAGAAATTCCCAACAAATTCTTTGGGATAACCTACAAAGACGTGCTTATCCGACTTTGGTTGTAAAAATTTTACTTATGCATAGCATACCAAAATTTAAGAAAATGACAATTTGTGTTTTATCCCAAACCATAACTTATATGGTGTCATTTCAAAGGATCACTATGGTGCTCTTTTTAGTGTATAAGCGGTAGTCTCTAAAGCTTCAATCCTTAAAACATAATGGCAGTTTTATAAATGATACCCTTGATCTTACCATGTCAAACATGGTTTGATTTCATCTCTCGAATATGCCATACTCCTATGGTTTACCAGAAAACACAAACCATGGAACAATTCCTCAAATCTTAAGTGTTTTGCTAAACATGTAACTCAAATATCTTCCTTTATGATCAAATCATAAACTTCAAGTATTTTATTGTTACAATGATTTTTCACTTCATCTTGAAAGTCTTTGAACAATTTTAAAATGTTTCATACTTCTTCCTTATTAAGTAAATATATAGATATATTCTCTCAAATTTCCGGAGAAAGCATATAAAGCAAAAAGATCCATCGCATATTGCTACATATAATGGACTATATACATCAATATGTATAATATCCAATAAGTTAGTCATCCGTTCCTCTTTGGCCTATGGACGGAGGTTCAATTATATCGAGGAAAGTCTCACAAGCGTCAATTGATCAAAATCAAAGACTCCAAAAATCCATCAACATGGAGTTTCTTCATGTTTTCTTTCCAATATAATTTAAACAGCGATGTCACTCCATAAGTGATCTTTCAATCATTTGTCTTGCGACATTTTAGCAATAGTGTTTATGGATGTGATTTCTCCCACTAGACTTGTAAAAGTTCATCCATCCTTTATGGATACGATAATTATTTGAACAACCATTGTTCTTGTAATACCGGAACAAAATAACAATTATTAAAACAAATCTTGAAGGCTAGGTTTGACGAGAACGAAAAACACAATAACACTTTATTTGTTTTCGATGAACATCATCACTTATTCTCTTGCTAGTTACTAAGGCCATTGCAGTTCATGAATTGTGTTGTCCTATATGACACTTCATACCAACCAATTAGGTATCCAATACCTCAGAACCACATTGTTTAACAAGAAAGGAATACTGCCATAACATGTATATCTTCTATATACCTAAGTTGGACATCTCCAACCTTTACTTTTCTGCCAAATATTTTATAGATTCTCTTTCAACAATTCCTTTTCTTTTAAAAGAATCTATCAACATCAAGAGTGGTGTCATTCACATGACACATAGTACAAAGTGTATATAGTCAAATACTAATACCTTTGAACTTGCACTTTGAAGTGGATCACCATCATCAAATGTTTAGTGTTCTTTCAAAAATCCATTCTTTAGTAATCTATTAGTGTAGTAAACATTTTACTTACATCTTCTATTCATCCTTATCATGACAACTTTCATGATCAAGCTACTATAGCCTGTAAGGAAGAATCGCGAGTATAATGTTAGTTCCCAAAATCTTTTTGGGAGATCCGGATGCTTAGCATCTCCATCCTTCACAAATTCTCATACAATATGAGAACATGTATTTTGCTAAATTATACTCTATCATAATGCAACCAAAACCATTGTGTCAAATATCACAATATCTTTCACACATGATGGTTTCTGAAACAATTTTCAGCTCCTATATAATCTTGATATTAAAACAACTTTTGAATATCAATAATCATGGAGGAAAACATGATACTTTAGAAACTAACATTGGAATTATTACTCTTGATTTAATACTACTTATTAAACTTCATGGAGTAAATAGAGTTTGCTGAAAGTTTGCAATAGGACTTATAAACTTTAAATTGACATTCAAAACAATACGATACCAGTTCGTAAAGTAAATATCCAGAATTATATAGTTCTATTATCTCAATTAAAACTAAGCGTAAGGTAGTAAACAGATGCCAATGACTACAACAAATTATGCAAATTCACTTCGATTTAGTTTATGAAAAATTGAGTTCCACTAATCCAAATTAGAAATGAACTCCCACTCAAAAACGACATCCCTTGTGCCTTTTTGGTGTTTACATGAACCAAATCCACTACACCAAGTCCGATCATCATGTGTGTTGATGTAGCTTCAAAGGCGAGCATCTATATGGGCATCATATCAACTATATGACTCATGCTTAACCTTTCGGTCCGTGTTCCGAGGCCATGTCTGTACATGCTAGGCTCGCCAAGTAAGAACCTTAGTACTCGCATGTGTAAAACTGTCTTACACCCGTTTGTATGAAAATGCAGAGTCGAGTACACCCGATCATCACGTGATGTATCGAAACACGATCCATAGAACGGTGCATACTTAAGGAAGAACACATTTTATCTTGATATTTAAATGTGGGATCATCTTAAAATGCTACTAAAACGCCAAACTAGCAATATAAGATGCAAACATCTAATGTGTAAAGTGAGATGATATGGTCCATGCATTTGATCTATATCGTATGCATCATGGTATGATATCTATCATTTCTTTGTGTGTAAGGCCAAGGTCTATGGAACTTACACGTTAGGTGTGTTGTAAGAGTATCTATCATACATCTACTTACAACATTACCATATCATGACACTAGCCCAGCAACGATCTAAACTAGATGCCTCTAATTTATCCACTGCAAGTTTTACGTGGCTTAGGGCTTTCGGAGATAGAATCGTTCTTACCTACGAACATGAACCACAACGAGGATAACCAAGTTATTAGCAACTCGTTGAAATCAGATATTGACTATAGTAGGAGAGACAGACACCCGCCAGCCACTTATGCAAAACAAGTTGCATGTTAGTCGTGGAACCGGTCTCATGTACGATGACATGTAAGGTTGGTCTGGGCCGCTTCATCCCACTATGCCACCAATATCCAAAATACATAGAAGATGCAATAACATGATCATCATCGCCCACATATAAACATATGTGTACTACCCGTGCAAAGCACCTACGCATAGATCAGGCTCTGATACCACTATTGGGTCCGTAGCATAGGAAACAAAAAATTCCTACGATGAGAACTACACGCCAAGATCTATCTACTAGGTACAAAGCAACGGGTGGACATACATCCATCGAGAACTTACCCTCGAAGACAACAAGTTTTGTTAACGAGTAGGAACTCGTGGTTGATGTAGTCGTACACTTGCCGATCTCAAGATTGTGAGGAAGTCCGACAGGTCCGGCTCCAGCATGTCCATCAGATCCAGCTCCAGCAAGTCCAGCACCACCAAGTCCAGCACCGCAAAGCAGCGGTGCATCCGTGATTGCACACACGTCCGGTACCCCGACAACCTCCATCCCTCGCTCCAGCAAAGCAGCGGAAGCAACAACTCCTTTCCAGATAAAGCCACCGGGACCATGTATCTCGCTAATCCGAGACCATGGGGGAATAATACTAGAGGAGAGAGAGAGAGAGAGATCCTTCACGAGGAGGTGTGAGGAAGGAGTGAGAGGAGGGACTTTTATAGGAGGAGGGGAGGGTGTCCCTTCACCTCCCCCATTCATGTGGTGGTAACCCCCTCCACATTAAAATGCCCCTTCACATTCTCTTTTAAAGTCTCCACTTTAAATGCATTAAATTTCTCCAAATTTAATGCTCTCTCATTTAATAAAACTCTTTTATTAATTTTATTCAGAATTTTGTTAATTACTTTAATTAACAAACATTCACATAAAAACCCCTGCAACATTTCAATGTTACATGCAGAACCAATTTCAGCAATTTAACCCGAAACAGTTTCGGTGTCTATTGAAATAATTCTAGCGCTTTCTTAAATCTTTATCTAAAACATATTTGCTCCAAATGGTGTCGGTATCCCTTAAGTGTGTCACCCTACGGTTCGCGAATAATGCAGACATGATCGAGACCTCTCTCCGATCAATAATCAGCAGCGGGACCTGGAGATCCGTACTGACTCCCACATATTCAACGATGACTCTTGTGATTGTGTGAACCTTTAACGTTGTAACTAAATCCCTTTGTCTTGCGATATATTACATGTCCGAGAATCGATCATTGGCATCCAAATACCTAGTTTGATCTCGTTACCGACATGCACTCTTTTCTCGTTCCCGTGATATAACATTCTAGTGATCACATCACTTGCTTGCAAGCTATTTCAATGTGATATCACCGAGAGGGCCCAGACTATATCTATCTGTCATCGGGATGGACAAATCCCACTCTTGATCCATGAGCCTCAACATAACACCTTCGTAGCACTGAACCCACCTTTATAGTCATCCTGTTACGGTGTGACGTTTGATGTTATCAAGATACTCTTCCGGTGTTAGCAATTAACATGATCTCATGGTCTAAGGACTAAGATTACTTCGTATGATGTTATAGCAATATAAACATAATGACTTTGATCGTAATGCTATACTTCGGATGAATGTTCATCACATCATTCTACCAATGTTGTGACCTTGTTATTAACAACATCCAATGTCCATGATTAGGAAACCTTGATCATCTTGTTAATCAACAAGCTAGTTTATATGGGAGGCAGTACTAGGAACTTTGTATTTTGTTTATTAAACACACATGTATTAACGTTTCCAATTAATACAATTATAGCATGCAACATAAACATTTATCATAAACATGGAATAAGATAATAACCACTTTAGTATTGCCTCTCGGGCATATTCCCTTCACTATTAACTTGGCCAGATATCAAGAAGATGGTGTGGGCGACTAAGCGAGCTAGGACGTTCTCCCAGTCAGTTGCCTGTAGGTTAAGGCATGGCTCGGGCTCTACGCTTCATGAAGATCCGCTGCTAGTTATTGATGTCGCCATAACGACATTCATGTAAGTCTGATAATTTGGTATATTCTCGGATGATGTAATGATACTTGTCGGTTATGTGCCACCACTAACTGATCATGGGATCATGGTTGTATGCATAACAGGGATTCTCGGAGGATTAATCCGGGGCCCCACAGACTTGGTATTAGAGCCATCCTGACCGTAGGAAAACCTTAGTTAGCATGGTCGCTAGACAGGAACCTTATTTTGAAAACCTCGTCTTTCGAAAACTAGTTTCTCAACGAGTTTCAAAAAGTTCTACTTCTTCTCTTACTCTAAGTAAATGGTTTCGAAAATGGTTTCCTCTAGCTCTCGTCCAAAACTTCAAACCTACGGATTTTAAATAACTAAGATCTAGACCCCAGTGAAGACAATGAGAACAAGATAAAGACAAGCAACTACTAGCAAACACAAGGAGACTACAATATCGCTCTATCAGTGGAATCCCCACAATCAGAAGAAATCGGGGGTTGCATTATCAAGAAACGTCCAAGATAGAACAAAGACTTCATCTGCGAGATAGTGACTTTGGCCTGAAGAAAGACGGTACCTAGGGTCAATAGTCCTAAGAATAGGATTCCCCTACCTCGCGAGTAGTTAACTCCTTGGTCCCTAACGTTGGCTGTGTTTGCTTGCCTTAGCGCATCCTATGTTGCTTGATGTGTGATGTTTTCCGAGGACATGGAGATTCCCTCGCTCTGTTCGTCTTGTGTGTATGTTCTGGATTGCCTTGACCTCCCTAAAAATGTGACTCAAGGAGCGATAACCCATCTAGTAACTCCAGAAACCCCTGTGTGAGGTGTCGGTAACGAGAACCAAACTAACCTCCAGAGTATATCAGAGGAAAAGAATCGCAAGAACCAGGAGTTCAACGTCATCAAGACCGAATAACTCGAAGACTTTCCCTCAGCAGGATGGCATACCTTGTCCAACCCGCCCCTCAAAGACTCGTTGATGGCGCAGCACTCCCTTGTTCCTCAGTCTTCTACAGCCAGAATCTCGTTGGAGCTGAAAGCCGATCACCGAAGGATCCTCAGTATCCCCAGAAACCACCCGATAAGTTAACCAAGACAAGGAGTGGAGACCTAACCACACTAAGCTTTAGTGTCTTGGAGCATTTGACTGCTTCAGTATACTAATTAATCTAGTCGACCCTACCCAAACCGACGGGAAGTTCCTCCCTAGAAGGTTAGAACTACCGCTGAAGTCAGATGATAAGGAAGCATGGAGACAATGAGTTTGCTCCATCTTCGAGCAGGAGCAACCCCCAAGTATTCAAGAGATGACCACCTCTCTAAAACTAGATGGCTCAGCCTGCACAAAGCACTATCAGGAAGAATCATAAACCGCTATTTTAAATTGAGCTAACCACCCTAAAGGCTTCGTTAGGAAACCACCCCGCCAAGGTTAATCAAATAAGGCGTCACTCGAAGACCCCAGCTCAAGACTCTAGGAAGATATAGCTTTCCGCTAAACATCGGGTCAGCCCTCCACGACAGAAGATCCGCACCCTTCTTGATGAACCTTAGTAAAGCTCTAAGGTGGAAAGACTGTGTCTTTCCGCTCATTCCTCAGAAGACTATCTACCCGAGGATACTTCAGAAAGACCGCCAGATTTGACGCCTTCTCGCCAAACAACAACCCAAGAGACTTCCGAAGGTCTCTACTCCAGAAGAAAGATGGACGACACTCCCGAGAAACCCCCACCAGTGAAGTCAAGAAAGAAGGAATGTGTTATCTCCGAGCTAACCTAGTCAAATCCTAAGGGGGAAAGACTGCGTCTTTCCCACACAAATAGAGTAAAGCCTCGCCAGGAGCCAACCTAGAAGCTTGGACCCCAACATCGTTAATAGGATATGCTACGACCCTAAGGAAGAGCTGTGAATCCCTAGAGAAAGGTACTCCCAACTATAGATTCTATCTCCCAACGGGAACCCCGTGAAGTTCAGCATCAAGAGAGTCTTCCCAGTATAAGCCCTCGATGATATAGAGTCCGGAAGGAAAGAAGGTCATCTCTCAAAATCAAGACTGGACCCTACTCAACTCTCCGTACATCCCGATGGACTAAAGCAACTTCATCGACAGAGTAGTCAATTTCAAAGACGGAGTCCGTAAGATAGTACGCGTAAGACACCTAGTATCAACCCGGCTCAAAATCCCCTAACCCTGCTCTCCTGAATCTCGGGACGAGATTCTTTTAAGGGGGAAAGATCTGTAACATCCCAATTTCTGCAACCCTGATTAGTTGTCTAGAATGCAAAAATCAGGGGGAACAAAAACTTTTTCTTACTGAATAGTGAAGTGTTTGCTTGTTGTTGGATATGCTTAGGTATGTAAATGTGTATTAGATGAGATACTCCCTTACCTTAACACCGATTGACCAAAGCTACTTTCCAAAACTATCTTGGTTCATTTTACATATTCTCAAATGTTCTGGCATTTCAAAACATGAGCCCAGATGCTTATGTAACCAAAGCTATTTTGGTAGCTTCTATTGACAAAACTATGGAGAGATATATAATATAATCTCCTTATGTTCTCAAGATAGAACCTTCTACTATCCTTATCTCTAGATTTAACAAAACCTTCTTTTGAAGCATTTGAATTCTACTCTTGGTAGAAATACCAAAGACCCTCATCTTATTCAAACTCCAACCCTTTTCAAATTTCCCAACCCTACCTCAAGCTAAGCTTGATGGTAACCCTAGAGTAGTGGATGGTTTATAAGATGAGTTGCCTTGATCTGCTGTCTGATGAGTTGCTTTGATCTATTGTTTGACTTGTTTGCTTAGGAAGTAGTATGAGCCACTCTAGGAGCTCATCACTAGGATCAGGATGTTTCCCATTCATCAACCGCTAAGCAAGAATACAAATCTAGATATGATCCCTAACTGTTGGGTGATCATCTAAAACCCTTACCCAGATCAATTCTGCAGTGATCCATTCTAGAAGCGTCCAAGTCAATGAAGACCAATATCAAGCATGGATCCCTTCTAGTCAATCTACTATTCAAAATCATCCAGTTGATGATGCTTGGGTACTTTGCAACCCATCAAAATCATCTCCACCAACATTCTAGTCAAAAACCCTAAATCTGCCAAATTTGGCAAAGTCCGGAAATCTGTTTCCAACATCACCTTTTTGAATGCCTCCTTTTCCCAACCCTTGTGCATTATTGGAAATGAACTTGAACCATCTTGTTAACCATCCTAAGGACTACCAAGGACCACTCTTTACCTTGGTTAGATCATCCTCCTACCCACTTGTTCTTGATGGTTTTGCAGGCAAGAAAATAACTTTTCCTGCAAATCTAGTCAACATGCCTACTTTGGTATAAGCTCACACCACCATCCAACCTTATATGGACCAACTATTTGCATGGTTGTGTTCTAATCATATAGGTCTATTATTACCTACTTCCCTTGTTCCAATTGGATGCTTGATCTGTTTACACCCACAAGGTTTTGAAGGCTAGTTGATAATTTGCCTTGGCAGGCTTATTTTTTTCAAAGTTGAAAGCTTGTCTTGGTGAGCTCAAGCAGGATCAAGCTCAAACCCCTACAACATTGCAATCTACATCACTTGTTCTATACATCCATATATCCCATGCCCCAAGGGGAGATCTGAACCCCAAGATACAACCATGTTTTGATGGTACAAAATTAACATCACCCTAGATCCTTCATCTAGGGTATTCCACCAAAATCAACTTGGATTCTCCAATCCCAAGGTTGAAAATGCTTGCTACACATTGTCTACATCATCTACCTTTATCATAAAGTTTTATCCAATTTTATCCATAATTATTATGGCTCCAAACCAAATTAATCTCTTTAATAGTCAAAATCTCCAAAACTCCTTCCATAAAGGAATGTTTGGTTTTTGCCAAAACACTTCCCAAAATTTTGGCTCAATTGAGTCCTATATATCATACCCTATCTTCCCACTTCAAAAATAAATATTTTTGAAGAGCTTTATTATTTCTTTTTGCCCTTTTTCTTAAATGGCAGAAACAAGAAATAATTGTCTAAAAATACTTTTCCTTCCCAATAAATTCCTAGAAAATTCCTCAAGGTGTGATATGGTATCTAGAATCATATCACATCAAAATCCAACAAAGTACAATGTAATTTTATCAAATGACCTTCTAGAAACCACTTCTGCCCTATTTGAGTAAATGGATTTAGGAGGACTAAAACTCGTCTGAAAAATCCCAATTAAATCCTAGAAGTCTACCTTGACCTTATCTATCTACCAGTACCAATTTATCCTCGGGTCCAATTGAAGATTTTGGACTTCATTCATAAACCCCTAGTTTGATCAACTTTGGCCATTTAGTAAACCACTAATCTAAGCCACTTCCAACTCCACCAAAGCTTGATCAAAGCCCCTCGTTAACACCAGGACACCACACTAGTCGACTAGTACTGTAGCACCACCCCACCAATTACCCATATTGCCCTTGTGCTAATAGAAGGAGAGAGACACATCAAAGATCTTATAAGGATTTGCCACAATAAATCTCCACCCCTCCCTCTCTGGTCCAGCACGACCAAGTACCAACAATACCCCTCTCTACCTCCCCTTGGACCAATCACTGGCCAGCATCCTCTCTCCCCCATGTCCAATTTGGTAAATTGCCTCAACCACTCCTCCCCCTTGGTATATATGGCTAGAGGCCACCCCAGCTAGCCTCTGCCCCCTCATTTGCTCCCTCCCACCTCCACTCACCTCCCCCAGCATGCCCTACCTCTCCCCTGCTCTGTGTTGTCCGAGGAAGAAGAAGAGGAGAGCGTCGGCCTCCTCACAAAATCGAGCAAGGCTCTCTCCCCTCTGCACTATTTCTTCTGCATGTCAGCCCACGAGCTCCCCTAGCTCTCATCTACCTAACCATGCTTTCCTTTTTACCCAGGACCCTCTGCTCCGCCGTCACTGTTGAGCATCGACGAGTTCATCCTCGGCCGCCGTTGCGCGAGCTAGCTCCCAGCGTCATCCCACCCCATGTCGCCCCTCGTTCGGCTCGTTGTCGACCACCGCGTCGCCCTACCGCCTCCTCGACCTCCCCCGAGCCCCTAGGTATCCTCCCCACACCTCCCCGCTCCGCCTAGGGTTCTTGTCGCCAGCCACCCTCTGTCGCATAGACGACGACTGAGCGCCGTCCATTGCCACTTGATCCAACAGCCGAGATCCGACTATATCCTTTCGGCCTCCCGCTCTCGCTGACTGCCGGGCCCCGCCTGGAAGGTTCAAGCACTTGCTCCCGCGCGTCGCCCCGTGCGTCGTGGGACGTTTCTCTCCCGGCCGGCCCAGTTCTCCCCAAATCCAGCCCAGTGCATCCCTTTTTCTTTTTCTTTTAGAAGATCCATTTATTCCAGAAAGTATCTGCTAGGATTAAATCTAAATAAAATGGTCAATCATTTCCAAATGGCTAGATCTAATTTTATGGTGGTTGTCTGCTGTTTTCTCAAACATGCAGAGGCAACCCCATGATCAGAATAATTTTCTCTATTTACTAATAATTAATCTGCTCAAATGTGTCTAGAACACTAATTAGATTCCACATAAATTTTTACATCTCCATTTGAGATGAACCAAATCCCTACTGGAAGGTATTTGACATACCTATCACCCAACACTAGTCCTATACCAAGGTCAACAGTAGGATGCCTTTAGCAAAAATAACAAAACTAGCAACAGTCTGTCTTAGATAAATTCCCCAGGTCTAGCAAAATGCGGTATTTACCTGATTCCAATTCCCCGTACCTCCTAGGATCCTTATCTAACAAACCCTAGCAGCTCAAAATTTATTGAGCTCTGGGTAAATTTTAGTGATTTAAATACTTTTGTAAGGGGTATTTTCACTAAATAAATCACTCCAGGAGTTTGGTAACTCCAAAATGAGTGAATCCAATTCCTACAGAAAGGTATTTTAAATACCTATCTCTTTCCCTTGGAACCAACTCAATATCTCTTGTAGATTTAATATGGTGATAAAGAGAAGATTCATATAGAACTGTCTTTAGGAATTTCCTGAGGGCATTCTGGTAATTATTTTGACTTGATTACATCTCTAGGTGATTAACTACAGAAAGTACTAACAAACCCTCCAAGGAAATAATTTTAGGATCTCCAGAACTTTTCTGGTGAATTATTTCCTCAAACTAGAGTTTAATCCACTATTAAAAGCATAACTCCATCTAGAAAAGTGATAATCAAGTGAAACCACTTGTGATGGTTTTGTCTTGTCAAGACCTATCTATGGATATCACTTTTTCCCTTTGGTAACCTACTGACCACAGATCCCTAATCCAAGCTCCTGGTATCTAGCTTTGACAACTATCTTCCAAGAGAAAACCACCCTAGTGGGAATCTTGTAAATCCCACCATTTGAATCTCACTCCTCCACAACCCTCACAAGTCCAGTAGTATTCAGTATGTTGGTTTGATGTATTGGTTTGGGGCATGAATGTCTTGTGTTGATTGTGGCCTTGTTTGCTTGCATGTGTTGCCGGGACGACGATAGTTGCGATTATCTCGGAGAGCAGAAGAAGGAGTATTATTGATATCTATGGTATTTTTGGTTATCTAAAGAAGAAGTCCAGGGACATCATGCCATATTGCTAATCTCAGGCAAGCCACCTTCTTGCTCATAAGCCTTGTCCTACTATTTTACATATGCATGTTTTATCTACTGTTTATTAAAACCTGCATTGTTTTACTATATGTTGATATATACATATATATAAGGTAGTGGTTTGGCTCCTCCAAACCATTACACTTTGGTACTACTAAGTACAACCCCCTTGGTGATACATATTTGCCCCTAGTAGAGTAGATGGTGTATATCACCATAACCCCTTGGAGACCCTCGATTTAGCCAAAGCAAAGCTAGAGGATGGGAAGACCCCGGAAAAAGTTTTTCCAAATGTTTTATGATAAAACCTTGGTGAGGTGGGACCTCCCAAGAGATGTTTAGAAAGAAAAAGGTTTTGTTTTACAAAATGCTGGAGGAAAACCGGAGGAAAAAGGTTTACGAAAATGCACCTGGTTCTCTGCAATCTAGCTATAACAACTTGACCCTGTGCAACCACATTACTCTGGTATGGGACAGGGCTAGATTTGATGGTTGTCTATTCCGGTATAAGCTGCCTCGCAACTACTACAGGGGATCGGGGATCCCTGGAGGGTGGGCCTTCTCCGATAAAGGTGGGACCTGGAGAAGGAACAAAGGGTCGGCAAGCCTCCACGCGTTACTATGAGCTCCTCATTGAAAGCGCACACTCGAGAAGTGGAAAAAGCGCTCCGGTTGGTCCTCGCCCGACGTCCCGGTTTTGAGGGGATTAACACTCATAGGGTAGGCACTTATATTGGAGTGGGCTTCCGGAGAGTCTTGATCGGTTACTCGACCCACGATCGGTGAAGATCAGGGTAGTGTACGCGGATGGTGTGGGTAAAGTGTACAACCTCTGCAGAGTGTAAATCTATTCGAATAGCCGTGTTCGCGGTTAAGGACAGGTTGGACATACTTCTATAGAGAGGTGCCGGTTTTGTTTTCAAAAGGATTTCGGAAAAGAAAGGTTTTTGACCATGGGATGGTCGAGAAGGATACCTTCTTTGACCATGGTATGGTCAGAGAGGTATGGAAGGAGTTTGGTCGTGGGACGACCTGAAGACGGGAACAAATGGGTGACCCAGTCCTAATGTTTTTCCAAAAACTTTTAAAAAGGAGTTTCCCAAAATGTTTTACAAAAGTTTTTAACAAGGATATGTAGATGCTATATCTACAAGAGAAACTAATTGAGAAAAGAACCCCTCCTTGAGCCCTCCTAATACCATAGCCATAATGCATATCCTCCTGTTACTATTGTTACTTTAGGGTGGTTTGCGAGTACATTCAAAGTACTCACCAGCATTGTCCCTGGATATTTACTTGGTCAGATATCAAGAAGAAGACGGCGTGGGCGACTATGCGAGCTAGGACGTTCTCCCAGTAAGTTGCCTATAGGTTAAGGCATGGCTCAAGCTCTATGCTTGATGAAGATCCACTGCTAGTTATTGATGTCGCCATAACGACATTCATGTAAGTCTGATAATTCGGTATATTCTCGGATGATGTAATGATACTTGTCGGTTATGTGCCACGACTAACTGATCATGGGATCGTGGTTGTATGCATAACAGGGATTCTCAGAGGATTAATCTGGGGGCCCCATAGTTTGTGAAAAGAACACACACGCAATCACACTGGTGGATCCATATGTGGTTTGTGAGAAGAACACACACCCAATGACACTAGTGGATCCATGTGTGGTTTGTGAAAGAACAGACATACACTAATTCTAGGTGTGGTTCATGAAAATAACACACATCCAATGACACTGGTAGATCATGTGTGGTTTGTGAAAAGAACACACATGCAATGACACTGGTGGATCCATGTGTGGTTTGTGAAAGAACATACATGAACTAACTCTAGGTGTGGTTAATGAAAAGAACACACATCCAATCACGCTGGTGGATCCATATGTGGTTTGTGAAAAGAACAGACATGCAATGACTCTAGCTGTGGTTCATGAAAAGAACACACATGCAATGACACTGATGGATCCATATGTGGTTTGTGGAAAGAACAGACATGCAATGAATTTTGTGGATCCATGTGTGGTTTGTGACAATAACACAAATCCAATGACTCTGGTGGATCCATATGTGTTTTATGAGAAGAACACACATCCAATGAACTCTAGTGGCTCTATCGTGGCATAATTTGATGTATGCCATGATGTATTTCATTGTACAAGAACTCACTTTCCATTTTTATACTATTCAGTTTTGCCCTTGGTTTTTTGATACTACTCGGTTTGCGCGCTCTCTCTCTCTTTCGTAGAAGCCCAAACCTGTGCTCACGCTATCTGCTATGCCCTGATTGGTTGTCACAGTTGTCACACGGATCGTGCGCACCAACCATTGATCCTGTGTGATCTAACGAGGATCGTTGCACATGTCATGCCCTTCACAGTACAGCGTGAGACAGCACGGACGTCTCCCTTAGCGAGACTTCTACAAGAAGGAACATGATGTCGTCCATGGAAAAATTCATCGAGTGGTCATGTCACGTTTAATCTAGTATGTACAGGCTACTACTGCTACTACAACACATGCACAGGGCAATGGGGTGATCGAGTGCACGGTTGTCGACGGGACGCTGCAATTTATTGCCACTTGATTTTAATAAGACATATCCCATTTTTACACAGTGCTCTCAATCTCACTTCCAATTGGTCCCTGCCACAAGTAACTTCCATGAGTCAAGGGCCCCCTCTAGTAGATCTAATGTTGTTAGAAATTGGTTTTGTGCCACTTGCATGCAGTGGAATCGAGGTCTGCCATGAGCGTGTTTTCAATGCAGCTCCAAAGTGGAGATCGTGGCTGTTTCAAAAAAAAGGGAACCCAAAAAACGGTGGATATCGTGGTAGCCCCACCCCCCGCCCACCACACGTGTCCACTTGAGGACTATGAATGGTCCGGTATTTATAAACCCGCTCGGCCTACTTCTTCCATGTGCTCGTGTCATTTTCCCTAATCTCTCTAGTCCCAAAACCCCAATCTGCACCTACCGCGCGCGTCGAAACTCCTTCACTTACACTACCTCCTTCCCTAGGTGCGCCATGAAGCGTACGCATGGAGACGAGACGGAGGTGAAGCCAGTTGAAGGCGCAACATCAGATGGCTTGATCATCGCCAAGCAGGCGGAGGCATCTTCTCCGGGCATGAAGGCAGCTTGTCGTCGCGCCATTGAGGGTTCGAGCTCATCCGTCCAGCCAGTAGCTGTCGCCGCCGAGCAGTAGGTGGCCAACAATGTCGTGGTGCCAGCGGAAGATTTGGATGGGGGGCAGGCGGGTGGCGGAGGCAATCCGGTGCTCTACATCAACAACCCCATCACCGTCCAAGAAATCTTCGACGCAATCATGGAGAATGACGAGTTCGAGAAGGAGGTCCCTGATGAGGAGTTCGAGGTACTACATTGCTAGCTTCTCTAGTCGCAGCCGCCGATTTCATTGTTCATACATAGGATTTGCTCAATCGTGTATAGATTCTTTTGCTCTTGAAGTAGGGTACTATATATATGGTTCGAACGGTCGACTGCTTCATCTTCCATCTAGTCACAAAAACCCAATCCATCTCATCACAAAACCCAATTCTGCTCATCTTCCATCTAGTTGAGTTTGCTAGTTGTGTGTTGATTTCGATACACAACATGCCTATAACATTACATTTCTATTCCTTACTGAGCCCAATGATTCAATTTTTCCCCAAAATAGTGCAAGGGCATCTGATGGTGTCATTTTCTGAGGGATGGCTAGCGAACCTGAGGCAGCAATGTACATCTCTGAAAAAATGAGGCCCTTAATTTAATCTCATATGGAACCTATATATATAATCTTTGTATTGTTTATGATCTATGCATGCGTCGTATGATGCATATGTATATCCTTGAATATTGTTTTGTACGATTACATTTCAATTTCTTATTGTGTCCAATGATTCAAATTTGCCCCAAAAGAGAGGCAGACACATTAGTGTCAGATTTTTTTAGGGATGAGTTCGCGAACCTAGGGCCATGTACGAGATCAATATAACTTGTGCAATTGTTACTTGGTTCGCTTACGCCATCCCTGAAGAAACTTATGACGCCGTAATCTTTATTCTACATTCATAGAACTATGATATTGCAATTATCTATTCCATGCATTCATAGTGTATAAGAATTACATTTCAGTTTGTCACCGAGGCCGATGATTTAAATTTGCCCCAAAAGAGTTCAAGGGGAGACATGTATGATGGTGTCGTGTTTTAGGGATGGGTTGGTGAACCTGAGGCAGCAATGCACACAAACAATATAGGTTGTGCTGTTGGTGAAATGGATCGTATGGGCACCTAGAGGGGGGGGGTGAATAGGTGCTACTTCAAATTTTAATGCTATTTCAATTTTAGGCTTGATACAGAAGGTAAATTCTCTAGATAGACTATTATGAAGAATTTCCCTATATGCAAACCTAACTACTAGCGAGTAAAAGGCGAGTAGGAAAGAGGAACGAGTGAACCGTAGTGAAGCACGCGGAGACACAGGATTTGTTTTACCGCAGTTCCTTCCTTGTTAAGGGAAGTACATATACGTTGGAGGGGTGGGCGGTACTAAGACCACCACGCCACAATAGGCCTCACCCTATTCTCCGATGGATCCCACCACCAAAGGCCTGATCCACCTTTCCACTATAGGAACCCTTCGAGGCGGGAACCGACGCCTTTACACAACTAGCGGGGCACAACTCCACAACCAAATTGGAGGATCCCGTAATGACAACAAGCTGCCACAAGAACAAGTTATCAATAAGATCTAGATATTAACAAAAATACTAGATCGGGGATTTCTCCAAATGAATGGAGAGGAGTTGATGCGCTTGATTCGTGATGACGATGGAGATTGTCTCCTCCTTCAATTCCCCCCAAGATCGAAGCCTTCGGGTGGTTGAAGTGGGAGATCGAGAGAGAGAGCTCTTGCAATGGGTCTGACACTTTTCGAATGAATCAAGAGTTCTGCCTGAAGGGGATGAAGGGGCTTTTATACCCCCTTACCCAACTGATCCGTTGGAGCCTTTGGGGGACGGATTATCCAGCCCAAGTAAGGGCCGGATTATTTGGCCTGGGGAAAACTCCGCCCCAGACTCGGATTATTTGGCAGAAAATCCGCCTATGAATAGAAGCTCGCTTAGGCTGGCCCTTGACATCTTCTCTTGGGGACCGGATTATCCGGCCATAGGGGAGGGCCGGATTATCCGGCTGGGGAAAAATTCTGCCCCAGCCATGGAATATCCGGGGGAAATTCCGCCCCCAGACAGAAGCTCACACACATGCTCCCTTGGGCGATTCCCCTAGGGCCGGATTATCTGGCCCAACATGAGGGCCGGATTATCCGGTCGAGGGAGAAAATCCGCCTCAGAGTCGGACTGTCCGGGGGAAAATCCGGCCCCAGACAGAAGCTCGCGCGTAGCTAGCCCTGGCTAAGATGGTCTAGCCGGATTATCCGGCCCATGATAGGGGCGGATAATCCGGTCCCCCAAACACTCAAAACTTCCTGCAACACTTAGTGCACACTAGAAACTCCATGGTATTGTTATCTAACACACAAAACATAGGGAACCATGAAATGTTCTTTCAATCTCCCCTTTTTCGTGTTAGATGACAATACTAGGATTTGCAAGAAAGTTCACAAGACCACCAACAATAAATACATGAAAGAGACTCCCCCTCAATGTGTGCATACTAAAAATTTGCATTTGAATACAAATGCACACAAATAGGTACGAGTTTATTCCATTGAAATATAAACAACATAATCATACCCCGAGATAGAGAGAGGCGTCCTTGATATAGCCACTGTTACCAACGTGATAACCATTATAAACGCCTTCCTCGAGATAGATAACCAATATTATTGGATATGATAGATGAATCCATAGGAGTAATCCACAAGATAAATCCAGAGCCACACAGAAACAAAGTTTCATACAAAACCAAACCACAAATTAAAGTTCAATGCTAAATGGGGACAAGCGCGAAAACGACGAATAGAAAAAGTGCAAATGCAGGTGCCCGACCCATGCAAATCCTCGGAGACCTAATAGAACTACTTCTCCCCCTTTGGCATCGAGACGCCAAAAAGGAAGAAGAGCGATGGTAACACCCCAAGGTATCACTCATAGTCCTCATCCTCTTCCTCGTCCTCGTCCCCATCCTCATCCTCAAGCTCCTCGGTGTCATCATCCTCATCATCAGCAGTGGCCGCGGAAGGGAACAGGTGACGCTCTAGCTCTCCATAGTTAAGCCTAGAAGAAGAGTTCCACTGAGCATATGGTGTGGGAGTAGAAGGAACAAGGGGGTCGCCCGAAGCACCGGACACATGGTGAAGAATGAGCTGTTGAGTGTGAGACATCTCGTGGCGCTGCTTGTAAGCCTCATACTGACCCTTGCCAGTGTCCACTCCCATGCATAGAATGTTCCGCTGGAACCAGTTCAGCCACTTGATCTCACGAGCAATAGGAGGCACTGGGGGCCTACGAGTACTGGCACGAGCATCCCTTATGAGACCCTCAGAAGCAGAAGAGGGGTGAGAGGTCTTCTTAAACTTGGTGTAGATCTTCTTTGCCTTGTGCACAACATCAATGTTAAATTCTTAAGATGGAAGAAGGTGCTTGATGAGCATCATAATGTAAGTAGCATAAGGAATGGATAGCCTGTTGAACATTACATCAGTCAATTCATGGTAAATGAAGTCTATCACATCCATCAGGTACTACACGGACTCATCCTCGCAAGATGCAACCTCATGAGAGAAGGCTAGGAGCTAGACCAGGTGACCACGGATGCTGTCATTGTTGCCTCCACTCGGGGTGATAGAATCACGAAAGAGACCGACCAAGCCAGCATAGATTGGAGCAAGACCAGCAAAGGTGCCCACAATACCATTGTCCAACGTGCACGGAGAGAGGACTGCATCTTTATTGGGCTTGAGTTGGGTGATGATACGATAACCACTAGCACGGTCCCTATGGCTGAAGGGATAACCAAGAACTTGAGCAAACACATGGAAATCAGCTTGCATAGGCCTATCATGAGTCATCCACTTCATAGTGCGGTGCTCATCACCACAAATAACCAAGGTGGAAAAGAACTGCTTCACAACCTCAGAATCATAGGAGCTTTGGAGAGCCATGAGATGGTGCAGCACCATCCGCTCAGCCACATACATGGCATGAACAAGGTGAGGCTTTTCCAAGGCCTCAGCAAGAATCAACAGGTGCATAGGCCTAATCTTCAGCCCGGCATACACATCTTCATAGATTCCTTTCTGTTCAGCACACCAAAAACGAGAATCACCCAGCTCAGTATCACGTGCCAACTCAGCAAACAGATCACGGTGACGAATAGAAGAAAAAGTAACAGCGTCCAGCGACTTGTAGTTAATCTTGGGCTCTTTGCCCTTCCTCTTGGACACACCCCTCCTGGTTCTCTCCCTCTTTTCCTTCTCAGCCATGCAGTCAGCCTCTTTCTTTCTTCTTCTCAGTTCAACTTCGTCCATAGTCTTACCCTCACTGTCCACCCTGAAATAGAGACCATGAGGATGACGCTTATATGTCTTGGGAGCACTGGAACTACCTGTGAAGATAACAAGGTGGATAGCATGGGGATAAGCATACACACAAGTCCAAGAGAGGATGTAGAAAAAGTAGGAAAATAGTTCATAGTCCAATCCTACTCAAGGCACAAATCTATACGAAACTGAACCAGCTTTTAGTCTGTCAGGCCGGATTATCTTGCCTAGCCAGGGGTGGATAATCCGGCCCTGGCAGAAATTTTCAAAATCGCCTAGATTGAATGCAAAAGAGTAGATCGGGCCTAGATACTGCAAGACTACGATTTCTACGCGAAACAACATCCTTCTAGACAACGTTCCACCCAACAAGCAACACATCTAGCCAAAGATGGGGAGAGAGGGAGTTACCCGCACTCATTGGAGGAAGAACACAGAGGAGAAGGTACCCGGAGGCACGGAGAAGAAGATACGGGGAGGCCCGGAGAATCCAGTGGCCGGAGAGGCTCCGAGGAGGGTAGGGGATGGCAAGCGGCGGCTAAGCAGAGGGAGAGGGTTGGGGGAGAAGTGTTGCTCGTTATGAGCCCTTCCCCCCGACCCCAGCCCTTATGGATTAAATCCGTTAGGGCCAGATTATCTGATGGATCCCACCACCAAAGGCCTGATCCACCTTTCCACTATAGGAACCCTTTGAGGCATGAACCGACACCTTTACACAACTAGTAGGGCACAACTCCACAACCAAATTGGAGGCTCCCGTAATGACAACAAGCTGCCACAAGAACAAGTTATCAATAACAAAACACAAGATCTAGATATTAACAAGAATACTAGATCGGGGATTTCTCCAAATGAATGGACAGGAGTTGATGCGCTTGATTCGTGATGACGATGTAGATTGTCTCCTCCTTCAATTCCCCCCAAGATGGAAGCCTTCGGGTGGTTGAAGTGGGAGATCTAGAGAGAGAGAGAGAGCTCTTGCAATGGGTCTGACACTTTTCTAATGAATCAAGAGTTCTGCCTGAAGGGGATGAAGGGGCTTTTATACCCCCTTCCCCAACTGAGCCGTTGGAGCCTTTGGGGGCCGGATTATTCAAACCAAGTGAGGGATGGATTATCCGGCCTAGGGAAAACTCCACCCTAGACTTGGATTATCGAGCAGAAAATCCGCCTATGAACAAAAGCTCGCGCAGGCTGGCCCTTGACATCTTCTCTTGGGGACCGGATTATCCAGCCCTAGGGGAGGGCCAGATTATCCGGCTGGGGGAAAATTCCGCCCCAACCACGGAATATCCGGGGGAAATTCCGCCCCCAGACAGAAGATCGCGCAGACGCTCCCTTGGGTGATTCCCCTGGGGCCGGATTATCCAGCCCAACATGACGGCCGGATTATCCAGTCTAGGGAAAATATCTACCCTAGAGCCAGACTATCCAGGGGAAAATCTGCCCCTAGACAGAAGCTCACGCGCAGCCAGACCTGGCCAAGATGGTCCGGCCGGATTACCCGGCCCATGATGGGGGCGGATAATCCGGTCCCCCAAACACTAAAAAATTTCCTGCAACACTTAGTGCGCATTAGAAACTCCATGGTATTCTTATCTAACACACAAAACATAGGGAACCATGAAATTTTCTTTCAGTTGGTACTTTGGTTCGCTAACTCCATCTCTGAAAAAATTATGAGGCCCTTGATTTATTCTCATATGGAACTACATATATGATCCTTGAATTGTTTTTGATCTTTGAATGATTCGTATGATGCATATGTATATGAATGGTTTTGATCATAAGTATTTTTAACATGTACCTGAAGATTAATTGTTTGGTTTTTTTATTTATAATTACAATATTTAGGCTTGTTTTTGTACCTGACTATGTATATCCCTAAATATTGTTTTGTACGATTACATTTCAATTTCTTATTGTGGCCAATGATTCAAATTTGCCCCCAAAGAGAGGCAGACACATTATTGTCAGATTTTTTCAGGGATGAGTTAGCGAACCTGAGGCGATGTACAAGAACATTATAGGTTGTGCAATTGTTACTTGGTTTGCCCACTCCATCCCTGAAGAAACTTATGAGGCCCCTAGATTTATTCAACATTGTGTTGAGATGAAATGATATATGTACTGATCAAACTATTGCTGAGATGCTTTCTCTTTGATATCCACAGATATATTGCCTTACATATACATGTTGTCAATTATTGAGTTGTAATACAATTCAATCATATGTATGAGTTCTAACTTACATTCTTAAAAATCAACAGGAGGATGATGATGAAGTGGACGATAGCAAGGTGTCCAGGGACAACAAGAGCCGCTACATGCTGAGGCAGTTACGGTGTGGGCTAATCCGTTTCTACCGAAGGGGGGAGACTATTTTGCCCATTCTGTGGTAGAGCAATCAACGTGGACCTCGACAACATGATCTAGCATGCGGTGGATGTTGGCAAAGGCGGAGGCAGAAGGCATAAGCCGATTACCTTGGTGCGGCACGCAGCCTTCAGCAAATTCCTCTGGGAGTATGTCAGGACTGGCCTATATCCCCTCGACTAGGCTATCCCTACCTCCTGTTGATATGCCCCTGCCCTGCTAGGCGTCTCCGTGTCTCGGCCTCCTGCTGCTGCCCCTACTTTTATTTTGTTTTAGTTAATTCTTATTACCTGTGTGTGCCATGTAAGACAATATATCCGCGTCGTGTCTCTGGTGAAACTTCTATATATATATTAATCTACTCCTTTATATGGAGTGCCTTAAAATTTCTAGTGTTCAATTATATTACTGATCATGCTCATGAACACTAAAAAATATTTCGAGTGCTCGATTATATTATAATTGTCAAGGAATACATCAACTGGTTAAATTGGTCGAAATTTTGTATTGAAGTAACTAAATGATCTCACATAGGCGGTGGACGTTGGCAGAAACCGAAGGCATCAGCCGAAGACCTTGGAGCGGCATGCTGTCTTCAACAAATTCCTTACAGGTTCAACAACAGGTTGTTGCCGCCCAGCTCCGAATTCGCTTATAGGTCCAACAAGGCAGAACTTGAGCTACCACAAAGACCTTGGCAGAGGTTGCAGAATTGGTGCGGATGCGACCACAACGATAGCGAGCTCGGATTCTAGAGGAGGAAAATAGGACCGAGCATGGTCGACACGGTGACAGATCTCACCGGGAACCAATTCTCATCCCCGCACCGTGACATGGGTGTGTCCATGGTGAGGGAGAGATCCGACTCGGGGTGGGGAGGACAACGGGGCCGAGCAGGTTCGTCACATCCCAGCTCCGCGCCATGGCCGCGACGCCCCACAGATTGCCGCTCTAGGGAAGAATAAGATGCGTAATGGATGTAGGCGCCAATGCTGCAAGCCTAATTGATGCCTAAGCGACAGAAGGGACATAACGGCGAGAACTGACTGGGGGCCAACTTGACGGCCGTTAGCCTGATATTTTGTATTTAAACGTAAAGCTGAAGAAGACCCTCTGAGTATTTGACACGCCAACTGTAGTCATCGCGGCTGATTACAGGCAACTTGGGTACTGCATTGCCTGGGCACCCCAACTTTCGGGCCGCAAAATGATATTCTCCATGGAGTGACTCTAGTGGATCAATGTGCTTTAGGAAAAAAAAACACAGGTAATGTCACCAGTGGATCAACGTGATTTAACAAAAGAACACACATGTAATCACTCTAGTGGATCAATGTAGTTAAGGAAAAGAACACACATGCAATTTCCCAAGTGGATCCATGTGGTTTAGGAAAAGAACACACAAGCATTGACTCTAGTGGATACATATGGTTTAGGAAAAGAACACACATGCAATTTCACCAGTGGATCCATGTGGTTTAGGAAAAGAACGTACATGCATTGACTCTAGTGGATACATGTGGTTTAGGAAAAGAACACACATTCAATGTCACCGGTGGATCCATGTTGTTTAGGAAAAGAACACACATGCATTGACTCTAGTGGATACATGTGGTTTAGGAAAAGAACACACATGCACTATCACTAGTGGATCAATGTGGTTTAGGAAAATAGCACACATGCAATGACTCTAGTGGATCAATGTGGTTTATGAAAAGAACACACATGCAATGACACTAGTGGATCAATTTGGTTTAGGAAAAGAACACACATGCAATGTCACCAGTGGATCCATGTTGTTTAGGAAAAGAACACACATGCAATGTCACTAGTGGATCAATGTGGTTTAGGAAAAGAACACATGTGTAATGTCACCAGTGGATGAATGTGGGTTAGGAAAACAACACACATGCAGTGTCACTAGTGGATCAATGCGGTTTAGGAGAAGAACATAGATGCAATGTCACTAGTGGATGAATGTGGTTTTGGAAAAGAACACACATCCAATGTCACTAGTGGATCAATGTAGTTTAGGAAAAGAACACACATGCAATGTCACTAGTGGATCAATGTGCTTTAGGAAAAGAACACACATGCAATGTCACGAGTGAATCAATGTGGTTTAGGAAAATAACACACATGCAATGACACTAGTGGATCAATGTGGTTTAGGAAAAGAACACACATGCAATGTCACCGGTGGATCCATGTTGTTTAGGGAAAGAACACACATGCAATGTCACTAGTGGATCAATATGGTATTTGAAAATAACACACATGCAATGTCGCCAGTGGATCAATGTGGTTTATGAAAAGAACACACATACAATGCATCTAGTGGATCAATGTGGTTTTGGAATAGAACACACGTGCAATGTCACCGGTGGATCAATGTGTTTTAGGAAAAACACACACATGCAATGTCACTAGTGGATCCATGTGGTTTAGGGAAATAACACACATGCAATGTCACCAGTGGATCAATGTGGTTTAGGAAAAGAACACGCATGCAATTACTCTAATGGATCAATGTGGTTTAGGAAAAGAACGCACATGCAATGTCTCTCGTGGATCAATGTAGTTTAGGAAAAGCACACACATGCGGTGTCACTAGTGGATCAACGTGGTTTAGGAAAAGAAAATACGTGAAATGTCTCTAGTGGATCATTGTGGGTTAGGAAAAGAACACACATGCAGTGTCACTAGTGGATCAATGTGGTTTAGGATAAGAACACAGATGCAATGTCACTAGTGGATCAATGTGGTTTCGGAAAAGGACACACATGCAATGTCACTAGTGGATTAATGTGGTTTAGGAAAAGAACACACATGCAATGTCACCAGTGGATAAATGTGCTTTAGGAAAAGAACACCCATGTAATGTCACCAGTAAATCAATGTGGTTTAGGAAAATAACACACATGCAATGAAACTAGTGGATTAATGTGGTTTAGGAAAAGAGCACACATGCAATGTCACTGGTGGATCCATGTGGTTTAGGAAAAGAACACACATGCAATGTCACTAGTGGATCAATATGGTATTTGAAAATAACACACATGCAATGTCACTAGTGGATCAATGTGGTTTATGAAAAGAACACACATACAATGCATTTAGTGGATCAATGTGGTTTAGGAAAAGAACACACATGCAATGCACCTAGTAGATCAATGTGGTTTCGGAAAAGAACACACATGCAATGTCACTAGTGGATCAATGTGATTTAGGAAAAGAACACACGTGCAATGTCACCATTGGATCCATTTGGTTTAGGGAAATAACACACATGCAATGTCACCAGTGGATTAATGTGGTTTAGTAAAAGAACACACATGCAATGACTCCAGTGGATCAATGTGGTTTAGGAAAAGAACGCACATGCAATGTCTCTAGTGGATTAATGTGGTTTAGGAAAAGCACACACATGCGATGTCACTAGTGGATCAATGTGATTTAGGAAAAGAACACACACTCAATGTCACAAGTGGATCAATGTGGTTTAGGAAAAGAACACTGATACATTGCAAATATATCTATAATTTTTGATGCTCCATGCTTGGTTTTATCCACTTTCTTGTGTTTTGTCCACACTTTGGAGTACTTTTCATATGATTTCTTGGACTAACCTATTAACAAGAGCCACAGTGCCAGCTGCCTGTTTTCTGCTGTTTTTGGTTCAAGGAAAGTTAGAAAATGAATATTCTCGGAATTGGACGGGACAAAAGCCAAAGTACCTATTTTCCAGAAGACTCCAGGAGCCCGAATACAAGACGGAGGAGGGCCAGGGGCTGGCCACACCCCCCCAGGCATGGGCTGGGCATGGTGTGGTGGCCCCAGGCACCCCCTCGGTCTCCCTCTTCGCCTATAAGAAGCCTTCTGACCTAAAAACTTCAGGGGGTTCGACGTTTTCCACGAAATGTTCCGTTGCGCCGTCGCGACCAAAGGGGAGATTCGGGGGACAGAAAGTCTCTATTCCGGCACCCTGTCGGGATGGGGAAGTGCCCCCGGAGCCATCTCCATCGATCTCCACCATCATCTTCATCGACCATCCATGTTTCCCCCATCTATGAGTGAGTAATCCCCCACTGTAGGCTATGGGGATGGTAGGGATTGGATGAGATCGTTCATGTAATGGCATCAGATTGTTAGGGCATGGTGCCTAGTATCTTTTATTAGTGCTTTATGACTTTGTTGCGACTTGTTGTGCCTAATGCTTGTCACTAGGGCCTGAGTGCTATGATTTCAGATCTGAACATGTTATTGATTCATTATGATAGTATTGTTTTGGGTCTTACCTGTAAGTTGTATACACACGTCGTTGTCCGGAACCTATGGCCCCGAAGTGACAGAAATCGGGATAACGGGAAGGGAAAGGCTTTGATGTGAGGATCACATGTGTCCACGGAGTGTTAATGCTTTGCTCCGGTGCTCTATTAAAAGGAGCACCTTAATTGCTAGTAGTTCCCTAGAGGCCCCACTACAAACAGGCTGGCAGGACAAAAGATGTTGTGCAAGTTCTCATTGCGAGCACGTATGACTATATATGGAACACATGCCTAGGATTGTCTAGTACTTGGGTGCTTTATCTTATTTATCTGCAATTTCCCTATGTTCTGATTGCTATGTGGATTGTCTTGTCCGAGCAACGCTCGTCCATGCATCCCTATGCCTGCTGCACTCGAATGCCACTTTTACTGCTTTTGTTACAACTGTCTTTGCTTTACTACTGCTTCTACTTTACTATTCCTACTACAAAACTGCTGCTACTGATAAACTGCTGTGAGCAAGATTGTTTCCAGGTGCAGCTGAATTGACAACACAGTTGTTAAGGCTTATAAATATTATTTGGCTCCCCTTCTGTAGAATCAATAAATTGGGTTTCACTTCCCTCGAAAATACTGTGATACACCCCCTATACTTGTGGGTCATCAGACACACATGCAATGAATCTAGTGGATCCATGTGGTTTAGGAAAAGAACACACATGCAATGACTCGAGTGTCTTCATGTGGTTTAGAAAAAGCACACACATGCGATGTCACTAGTGGATCAATGTGGTTTAGGAAAACAACACACATGAAATGTCACCTGTGGATCAATGTGGTTTAGGAAAAGAAAACACATGCAATGTATCTAGTGGATGAATGTGGTTTAGTAAAAGAACACAAATGTAATGACTCCACTTGATCAATGTGGTTTAGGAAAAGAACACACATGTAGTGACTCTAGTGGATCAATGTGGTTTAGGAATAGAACACACATGCAATGACTCAAGTGGATTAATACATTAAAATGTATCTATAATTTTTGATGTTCCATGCTTGGTTTTATCCACTTTCTTGTGATTTGTCCACAATTTGGAGTACTTTTCATCTGATTTCTTAGACTAACCTATTAACAAGAACCACAGTGCTAGATGCCTGTTTTCTGCTATTTTTGGTTCCAGGAAAGTCAGAAAATAAATATTCTCGGAATTGGACGGGACAAAAGCCAAAGTGCCTATTTTCCGGAAGAGTCATGGAGCCAGAATACGAGACGGAGAAGAGCCAGGGGTGGCCACACCACCTGGTGGCGCGGGCTAGGCCAGGCCGCGCTTGGGGGTGGTGTGGGCCCCCTAGGCACCCCCTCGGTCTCCTTCTTCGCCTTTAAGAAGCCTTCTGACCTAAAAACTACGGGGGGTTCGACGTTTTTCCAGAAGGAGTTCCGCTCCACCGCCACCACCAGATTCCACGAAACAGCACCAGAAACTCTGTTCTGGCACCCCGCCGGGACGGGGATTTGGAGGAGATCATTGCCACCATCATCACCATCGCTTCTCCATCGACCATCCATGTTTCCCCCATCTATGAGTGAGTAATCCCCCGCTTTAGGCTATGGGGATGGTAGGGATTGGATGAGATCGTTCTTGTAATGGCATCAGATTGTTAGGGCATGGTGCCTAGTATCTTCTATTAGTGCTTTATGACTTTGTTGCGACTGGTTATGCTTAATGCTTGTCACTAGGGCCCGAGTGACATGATTTCAGATCTGAACATTTTATTGATTCATTATGATAGTATTGTTTATGGTCTTATCTGCAAGTTGTATACACACATTGTTGTCCGGAACCAATGGCCCCAAAGTGACATAAATCGGGATAACCGGAGCGAATGGCTTTGATGTGAGGATCACATGTGTTCACGGAGTGTTAATGCTTTGCTCCGGCTCTCTATTAAAAGGAGCACCTTAATTGCCAGTAGTTCCCTTGAGGCCCCGCTGCAAACGGGCTGGCAGGACAAAAGATGTTGTGCAAGTTCTCATTGCGAGCACGTATGACTATATATGGAACACATGCCTAGGATTGTCTAGTACTTGGATGCTTTATCTTATTTATCTGCAATTGCCCTATGTTCTGATTGCTATGTGAATTGTCTTGTACATGCAACGCCCGTCCATCCATCCCTATACCTACCGCATTCGAATCCTACTGTTTACTGCTATTGTTACTGCTGTCGTTACTTTACTGCTGCTGCTACTTTGCTATTCCTAATAGAAAACTGTTGCTACTGATAAACTGCTGTGAGCAAGATTGTTTCCAGGTGCATTTGAATTAACAACTCAGTTGTTAAGGCTTATAAATATTCTTTGGCTCCCCTTGTGTCGAATCAATAAATTCGGTTTTGCTTCCCTCGAAAATACTGCGATACACCTCCTATACTTGTGGGTCATCAAACACACATGCAATGAATCTAGTGGATCCATGCGGTTTAGGAAAAGAACACACATGAAATGACTCGAGTGTCTTCATGTGGTTTAGAAAAAGCACACACATGCGATGTCACTAGTGGATCAATGTGGTTTAGGAAAAGAACACACATGAAATGTCACCTGTGGATCAATGTGGTTTAGGAAAAGAAAACACATGCAATGTCTCTAGTGGATGAATGTGGTTTAGGAAAAGAACACACATGTAATGAGTCCACTTGATCAATGTGGTTTAGGAAAAGAACACACATGTAGTGACTCTAGTGGATCAATGTGGTTTAGGAATAGAACACACATGCAATGACTCTAGTGGATTGATACATTGCAAATGTATCTATAATTTTTGATGTTCCATTCTTGGTTTTATCCACTTTCTTGTGTTTTGTCCACACTTTGGAGTACTTTTCATATGATTTCTTGGACTAACCTACTAACAAGAGCCACAGTGCCAGCTGCCTGTTTTCTGCTATTTTTGGTTCCAGGAAAGTAAGAAAATGAATATTCTCGGAATTGGACGGGACAAAAGCCAAAGTGCCTATTTTTCCAGAAGACTCACGGAGCCAGAATACGAGAAGGAGAAGAGCCAGGGGGTGGCCACACCACCTGGTGGCGCGGGCTAGGCCAGGCCGCGCCAGGGGGTGGTGTGGGCCCCCCAGGCACCCCCTCGGTCTCCCTCTTCGCCTATAAGAAGCCTTCTGACCTAAAAACTCCAGGGGGTTCGATGTTTTTCCAGAAGGAGTTCCGCTCCACCGCCACCACCAGATTCCACGAAACAGCACTAGAAACTCCATTCTGCCACCCTGCCGGGATGGGAATTGGAGGATATCATCGCCACCATCACCACCATCGCTTCTCCATCGACCATACATGTTTCCCCCATCTATGAGTGAGTAATCCTCCGCTGTAGGCTATGGGGATGGTAGGGATTGGATGAGATCGTTCATGTAATGGCATCAGATTGTTAGGGCATGGTGCCTAGTATTTTCTATTAGTGCTTTATGACTTTGTTGCGACTTGTTATGCTTAATGCTTGTCACTAGGGCCCGAGTGCCATGATTTAAGATCTGAGCATGTTATTGATTCATTATGATAGTATTGTTTATGGTCTTATCTGCAAGTTGTATACACACATTGTTGTCCGGAACCAATAGCCCAGAAGTGACAGAAATCAGGATAACCTGAGGGAATGGCTTTGATGTGAGGATCAGATGTGTTCACGGAGTGTTAATGCTTTGCTCCGGTGCTCTATTAAAAGGAGCACCTTAATTGCCAGTAGTTCCCTTGAGTCCCCGCTGCAAACGAGCTGGCAGGACAAAAGATGTTGTGCAAGTTCTCATTGCGAGCACATATGACTATATATGGAACACATGCCTAGGATTGTCTAGTACTTGGATGCTTTATCTTATTTATCTGCAATTGCCCTATGTTCTGATTGCTATGTGAATTGTCTTGTCCATGCAACGCCCGTCCATCCATCCCTATGCCTACCGCACTCGAATCATACTGTTTACTGCTATTGTTACTGTTGTCTTTACTTTACTGCTGCTGCTACTTGGCTATTCCTACTAGAAAACTGTTGCTACTGATAAAATTATGTGAGCAAGATTGTTTTCAGGTGCATCTGAATTGACAACTCTGTTGTTAAGGCTTATAAATATTCTTTGGCTCCCCTTGTGTCGAATCAATAAATTGGGTTTCACTTCCCTCGAAAATACTGCGATACACCCCCTATACTTATGGGTCATAAAGACTATTTTCTGGCGCCATTGCCGGGCAGCATAGCTTTATTTATCAAGTCCACTTGGAATCACTATTGTTCAAGCTTAGTTTATTTTCGCCTGTTTGCTTGTTTCTTCATCAAAAATACAAAAAAAGTAGTTCCTACTCTAGTTGTTATTTTCATTGGTCTTTTATTGTCTTGCTTTGTCATGCTTGTTGTCAATTTTTGGTTTCTTTGAAACTGAATCTTATTGGCAAGGTGGGTTCACGGAAGATGAAAGATATTATTATAAGGAACACCGCTTGTCACAAAAAGGGAAACACTTATGGGAACAAATTGATAAATTGTATACCATTGCTAGAAACGTGTGCTCGACTTATAATGTTACTTATTGCCTGGATAAATCTTGTTGCTGTAGGAGGTACAAACACCTCCCTTTTCAATGTGAGTACAATGAAAATGTTACCATATCTCCTTATGTTAGAGGAAATTATAGCTTTTATGATGTGGAACAAATTGAAGAATTTATTGCTTGGAAGGGTGCTTTTGAACTTGCTAGTTTGCTTGAAAACATTGATGATTCACCTTACAAATATGAGGTTTATGGCATGCTTAAATTTTTCTTTGATAATTACAAGGATGAAAATGGTTATATTCTTGAATATATTAATAGATGCTTTCCACAAATGGAAGAGACTAATGCCTTCTAGGATCCTATAGAAGAAGAAATTGATGAACCTGAAATCTCATTAGATGAAAAAGAAGAGGAGAGTGATGAACAAAAGGAGGAAGAATGGATTAGCTACCCATGCCTACCTTCTAATGAGAGTAACTCTTTATCCCTTATATTATTTGATCGTCCCCCATGCTTACTAAAGAAGGATGAGTGTTATGTTCCTGAGGATTCTTTTGAAGATGTTTATAATAAAGCTCTAGTGCTTGTAGATCATGAAAAGCATGCTTTATGTTATAGTTATATTGTTGAGTTTATTCATGAGGCTACTGAAAATTATTATGAGAGAGGAAAATATGGTTGTAGAAGTTTTCATGGTATTGAAACACCTCTCCATGTGCTGAAAGTTTTGAAGTTACTCTTGTGTTATCTTCCTATGCCTGTCACTTTGTTCTTTGTGAATTTATTTGCATACAAGATTCCTATGCATAGGAAGTGGGTTAGACTTAAATGTGTTTTGAATTTGCTTCTTGATGCTCCCGTTTACTTCAACTCTTATTTCTTATGTGAGCATCCTCTCAAACTATCATGCCTGAAGATGATAATATGTCTATTATTCTTGGGAGACCTTTTCTTAAATACTGTAGGAGCTGTTATTAATTGTAATCAAGGAAAGTTGACTTTCAATGCTAATGACAAGGAACATACTGTCTATTTCCCCAAGAAGATTGAAAGGACTTATGGTTTGAATTCAATTGAACATGTTAAGGGCATTCAAGTTGAAGAAATATATTATCCCATACCAAGAGAAAAATTTGAAACTATTATGATTGGGACCATTGCTATCAAGGTTGAGGTAACATAATCATTAGTGGGATACAAAGTTTTGTCTCATATGGAATTGTTTTGGTAACAAGACCTGATTAACCTTGTTAACAAAAGGATTTCATTGAACAAAACAATGTTTTCACCGTGATTATCCCCGCTTACTTCTATTCTATCCATTTTAGTTTTTGCTTATGCCTAACTTAAAGGCGTTAAAGAAAAGTACTTATTGGGAGATAATACAAAAGTTTTAGATGAGTCTTGGAAGTTATTATTTCAGTAATAACCGCTACTTATCCTTTTTATTTGCTTTTTGGGCCAAGAGTAACCTCTAATGAGAGAGAAGTAATGATTGGAAAAGTTGCTGTCCCGAAACAGATTTATGTGCTTCACTGTAAAAATTCGTGTAAAATCTCTGAACATCTTTTTGAGGCGTAAATTTTTGTGCTTCTGCCCCAGGTTGTTATCTAACTTTCGTTAGTTCAACACTTTTTGATTTGAGCAACATAAGGTCTTCGAAAAAATTCATCTTTACCTACTGGTCTGTTTTGACAGATTTCTGCCATTTTCTGCATTTGCTTCTTGTTGGTTCCTTTTTGAGTTTTTTTGGGGAATTGAGATTTTTGAGGGAAGTTCTTCAGTAGCTAGTGTTCTAATGGTAGTTTATTGGTGTTAGAACTGAACCGTAAGACTTATTATCATGAGTGCACTAATGTTGCTAATAAAGATTGTGTGAAGTTTTGTATGAAGCAGAAATTTCAGGTGTATGGAAGGAATGAGTAATGAGATGAAGGATGGACTAAAACTCAAGTTTGGGGATGCCACACGTGTCAGCCCAAGAAATATCGAAGAAGTACAAGCGTCAAAGCTTGGGGATGCCCAAGACATCCCCTTCTTTATCAATAAAAATCCTAGGTTTCTTCCAAACGCTTCATTTTTATTGTTTCCTGCACAGTTGTGTTGTTCTTGGAGCGTCTTCTTTTTCGTTTTTGTTTTGGTTTTTAGTTTGCTTGGTTTGCTTAGTTTTCTCAATAAATTGGTTGGACCACCTCTTTCATGCATTGGTTTTCAAATTTGTTGGGGGATACCCCCGGGTAGGGTCACGTCGGGGTATAAAGGCCGAGTTAGCCGAGGTACGGCAAGGTCAAAGCGAATGCTGGCCGAGTTACCTCAAGGCAGGCTAAATCTCGGGGTAACCTGGACCAGGGGATGTCCACCTAACTAAGTCTCATCCGACTTAAGCCGTAAGTCAGATAGATGAATCTAACTTGTATGCAGGAACAAGTGTGACCGGATCAACTACGATTCGGGTCATAGCAAGCTTCTAGGAGAAGGAAGGTATCTCGCTAGTCAAAAGTAACCCCGGTACGCACAGCATGAGCGAAGCGGACAGGGGCAGGACCACCGAGGCGTGGCCGACAAAGGTGACGACGCCGATGTCGGCTGACGCAGGCGCCGCAGAGGCTCACGTAGCCTCTGCATGGATGACGCGGGGGAAAAGCGACCCAGTCGGCTTACTATTTTGGGAGGAGGCATATTCCTTGGAATATGCCTCCACGTATGTCCTAGTTGGAGACCTAGACGCCCCTATATAAGGAGGGCTAGGGCCTCTATAGAAAGGGTTGAGTTTTACTGGGTTGATCTCTTTTAGCTAGTTTCTACTTGGTTCCTGAGGGCTAGCTAGTGGTGAGAGTAAGAGAGTACCTTCTTCCTCCTCTCTCCAATACAGCTCGAGGAGAACTTGTAACCTTGGAAGTGAATCAAATACGAAACTTCTGTGTGTGGAATCACCACACTATCCCTCCCTGGATTCCCCTAGTGCAATTAGTCCCCACCTTTAGCCTATCCATGGCATCTGCCGTGACACCACCACGACAGTTGGCGCCCACCGTGGGGCTAGCGGCGCTAGCAGGGGTCAAGATCCGGACGGGAAACCTCATCGGCACCGGTGAACACATCGTCTCCGGGCTCGTTCAGCGCTTTGGAGCGCTGGACTTTGTCAGCGACAACACTGGCTGCTTCGGCACGCGCCCACTTCCGTGCAACGGCCTCTTCGTCAAGCTCGGTGCGCACAAAGTCTACGTTGCTGTCGATGTGTCGTGTGTTCATCCGCGGCACATCGTTGAGGCAGGGGAGCGACCCCTTAGCGTGGTTCACAGGGCGCGTATCACTCGCTCCCCGGACCGTGCTGAGGTGATGATGACTGCGCCAGGCGCGGGCGTAAGCAAGGATCCGGCACCTGTTCCGGAGGTAACACCTAAGGCACCAATGAAAGGTAGAGGTCCTCCACTAGAGAGGCCTGAGAATGTACTGAGAGAAGCTATGGATAGCTTGGCAAACCCGGTAGCAGCAGTGGTAGATCCGGCTCAGGCACAGGCCGAGCTAGAGGAAACTAGGCAAAAAATTCTAGAGGGAGCGAAAAAGATAGCTGCGGCTCATCAGTCGTTGAACAGGACGCTACGTGAGTACGCAAAGGCAAATAAAGTAGATGCTGTAAAAATGAATGGGAGAAATCTCATGAGTGAAATGAACAGAGAGGGTGATATTAGGATTGAGGAGTCAGAGAATTGTTTATCCGTGGGGCTGCCGAAGTATAGTACCCCGGCAAAAAACCTCAGAGCAGCGGATGCAGCTACCTCCGAGTTAGAGGGTCTAACGGGTGAAGCCCGTCAGAGACTGCAAGATAGGGTCAATGAGTTGGTTCATATCGCGAGCAGGCAAAATGAGGAATTGCTCAGGGCTAACCCGGAGAGAGCTGGGGCCTCCAAGATTGTTCATTCGGCGGTCGGTAACCCGAAGAAATCCGCTGAAGCCGCATCGTCTCCTCATGGTGGTCCTAGGAGAGAAGAGGTAGTAACCTCAGCCAGTAGAAACAAACAGATCGTTCTGTATGACCCGACAAGGGCAGGAAAAGCAAAAGAAGTATAGAGAAACGATGATCGACGAAGCATGAGCCGAGGTGAAGCTGGCTAAGGTAACCGTGACCAAGGCAATGCCGGTCAAGGAAACGCTGTAAATGGCAATGCCGGACAACGCAACTCGGAAGGACAACCGCAACAGCGGAATATACCAAGGCAAGAGCAAAGTGCCGGCCGAGGTATGCAACAGAGAGGTGCACCACGAGAGCAAGACCGGAATAACGATGGAGATTCGGAAATGGTGAATGCAAGATAACCAAGGTCGGACTATCATGTGATAGGGTCGAGATTGGGAAGCAGGGATCTGATGCCTGATGAGGTCAGGTTGAAACTGGATCGACTGTATAGGTCAGAGCAGATTGAAAGTCAGGGTCCTCCGGGTCCTGCGTGTTTTGGACCCCAGATCATGAAGGAGCCACCGGTACCTAACTTCCAGTTACCCAGAGGCACAAATACGTATGACGACAGTACTAAGACGGAGGATTGGTTGATAAACTATGCTACAGCTGTGAAAATTTCGACAGGCAACTTGAGATGGGCTGTGAGATACGTACCCCAGATGTTGGAGGGGCCAGCAAGGGTATGGTTAAACAATTTGCCACCCGAAAGTATTAACTGCTGGATCGATTTTGAGGAAATGTTTATCAGCAATTTCTCAAGTACGTATCAGAGGCCAAATAGGCCACAGACCTTAGCTATGTGTAAGCAGATACCGAACGAGATAGACCGGTAGTTTTTAACCCGGTGGTGTACCGTGAGAAACTCGTGTGAGGGTGTGATAGAGTCACAGGCCATAGCATTGTTTGCGCAGGGGTGCAGGTATGCAAGCGAGCTATGGCAGAAGTTGCAAAGGAAAATGCCAACCACTTTGGCAGAAATGATCCGGATTGCTGATTCGTATGCTTTGGGTGATCCGACTCAACCCAGGCTCGTGGCAAACGAGTCAAATTAGGAGTACTACCAGAGAGATGGAGCCGGATCATCCCGGAGGAATGATTATAGAGGTAAAAGAAGAGATGACAGACCGGATCACCGGTACAGTTCGCAACAAGTTGCAGATGTGAATCAAGATTAGCCTGGAGCAGGGAGCAATCAATGTCAGAAAACTGGAGGGCAACAATGGACACCAAGAATGATGGCAAGAAAACTTGGACGCCAGAGCAGAAGAAACAGTGGCAAGAAAAGAAGGACCGTTCGAGGTACACTTATGAGTCGATGTTGGATCAGCCGTGTAAATTTCACACGCCGAATCCAAGCAACCCAGCGGGTCATACAACAAGACAATGTGAGTGGATGCGTAAGGTAGAACAAGGTGGCTCGGGGAATGCTCAGGCACCCCGGAATGATCAATCTCGGCACGAGTTACCCCGGCAGCAATTGCTCTCCAGAGCGAACACGCAACAGCTAATGTTGCCTCCCCCTCCGCCGAGGTATGATAACCATGAGAGAAGGGATGGAGTGCATCAAGTAGAAAACCAACATCAGCCGGATCAGAGGTACCCCGGAAATGAGGGGAGGAATGAGTACAAGGAGCATCATCAGAGTTACTATGTGTTTACCACTGAGGAAACCGATAGAAAGAGCTTGTAGTGCCGACATATGGAGGTCAATGCGGTAATGCCAGCAGTGACGAGGTATATGCCTTGGTCGGACCAAGAAATTACCTGGAACATCAAAGATCATCCCAAGCTTATGCCGAGTCCTGGTACGTATGCGTTAGTGCTGGATCCGACATTCATTGGGCCTAACATCAATGTGAGGTTCTCCAAGGTACTGATTGACAATGGCAGTAGCATTAACATCATGTATGCGGATACAATGCGCAAGTTGGGTATCTCGGAGAACATGCTCCAAGCTACAAGGACAACTTTCCATGGCATTGTGCCAGGCATCTCTTGTGAGCCAATAGGCAAGGTCTGGGTTGACGTATTGTTCGGCACGAGGGATAACTGCCGAACTGAGAATTTGGAGTTTGAAGTGGTGAACTTGGAAAGTGCGTATCACGCGTTACTCGGAAGACCAGCACTGAACAAGTTCATGGCAAGCTGCCACATCAGTTATCTGAAGATGAAGTTGCCCGGGCCAAACGGAGTGATTACCATTGCTAGGGATTTCCGATGTTCCATCGAGTGTGCGTCGGCCGGGTCTAACCTAGCCGAGTCACTCGTGATTGTGCAAGAGAAAAGAAAAATCCAGGAGGTGGCGGCGCTGGCTCAGTCCGCGTAACAATGTATGCTGGCGTTGAGTAATCCGCATGGTAGCGTTTCGTTCCAAGCCAGAAAGGATACGAAGAAAGTACCTGTTGATTATATGTTCCCAGAGCGCACCATAACAATTGGTGCCGGGTTGAATGATAAATAGGAAAGCGAGCTCGTCAACTTCCTCCGTGAGAATCGGGATATTTTTGCTTGGTCCACACACGACTTGCAAGGTGTTCCGAGGGAGTTGGCCAAGCACTCTTTGAACGTGAGACCCAGAGCAAGGCCGGTGAAGCAACCTCTCCGCCGCTTTGCCGAGGATAGGAGAAAAGTCATTGGAGATGAAATATCTCGGTTACTAGCAGCAGGATTTATCATGGAAGTACTTTACCCGGATTGGCTATCTAATCCGGTGTTGGTGGAGAAGAAGAAAGATGATCCGAACGTGGCAGTGGTTTGGCGTATGTGTATCGATTACACGAACCTGAACAAGGTGTGTCCAAAAGATCCATTTCCACTGCCAAGGATAGATCAGGTCATAGACTCAACTGCTGGATGTAAACTGTTGTCATTCATTGATGCATATTCTGGTTTCCACCAGATACCTCTGAATCCGGATGATCAAATAAAGATTGCATTTATCACCCTGTATGGTGCTTATTGCTATCGCACCATGCCGTTTGGTTTACGTAATGCAGGGGCAACGTACCAAAGATGTATGCAGAAATGTTTGCACGACCAAATAGGTCAAAATGTACAAGTGTATGTGGATGATGTGGTTATCAAGACCAAGGAAAGCAAAACGCTCCTTGACGATATCAGGCATACATTCGCAAACTTAAGAAGGTTTCAGATGAAGCTTAACCTGGAAAAATGTACCTTCGGTATCCCTTCTAGAAAATTACTCGGATTTCTCATATCCAGCCGAGGTATCGAAGTTAACCCAACTAAGATCCGGACCTTTGAACGAATGGAACTGCCGAAGTGTCTTAACGATGTCTAGAGGTTCACTGGTTGCCTGGCATCGTTAAGTCGGTTTGTATGTCGGTTGGGAGAAAAGGCATTGCCTCTCTATCAACTCATGAAAAAGTCGAACAAGTTCATATGGACGCCGCAGGCCAATGAAGCCTTTATACAATTAAAGAAAATGTTAGCCACTGCACCAGTGTTAGCCTCTCCACTATCAAAGGAGCCAATGTTGCTCTATATAGCCGCAACCAACCGAGTTGTAATTGCAGTGATTGTGGTAGAGCGCGATGAAGAGGGTAAGTCGGTGCAAAGGCCAGTGTATTATCTGAGCGAGTTATTGACAACATCAAAGCAAAACTATCCGCACTATCAGAAGGTGGCGTATGGTGTCTATATGGCAGCTAAGAAGTTGAAGCATTATTTTGAGGAGCATCCCATCAAGGTAATATGTGAAGCTCCCATATCAGAGATAATGAGTAACAAGGATGCAAGTGGTAGGATTGCAAAATGGGCAATTGAACTAGCTCCTTATGCGCTACAATATGACAGAAGAGGAGCAATCAAGTCTCAGGCTGTGGCCGAATTTTTTGTGGACTGGGCCGAGGTACAATATGAACCACCGTTACCAGATCCGGACTACTGGAGGATGCACTTTGACGGGTCAAAAACAAAAACCGGTTTAGGTGCCGGAGTAGTGCTTACTTCGCCAAAGAATGGCCAGTTGAAGTATGTGCTACAGATTCACTTCGCAGCGTCGAACAATGTCGCTGAATATGAAGCACTTGTGCATGGGCTCAAAGTGGAAAAAGAAATTGGGATACGCCGGATCCAATGCTTTGGCGACTCAGATTTGGTAATTCAGCAAGTATCGGGGTTGTGGGACACTCTTGATCCAAACAGGCATTATACAGATTCCATGTGCAGAAAATATCTGGTTATTTTGAGGGATGTGAATTTCGTCATGTATCCTGGGTGGAAAATGAGGCTGCCGACATGTTGTCGAAGATCGGATCAACCCGACAAGCAATTCCACCGGGTGTAGCATTAGAGCACCTCAGAAAACCATCTATCAGACCGTCCCCAGAAACTGACTCAATCTACGTCCCGGAGGATACAGAATCTAGAGTTGTGCCCATGGACGTTGACATGGGAGGTGGTGCGTGAAACCCGGGGACTGCCTCAGCAAACTCGGGGACTGCCTCAGCGAACCCGGGGACTGCCTCGCAGGACCCGGGGACTACTCAGCGTGATCCGGTTGAAGTTATGCCGGTGGATCAGATGGAAATTGATGAGGATGTGTTCCCTGTGCGAGCAATACCAGCTTGGGCACTGCCTATATTTCAATTCCTGAAAGATGGAACGTTACCCACTGAGGAGGTGCTATCCAGGCAAACTCAGAGGAGAGAAAAGGCATACACAATCATCAATTCTGAGCTATACAAAAGGAGTGTGACCAATGTCCTCTAGTGATCCATTGACCCGGAAGAAGGGCTTGACATCGTCCGAGATATACATCAGGAGGAGTGCGGGCATCATGCCTCGTCCCGAGCCTTGGTGGCAAAAGCTTTCCGGCATGGATTCTACTGGCCAAGGGCCTTAGAACAAGCAGAAGATCTGGTGAGAAAATGCAATGGTTGTCAGAGGTATGCTACCAAGACACATATGCCTATGTCGGAACTCAAGACCATACCAATCACATGGCCATTTGTCGTATGGTGTTTGGATATGGTTGGCCCGTTCAAACCAGCAAGGGGGAATATGACTCACATTTTGGTCATGGTGGATAAGTTTACAAAATGGATCGAAGTGAAGCCAATAAGAAAGTGTGATGGAGATACGGCCGTGACATTTCTCAAAGACATCATCTTGAGATACGGTTATCCTCACAGTATCATAACTGATAATGGCACAAATTTTGCTGACGGAGCATTTGCGCGATTCTGCCGGGATAAGAAGATCCGACTGGACATTGCCTCGGTAGCTCATCCCGCATCGAACGGACAAGTGGAAAGATCCAACGGATCAGTACTGTCCGGGATAAAACCCCGGCTCATTGAGCCGCTGCAAAGAACAGCGGGGTGCTGGATAGAAGAACTACCAGCGGTACTGTGGAGCTTAAGAACAACTCCGAATCGATCAACAGGCTATACGCCATTTTTTCTGGTATATGGGGCAGAAGCTGTATTACCAGCCGACATAGAGCATGACTCTCCTAGGGTCACCCAATACACAGAAGCCGAAGTGCAAGAAGCCCGGCAAAATGATGTTGATCTACTGGAAGAAGCGAGAGAGTTGGCATTGTCCAGATCCGCCATATATCAGCAAAATCTCCGACGCTATCATAGCCGGAAAGTAAGCCCCCGAGTATTCCAGGAAGGCGATCTGGTGCTCCGGTTGGTACAACGTACTGCTGGCATGCATAAGTTGTCCCCCCCCATGGGAAGGGCCATTCATTGTGAGCAAAGCATTGCACAACGATTCTTATTATCTTATCGATGCAAAGCCACAGGAAAAGAACAAGGCGGACAGGTCCGGCGAGGAATCTAAGCGTCCATGGAATGTAGCTCTACTTCGTCCTTTCTACACTTAACAGAGAAGTGTATGTATACGAGTCTTCTCATATGTCGGTATGTATGCCGGCAATGAGCCTATCAATGAAATGTGGGCACCTCGAGCAGTAACTCGGGGACTGCCTTAATAATATTTGTTGTCTTTTATTATTTATATGTCAGCTGGAGTAAGTTGTTCTACTTAACTTGTATTAGTAGTGTGTGAGCACCAAAAACCCAATTCTTCGGCTTGCTGCTGTCCAACAAGAATTGGCTTCGTGTCAAGCAAGAGAACAAGTGTGGAGCAGCAGGAGGAGGAAGTTCGGCGTCATCTTCGCTGTCTTCAATGTCCGAGGCGTCGCCCTCTCGTCCTCATCCGAGCCATCATCAACGTTTTCAGCGTTTTCGTCACCGGCGGCTTCCAGGAAGCTCCGTCCTTTAGTCCATTCATGAATGGGAGCATATTCGATGAAGCTATGGGCGCAAGGCGTGCGCCGAGCTACCCACTCCGGGTCACTGGTCCATTTGGATCCGGTGCGCATACGCGCTAAGAGGTTGAGGTCGATCTTCTCGTACCACATAAGTACGTAGTGGAGAACGGTCTCAGCTGCGGCGCGTCCAGCGGACTCCCTCCAAAGGTCGAGTTGTGTCTCGATTTCCCTCAATTTTTCAGCAAGAATTGCGGTCCCCTCCGGAGTGTCTTCTGCGGGCCAAAACGTGTTGAAGATTCGGACTACAACGTCAAGGAGATCCTTGCCATAGTTCTTGATGATTTCCAAGCGAGATGGCAGGCTGACCAACAGGTCCTCCATGTCATAGGGAATCTCTTCACCATCAGGAGCAACGGGAGTACCCCTCTCTCGGCGGAAATTAGCAACAGCGGCGCTCGCAATGGCAGTGCCCTCTGGAAATTTGCCTAAAAACGAGACAAGAGAAGCAGGTAATGAAAAGACATGTGAAGTAACCCGGAGAAATATGCCGGATAAGGGAAAGGAACTTACGTAAAATATGGCTGTGGATCCGGGTCAATTCCCTGGTACAGTCATCACGCCTTTTGCGGAGTTGCACAAGTTCAGTGTTCGCCGACTCAAGCTTGACGTCGGCCTCCTGGAGAAGTTCTCGGTCCTTGGCAATTTGGAGATTGAGGCGCTCGTGCTCCTGGCCAGCCTTTTAAGCTCGGATTGGTGTTGTGCTTTCAGCTTCTTCATTTCTGCCTTTAGCTTGGCAATCTCATCATCCTTGGTTCGGAGGAGTGCGAGCTCATCGTCTTTCTTCTTGAGCTCGGCCTGATGCTGCCCTGCTTGTTCGAGAAAATGCAGCATCATGTCAGGCACGGGCACACTATCTTCCAGCGATACTGAAATAGTTTGTTAACCCGGCAAAGCCGAGGTATGAATGTTTGCCGAGCCAAGGAAAAAAGGAGATAGAAAGCAGAGCAAGGTCGCCCAAAAGTAACTTACCCTTGATCTGCTCAAGCTTCTTCCTCATTATGGTATTCTCAGCTTCCACCCTAGCTGCGAAAACCGAATGATGGGTTAGTTCAGCAGAAAAAGATGAAGGAAAACAAAAAAATATGAAGAAGAGAACTTACCCCTTTTCTCGTGCTCAGCAAGATGTGCATTATGCTTTGCGAGCAGCATTTTGTGAGTGTCCAGGAGACGCTGAAACTCAGCGCTCCGGCGGTTGGTGGTCACCTGAAAAGAGTACAAAAATATAGCTTATGACTTGTGCATATTCGAAGTGTACAAGATCCGGGCCAAGTGGAACTTAACCCGGCTCTAGGTGTGTGCATATTCGAAGTGTACAAGATCCGGGCCAAGTGGAACTTAACCCGGCTCTAGGTGTGTGCATATTCGAAGTGTACAAGATCCAGGCGAAGTGGAACTTAACCCGGCTCTAGGTGTGTGCATATTCGAAGTGTACAACATCCGGGCCAAGTGCAACTTAACCCGGCTCTAGGTGTGTGCATATTCGAAGTGTACAAGATCCGGGCCAAGTGGAACTTAACCCGGATCTAGGTGTGTGCATATTCGAAGTGTACAAGATCCAGGCCAAGTGGAACTTAACTCGGCTCTAGGTGTGTGCATATTCGAAGTGTACAAGATCCGGGCCAAGTGGAACTTAACCCGGCTCTAGGTGTGTGCATATTCGAAGTGTACAAGATCCGGGCCAAGTGGAACTTAACCCGGCTCTAGGTGTGTGCATAATCGAAGTGTACAAGATCTAGGCCAAGTGGAACTTAACCCGGCTCTAGGTGTGTGCATATTTGAAGTTATTAAAGAGCTACGTTAGTTTTCTAAGGAGCATCCGGCCGAGTAACAAGTTACTCCCCCGGAGGCTCGGGTACTAATGGTTATATCACTAATATATACAGCATGCTAAGGAAAAGGTGAAGTCACGTACCTCCATCATTCGACCCGCAAGGTTAATCACCTTAGCGGCTGTGTTCATTTGAGCAGAAAACTCGGCGGGACCGAACTTCTCCGGGAGATCGTCGTCGTGGACGAACTCCGCCTTGTTCCAGTTGTTCATGAACTCGATCAAGGTCGGAGGATATCGCTCGCCGCTGAGCATGTGGGGTGCCACCAAACCCTTCGCATGCGCCTCCCTCCTCTCAACCAGGGCAAGGGCCGGGCTGGTGTGTAAAACAAGTTGTTGCGCATCAGCTGGCTTTGCAGGGGTGTCCTTCAGTGCTAGAGGCTTCTTGGAAAGCATGGATGCGAGAGTGCCGCTGTCCAGCCTCGACGGACGCTGCCCTGGTGGCGTCAGGGACCTTTTTTCCCTTGGGCTGCTGAGAGGAGGAAGTGGTTGCAACAAATTTACCCTTGGGAGCTGCCTGGGTACTTTCTAGCCGAGACTAAGATGACTCGGATGAGGCAGAGGGGCTTGGTGTTGCTGCTGGTGCTCTTGCTGCTAGAGTTGGTGCTGGTGCTGGAGCTGTTTTCTTCTTCGGAGGGTGTGCTGAAGTAGACTCGGTGGTAGTTGGTTGCGGCGGAGCTGAAGTTGTGGATGCCGCTGCCTCGGCTGGGCCAGTCTCCCCCGCTCCAAGGTTCCCCCCCTCTTGACGATGTGGAGTGGAACCCAGAGCAGCCGCTAAACCCACCGGAATTGGGCTCAGAGGGCGTGAATCATCACCACGAGGGGGAGAAGGGCTGAGTTGGAGCGACGAAGCGATGCTAGATCCACTCTGGGGGACGTCCACCGCGGCCCTATAGAATCGAATAATGTCGGATAAGAAACTATAACAATGCAAGAACAAGTAAATGGCAGACGGAAAAAGAGACTTAAGCATCCAAGGTCAGGGGCTCCTTGGGCTTCCGGGCCCTTTGTGCTAGGGCCTTGGTCGCGGGCTTGGAGGCAGTCTTGTCTCCGGACTTCTTTCGCCTTTTGGCTGGCTGAGAAGGTCCGGAGGATGAAGTGGATGCGGCTTCCCTTTTCTTCTTTGGCGCAACCGGAACAGGATCACCCACGGCAAGGGGAGGGTCCTCATGGATCTGCCCACCGGGGTTAGCTGATCCCGGAAAAGCATAAGAAAGGGGGACATCATCAAATGCTTCTATCACCTCAACATCCGAGTCATATTAATCGTCGGGCCAATCTCTAATGGAAGAGAGTTTACCGGTAGGTCGCTTGGTCGCGTCGGCCATTGGGATGAACATCTCCTGATCTGGTTCATCGTCGTCCGAGGTCTCCCGGTCAGGCGCACATTTGAGGGTGGGATCGGTGCCATCCTCGATAGTTTGCTGAAGGAATTGCTAAAGGAAAGAAAATACGATAGAGTTAAAGATACAGCAGCGACCAACATAAGATCTGATTCGGAGAAAGTTTGTGGCACGAAGCTTACCACGGGAGGAAGCCTATCCCGGCAATAGTGCTCAATTCCCCACGTCCACTCAAAGGAGAAGTCCTTGTGGGTGGTGAAGAGGGCCTTGACCCGGCGATAGATTTCTGTGTTGCTCAACTCGAAAGACGACGTCTGGTTGGGGTCGCGGCTCCAGAACATATGGCACACTTTGTGAGTGCGCTTCTGGAGGGGGAGATCCGGTTGTGGACGAATGTGATCATGGCGTCCTCGTTGCGCAACCCAAGATCCTTCAGCTCCGCGAACCTTTTGTTGACCTGGTTGGCCAAGACTGTGGGCTTCTTGGGGACAACATCCCACAACTCCGGGTTGGGAGGACCCGGAGCATAGGGGCGAAGCCGGATCAGGTCTTCGGTGCCTTCATTCCGAACATAAAAGAAAGTCCGGGCCCATCCCTTACAGGAGATTAGCCTGGTAACCCGGGGAAAGACGGATAACCTCCGGGGAGAAATGGATGCAGCGCCGAACTGCGTAAGCTGTTTATCCTCCAAGATCAACATTCGGAATTACGTTCCGACGAAGGCCGAAGAACCGGATCCATAGCTCCTTTGTGGGCCATAATCTGGCGTAGCCTTTGATCGTGGAGGCGAAAGCAGAGAGAGATGTGATAGCATTGGCAGGAAGGTGGTGCGGATGGAGTTCATAGGTGTTCAACCAATCATCGAAAAAATCGCTAACTGGTAAACCGAATCCCCGCTGGAAATGCGACAGGAACACCACATACTCACCCGGATTGGGTGAGGGGGAAAGTTCAGAGTAGGCAAGGCGTGCGGTGACGCCTGCGGGGATGCGCCTGGTGCGGTAGAGCCAGTCCAGGTCATCCTGGCAGACCCAGGACCCAGCCCACGCACCGGGGTCCGCCGTCGCGGTGTCCTCCTCTATCTCCTGCTCGGTGACGACGAGATCTTCTTCTGTCATCTCGAGTTTGTTGCCCTCACTGGCGCTAGCGGCGGTGGGGGGCAGCGGCCTAGACTGACAGCGACCCGTGGCGGAGGAGGTGCGCAGCAGCGGCGGCGACGCAGGTGCGTGTGTAAGAAGTGCGGCAGCGGCGCTACTACTCAGATGTGGTGGCGGCGGCGCTGTCGCGGGAGAAGACGAAGAAGAATAACTAGAGGCAGAGGGGGGCGGAAGTGGGAAAATACCCAAGGGGCACACCCCTCCCCTATTTAACCACTCCCTCGAGGAGGAAGTGGGATCGCGTTATGTGGATATGCCACATGGTGTGGCCGTGTATAAACCAGATGGACCAATCAGCAAAGAGCCACATGGAGGACCACAGGGTGCAGCAGATCCCATGACGCGACGCATTGATGCAGTTAACGAGGAGGCAGGCCAGATGTGACGTGCGCTATAGTGATAACTGACAATTACTACAACGGTTATTGTGGCAGGCCCTTAAAATGAGGCAACCTAATGATTAGCCTCCGCGTGGGGAAACGTACGAGAGAAGGAAAGATGACCCGGATGAGATTATGGTAACCCGGCCAGCAAGTGAAAACTTTAAATGTGCTAAGGGAAAGTAAACCCATGAGATCCGAGATAAGAGGTAACTCGGAGAAGGAGCACAAAGCTCGGTGAAATTGAACCTGATGTGGCCTTAGCGGCTAAGGCAACTAAGACCGCACCAGCTTCGGGGGCTAATGTTGGGGGGATACCCCCGGGTAGGGTCACGCCGGGGTATAAAGGCTGAGTTAGCCGAGGTACGACAAGGTCAAAGCGAATGCTGGCCGAGTTACCTCAAGGCAGGCTGAATCTCGGGGTAACCCGGACCAGGGGATGTCCACCTAACTGAGTCTCATCCGACTTAAGCCATAAGTCGGATAGATGAATCTAACTTGTATGCAGGAACAAGTGTGACCGGATCAACTACGATCCGGGTCATAGCAAGCTTCTAGGAGAAGGAAGGTATCTCGCTGGTCAAAAGTAACCCCGGTACGCACAGCATGAGCGAAGCGGACAGGGGCAGGACCACCGAGGTGTGGCCGACAAAGGCGACGACACCGATGTCGGCTGACGCAGGCGCCGCAGAGGCTCACGTAGCCTCTGCATGGATGACGCGGGGGAAAAGCGACCCGGTCGGCTTACTATTTTGGGAGGACGCATATTCCTTCCTTGGAATATGCCTCCACGTATTCCCTAGTTGGAGACCTAGCCGCCCTATATAAGGAGGGCTAGGGCCTCTGTAGAAAGGGTTGAGTTTTACTGGGTTGATCTCTATTTGCTAGTTTCTACTTGGTTACTGAGGGCTAGCTAGCGGTGAGAGTAAGAGAGTACCTTCTTCCTCCTCTCTCCAATAGAGCTCGAGGAGCACTTGTAACCTTGGAAGTGAATCAAATACGAAACTTCTGTGTGTGGAATCACCACACTATCCCTCCCTGGATTCCCCTAGTGCAATTAGTCCCCACCTTTAGCCTATCCATGGCATCTGCCGTGACACCACCACGACAAAATGGTTTGGAAAAGAGTAGGAAAGTTCATGCTTATGTGGTAAAGAGAGCTCGTTTTTGACTGTGGCCTATGCTCTGTCATGCCATGCTTGATATTGTTTTGGCTTTATGCTTAGTATTCTTTGTTGTAGCATGACTTGTTATAAACAATTGAGATTGCTTAATGTGCGTTGGATGAATCATGCGTTGTTTTAGCATATTAAAGCATAGTATTGTGGTATTCTCCTTTGATGCTTTATTTGGGTTGACTTAGTGCATGCTCACACCATGGTATGACTATCCCAAGTCACCGTAAGCCTTTATGATCCTCTAATTTTCAACTTGTAATATCACTATATGCTTTGATCAATGATGTTTTGTCGCTCTGCATGATTATGGCCATTATTGCTCTCTTAGTTGGTCACTCCTAGTCTTTTGCTAGCCTCCACAACCAAGTATGAGTTCCACTCATGCATCCAACTCCCTAAACCAAGTTATTCCAAAGAGTCCACCATACCTACCTACTAGCATATGCTATTCCAAGTAAATTCATGTTTTTGTTTACCTTCCAAATTGAACTTGTTATGAGAAAACTAGTGATTAAAGCTCTCACGAACTTGATGGCACACTTTACTTTCTTGCCCTTAATAAACTTGAACCATTGTGTCGTCTATGTTGTATATGCTTGCACTTATTTGTTGGGAATTAGCAGAACCATGCTTTCATGGGGAACGCTTTCAACATTGCACTTGGTACTTGTACCTAGTTGATATCATGCTCTTTTGTATATGGATGTCGTCGGTGTGAAATGAAAGGGGAGCTTGTAAGTCCATGGAGTTATGTATATGCATTAGAGAAACGCCTGGGCCGCTGGTCTAATCGATGCTGACATGGTGGAAACCTGCAGCGTAACCATAATGAGCTGTCTATGAAGCATTCTTCTTATATAAAAAGAGTGCTATATTGAGAAAAAAAGAGAAAAAGAAAAAAACGAGTATGAAAAGAGGAAAGAGAGAAAAAAGCACCATATTCCCATGGTAAATAAGAAGATTGCTGAGAAGCCCGTTGTCTGCTTGCCTTGTCATTTTGATATGGGGATTCTTCCGTATCATCGGGCAAGGGGTACCCCGTTGGCGGTTCTCTATGATACACATGTACTTACGATGACAAGAAATTATCAGTGACTAAACTTGAGTAGCATGAGGAGCGGCCCTCGTATTCAAGGGACATGAGATTCCTAACTTATACTTCGTCAAGCATGTACACCATAGTTTGTTCACTTTAACCTTAATCACATCAATATGCTTATGATAGGGGTAATGAGAGATGAAAGCTATTAAGTACCATAATTTTTGGAAGCTCATTATGAGACTTGAATCCCTACTTCCTTTTATAAAGGCCTTTCTTCCACCATTATATTGAGTCTCCACCTTCTATCTTTATGCACTTACTTTGAGAGCATAGTGGCCATTCTTAGTTCTATGTGCATTGTCCCAAGACTTGTTGATTGATGCATACCTTGACATTGCTTGTTTTAAACTATTTGTATCTAGTCACTGTTATGAACTTTGAAGGTGTCCTATGCATTTATATTTGCTACTATATGAGGGACAAGCTGAATACTATTATGCTATGTTTTCTTTATGTGAAACAAACAAACGTCTTGCAAAGCATTGTTATTCATGAATCTTTTGTTTGTGCCTTTTCATGTTGCATCATAGTTTCTTTGTCCTATTGCTAGAACTTTGGCTTTCATGTTATGATTGAAGTAGTATGATCCCCGCTTTGAATGTTTACAAATACTTTGGTCAAGTTTATGATGGTGCATGTCACCTCAAAAATTATTCTTTCTTTTTATCACTTACCTACTCGAGGACGAGCAGGAGTTAAGCTTGGGGATGCTGATACATTGCAAATGTATCTATAATTTTTGATGTTCCATGCTTGGTTTTATCCACTTTCTTGTGTTTTGTCCACACTTTGGAGTACTTTTCATATGATTTCTTGGACTAACCTATTAACAAGAGCCATAGTGCCAGCTGCCTGTTTTCTGCTGTTTTTGGTTCCAAGAAAGTCAGAAAATGAATATTCTCGGAATTGGACAGGACAAAAGCCAAAGTGCCGATTTTTCCGGAAGACTCACGGAGCTAGAATACGAGACAGAGAAGAGCCAGGGGTGGACACACCACCTGGTGGCGCGGGCTAGGCCAGGCCGCGCCATGGGGTGGTGTGGGCCCCCCAGGCACCCCCTCGGTCTCCCTCTTTGCCTATAAGAAGTCTTCTGACCTAAAAACTCCGGGGGGTTCTACATTTTTTCAGAAGGAGTTCCGCTCCGCCCCCACCACCAGATTCCACGAAACAACACCAGAAACTCCGTTCTGGCACCCTGTTGGGACGGGGAATTGGAGGAGATCATCGCCACCATCATCACCATCGCTTCTCCATCGACCATCTATGAGTGAGTAATCCCCCGCTGTAGGTTATGGGGATGGTAGGGATTGGATGAGATCGTTCATGTAATGGCATCAGATTGTTAGGGTATGGTGCCTAGTATCTTCTATTAGTGCTTTATGACTTAGTTGTGACTTGTTATGCTTAATGCTTGTCACTAGGGCCTGAGTGCGATGATTTCAGATCTGAACATGTTATTGATTTATTATGATAGTATTGTTTATGATCTTATCTGTAAGTTGTATACACACGTTGTTGTCCGGAACCAATGGCCCCGAAGTGACATAAATCGGGATAACCGGAGGGAATGGCTTTGATGTGAGGATCACATGTGTTCATGGAGTGTTAATGCTTTCCTTCGGTGCTCTATTAAAAGGAGCACCTTAATTGTCAGTAGTTCACTTGAGGCCCCACTGCAAACGGGCTGGCAGAACAAAAGATGTTGTGCAAGTTCTCATTGCAAGCACGTATGACTATATATGGAACACATGCCTAGGATTGTCTAGTACTTGGATGCTTTATCTTGTTTATCTGCAATTGCCCTATGTTCTAATTTCTATGTGAATTGTCTTGTCCATGCAACACCCGTCCATCCATCCCTATGCCTACCGCACTCGAATCCTACTGTTTACTGCTATTGTTACTGCTGTCTTTACTTTACTGCTTCTACTTTGCTATTCCTACTACAAAACTGTTGCTACTGATAAACTGCTGTGAGCAAGATTGTTTCCAGGTGCAGCTGAATTGACAACTCAGTTGTTAAGTTTTATAAATATTCTTTGGCTCCCCTTGTGTCGAATCAATAAATTGGGTTTTGCTTCCCTCGAAAATACTGCGATACACCCCCTATATTTGTGGGTCATCATGGTTCAATGTGGTTTAGGAAAAAACACACATGCAATGTCACTAGTGGATCAACGTGGTTTAGCAAAAGAACACACATGTAATTTCACCAGTGGATCAATGTAGTTTAGGAAAAGAAAACACATGCAATTTAACCAGTGGATCAATGTGGTTTAGGAAAAGAACACACATGCATTGACTCTAGTGGATACATGTGGTTTAGGAAAAGAACATACCTGCAATTTCACAAGTGGATCCTTGTGGTTTAGGAAAAGAACGCACATGCATTGACTCTAGTGGATACATGTGGTTTAGGAAAAGAACAGACATGCAATGTCACCGGTGGATCCATGTGGTTTAGGAAAATAACACACATGCATTGGCTCTAGTGGATACATGTGGTTTAGGAAAAGAACACACATGTACTGTCACTAGTTGATAAATGTGGTTTAGGAAAATAACACACGTGCAATGACTCTAGTGGATCAATGTGGTTTAGGAAAAGAACACACATGCAATGGAACTAGTGGCTCAATATGGTTTAGGAAAACAACACACATGCAATGTCACCAGTGGATCTATGTGGTTTAGAAAAAGAACACACATGCAATGGAACTAGGGCATCAATGTGGTTTAGGAAAAGAACACACGCGCAATGTCACTAGTGGATCAATGTGGGTTAGGAAAAGAACACACAACTAGTGTCACTAGTGGATCAATGTGGTTTAGGAGAAGAACACAGATGCAATGTTACCAGTGGATCAATGTGGTTTTATAAAAGAACAGACATGCAATGTCACTAGTGGATCAATTTGGTTTAGGAAAACAACACACATGAAATGTCACAAGTGGATCAATGTGCTTTAGGAAAAGAACACACATGCAATGTCACAAGTGAATCAATGTGTTTTAGGAAAATAACACACATGAAATGACACTAGTGGATCCATGTGGTTTAGGAAAAGAACACACATGCAATGTCACCGGTGGATCCATGTGGTTTAGGAAAAGAACACACACGCAATGTCACTAGTGGATCAATGCGGTTTAGGAAAAGAACAAACATTCAATGTAACCAGTGGATCAATGTGGTTTAGGAAAAGAACACACATGCAATGCATCTGGTGGATCAATGTGGTTTCGCAAAAGAACACACATTCAATGTCACTAGTGGATCAATGTGTTTTAGGCAAAAACACACATGCAATGTCACTAGTGGATCCATGTGGTTTAGGAAAAAGAACACACGTGCAATGTTACCAGTGGATCCATTTGGTTTAGGGAATGAACACACATGCAAAGTCACCAGTGGATCAATGTGGTTTAGGAAAAGAACACACATGCAATGACTCAATGGGATTAATGTGGTTTAGGAAAAGAATGCACATGCAATGTCTCTAGTGGATCAATGTGGTTTAGGAAAAGCACACACATGCGATGTCACTAGTGGATCAATGTGGTTTAGGAAAAGGACACACACTCAATGTCACAAGTGGATTAACCAATGGATCAATGTGGTTTAGGAAAAGAACACACATACAATGACTCTAGTTGATCAAAGTGGTTTAGGAAAAGCACACACATGCGATGTCACTAGTGGATCAATGTGGTTTAGGAAAAGCACACACATGCGATGTCACTAGTGGATCAATGTGGTTTAGGAAAAGAACACACACTCAATGTCACAAGTGGATCAATGTGGTTTAGGAAAAGAAAACACATGCAATGTAACTAGTGGATGAATGTGGTTTAGGAAAAGAACACACATGCAATGACTCTAGTTGATCAATGTGGTTTAGTAAACTAACGAATATGCAATGTCACTAGTGGATCAATGTGGCTTAGAAAAAAACACATGCAATGACTCTAGTTGTTGTGACCTCAGATCGTTAAAGATCCTAAGTCCCTATGATTAACATGCTAGTCCCTAGATCAATATCTAGCACTTCACAGTCGATGAATATCATGTAAAACATAAGTCATTATTACATGAATAATCTAGAGTATAATTATTACAACTTGCATAGCTTATAGCTAGCTCAAATAAAATAGCGGAAACTTAATAAAACTTGAGTCCATCAATGCCTCAGGCTAGTAGCGTGAAGACCCATGATCCCTACGCACATTTCAATCTTCGTATTCTACTAATAAGATGTGTAGCCAACAAGTTGGGTCAATACTTTAAATGTATTGGCAAATTACACCAAGGAAGGAATAAGACCAACACTACATGCAAGGCTTGGAGTAGGATTTGGGGTTCGTTTGCATTAAGCCAATTTTCTCTAAGTAAGAAGAAAAGAGGGAGAGTTTTATCCTACTTTGTAAACTTTGTTTAAGTAGAATAGGGTCGAGTGGAACACTAGGATATTACTCACCAAGTGTCCAATCAACCTAGCACTTGGATATTACGGACCAAGTACCCAAAATCACACCCATTGGCGATATTACTCATGCCCTAGGGTTTTATAAAACTTAAGTTTGGAAAGAGAGAGGAAGATCTTTCAGAAGCTCCATCCTTCATATGCTCGAGTGTTCTTTTCCGTGAAATCGGCTGATCGATCAGATTGCAATACTCTTAAGAGGTCGTGCACTTTCCCCACAATCCATGTTCAAGTCCTTTTACAGACAAGACCATGGCGAGGCCTTCCTTTAGTAGCCCGTCTACCAGCTAGATCCAACCGTGCCAAGAACCTCCAAATGTTGGTACCCCGGTGAGGTTTCCCACTAAGTACTAAACCAAGATAGATCCCATATGTACTGTGGTTGCATTGGAAGCTTCTGAATTCCGAAACATGGCAGACTGCTTTGACTCCTGGGAGGCCGTCCTCCACCAGTTTCCACTCGTTGACCGGACAACCATTCCGCCCAGAAGAAAACTTAGTTTTATTTTTAAGGGGGTTTTGAGAAGAAAAGGTTTTCTTGAGAGAGATCTTATACTTAGATTTTTTTAGTATTTCGAACCCCCCAATGGTACTTGATATATATAAATATATAGCATAACAAGCATAACTTAGCAAAACAGGATAACCTATTGGGATGGAAAATCCTAAGCATAGAGCTACTCATGGCATACTACAAAACCGCACTTGGAAAAATAGTACTAAGAAAATCTACCAAAATCCTACACATGCATACTATCGAATTTGAAGAGTAAAACATGCATAGTCAAAATTGGGACATAAACATGAACAAGTGGTGTAACTTTCCTTGATCTGAGCAGCACTCTACACAACAGTACTCCTCAGCGTACTCCGAACAATCTAACAAAACACAAACATGGATCCAATCACAACTTGCACAAGACAATGCCACAAAAGTAATCATGCATGCATGCAACATAGTAATATGCAAGGATGGGTTCAAATTCGACCAAGAATTTTATTCAGGGGCGATATTGAGTTGGGGATGTCATTAGTGTTAATTTCCCACAGATTTTAAGTATTTTGGATCTTTACTTAGTTAAATATGCTCATCAATAGATCTACACTTCCAATCTACCTCGAAACAGATATAAGCACTCTAAGTAAGTTATACCAAGTTTACTCAGTAGACCTCGTAGATACAAAGCCCACGCAATAGGAATCAACTAAAACGGAGTTACGATTATTTTCCTGTAATTAAAAATACTCCAAACTAAACTTTAAATTCTACCACAAGATAAAAATAATAATATTATTCAGATATGTGTTCTACTCAATTTTATGAATCGAACGGTATATTAAACACAATTTTTGGCCAAGTATTTGATTTACTACCAATTATACAAGATTAAAATAATTTCTAGCTATTTTAAAAACAAAACCAGACTGGGTGGCTACACGGACGACATGTGGCAGCGTCGGACTGGTCCAGCGGCGCTAACGTGCAACATGGCGTGCTGCTATTGGCCGGTACTGATTCGGTAAAAGGATCTATTCTAGGCCGCTGGATCGTGATCGGATGGGGGTGGAGCGTTGGTGACTTACAGGTGGCAGCGACGTTGGCGTGGACGGCGGCGGACGGCGGCGAGGTGGTCGGCGGTCGTCGGTGCTGTCGCTGTGGTGCTCCTCCGGCTCGATGAAGTGGATTATGGCGACGGCCTTCTCCTTGCGGTTCCGTTCCCAGGGACGACGTCGACCTCCTCCTCCAGAATCGACGGCAAACGGAAGTTGTTCTTCGTGAAATCCGACGAGGCTCCGCCTGTGGGGCCCTTGGATTAATCCTCCGAGAATCCCTGTTATGCATACAACCATGATCCCATGATCAGTTAAGCGTGGCATAAAACAGACAAGTATCAAAGTAAACATCCAGAACATAACGAATACTTGTCCTACCTTATTTGCCATTATGGCTACATCGATCAATCATCAGCGGAACTTCATTAAGTGTAGATCCCGAGCCATGCCTTAACCTATAGGCAAATGACTGGGAGAATGTCCTAGCTCGCATAGTAGTCCACTTCACCTTCTTCTCGATATCTGACCAAGCTAATGCCAGGGACAATGCCAGTGAGTACTTTGAATGTACTCGCAAGCCACCTTAAGTTAACAATAATAACAAGAGGATATGAAGTAGAGCTGTGGTAGTAGGAGGGCTCCAAGAGAGGTTCTTTTCTCAATTAGTTTCTCTTGTAGATATAGCATCTACATATCTTTGTTGAAATTTTTTGTAAATCCTTTTTGGAAACCTTTTGAAAAGTTTTGTAAACACTAGGATTGGGTTATCCATTTGTTCCCGTCTTCAGGTCGTCCCATGAACAAACTCCTTTCTCCTCCTTCTCACCATCCCATGGTCAAAAGCTTTCTCCTTTACGACCATCCCATGGTCAAAACATTTCCAAGCCATTTCTTTTCCAAAAATCCTTTGTGAAAACAAAACCAGCACCGCTCTACTGCAACCTTCCCAACCGTCCATGCCCGCGGACACGGCTATTCGGATAGATTTACACTCTGCAGAGGTTGTACACTTTACCCACACCATCCGGGTACACTACCCTGATCTACACCGATCGTGGGTGGAGTATCCAATCAAGACTCTTCGGATGCCCACTCCAATATAAGTGCCTACCCTATGAGTGTTGTTCCCCTCAACATTGGGACGTCGGGTACCGAGGACCAACCGGAGCGTATTTTTCCACTTCCCAAGTGTGCACTTTCAATGAGAGGCTCATAGTAACACGCGGAGGCTCGCAGACCCTTCGTTCCTTCTCCCGGTCGATGTTTTACATGGACCCTGCCAGAGAAGGCCCACCCTCCTGGGATTGTTATATCCCCATGTAGTAGTTGCGAGGCAGCTTATACCGGAATAGACAAACATCAAATCCAGCCCTGTCCCATTCCAGAGTAATGTGGTTGCACAGGGTTAATTGTTCTAGCAAAACTGCAAAGAACCGGGTGCGTTTTCATAAACCTTTTTCCTCCATCTTTCCTTCAGCATTTTGTAAAACAAAACCTTCTTCTTTCTCAACATCTCTTGGGAGGTCCCACCTCACCAAGTTTTTATCATAAAACATTTGGTAACACTTTTCTAGGGTCTTCCCATCCTATAGCTTTGCTTTGGCTAAATCGGGGGTCTCCAAAGGGTATGGTGTATTACACCATCTACCATACTAGGGACAAGTAGGTGTCATCAAGGGGGTTGTACTTGATAGTACAAAAGTGTAATAGTTCGGAGGAGCCAAACTACTGCCTTATACATTAACATATAGCAAAACAATGCAGTTTTAAATAAACAGAAGATAAAACATGCATTAGTGAAACAGTAGGACAAGGCTTATGAGCAAGAAGGTGGCTTGCCTGAGATCAGCAATATGGCATAATTTTCCCTTGACTTCTTCTTAGAATACCCAATAATATACAAAAATAACCATCTTCTTCTGATCTCTGAGATAATCGCAACTATCGTGGTCAGGGAGCACACATGCAAACAAGCAAGACCGCAATCAAAACATGGCATACAAACATCAATACATATAGCAAGAAATGAACAATAAAAGTTTAGAAATCAGTAGGTCTTAGGAAGAATGGATTTAATAGGATTGGCCTTGTCTTGGAAACAGGGAAGAAAATCCCTTAGGATTTACAGTCTAGAAAATATCTAAGAGATGGGTTTTGGACCAATACCATATTCTGTATGATATCATTTTATAAAAATGGTACCATCATATAGGTATTGCTAAAATGAAACCAACAAAAGTGGTTTCACTATTTTACCACTTTTCTTTAATTTCTAGTGATAAAAGCTCTAGTTTTAGGAAGTAATTCACCAGAAAAGTTCGGGAGGTCCAAAAATGATTTCCTTGGACGGTTCAGTAGGGTTTTATGTACTGAATAGCTGAGAGTTGGAATCACTCCAAAATAATTACCAGAATGCCCTCAGGAAATTCCCAAAGGCAGTTCTATGGGGTTTTTGTCTTTTTCACCAACTTAAAACTACAGAAGATTTTGCGTTGATTACAAGGGAAAATGGTAGGCATTTAGAATACCTTTCTGTAGAAATTGGAATCGATCTTTTTGGAGTTGCAGACCTTCTGTGATGATTTATCTAGTGATAACACTATGGACAGAATTGCTTAATTCATTAGAAATCCTCAGAAGCTCAATAAACCTTGATCTCCTGGATTTTGGTAGTACTGAGGGTATCACATCATAGAGAGTTGCAATTGGGTCAATACCTCTGTTGGTTTGACCTAGAGAAATTACCTAAGGCAGAAACTAATAGTTTTCGTTATTTTTACTACAGACAAACTAGTTTTCACCTTGGCATGAGGCCTATGCTAATTGATTGGTATAGAAATTTCCTTCCAGGAGAATTTTGATTCATCCCAAATGGGTATGTACAACACGCTGAGGGATTTATTTAGTGCAAAAGACAACTTTTAGTGGATTAATTGCCAATAAATAATAAAAATTAATTTTGGGAAAATACCAGTTCTGCATGTTGCACAAAACACACATGAACCTAGTAAAAATCTTATTTTGACAAAATGCCCTCTTTTCCATTTTCAAATAGATTTAAACTGGACAGTTATTTAACAGATCTAGAAATATATGTAAAAAGAAAAAGGGAGGGAGAGCAGTGCGGGCCGGATCCGTGGGGATACTATGTGGGCTCCCCGGATTAACCATCCGAGAAATCCCTGTTATGTATATATCCATGTTCCCATGATCAGTGAGCCATGGAACATAACCGACAAGTATCATTACAACATCAACATAAGGAATTTACAAGACTTACATAAATGCCATTATGGCTACATCATCTTTAGCAGCGGAACATCATCACGCGCAGAGCCCAATCTTGCCTCAACCTACAGGCGACTGACTGGGAAGACGGCCTAGCTTGTTGGACGTCACCTTAATCCTTCGATGTTAATCCTCTGAAATTATGGTCAAGTAAATAACCAGGGACAAAGCTGTGAGTACTTTTGAATGTACTCGCAAACCCTCAAGGAAATGCAAGTCTGGCTATGGCGAGATAGCTCTATCTGGGGTTATCTTTGAAGAGCCTAAACTACCTCTTGTAGTTGTGGTATCTCCATATATTTGTTGAAAAAAAGAGTTTTGAAACATGCCTATGTTTTATAAACCAAGATATTCCCATATCTTTGTTGAAAACCTTTTTGAAAATAGTTTTGGAGTAAAAAAAATTTTGCAAACATCTTTGACCCCTCTGGTCAAAACAGGACTTCGAACTCAGTTTCCCCCTAGAACCTTCATACTTTCATCCATTCTTTCCAAACAAACACCATTTGGGTACTCCTAGCAATCACCTTTCCAACCGTCCTTGACTGCGGACATGGCTATTCGAATAGATTATACTCTGCAGTGTTTGCGCACTTTCCCCACAAGAATCAATACATCCGCGGGATAAAACCACGGCCCACCACCACTGTAGATGGGGATCCAGATAATAAAACCTAACCTTTCTCTTGTCGCCCCTAGCAAAGGCTGCTTTTCCTTTTGGGTTTGTTCTCCCCGACAACGAGTATGTGGCTCCCAGCCATAGCCCTGCCTTCCATACCCGCGTATACCCAAGCCGCAACCTGGCGTATACCTTAATCTGGTGACTCCACTTCCTTCCGTACCAGCTAAGTCATACCGTCTGCGAAAGACCCAATTATTGCACAGGCACTCCTGCCAGAACAGGCTCACTCTTGCCGAAGCAAGCTACAGGCTCCAGATCTGTAGATCTGTTAACGCCTGCCCGGAATTCAAGGGATCTCTCCCTATAAGCATGGTACAAGCTACCCCGGCTAATGAAGACCAACTACGAGCTAAGCCCCAGCACCTGGGGTAATGTGGTTGCACGGATAAAAATTGTTTTGGTAAAGGCGTAGAACATCCCTTCACTTTCTCATTTCTCATCAACACCATTTCTCTAGTTCAAACATCCGCTTGGAACGATGCCTGTTCCCAAGGGTTTTACAAAGCAGTTTTTGAAATATTTGTGGTAGGGTAAATCCCAAAATCAGTTATTTTCTTGAAGCCGGGTTTCCAACGGGGTAGGATGCTAACCATCATACCCTCGGTCTAAGGGGATAAAATGGTAGGTACACAGGGTGGTGCCATGAGGGACACAAAGTCATAACTTGGAGGGGCCAATTTATTAGCGCAGTATTTATAAAACAAGACATGCAGGTAGATAATGCGATTTATAAAGAGGATACAAACAGGTAATAAAAAAGAGTAGGACAAGTATCAGAATTCGGGAAATGGTGTCTTGCCTGTGATCAGCAATAAATCCCTGGACTTCTTTAGATAACCAAGAATACCCAATAAATAATAATAAGAAGTCCCTTCCTTCTTGTCGTCAAACACTCACACTATCGTCGTCATCGAGTATACATGCAAGTAGACAATAACACAATCAATACAAGGCATACATGCATCAAACCATATAGCAAACAAGCATAAGGAATCCCACTTAACTTAGTGGGTTTTGGGAGGAGTTGGGTACTAGGAGTGGAATTACTAGGTTGCCATATAGGTGTTTTTCCCTTTTGAAACATAGTTGTCAAGGCTAAATACCATGAACTTGGATTGGGGTTCTGAGGTCTGTAGGATACAAATGTGCAACAATGATATCCTCAGATAGGTATTGATAACACAAAACCAACACAAGTGGTTTCACTAGATTATCATTTTTCTAGATTTAGTTATGCCTTTATAGTGGAATAAACTCTAGTTTCGGGAAATAATTCACCAGATTTTATCCGGAGGCCCAAAAATTATTTCCCTGGGTGGTTAGGTAGTACTTGATGTACTGAATCACATAGAGTTGGAATCTTGTCAAAATAATTAACAGAATGCCCGCAGGAAATTCCCAAAAGCAGTTCTATAACGTTTTTCTCTTTTTCACGAGATTAATTCTACAGAAGCTCTTGATTTGATTCCAAGGGCATGTGGTAGGCAGTTGCAATACCTTTCTGTAGGAATTGTATTCACTATTTTTCGAGTTGGCAAACTCTTGGAGTGATTTATTTAGTGAAAAAGGGGTTCGCAGAATAGTTTAATTTACTATAATTCAACCAGAGCTCAGTAAAATATAAGCTGCTGGGGTTTGATAGATACTGATAATACACAACCCTGGGAGTTGGTAATAGGTCAATACTTCACTTGGTTTGACCTAGAGAATTTATCCAAGGCAGATAAAGGCTGTTTTTGTTATTTTTTCTAAAGACACACTACTGTTCACCTTGGCATATGGCCTATGCTAGGTGACAGGTATAACTAATACCTTCTAGTAGAACTTTGGTTCTCCCCAATTGGAGATGTGAAACTCTTTGAGGAAATTATTTAGTGCATAGGACAATCTTTAATGGATTAATTGCCAAGGAATAATAGAAATTATTTTTGGCAACGGAACAGTTCTGCATGATGCACAAAACAGGGGGTCATCTAAGAAAATTTAGATCTGTCCATTTGGAGTTAGTTTCCATGTTTAAAATGATTTAAACTGAGGGACCATTTCTGGATTTGGACAAAATGAATAAAAGAAAAGAATTGCGTGCTGGGATCTGGGGCTACTCGGCCGGCTGGAGGAGTATCGGCCCACGGTGCACAGGGCGACACGCGGGAGCTAGGTTCGAATACCGGCCGGGCAGGTCCCAGCGGTATCGGCGGTGGTGGGCCGTTCGATTAGATGGGGATCGACGACCCTCGCTTGTCTTCCTACTCACGACGGGGAGCCAGGGAGGAAACCCTAGCCGCGGGCAAAGGAGGGCCGAGGTGGCTCCCCAGGGGCTCGAGGGAGGTCGGGGAGGCAGCAGGGCGATGCGGTGGACGACGGCGAGCACGGGGATGGTCGGCACGGCGGGGATGGTCGTCGGGAGACGGCTCGCGCGATGGAGACCGAACGGAGCTCGCCGGGGTTCGCCGGAGATCCTCTAGGGGTTGCTGCATGTCGATAAAAAGAGGCGGGTTAGCTTCAGGAGAGCAAGGAGGTGCCGGGAGAGGGACATGCAGGAGGAGAGGAGCTTAGAGAAGAGATCCTTGCTCGTTTTTTGGAGGAGGCTAAGGCTTCTCCTCCTTCTTCTTCCGGGCAGCACAGAGCAGGGGAGGAAGAGAGAGTACTGGGGTAGGTAAGTGAGGAGGAGAAGGAGCAAATGCAGGGCAGGGGAGTGCTAGGGTGGCCTCTGGCCTTTATACCGAGGGGGAGAGCTCCAAGGAGGAAATTCCCACTTTGGAGATGGGGGAGGGGTGATGCTGGCCTGGGATTGGCCTAGAGGGCGATGGGGAGGGGTGAGAGTGGGAATTGGGTCGGGTAGGGGTAGAGAGGGGCAGTGGTTGGCTGTTGCAACTTTTAATGTGCAAGATCTTTTGCAAGATATACCTCTCCCTGTCTCATACAAGCACATGGGCCCAAGATGGTAGTGTTACAGTAGCTTAGCTACAGGGTTGGTCGACCAGAGGAGGGGTGGATGCTGTGGCGCATTGCTTTGCGAGATTGGTGGTGGTTTGATATGGTTTTAACTCAATACTAGCTAGGTTTGCTAATTTGAGTAAATAGGTTATTGTGAAGGAAGTTCAAAATTTTCCATAGGACAGAGTGGGGAGATGGTACTGGTAGGTAGATGGGGTCAAGGTAGATATCCAGGAATTATTTGGGATTTTTACAAGGGTTTTAGTCCTCATAAATCCATTTATTTAAAAAGGGAAGAAGTGGTTGATAGAAGATCATTTGATATTTTTACATTGGACAAGGTTGATTTTTGGTTTGAGATGGACCCAAATGTGAATACACACTTAGTGGAATTTTCCCAAGATTTATAGTGGCTTAAAACTATTTAAGACAGTTATTATTCAATTTTTGCCATTTAAGAAAATAGGCAAAAAGAAATAATAAAGCTTCTCAAAAATATTTATTTTTGAGATGGGAATATAGGGTATGATATATGGAACTCACATAAGCAAAAGGTTGGGGAAGTGTTTTGACAAAAACCAAACTTTCCATTGGGAAAGGGGTTTTGAGATTTTGTCTATTAAAGGAATTTAATAGGTTTGGAGCTATAATAATTATGGATAATATTTGAGAAATCTTGATGATTAAGGTAGATGATGTATACAAGGTGTAGCAAGCATTTGCAACCTTGGGAAATGGAAATCCAAGTTGATTTTGGTGGAATACCCTAGATTAGGGATATAGGGTGGTGTTAACTTCATACCATCAAAACATGGTTGTATCTTGGAGTTCAGATCTTTCCTTGGGGAATGGGTTAGATGATTAGTGAGATCAAGTCATATAGATGATCATGGCAGAAGGAGTTTCGATTGGTTGCATCTGAGGTGATCTAGATGTGATGGCAAACTTTTTGTGAAAATAAGGCTGCCATACCAGAAGAGTCATGATGCCTTATAAACCATGTGGGTTTAATAAGCTCAAAGATCCACTTGGAACAAGTGAAGTATTTTTTAATATACCTAAATGAGTAGAACACAACCACGCAAAGAGTTGGTCCATAGAAGGTTGGATGATGGTGTGAGCTTCTGCCAAAGTAGGCATGATGACTAGATTTGCAGGAAAAGTTATTTTCTTGCCTGCAAAACCATCAAGAACAGGTGGGTTGGAGGGTGATCTAACCAAGGGAAAATGTGGGCCTTGGTAGTCCTTAGGATGGTTAACAAGATGGTTCAGGTGCATTTCCAAAAATGCACAAGGGTTGAGAAAAGGAGGCATTCAAAAAGATGATGTTCGAACAGTTTCTAGACTTAGTCAAATTTGGCCGTTTTGAGGATTTTGACTAGAGTAAGAGAGGGAATGTTTTTGGAGGGGTTGCAAGGTACCAAGGCATCGTCAAGTGGATGATGTTGAAGTGTATATTGAGTAGAAGGGATCCATGCTTGATATTGGTCTTCATGGACTTGGAAGCTTCTAGAATGGAAATCTTCAGATTTGATCTGGTTAAGGGCTTTAGATGATCACCTAGTATCTAGTGATTTGATCTTGCCTTGTATTCTTGCTTAGGGGGTGGTGATTTGGATACACCAAGACCCTACTTATGAGCTCCTAGAGTAGCTCATACTACTTCCTAAGAAAACAAGTCAGACAACATATCAAGGCAACTCATCTTATAAACTAAGCAAATCCACTACTAGGGTTACCATCAAGCTTAGCTTGAGGTAAGCTTGGGGCATTTAGAAGGGGTTGGGTATTGAATAAGGTGAGATTCCTTGGTATCTCTACCAAGAGTAGAATTCAAATTCTTTGAAAAGAGGTTTTGGGAAAACTAGAGATAAGATTAGTTGAGGGTCCTGTCTTGAAAACATAAGGGGGTTATATTATATATCTCTCCATAGTTTTGTCAATAGAAGCTACTAAAATAGTTTTGGTTATATAAGCAGCTTGGATCATATTTTGGAATGCCAAAACATTTGAGAATATGTTAACTTTTGTCAACTCATGGTGAGGTAAGGAGTATCATATGGTATACACTCACATGCACAAGCACAAACAAACAATCAAGCAATACTGCACTAATGAACAAGAAAAGTTTTTGTTCCCCTGATTTTTTGCATTCTGGGCAACAAATTAGGGTTGCTGAAATTGGGATGTTACATACCTTTCCCCCTTAAAAGAATCTCGTCCCAAGATTCGGGAGAGTAAGATTAGGGGATTCGTCTTGGAGTTAGTTCTATGTTCTTATTGTATACTAACTTGTCGGCTTAGTCCTTGAACAGGGTCACTTTGATAGTGAGGTTGAACTTCAATCGTCTTTAAAGCACAATTGTTGAGTTGGCTTCAACCATGATTGCGAGGAGAGATCTTTTGGCTGTAAGGATTTACGGCGTCTCTCCTAAGGGATTATTGTATCCTAGTTAGCGTCTTCGAGTCCAACCGTTGGATTGCTTCTGGCAGTCGGTTATTCCATTTTGCAGGAAAGACACAGTCTTTCCCCCTTAAGATTAGACTGGGGTATATCGGAGAGTTGGTATAGTCGTTCCTTCTTAGAGTCGCAGATGGATGTTTTGAATGCTGACGTCCATATTACTCCTGGAGTCTAGATCGTCAGAAGGCGTCCCATTCTAGAGGTCTTCTGAAATATCCTCGGGCAGACAGTCCTCTGAGGATTGAGTGAAAATGCGTCGTCTTTCCACCTTCGAGCTTCCTTAGGGCGCTTTAGGAGGAGAATATCATTTTGTGGCCCGAAAGTTGGGGTGGACAGACAACGCGGTACCCAAGTTGATTTTTATCACCGCGATTCGAAAAGTTGGGGCGCCAATTGCTGAGAGGGGTCTTTCGAGTGAATGATGGCCAAACCAAATATTTTCAAATCGCGCCCGTTAAGTCAGGATATTCCGTTACACTAGTTCCTGTTGTGCCCCTTCTTCGCCGGTCACTCTTCTTAGCCACCCTGCACGTGTCGTAGGGGCAAATCCATTACTGTACTTTCCTAACTCTCGACACTGAATCTTCCTACGGCGGCGGCGTTCCCTTTTCTTCCCTTCCCCGACCCTAAATGTGCCAGCGGCGGAGGACCTTTTTTCTCCCTCCCCCGACACTGAATCCGGCGGCGGCGACCCAGCATGTCGTGCAAGGCAAAGGTTGTAGCTACGTCGCCGACTGAAAAGGGTCCATCGGGGCCCAAGTATGGGGCTCAACGCGTAGCTGCGGCGAGGTCTTCAGATCCGGTTAGCGAGGAGGCCAGCAAGGATTCTGCTCCCAAGGTACCTACAAGCAGCGGGTTGAAGAGAAAAGCAAGGCCGGCGGCGGGCTCCGGTGGGCGGATGCAGCACTCACATCTCGAAGAAAAAAACCCGGGAGAAGAGCGAGAGGTGAATTTTTCTTATCTGTGCCTTATCTTGCAAGTAGATTAGTTACGGCATAATAGAATCTAATGAACTGAAATGTTCCCCTTTTTAATCAAATTAGGCACTGTTTTGATAAAAGTGACCTATATGAGTTCACAGTTCATGTTCGGCAGTACACTACAAAGCTTGATTTTGGTTGCGAGAGGGTTGTGTTCGGTAAAGATGTGCATCTGCTTGTGAATTGCAAAGAGGTTGTGTCTGTTTCACAGCTGGTAGATATGCTTGCCGCTAGAATTCCCTGGGGTTCTAGACAGAGGACAAAATTGGTGTGGCGCAACATGAATGATACCTATTAGCAAACTGAGCACTCCCATGAGCTTCAGATAGTTTGGGAGTGTTGTGCAGCTGATCGTAAGGTGAAAGTTGAAGCGACGATTGATGATATGTATGGAGATGCTGGAGATCTTGCTGCCAGAGCTTCTGCTCCTAGAAAATACGGACCAATAGATGCTGATCTAGATAAGTTCAATATACGCATAGAGGTGGATTCATACATGGCAAAACTTGATGAGGGAGTTAATAAGCCAGTTTTGTCATGTACTGTGGAGATCACTGTCGATTCCAAAAACATAACTCTTGATGAAATGAAAGAGATGATCGGTAAGGAAATCAGTATTGGCCCTAAGCAGATGGCAAAAATCCGGTGGTGGCATCATAAGAAGCAGCAATTCATAGATGTTTTGGATACTGAAGATCTTATGCAGATTATGCGGCGAAAGAAGTGAACCAGGAAGGTGTTCCTCCTTGGTACCATTTCTAATGTTGTTGAACATGTTATAGTGGATGTAGATGCCCCTGTAGTGGCTCAATAGAATGAGGTGGTCGATGTTGATGAGATCTGATGAGAGCTGCTACCCTGGGCTTGTCATATGGACCGTGGGGTTCCCCTGCCTGTATTTGTAATATTGACTGTTGTTGCATTTAGAGCGTGCTTCTGTGATTATGTTTGTTCAGAGATTGCGATATAATGTTGTGCGAGCTGTTGAGATTTTCGGACATGTCAGTCACTGAAACCATCGTTGTTGTAATAAGACATAAGTACATTGTAGTTGACATGATTATGTTTCTTGAGATGATGTACCGTACTTGTTTCAGTTATTATGTTTGTTGGGACATTGTAATGTAATGTTTTGTGAAACCATGACTAGACTAGTGATGCATAAATACATTGTAGTTGACATGATTATGTTTCTTGAGATGATGTACTATACTTGTTTCTGATATTTTGTTTGTTGAGAGACTGTAATGTAATGTTTTGCGAAACCATGACAGGACAAGTGATGTGTAAGTACCTTGTAGCCGACATGATTTTGTTTCTTGAGTTGATGTAATATACTTATTTCTGTGATTACGTTTGTTGAGAGATTGTAATGTGATGTTTTGTGAAACCATGTTGTGGTTATGTTTGTTGGGAGATTATAATGTAATGTTTTGTGAAACCATGACTGAAGAAGTGATGCATAAGTACCTTGTAGTTGACATGATTTTGTTTCTTTGGATGATGTAATATACTGGTATGTTTTCGTTAGGCAATGAAATTGGGATGGAGGGAGTGCAGGTTTAATATTTGAAATGAGAATGTGTGAAGAGAATCCATATCAGGCAGGAGACAGTAATCCAGGGAAAGGGCATGGTATCCATTAAACTATTATAACATGCCAATTTAGTCATCATTGCAGCGGTAGAAGGGTTGCTCTCTCTCTCTCTCTCTCTCCGACGCCGTCGCCGTTGCATTCGCCATGCTGTCCTTGAACGGCGAGGACGACCAGTCGAGCAGCGACAGCCTTATCTCCGACATCGAGTATTCCTTCCACGATGTGAGTTCCTCTGTTTTCTCGGGCTAGGGTTAGGCAATGGTAAATCACTCGATCTGAGACCGACCAGATGTGCATGCAATCATGTTCGATTTCAGCTTTGCGTTTACCTATAGGTACCAAGGACGATCTACGACTCCGAATGGGAGGGCCTAGATCTCGATGGAGAAGTGCCATGTGACCATGGGCTAAAACTGAGGAGATATGTTGCATTCGAAGATAGTAACACTGGGAGAAGGTTTTTGGGTTGTACAAATCAGGTTTGTTTACATTATGTGCAACTGTGACATGAAGTAAAATGTATCGTGCATGTTCATAACACTATAATGTGTGTGTTTTTAGGTTGGCCCGGTGTGTAAAGCAGTAGAGTGGGTGGATCTTGACTGGCCAAATGCACTTAAGAAATGTTTGGCACAGTTATGGGAGATGTATGAGTTGGAAAGGTCGAGGAGATTTAGTGATGTAAGTGATGTAGCTGAAAAAAATTATAAGCTGTCGGTACGAAATAAGGAGCTGGAGCAAGAAATCGAGAATTTGCAGTCAAAGCTAACTAATGGAATCGATGGGAGCTTGGTTGTTGGAACTGCAAAGAAGCTTTAGGATAGTCACAGGTTGCTGATTCATAATGTAGGAAAGGAGAGGGATCAGCTCATGGAAGACAAGAAGAAGCTAGAGTGCTGCATTGCGGATCTATTGAAGGAACTGAAGAAGGCGCGCGAGGGTGAACAAGGACAGACTATAGAGGATAAAGGAAATTCGAGATGAATAATTTATGTTGTACCAATGCCTGAAACTAGTTAATTGTAAGACTTGCAGTTGCGCTTTCTGAACTAAGCCAAACTCAATCCTCGAGCAAACTAATTTCAGACGAACACACATATCGTGCATAGAGTTAAGTTCACGCTTACAAAATCACCACTTCAGAGGATAAACCAGGGAGTTCAGTACTAAATAGACATATGTTGTGTTCAAGCGAGCCTGGCCCGAAGCTACCTGTTTTCCTCCCTAAGATTGGCCAGCTCCTTCAGTACTATGTTGTGCTTCAGCTGTAGGTTCCAGCGCTCCGTCACGGATTGGAGAATTTTGTCCGTAGCCATACGATTTTCCTTCAAGATCCCTTTCATGATCTCCATCTGCTTCCTAGCCGAGGCACGACCTTCACTGTGTAGCTTCGCCCAGTCGGTGTTTAACTCCTTTAGTGTCTGGCACTTGTCATAAAAGGACCGCCAATTCAGCGCGTAGTTGGTCAAAGGCCAGTTTCTGGGAATTCCGCTTCTCCCTTTGGATTGCTATCTTTTCATTTAGCTAGGTCGCCAGGTCCTGGTCGATCTTTCGCCTCTTTCCCTGCAACAAAAATACATGGTATGGTTTGTTCAGTTCACCAGGACAAGCTGGTTAGTTTCCATAATTAACTGAATCGACTAGTGGCACTGTCATAATTTCAAGGAAGAAGCAATCTAGGACTAATCAACATTTTATGAATCGACTAGTGGCACTGTCATAATTTCAATTTCGAAGACAAATAAGATTTATCAGCAGTTTAGTGTGTTGTGGGTTTTTCCCAATATCACCAAATAGTAGTGGGAGAGTGGCAAACTCGTAATGTAGAAACCCATGTCCAGATACGTATGGAAAGAGAACATGGTGTCCATTCATGAACATGAACACCAACACATGTCCAGATAGATAAGGAGTTGCCCTAGGATTCTTATTGCACCGTATAATGGGAAGCAGACATGGGCATTGCTCCTTGAACCCTAAACATTACAAAAGGAGAGGAGGACGAATTGGTATTCATGTCCCTGCTAACGGGAATCAGACTTGGGCATTGCTCCGGTACGCCTCCAGACATGCCCTTAGCTCCTCGTTCTCTTTCCAAACACCCTCGAGTACGGTGATCCCTCTGCTCATGTCCGCCTTCATATCCTTGACTGCATCCAGGCAACGGTTCCTGTCATGGTACGCTCGGATGGTAGCCTTGGTTTCCTCGACGCGTCCTCTGAGTGCCTCGCTGACTTCGTCCTGCAGGAGAATGCACCTTTCCACGAGATTCTTCTTCTCCTCCGTGAGCTCGTTGATTATCTTGATGGCCTGTTCTTGCCTGATCAAGTTACGATCTAGCACTTTCTGCAGCCTAACGATGTCACGTTTAAAATCTAGCGAGATCTCCTTCTGCATAGATAATTGCTTGTGTAGGCTCTTATTATCTTGGGTGAGGGAGCGTGCAAGCTCATGTTGGTTGGCAATCTTGGAACTGATCGCGGCCACCTTCTCACGGTACTCGGCCTTCGATCGCTGCATAGTTCATGTTAATTGAAATAGGAATTCTACAATTACACTCTAGGTCCCAGGTGAATACGAATATAGATAAAACAAAATCCCCGTTGAATCTATTGGTCGTAGTGTTAAAAAATGGACATGGAGATCTATTCATGACCACGATAAACTAATCCTAATCACAAAAAATCCATAGTGAATCTATGAACAGCGGTATTAAGGAAAGACCAAGAGATCCAGTCATATTCATGAAAACAAATACAACTCAAAAAATAAGAAGAAAAACCAATGCGGGGCGGACAGCATCTAAGAAATCCACATCATAACTCGGAGAAATAACAGCGTGGAGATTTGCTACCTCGCTGAGACATGGAATGGGGCCGAACGGGTCCTGCAACGCCTCCGTCGTGGTGTATTTGTAGAAGAGGAAAAGCCAGAAGAAGAAGAAAAACAAGAAGAAGCTGATTAATATCATGATGGAGAGGGAGATGGAGAATAAGTAGAATAAGGAGACCGTACCGGGAGGAGCCCTCGCCTGCTAGAACATTCAGAGCCATTGTTAGGGGAGATTGGGCCTCGATGAGAGGGTGGGCTTGAGCGGCTGGTATAGCAAGAAGTGCCTCGCAGCGATTTCTCTCCCTTTTCTCCATGTGGATCGTCGACCAGCCTCTCCCCCTCCTCAATGGAGCCATGGCTTGCAGGGTGAGTGTGGCGGAGGTAGGAGGAAGTAGATAGTGATTATTAGTGTGGGAGAAGAGTAAAGAGTACAGGTCGTGGTCCAGTAGTACTAGTACTAATATACAAGACCACCGTGTATGGTCTACCTTCTCAAAGAAGCCAGGGAGGCAGGGGTAGGGAATCGATGGGACTTGTCTTTATTGCGATGGAAACTTCAATGGTCTTCGGCGCCGCCCAAAATCCAGTATATAATAAGGGGAGTGCGAGCCGTGTGGTCGTCACGGGAATCAGCGTGCACATCCCGCGTGCGTGTGTCACGTGTTGATGAGGCAATGACGTGCGCAACTACTACACGATCACGGCCGCACGTCCAACTCCATCGAACTCCACATGACAGGCACGCACGGGATATTTACGAGTCTAGAATACGTTGTGCCACTTTAGTTGTGATCAAATTATGTTCAGTACGCGAGATATTACTTGTTTCTTCTTTTTTTTGATAATCGACAAATGCACGCGTGGACACGACGCATGAAACCACTGCTCGTCCTTGATCATTTCGGCACCCCACTCTGTGTAGCCGCCATCGACCATTCGGAGCAACTACCTCGAGCACGATGCCCCCTCACCATGGCAATGGAAGGTCCAAGCCATCCATTGACCGTCCTGCGTCCCTGGCTCTTTGCTGCATCGTCCGTGCTCGCGAGTCACCTGCTGAGGCAGCACGTCGTGTCCGACCGCGCCAGGATCCATCGACATCGGCACTCGAGGACACCGCGACGTCGAAGCTCATACCGGCCGCGCAGGAGGAGCGTGGGGTACCTGCAGCGTCGGACGAGCGCAAAGTAGCAGCCAGGACGAGGGCGCGTGTTGCACCGGTGAGTACGGACAAGAAGAGGAACGATAAGAAGACCAGGAAGAAGAGAGGAGATAGCAATTTGGACGAGTCCTACTCGGCCAACGAGGAGGCGTTCATCGATCAGTTGGAGGCTGGAGCGGAGGAGAGTGACGTGGACCCATGGGACTATGAAGAGGAGGAGGAGGACTCCGACGAGGAGATAGCGCGCTTATTCGAGGAAGGGGCGGTGTCAGGTCGTCAGAGGAGGGCACCGACAACGGTGATGGCGGGGACCATGGCGTTGACGAAGACGAGGATGAACCGGAAGAGGGAGACGATGGCTTCTTCGAAATATGATCATTTATTTTAGTTAGATAGATGGATTTTCACTTGTTTATGGGGGTTTAGTATAGGTGGCATGGATAGAGAGGTAGCACGGATTGACCATGCATAAAAAAGTGGAGAAGGGAGGGGTTATCCTGCCCGTTGGATCACTTGGGATCAACGGTTGGTGGAGACGATCAGTGTGACATCTCTGTCAGCCAATCAGGACATAGCACCCAGAGTGAGCACATGTTTGGGATCTCCACACTTTTGGGCTTTTGTGAGATTTGTGACAGAGAGAGAGAGAGGGAAAATCTCTTTTCACAATCCGCCTATGGATCCACCCGTACCATTCAAATGTCATTGCATTTGTGCTCTTTTCACAATCCACCTATGGATCCACCAGTGTCATTTTGCATGTGTGATCTCTTCACATACCACCTATAGATCCACCAGTGTCATTGCATGTGTGTTCTTTTTAGTAACAACAACCAGAGTCATTGAAATGTGTGTTCTTCTCACATACCACCTATGGATCCACCAGTGTCATTGCATGTGTGTTTATTTCATAATCCAACTATGGATCCACCAGTGTCATTGCATGTGTGTTCTTTTTAGTAACAACAACCAGAGTCATTTTGCATGTGTGTTCTTCTCACATACAACCTATGGATCCACCAGTGTCATTGCATGTGTGTTCTTTTCACTAACAACAACCAGAGTTATTGCATGTGTGTTCTCTTCACATACCACCTATGGATCCACCAGTGTCATTGCATGTGTGTTCTTTTTAGTAACAACAACCAGAGTCATTTTGCATGTGTGTTCTTTTCACATACCACCTATGGATCCACCAGCGTCATTGCATGTGTGTGCTTTTCACAATCCACCCATGGATCCACCAGTGTCATTTTGCATGTGTGTTCTTTTTAGTAACAATAACCAGAGTCATTTTGCATGTGTGATCTCTTCACATACCACCTATGGATCCACCAGTGTCATTGCATGTGTGTTCTTTTTAGTAACAACAACCAGAGTCATTGAAATGTCTGTTCTTCTCACATACCACCTATGGATCCACCAGTGTCATTGCATGTGTGTTCATTTCATAATCCACCTATGGATCCACTAGTGTCATTGCATGTGTGTTCTTTTTAGTAACAACAACCAGAGTCATTTTGCATGTGCGTTCTTCTCACATACCACCTATGGATCCACCAGTGTCATTGCATGTGTGTTCTTTTCACTAACAACAACCAGAGTCATTGCATGTGTGTTCTTTTCACATACCACATATGGATCCACCAGTGTCATTGAAATGCGTGTTCTCTACAGAGACCACACATGGATCCACAAGTGTCATTGCATGTGTGTTCTTCTTAGTAACAACAACCAGTCATTTTGCATGTGTGTTCTTTTCACATACCACCTATGGATCCACCAGTGTCATTGCATTTGTGTTCTCTTCACAATCCACCTATGGATCCACCAGTGCCATTGCATGTGTGTTCTTTTTAGTAACAACAACCAGTGTCATTGTATGTGTGCTCTCTTTAGAGACCACACATGGATCCACCAGTGTTATTGCATGTGTGTTCTTTTTACTAACAACAACAAGAGTCATTGGAATGTGTGCTCTCTTCAGATACCACACATGGATCCACTAGTGTCATTGGATGTGTGTTCTTTTCACTAACAAAAACCGAGTCATTGCATGTGTGTTCTTTTCACATACCACATATGTATCACCCGTGTCATTGCATGTGTGTTCTCTTCACATACCACCGATGGATCCACCAGTGTCATTGCTTGTGTGTTCTTTTTAGTAACAACAACCAGACTCATTTTGCATGTGTGTTCTTTTCACATACCACATATGGATCCACCAGTGTGATTGAAATGTGTGCTCTGTTTAGAGACCACACATGGATCCACCAGTGTCATTGCATGTGTGTTCTTTTTACTAATAACCAGAGTCATTGCATGTGCGTTCATTTCACATACCACATATGGATCACCAGTGTCATTGCATGTGTGTTCTCTTCACATACCACCTATGGATCCACCAGTGTCATTGCATGTGTGTTCTTTTTAGTAACAACAACCAGAGTCATTTTGCATGTGTGTTCTTTTCACATACCACCTATGGATCCACCAGTGTCATTGCATGTGTGTTCTTTTCACTAACAACAACCGGAGTCATTGCATGTGTGTTCTTTTCACATACCACATATTGATCCACTAGTGTCATTGAAATGTGTGTTCTTTTCGAAATCCACCCATGGATCCACCAGTGTCATTTTGCATGTGTGTTGTTTTTAGTAACAACAACCAGAGTCATTTTGCATGTGTGATCTCTTCACATACCACCTATGGATCCACCAGTGTCATTGCATGTGTGTTCTCTTCACAATCCACCTATGGATCCACCAGTGTCATGGCATGTGTTCTTTTTAGTAACAACAACCAGTGTCATTGCATGTGTGCTCTCTGAAGAGACCACACATGGATCCGCCAGTGTCATTGCATGTATGTTCTTTTTACTAACAACAACAAGAGTCATTGAAATGTGTGCTCTCTTCAGAGACCACACATGGTTCCACTAGTGTCATTGCATGTGTGTTCTTTTCACTAACAACAACCAGAGTCATTGCATGTGTGTTATTTTCACATACCACATATGGATCACCAGTGTCATTGCATGTGTGATCTCTTCACATACCACCTATGGATCCACCAGTGTCATTGCATGTGTGTTCTTTTTAGTAACAACAACCAGAGTCATTGAAATGTGTGTTCTTCTCACATACCACCTATGGATCCACCAGTGTCATTGCATGTGTGTTTATTTCATAATCCAACTATGGATCCACCAGTGTCATTGCATGTGTGTTCTTTTTAGTAACAACAACCAGAGTCATTTTGCATGTGTGTTCTTCTCACATACCACCTATGGATCCACCAGTGTCATTGCATGTGTGTTCTTTTCACTAATAACAACCAGAGTTATTGCATGTGTGTTCTCTTCACATACCACCTATGGATCCACCAGTGTCATTGCATGTGTGTTCTTTTTAGTAACAACAACCAGAGTCATTTTGCATGTGTGTTCTTTTCACATACCACCTATGGATCCACCAGTGTCATTGCATGTCTGTGCTTTTCACAATCCACCCATGGATCCACAAGTGTCATTTTGCATGTGGGTTCTTTTTAGTAACAATAACCAGAGTCATTTTGCATGTGTGATCTCTTCACATACCACCTATGGATCCACCAGTGTCATTGCATGTGTGTTCTTTTTAGTAACAACAACCAGAGTCATTAAAATGTCTGTTCTTCTCACATACCACCTATGGATCCACCAGTGTCATTGCATGTGTGTTCATTTCATAATCCACCTATGGATCCACTAGTGTCATTGCATGTGTGTTCATTTTAGTAACAACAACCAGAGTCATTTTGCATGTGCGTTCTTCTCACATACCACCTATGGATCCACCAGTGTCATTGCATGTGTGTTCTTTTCACTAACAACAACCAGAGTCATTGCATGTGTGTTCTTTTCACATACCACATATGGATCCACCAGTGTCATTGAAATGCGTGTTCTCTACAGAGACCACACATGGATCCACAAGTGTCATTGCATGTGTGTTCTTCTTAGTAACAACAACCAGTCATTTTGCATGTGTGTTCTTTTCACATACCACCTATGGATCCACCAGTGTCATTGCATTTGTGTTCTCTTCACAATCCACCTATGGATCCACCAGTGTCATTGCATGTGTGTTCTTTTTAGTAACAACAACCAGTGTCATTGCATGTGTGCTCTCTTTAGAGACCACACATGGATCCACCAGTGTCATTGCATGTGTGTTCTTTTTACTAACAACAACAAGAGTCATTGGAATGTGTGCTCTCTTCAGATACCACACATGGATCCACTAGTGTCATTGCATGTGTGTTCTTTTCACTAACAACAACCGAGTCATTGCATGTGTGTTCTTTTCACATACCACATATGTATCACCCGTGTCATTGCATGTGTGTTCTCTTCACATACCACCGATGGATCCACCAATGTCATTGCTTATGTGTTCTTTTTAGTAACAACAACCAGAGTCATTTTGCATGTGTGTTCTTTTCACATACCACATATGGATCCACCAGTGTGATTGAAATGTGTGCTCTCTTTAGAGACCACACATGGATCCACCAGTGTCATTGCATGTGTGTTCTTTTCACTAATAACCAGAGTCATTGCATGTGCGTTCATTTCACATACCACATATGGATCACCAGTGTCATTGCATGTGTGTTCTCTTCACATACCACCTATGGATCCACCAGTGTCATTGCATGTGTGTTCTTTTTAGTAACAACAACCAGAGTCATTTTGCATGTGTGTTCTTTTCACATACCACCTATGGATCCACCAGTGTCATTGCATGTGTGTTCTTTTCACTAACAACAACCGGAGTCATTGCATGTGTGTTCTTTTCACATACCACATATTGATCCACTAGTGTCATTGAAATGTGTGTTCTTTTCGAAATCCACCCATGGATCCAGCAGTGTCATTTTGCATGTGTGTTGTTTTTAGTAAGAATAACCAGAGTCATTTTGCATGTGTGATCTCTTCACATACCACCTATGGATCCACCAGTGTCATTGCATGTGTGTTCTTTTTAGTAACAACAACCAGAGTCATTTTGCATGTGTGTTCTTTTCACATACCACCTATGGATCCACCAGTGTCATTGCATGTCTGTGCTTTTCACAATCCACCCATGGATCCACAAGTGTCATTTTGCATGTGGGTTCTTTTTAGTAACAATAACCAGAGTCATTTTGCATGTGTGATCTCTTCACATACCACCTATGGATCCACCAGTGTCATTGCATGTGTGTTCTTTTTAGTAACAACAACCAGAGTCATTAAAATGTCTGTTCTTCTCACATACCACCTATGGATCCACCAGTGTCATTGCATGTGTGTTCATTTCATAATCCACCTATGGATCCACTAGTGTCATTGCATGTGTGTTCATTTTAGTAACAACAACCAGAGTCATTTTGCATGTGCGTTCTTCTCACATACCACCTATGGATCCACCAGTGTCATTGCATGTGTGTTCTTTTCACTAACAACAACCAGAGTCATTGCATGTGTGTTCTTTTCACATACCACATATGGATCCACCAGTGTCATTGAAATGCGTGTTCTCTACAGAGACCACACATGGATCCACAAGTGTCATTGCATGTGTGTTCTTCTTAGTAACAACAACCAGTCATTTTGCATGTGTGTTCTTTTCACATACCACCTATGGATCCACCAGTGTCATTGCATTTGTGTTCTCTTCACAATCCACCTATGGATCCACCAGTGTCATTGCATGTGTGTTCTTTTTAGTAACAACAACCAGTGTCATTGCATGTGTGCTCTCTTTAGAGACCACACATGGATCCACCAGTGTCATTGCATGTGTGTTCTTTTTACTAACAACAACAAGAGTCATTGGAATGTGTGCTCTCTTCAGATACCACACATGGATCCACTAGTGTCATTGCATGTGTGTTCTTTTCACTAACAACAACCGAGTCATTGCATGTGTGTTCTTTTCACATACCACATATGTATCACCCGTGTCATTGCATGTGTGTTCTCTTCACATACCACCGATGGATCCACCAATGTCATTGCTTATGTGTTCTTTTTAGTAACAACAACCAGAGTCATTTTGCATGTGTGTTCTTTTCACATACCACATATGGATCCACCAGTGTGATTGAAATGTGTGCTCTCTTTAGAGACCACACATGGATCCACCAGTGTCATTGCATGTGTGTTCTTTTCACTAATAACCAGAGTCATTGCATGTGCGTTCATTTCACATACCACATATGGATCACCAGTGTCATTGCATGTGTGTTCTCTTCACATACCACCTATGGATCCACCAGTGTCATTGCATGTGTTTTCTTTTTAGTAACAACAACCAGAGTCATTTTGCATGTGTGTTCTTTTCACATACCACCTATGGATCCACCAGTGTCATTGCATGTGTGTTCTTTTCACTAACAACAACCGGAGTCATTGCATGTGTGTTCTTTTCACATACCACATATTGATCCACTAGTGTCATTGAAATGTGTGTTCTTTTCGAAATCCACCCATGGATCCAGCAGTGTCATTTTGCATGTGTGTTGTTTTTAGTAAGAATAACCAGAGTCATTTTGCATGTGTGATCTCTTCACATACCACCTATGGATCCACCAGTGTCATTGCATGTGTGTTCTCTTCACAATCCACCTATGGATCCACCAGTGTCATTGCATGTGTTCTTTTTAGTAACAACAACCAGTGTCATTGCATGTGTGCTCTCTGAAGAGACCACACATGGATCCGCCAGTGTCATTGCATGTGTGTTCTTTTTACTAACAACAACAAGTGTCATTGAAATGTGTGCTCTCTTCAGAGACCACACATGGTTCCACTAGTGTCATTGCATGTGTGTTCTTTTCACTAACAACAACCAGAGTCATTGCATGTGTGTTATTTTCACGTACCACATATGGATCACCAGTGTCATTGCATGTGTGATCTCTTCACATACCACCTATGGATCCACCAGTGTCATTGCATGTGTGTTCTTTTTAGTAACAACAACCAGAGTCATTGAAATGTGTGTTCTTCTCACATACCACCTATGGATCCACCAGTGTCATTGCATGTGTGTTTATTTCATAATCCAACTATGGATCCACCAGTGTCATTGCATGTGTGTTCTTTTTAGTAACAACAACCAGAGTCATTTTGCATGTGTGTTCTTCTCACATACCACCTATGGATCCACCAGTGTCATTGCATGTGTGTTCTTTTCACTAACAACAACCAGAGTTATTGCATGTGTGTTCTCTTCACATACCACCCATGGATCCACCAGTGTCATTGCATGTGTGTTCTTTTTAGTAACAACAACCAGAGTCATTTTGCATGTGTGTTCTTTTCACATACCACCTATGGATCCACCAGTGTCATTGCATATGTGCTCTTTTCACAATCCACCCATGGATCCACCAGTGTCATTTTGCATGTGTTTTCTTCTTAGAACAACAACCAGAGTCATTTTGCATGTGTGTTCTTCTCCCATACCACTTATGGATCCACCAGTGTCATTGCATGCGTGTTCTTTTCACTAACAAAAACCAGAGTCATTGCATGTGTGTTCTTTTCACATACCACATATGGATCCACCAGTGTCATTGAAATGCGTGTTCTCTATAGAGACCACACATGGATCCACCAGTGTCATTGCATGTGTGTTCTTTTTAGTAACAACAACCAGTCATTTTCCATGTGTGTTCTTTTCGCATACCACCTATGGATCCACCAGTGTCATTGCATGTGTGTTCTCTTCACAATCCACCTATGGATCCACCAGTGCCATTGCATGTGTGTTCTTTTTAGTATCAACAACCAGTGTCATTGCATGTGTGCTCTCTTCAGAGACCACACATGGATCCATGAGTGTCATTGCATGTGTGTTCCTTTTACTAACAACAACAAGAGTCATTGAAATGTGTCCTCTCTTTAGAGACCACACATGGATCCACCAGTGTCATTGCATGTGTGTTCTTTTCACTAACAACAACCAGAGTCATTACATGTGTGTTCTTTTCACATACCACATATGGATCCACCAGTGTCATTGAAATGCGTGTTCTCTACAGAGACCACACATGGATCCACAAGTGTCATTGCATGTGTGTTCTTCTTAGTAACAACAACAAGTCATTTTGCATGTGTGTTCTTTTCACATACCACCTATGGATCCACCAGTGTCATTGCATTTGTGTTCTCTTCACAATCCACCTATGGATCCACCAGTGCCATTGCATGTGTGTTCTTTTTAGTAACAACAACCAGTGTCATTGTATGTGTGCTCTCTTTAGAGACCACACATGGATCCACTAGTGTTATTGCATGTGTGTTCTTTTTACTAACAACAACAAGAGTCATTGGAATGTGTGTTCTCTTCAGATACCACACATGGATCCACTAGTGTCATTGGATGTGTGTTCTTTTCACTAACAACAACCGAGTCATTGCATGTGTGTTCTTTTCACATACCACATATGTATCACCCGTGTCATTGCATGTGTGTTCTCTTCACATACCACCGATGGATCCACCAGTGTCATTGCTTGTGTGTTCTTTTTAGTAACAACAACCAGACTCATTTTGCATGTGTGTTCTTTTCACATACCACATATGGATCCACCAGTGTGATTGAAATGTGTGCTCTCTTTAGAGACCACACATGGATCCACCAGTGTCATTGCATGTGTGTTCTTTTTACTAATAACCAGTCATTGCATGTGCGTTCATTTCACATACCACATATGGATCACCAGTGTCATTGCATGTGTGTTCTCTTTACATACCACCTATGGATCCACCAGTGTCATTACATGTGTGTTCGTTTTAGTAACAACAACCAGAGTCATTTTGCATGTCTGTTCTTTTCACATACCACCTATGGATCCACCAGTGTCATTGCATGTGTGTTCTTTTCACTAACAACAACCGGAGTCATTGCATGTGTGTTCTTTTCACATACCACATATTGATCCACTAGTGTCATTGAAATGTGTGTTCTTTTCGAAATCCACCCATGGATCCACCAGTGTCATTTTGCATGTGTGTTGTTTTTAGTAACAACAACCAGAGTCATTTTGCATGTGTGATCTCTTCACATACCACCTATGGATCCACCAGTGTCATTGCATGTGTGTTCTCTTCACAATCCACCTATGGATCCACCAGTGTCATTGCATGTGTTCTTTTTAGTAACAACCAGTGTCATTGCATGTGTGCTCTCTGAAGAGACCACACATGGATCCGCCAGTGTCATTGCATGTATGTTCTTTTTACTAACAACAACAAGAGTCATTGAAATGTGTGCTCTCTTCAGAGACCACACATGGTTCCACAAGTGTCATTGCATGTGTGTTCTTTTCACTAACAACAACCAGAGTCATTGCATGTGTGTTATTTTCACATACCACATATGGATCACCAGTGTCATTGCATGTGTGATCTCTTCACATACCACCTATGGATCCACCAGTGTCATTGCATGTGTGTTCTTTTTAGTAACAACAACCAGAGTCATTGAAATGTGTGTTCTTCTCACATACCACCTATGGATCCACCAGTGTCATTGCATGTGTGTTTATTTCATAATCCAACTATGGATCCACCAGTGTCATTGCATGTGTGTTCTTTTTAGTAACAACAACCAGAGTCATTTTGCATGTGTGTTCTTCTCACATACCACCTATGGATCCACCAGTGTCATTGCATGTGTGTTCTTTTCACTAACAACAACCAGAGTTATTGCATGTGTGTTCTCTTCACATACCACCTATGGATCCACCAGTGTCATTGCATGTGTGTTCTTTTTAGTAACAACAACCAGAGTCATTTTGCATGTGTGTTCTTTTCACATACCACCTATGGATCCACCAGTGTCATTGCATGTGTGTGCTTTTCACAATCCACCCATGGATCCACAAGTGTCATTTTGCATGTGGGTTCTTTTTAGTAACAATAACCATAGTCATTTTGCATGTGTGATCTCTTCACATACCACCTATGGATCCACCAGTGTCATTGCATGTGTGTTCTTTTTAGTAACAACAACCAGAGTCATTGAAATGTCTGTTCTTCTCACATACCACCTATGGATCCACCAGTGTCATTGCATGTGTCTTCATTTCATAATCCACCTATGGATCCACTAGTGTCATTGCATGTGTGTTCATTTTAGTAACAACAACCAGAGTCATTTTGCATGTGCGTTCTTCTCACATACCACCTATGGATCCACCAGTGTCATTGCATGTGTGTTCTTTTCACTAACAACAACCAGAGTCATTGCATGTGTGTTCTTTTTACTAACAACAACAAGAGTCATTGAAATGTGTGCTCTCTTCAGAGACCACACATGGTTCCACTAGTGTCATTGCATGTGTGTTCTTTTCACTAACAACAACCAGAGTCATTGCATGTGTGTTATTTTCACGTACCACATATGGATCACCAGTGTCATTGCATGTGTGATCTCTTCACATACCACCTATGGATCCACCAGTGTCATTGCATGTGTGTTCTTTTTAGTAACAACAACCAGAGTCATTGAAATGTGTGTTCTTCTCACATACCACCTATGGATCCACCAGTGTCATTGCATGTGTGTTTATTTCATAATCCAACTATGGATCCACCAGTGTCATTGCATGTGTGTTCTTTTTAGTAACAACAACCAGAGTCATTTTGCATGTGTGTTCTTCTCACATACCACCTATGGATCCACCAGTGTCATTGCATGTGTGTTCTTTTCACTAACAACAACCAGAGTTATTGCATGTGTGTTCTCTTCACATACCACCTATGGATCCACCAGTGTCATTGCATGTGTGTTCTTTTTAGTAACAACAACCAGAGTCATTTTGCATGTGTGTTCTTTTCACATACCACCTATGGATCCACCAGTGTCATTGCATGTGTGTGCTTTTCACAATCCACCCATGGATCCACAAGTGTCATTTTGCATGTGGGTTCTTTTTAGTAACAATAACCAGATTCATTTTGCATGTGTGATCTCTTCACATAGCACCTATGGATCCACCAGTGTCATTGCATGTGTGTTCTTTTTAGTAACAACAACCAGAGTCATTGAAATGTCTGTTCTTCTCACATACCACCTATGGATCCACCAGTGTCATTGCATGTGTGTTCATTTCATAATCCACCTATGGATCCACTAGTGTCATTGCATGTGTGTTCATTTTAGTAACAACAACCAGAGTCATTTTGCATGTGCATTCTTCTCACATACCACCTATGGATCCACCAGTGTCATTGCATGTGTGTTCTTTTCACTAACAACAACCAGAGTCATTGCATGTGTGTTCTTTTCACATACCACATATGGATCCACCAGTGTCATTGAAATGCGTGTTCTCTATAGAGACCACACATGGATCCACAAGTGTCATTGCATGTGTGTTCTTCTTAGTAACAACAACCAGTCATTTTGCATGTGTGTTCTTTTCACATACCACCTATGGATCCACCAGTGTCATTGCATTTGTGTTCTCTTCACAATCCACATATGGATCCACCAGTGTCATTGCATGTGTGTTCTTTTTAGTAACAACAACCAGTGTCATTGCATGTGTGCTCTCTTTAGAGACCACACATGGATCCACCAGTGTCATTGCATGTGTGTTCTTTTTACTAACAACAACAAGAGTCATTGGAATGTGTGCTCTCTTCAGATACCACACATGGATCCACTAGTGTCATTGCATGTGTGTTCTTTTCACTAACAACAACCGAGTCATTGCATGTGTGTTTTTTTCACATACCACATATGTACCACCCGTGTCATTGCATGTGTGTTCTCTTCACATACCACCGATGGATCCACCAGTGTCATTGCTTATGTGTTCTTTTTAGTAACAACAACCAGAGTCATTTTGCATGTGTGTTCTTTTCACATACCACATATGGATCCACCAGTGTGATTGAAATGTGTGCTCTCTTTAGAGACCACACATGGATCCACCAGTGTCATTGCATGTGTGTTCTTTTCACTAATAACCAGAGTCATTGCATGTGCGTTCATTTCACATACCACATATGGATCACCAGTGTCATTGCATGTGTGTTCTCTTCACATACCACCTATGGATCCACCAGTGTCATTGCATGTGTGTTCTTTTTAGTAACAACAACCAGAGTCATTTTGCATGTGTGTTCTTTTCACATACCACCTATGGATCCACCAGTGTCATTCATGTGTGTTCTTTTCACTAACAACAACCGGAGTCATTGCATGTGTGTTCTTTTCACATACCACATATTGATCCACTAGTGTCATTGAAATGTGTGTTCTTTTCGAAATCCACCCATGGATCCACCAGTGTCATTTTGCATGTGTGTTCTTTTTAGTAACAACAACCAGTGTCATTGCATGTGTGCTCTCTGAAGAGACCACACATGGATCCGCCAGTGTCATTGCATGTGTGTTCTTTTTACTAACATCAACAAGAGTCATTGAAATGTGTGCTCTCTTCAGAGACCACACATGGTTCCACTAGTGTCATTGCATGTGTGTTCTTTTTAGTAACAACAACCAGAGTCATTGAAATGTCTGTTCTTCTCACATACCACCTATGGATCCACCAGTGTCATTGCATGTGTGTTCATTTCATAATCCACCTATGGATCCACTAGTGTCATTGCATGTGTGTTCATTTTAGTAACAACAACCAGAGTCATTTTGCATGTGCATTCTTCTCACATACCACCTATGGATCCACCAGTGTCATTGCATGTGTGTTCTTTTCACTAACAACAACCAGAGTCATTGCATGTGTGTTCTTTTCACATACCACATATGGATCCACCAGTGTCATTGAAATGCGTGTTCTCTATAGAGACCACACATGGATCCACAAGTGTCATTGCATGTGTGTTCTTCTTAGTAACAACAACCAGTCATTTTGCATGTGTGTTCTTTTCACATACCACCTATGGATCCACCAGTGTCATTGCATTTGTGTTCTCTTCACAATCCACATATGGATCCACCAGTGTCATTGCATGTGTGTTCTTTTTAGTAACAACAACCAGTGTCATTGCATGTGTGCTCTCTTTAGAGACCACACATGGATCCACCAGTGTCATTGCATGTGTGTTCTTTTTACTAACAACAACAAGAGTCATTGGAATGTGTGCTCTCTTCAGATACCACACATGGATCCACTAGTGTCATTGCATGTGTGTTCTTTTCACTAACAACAACCGAGTCATTGCATGTGTGTTTTTTTCACATACCACATATGTACCACCCGTGTCATTGCATGTGTGTTCTCTTCACATACCACCGATGGATCCACCAGTGTCATTGCTTATGTGTTCTTTTTAGTAACAACAACCAGAGTCATTTTGCATGTGTGTTCTTTTCACATACCACATATGGATCCACCAGTGTGATTGAAATGTGTGCTCTCTTTAGAGACCACACATGGATCCACCAGTGTCATTGCATGTGTGTTCTTTTCACTAATAACCAGAGTCATTGCATGTGCGTTCATTTCACATACCACATATGGATCACCAGTGTCATTGCATGTGTGTTCTCTTCACATACCACCTATGGATCCACCAGTGTCATTGCATGTGTGTTCTTTTTAGTAACAACAACCAGAGTCATTTTGCATGTGTGTTCTTTTCACATACCACCTATGGATCCACCAGTGTCATTCATGTGTGTTCTTTTCACTAACAACAACCGGAGTCATTGCATGTGTGTTCTTTTCACATACCACATATTGATCCACTAGTGTCATTGAAATGTGTGTTCTTTTCGAAATCCACCCATGGATCCACCAGTGTCATTTTGCATGTGTGTTCTTTTTAGTAACAACAACCAGTGTCATTGCATGTGTGCTCTCTGAAGAGACCACACATGGATCCGCCAGTGTCATTGCATGTGTGTTCTTTTTACTAACATCAACAAGAGTCATTGAAATGTGTGCTCTCTTCAGAGACCACACATGGTTCCACTAGTGTCATTGCATGTGTGTTCTTTTCACTAACAACAACCAGAGTCATTGCATGTGTGTTATTTTCACGTACCACATATGGATCACCAGTGTCATTGCATGTGTGATCTCTTCACATACCACCTATGGATCCACCAGTGTCATTGCATGTGTGTTCTTTTTAGTAACAACAACCAGAGTCATTGAAATGTGTGTTCTTCTCACATACCACCTATGGATCCACCAGTGTCATTGCATGTGTGTTTATTTCATAATCCAACTATGGATCCACCAGTGTCATTGCATGTGTGTTCTTTTTAGTAACAACAACCAGAGTCATTTTGCATGTGTGTTCTTATCACATACCACCTATGGATCCACCAGTGTCATTGCATGTGTGTTCTTTTCACTAACAAGAACCAGAGTTATTGCATGTGTGTTCTCTTCACATACCACCCATGGATCCACCAGTGTCATTGCATGTGTGTTCTTTTTAGTAACAACAACCAGAGTCATTTTGCATGTGTGTTCTTTTCACATACCACCTATGGATCCACCAGTGTCATTGCATATGTGCTCTTTTCACAATCCACCCATGGATCCACCAGTGTCATTTTGCATGTGTGTTCTTCTTAGAACAACAACCAGAGTCATTTTGCATGTGTGTTCTTCTCCCATACCACTTATGGATCCACCAGTGTCATTGCATGCGTGTTCTTTTCACTAACAAAAACCAGAGTCATTGCATGTGTGTTCTTTTCACATACCACATATGGATCCACCAGTGTCATTGAAATGCGTGTTCTCTACAGAGACCACACATGGATCCACCAGTGTCATTGCATGTGTGTTCTTTTTAGTAACAACAACCAGTCATTTTCCATGTGTGTTCTTTTCGCATACCACCTATGGATCCACCAGTGTCATTGCATGTGTGTTCTCTTCACAATCCACCTATGGATCCACCAGTGCCATTGCATGTGTGTTCTTTTTAGTAACAACAACCAGTGTCATTGCATGTGTGCTCTCTTCAGAGACCACACATGGATCCACGAGTGTCATTGCATGTGTGTTCCTTTTACTAACAACAACAAGAGTCATTGAAATGTGTCCTCTCTTCAGAGACCACACATGGATCCACCAGTGTCATTGCATGTGTGTTCTTTTCACTAACAACAACCAGAGTCATTACATGTGTGTTCTTTTCACATACCACATATGGATCACAAGTGTCATTGCATGTGTGTTCTCTTCACATACCACCTATGGATCCACCAGTGTCATTGCATGTGTGTTCTTTTTAGTAACAACAACCAGAGTCGTTTTGCATGTGTGTTCTTTTCACATGCCACATATGGATCCACCAGTGTCATTGCATGTGTGCTCTTTTCACAATCCACCCATGGATCCACTAGTGTCATTTTGCATGTGTGTTCTTCTTAGTAACAACATCCAGAGTCATTTTGCATGTGTGTTCTTCTCACATACCACTCATGGATCCACCAGTGTCATTGCATGCGTGTTCTTTTCACTAACAACAACCAGAGTCATTGCATGTGTGTTCTTTTCACATACCACATATGGATCCACCAGTGTCATTGAAATGCGTGTTCTCTACAGAGCCCACACATGGATCCACCAGTGTCATTGCATGTGTGTTCTTTTTAGTAACAACAACCAGTCATTTTCCATGTGTTTTCTTTTTGCATACCACCTATGGATCCACCGGTGTCATTGCATGTGTGTTCTCTTCACAATCCACCTATGGATCCACCAGTGCCATTGCATGTGTGTTCTTTTTAGTAACAACAACCAGTGTCATTGCATGTGTGCTCTCTTCAGAGACCACACATGGATCCACGACTGTCATTGCATGTGTGTTCCTTTTACTAACAACAACAAGAGTCATTGAAATGTGTGCTCTCTTCGGAGACCACATATGGATCCACCAGTGTCATTGCATGTGTGTTCTTTTCACTAACAACAACCAGAGTCATTGCATGTGTGTTCTTTTCACATACCACATATGGATCACAAGTGTCATTGCATGTGTGTTCTCTTCACATACCACCTATGGATCCACCAGTGTCATTGCATGTGTGTTCTTTTTAGTAACAACAACCAGAGTCATTTTGCATGTGTGTTCTTTTCACATACGACCTATGGATCCACCAGTGTCATCGCATGTGTGTTCTTTTCGAAATCCACCCATGGATCCACCAGTGTCATTTTGCATGTGTGTTCTTTTTAGTAACAACAACCAGAGTCATTTTGCATGTGTGATCTCTTCACATACCACCTATGGATCCACCAGTGTCATTGCATGTGTGTTCTTTTTAGTAACCACAACCAGAGTCATTTTGCATGTCTGTTCTTTTTAGTAACCACAACCAGAGTCATTTTGCATGTGTGTTCTTTTGACATACCACCAATGGATCCACCAGTGTCATTGCATTTGTGCTCTTTTTACAATCGACCCATGGATCCACTAGTGTCATTTTGCATGTGTGATCTTTTTAGTAACAACAACCAGAGTCATTTTGCATGTGTGATATCTTCACATACCACCTATGGTTCCACCAGTGTCATTGCATGTGTGTTCTTTTCACTAACAACCAGAGTCATTGCATGTGTGTTCATTTCACATAGCACATATGGATCACTAGTGTCATTGCATGTGTGTTCTCTTCACATACCACCTATGGATCCACCAGTGTTATTGCATGTGTCTTCTTTTCACTAACAACAACCAGAGTCATTGCATGTGTGTTCTTTTCACATACCACATATGGATCACCAGTGTCATTGCATGCGTGTTCTCTTCACATACCACCTATGGATCCACCAGTGTCATTGCATGTGTGTTCTTTTTAGTAACAACAACCAGAGTCGTTTTGCATGTGTGTTCTTTTCACATAACACCTATGGATCCACTAGTGTCATTACAGGTGTGCTCTTTTCACAATCCACCCATGAATCCACCAGTGTTATTTTGCATGTGTGTTCTTCTTAGTAACAACAACCAGAGTCATTTTGCATGTGTGTTCTTCTCACATACCACTTATGGATCCACCAGTGTCATTGCATGCGTGTTCTTTTCACTAACAACAACCAGAATCATTGCATGTGTGTTCTTTTCACATACCACATATGGATCCACCAGTGTCATTGAAATGCGTGTTCTCTATAGAGACCACACATGGATCCACCAGTGTCATTGCATGTGTGTTCTTTTTAGTAACAACAACCAGTCATTTTCCATGTGTGTTCTTTTCGCATACCACCTATGGATCCACCAGTGTCATTGCATGTGTTCTCTTCACAATCCACCTATGGATCCACCAGTGCCATTGCATGTGTGTTGTTTTTAGTAACAACAACCAGTGTCATTGCATGTGTGCTCTCTTCAGAGACCACACATGGATCCACGAGTGTCATTGCATGTGTGTTCCTTTTACTAACAACAACAAGAGTCATTGAAATGTGTCCTCTCTTCAGAGACCACACATGGATCCACCAGTGTCATTGCATGTGTGTTCTTTTCACTAACAACAACCAGAGTCATTACATGTGTGTTCTTTTCACATACCACATATGGATCACAAGTGTCATTGCATGTGTGTTCTCTTCACATACCACCTATGGATCCACCAGTGTCATTGCATGTGTGTTCTTTTTAGTAACAACAACCAGAGTCGTTTTGCATGTGTGTTCTTTTCACATGCCACATATGGATCCACCAGTGTCATTGCATGTGTGCTCTTTTCACAATCCACCCATGGATCCACTAGTGTCATTTTGCATGTGTGTTCTTCTTAGTAACAACATCCAGAGTCATTTTGCATGTGTGTTCTTCTCACATACCACTCATGGATCCACCAGTGTCATTGCATGCGTGTTCTTTTCACTAACAACAACCAGAGTCATTGCATGTGTGTTCTTTTCACATACCACATATGGATCCACCAGTGTCATTGAAATGCGTGTTCTCTACAGAGCCCACACATGGATCCACCAGTGTCATTGCATGTGTGTTCTTTTTAGTAACAACAACCAGTCATTTTCCATGTGTTTTCTTTTTGCATACCACCTATGGATCCACCGGTGTCATTGCATGTGTGTTCTCTTCACAATCCACCTATGGATCCACCAGTGCCATTGCATGTGTGTTCTTTTTAGTAACAACAACCAGTGTCATTGCATGTGTGCTCTCTTCAGAGACCACACATGGATCCACGACTGTCATTGCATGTGTGTTCCTTTTACTAACAACAACAAGAGTCATTGAAATGTGTGCTCTCTTCGGAGACCACATATGGATCCACCAGTGTCATTGCATGTGTGTTCTTTTCACTAACAACAACCAGAGTCATTGCATGTGTGTTCTTTTCACATACCACATATGGATCACAAGTGTCATTGCATGTGTGTTCTCTTCACATACCACCTATGGATCCACCAGTGTCATTGCATGTGTGTTCTTTTTAGTAACAACAACCAGAGTCATTTTGCATGTGTGTTCTTTTCACATACGACCTATGGATCCACCAGTGTCATCGCATGTGTGTTCTTTTCGAAATCCACCCATGGATCCACCAGTGTCATTTTGCATGTGTGTTCTTTTTAGTAACAACAACCAGAGTCATTTTGCATGTGTGATCTCTTCACATACCACCTATGGATCCACCAGTGTCATTGCATGTGTGTTCTTTTTAGTAACCACAACCAGAGTCATTTTGCATGTCTGTTCTTTTTAGTAACCACAACCAGAGTCATTTTGCATGTGTGTTCTTTTGACATACCACCAATGGATCCACCAGTGTCATTGCATTTGTGCTCTTTTTACAATCGACCCATGGATCCACTAGTGTCATTTTGCATGTGTGATCTTTTTAGTAACAACAACCAGAGTCATTTTGCATGTGTGATATCTTCACATACCACCTATGGTTCCACCAGTGTCATTGCATGTGTGTTCTTTTCACTAACAACCAGAGTCATTGCATGTGTGTTCATTTCACATAGCACATATGGATCACTAGTGTCATTGCATGTGTGTTCTCTTCACATACCACCTATGGATCCACCAGTGTTATTGCATGTGTCTTCTTTTCACTAACAACAACCAGAGTCATTGCATGTGTGTTCTTTTCACATACCACATATGGATCACCAGTGTCATTGCATGCGTGTTCTCTTCACATACCACCTATGGATCCACCAGTGTCATTGCATGTGTGTTCTTTTTAGTAACAACAACCAGAGTCGTTTTGCATGTGTGTTCTTTTCACATAACACCTATGGATCCACTAGTGTCATTACAGGTGTGCTCTTTTCACAATCCACCCATGAATCCACCAGTGTTATTTTGCATGTGTGTTCTTCTTAGTAACAACAACCAGAGTCATTTTGCATGTGTGTTCTTCTCACATACCACTTATGGATCCACCAGTGTCATTGCATGCGTGTTCTTTTCACTAACAACAACCAGAATCATTGCATGTGTGTTCTTTTCACATACCACATATGGATCCACCAGTGTCATTGAAATGCGTGTTCTCTATAGAGACCACACATGGATCCACCAGTGTCATTGCATGTGTGTTCTTTTTAGTAACAACAACCAGTCATTTTCCATGTGTGTTCTTTTCGCATACCACCTATGGATCCACCAGTGTCATTGCATGTGTTCTCTTCACAATCCACCTATGGATCCACCAGTGCCATTGCATGTGTGTTGTTTTTAGTAACAACAACCAGTGTCATTGCATGTGTGCTCTCTTCAGAGACCACACATGGATCCACGAGTGTCATTGCATGTGTGTTCCTTTTACTAACAACAACAAGAGTCATTGAAATGTGTGCTCTCTTCAGATACCACACATGGATCCACCAGTGTCATTGCATGTGTGTTCTTTTCACTAACAACAACCAGAGTCATTGCATGTGTGTTCTTTTCACATACCACATTTGGATCACAAGTGTCATTGCATGTGTGTTCTCTTCACATACCACCTATGGATCCACCAGTGTCATTGCATTTGTGCTCTTTTTACAATCGACCATGGATCCACTAGTGTCATTTTGCATGCGTGTTCTTTTTAGTAACAACAACCAGAGTCATATTGCACGTGTGTTCTTCTCACATACCACCTATGGATCCACCAGTGTCATTGCATGTGTGTTCTTTTCGAAATCCACCCATGGATCCACCAGTGTCATTTTGCATGTGTGTTCTTTTTAGTAACAACAACCATAGTCATTTTGCTTGTGTGATCTCTTCACATACCACCTATGGATCCAGAAGTGTCATTGCATGTGTGTTCTTTTTAGTAACCACAACCAGAGTCATGTTGCATGTGTGTTCTTTTTAGTAACCACAACCAGAGTCATTTTGCATGTGTGTTCTTCTCACATACCACCTATGGATCCACCAGTGTCATTGCATTTGTGCTCTTTTTACAATCGACCCATGGATCCACTAGTGTCATTTTGCATGTGTTTTCTTTTTAGTAACAACAACCAGAGTCATTTTGCACGTGTGTTCTTCTCACATACCACCTATGGATCCACCAGTGTCATTGCATGTGTGTTCTTTTCACTAACAACAACAAGAGTTATTACATGTGTGTTCTTTTCACGTACCACATATGGATCCACCAGTGTCATTGAAATGCGTGTTCTCTACAGAGACCACACATGGATCCACTAGTGTCATTGCATGTGTGTTCTTTTTAGTAACAACAACCAGTCATTTTGCATGTGTGTTCTTTTCACATACCACCTATGGATCCACCAGTTTCATTGCATGTGTGTTCTCTTCACAATCCACCTATGGATCCACCAGTGTCGTTGCATGTGTTCTTTTTAGGAACAAACACCAGTGTCATTGCATGTGTGCTCTCTTCAGAGAACACACATGGATCCACCAGTGTCATTGTATGTGTGTTCTTTTCACTAACAACAACTAGAGTCATTGCATGTGTGTTCATTTCACATACCACATATGGATCACTAGTGTCATTGCATGTGTGTTCTCTTCACATACCACCTATGGATCCACCAGTGTCATTGCATGTGTGTTCTTTTTAGTAACAACAACCAGAGTCATTTTGCATGTGTGTTCTTTTCACTTACCACCTATGGATCCACCACTGTCATTGCATGTGTGTGCTTTTCACAATCCACCCATGGATCCACCAGTGTCATTTTGCATGTGTGTTCTTTTTAGTAGCAATAACCAGAGTCATTTTGCATGTGTGATCTCTTCACATACCACCTATGGATCCAGCAGTGTCATTGCATGTGTGTTCTTTTTAGTAACAACAACCAGAGTCATTTTGCATGTGTGTTCTTTTCACATACCACCTATGGATCCACTAGTGTCATTGCATGTGTGTTCTTTTCACAATCCACCCATGGATTCACCAGTGTCATTTTGCATGTGTGTTCTTCTTAGTAACAACAACCAGAGTCATTTTGCATGTGTGTTCTTCCCACATACCAGTTATGGATCCACCAGTGTCATTGCATGCGTGTTCTTTTCACCATCAACAACCAGAGTCATTGCATGTGTGCTCTCTTCAGAGACCACACATGGATCCACGAGTGTCATTGCATGTGTGTTCCTTTTACTAACAACAACAAGAGTCATCGAAATGTGTGCTCTCTTGAGAGACCACATATGGATCCACCAGTGTCATTGCATGTGTGTTCTTTTCACTAACAACAACCAGAGTCATTGCATGTGTGTTCTTTTCACATACCACATATGGATCACAAGTGTCATTGCATGTGTGTTCTCTTCACATACCACCTATGGATCCACCAGTGTCATTGCATGTGTGTTCTCTTTAGTAACAACAACCAGAGTCGTTTTGGATGTGTGTTCTTTTCACATACGACCTATGGATCCACCAGTGTCATTGCATGTGTGTTCTTTTCGAATTCCACCCATGGATCCACCAGTGTCATTTTGCATGTGTGTTCTTTTTAGTAACAACAACCAGAGTCATTTTGCATGTGTGATTTCTTCACATACCACCTATGGATCCACCATTGTCATTGCATGTGTGTTCTTTTTAATAACCACAACCAGAGTCATTGAAATGTGTGTTCTTTTTAGTAACCACAACTAGAGTCATTTTGCATGTGTGTTCTTCTCACATACCACCTATGGATCCACCAGTGTCATTGCATTTGTGCTCTTTTTACAATGGACCCATGGATCCACTAGTGTCTTTTTGGATGTGTGTTCTTTTTAGTAACAACAACCAGAGTCATTTTGCATGTGTGATCTCTTCACATACCACCTATGGATCCACCAGTGTCATTGCATGTGTGTTCTTTTCACTAACAACCAGAGTCATTGCATGTGTGTTCATTTCACATAGCACATATGGACCACCAGTGTCATTGCATGCGTGTTCTCTTCACATACCACCTATGGATCCACCAGTGTCACTACATGTGTGTTCTTTTTAGTCACAGTAACGAGAGTCATTTTGCATGTGTGTTCTCTTCACATACCACCTCTGGATCCACCAGTGTCATTGCATGTGTGTTCTTTTTAGTAACAACAACCAGAGTCGTTTTGCATGTGTGTTCTTTTCACATACGACCTATGGATCCACTAGTGTCATTGCATGTGTGTTCTTTTCGAAATCCACCCATGGATCCACCAGTGTCATTTTGCATGTGTGTTCTTTTTAGTAACAACAACTAGAGTCATTTTGCATGTGTGATATCTTCACATACCACCTATGGATCCACCAGTGTCATTGCATGTGTGTTCTTTTCACTAACAACAACCAGAGTCATTTTGCATGTGTGTTCTTTTTAGTAACCACAACCAAAGTCATTTTGCATGTGTGTTCTTCTCATATACCACCTATGGATTCACAAGTGTCATTGCATTTGTGCTCTTTTTACAATCGACCCATGGATCCACTAGTGTCATTTTGCATGTGTGTTCTTTTTAGTAACAACAACCAGAGTCATTTTGCATGTGTGATCTCTTCACATACCACCTATGGATCCACCAGTGTCATTGCATGTGTGTTCTTTTCACTAACAACCAGAGTCATTGCATGTGTGTTCATTTCACATAGCACATATGGATCACCAGTGTCATTGCATGTGTGTTCTCTTCACATACCACCTATGGATCCACCAGTGTCATTGCATGTGTGTTCTTTCCACTAACAACAACCAGAGTCATTGCATGTGTGTTCTTTTCACATACCACATATGGATCACCAGTGTCATTGCATGCGTGTTCTCTTCACATACCACCTATGGATCCACCAGTGTCATTGCATGTGTGTTCTTTTTAGTCACAATAACCAGAGTCATTTTGCATGTGTGTTCTTTTCGCATACCACCTATGGATCCACCAGTGTCATTGCATGTGTGCTCTTTTCACAATCCACCCATGGATCCACCAGTGTCATTTTGCATGTGTGTTCTTCTTAGGAACAACAACCTGAGTCATTTTGCATGTGTGTTCTTCTCACATACCACTTATGGATCCACCAGTGTCATTGCATGTGTGTTCTTTCACTAACAACAACCAGAGTCATTGCGTGTGTGTTCTTTTCACATACCACATATGGATCCACCAGTGTCATTGAAATGCGTGCTCTCTACAGAGACCACAGATGGATCCACCAGTGTCATTGCATGTGTGTTCTTTTTAGTAACAACAACCAGTCATTTTCCATGTGTGTTCTTTTCGCATACCACCTATGGATCCACCAGTGTCATTGCATGTGTGTTCTCTTCACAATCCACCTATGGATCCACCAGTGCCATTGCATGTGTGTTCTTTTTAGTAACAACAACCAATGTCATTGCATGTGTGCTCTCTTCAGAGACCACACATGGATCCACGAGTGTCATTGCATGTGTGTTCCTTTTACTAACAACAACAAGAGTCATTGAAATTTGTGCTCTCTTCAGCTACCACACATGGATCCACCAGTGTCATTGCATGTGTGTTCTTTTCACTAACAACAACCAGAGTCATTGCATGTGTGATCTTTTCACATACCACATTTGGATCACAAGTGTCATTGCATGTGCGTTCTTTTCACATACCACCTATGGATCCACCAGTGTCATTGCATTTGTGCTCTTTTTACAATCGACCCATGGATCCACTAGTGTCATTTTGCATGTGTGTTCTTTTTAGTAACAACAACCAGTGTCATTGCATGTGTGTTGTCTTCAGAGACCACAGATGGATCCACATGTGTCATTGCATGTGTGTTCCTTTTACTAACAACAAGAGTCATTGAAATGTGTGCTCTCTTTAGAGACCACAAATGGATCCACTAGTGTCATTCCATGTGTGTTCTTTTCACTAACAACAACCAGAGTCATTGCATGTGTGTTCTTTTCACATACCACATATGGATCACAAGTGTCATTGCATGTGTGTTCTCTTCACATACCACCTATGGATCCACCAGTGTCATTGCATGTGTGTTCTCTTTAGTAACAACAACCAGAGTCATTTTGGATGTGTGTTCTTTTCACATATGACCTATGGATCCACCAGTGTCATTGCATGTGTGTTCTTTTCGAATTCCACCCATGGATCCACCAGTGTCATTTTGCATGTGTGTTCTTTTTAGTAACAACAACCAGAGTCATTTTGCATGTGTGATTTCTTCACATACCACCTATGGATCCACCAGTGTCATTGCATGTGTGTTCTTTTTAATAACCACAACCAGAGTCATTGAAATGTGTGTTCTTTTTAGTAACCACAACTAGAGTCATTTTGCATGTGTGTTCTTCTCACATACCACCTATGGATCCACCAGTGTCATTGCATTTGTGCTCTTTTTACAATGGACCCATGGATCCACTAGTGTCTTTTTGGATGTGTGTTCTTTTTAGTAACAACAACCAGAGTCATTTTGCATGTGTGATCTCTTCACATACCACCTATGGATCCACCAGTGTCATTGCATGTGTGTTCTTTTCACTAACAACTAGAGTCATTGCATGTGTGTTCATTTCACATAGCACATATGGATCACCAGTGTCATTGCATGTGTGTTCTCTTCACATACCACCTATGGATCCACCAGTGTCATTGCATGTGTGTTCTTTTCACTAACAACAACCAGAGTCATTGCATGTGTGTTCTTTTCACATACCACATATGGATCACCAGTGTCACTGCATGCGTGTTCTCTTCACATACCACCTATGGATCCACCAGTGTCACTGCATGTGTGTTCTTTTTAGTCACAGTAACGAGAGACATTTTGCATGTGTGTTCTCTTCACATACCACCTCTGGATCCACCAGTGTCATTGCATGTGTGTTCTTTTTAGTAACAACAACCAGAGTCGTTTTGCATGTGTGTTCTTTTCACATACGACCTATGGATCCACTAGTGTCATTGCATGTGTGTTCTTTTCGAAATCCACCCATGGATCCACCAGTGTCATTTTGCATGTGTGTTCTTTTTAGTAACAATAACTAGAGTCATTTTGCATGTGTGATATCTTCACATACCACCTATGGATCCACCAGTGTGATTGCATGTGTGTTCTTTTCACTAACAACAACCAGAGTCATTTTCCATGTGTGTTCTTTTTAGTAACCACAACCAGAGTCATTTTGCATGTGTGTTCTTCTCATATACCACCTATGGATTCACAAGTGTCATTGCATTTGTGCTCTTTTTACAATCGACCCATGGATCCACTAGTGTCATTTTGCATGTGTGTTCTTTTTAGTAACAATAACCAGAGTCATTTTGCATGTGTGATCTCTTCACATACCACCTATGGATCCACCAGTGTCATTGCATGTGTGTTCTTTTCACTAACAACCAGAGTCATTGCATGTGTGTTCATTTCACATAGCACATATGGATCACCAGTGTCATTGCATGTGTGTTCTCTTCACATACCACCTATGGATCCACCAGTGTCATTGCATGTGTGTTCTTTTCACTAACAACAACCAGAGTCATTGCATGTGTGTTCTTTTCACATACCACATATGGATCACCATTGTCATTGCATGCGTGTTCTCTTCACATACCACCTATGGATCCACCAGTGTCATTGCATGTGTGTTCTTTTTAGTCACAATAACCAGAGTCATTTTGCATGTGTGTTCTTTTCGCATACCACCTATGGATCCACCAGTGTCATTGCATGTGTGCTATTTTCACAATCCACCCATGGATCCACCAGTGTCATTTTGCATGTGTGTTCTTCTTAGTAACAACAACCAGAGTCATTTTGCATGTGTGTTCTTCTCACATACCACTTATGGATCCACCAGTGTCATTGCATGTGTGTTCTTTCACTAACAACAACCAGAGTCATTGCGTGTGTGTTCTTTTCACATACCACATATGGATCCACCAGTGTCATTGAAATGCGTGCTCTCTACAGAGACCACACATGGATCCACCAGTGTCATTGCATGTGTGTTCTTTTTAGTAACGACAACCAGTCATTTTCCATGTGTGTTCTTTTCGCATACCACCTATGGATCCACCAGTGTCATTGCATGTGTGTTCTCTTCACAATCCACCTATGGATCCACCAGTGCCATTGCATGTGTGTTCTTTTTAATAACAACAACCAATGTCATTGCATGTGTGCTCTCTTCAGAGACCACACATGGATCCACGAGTGTCATTGCATGTGTGTTCCTTTTACTAACAACAACAAGAGTCATTGAAATTTGTGCTCTCTTCAGCTACCACACATGGATCCACCAGTGTCATTGCATGTGTGTTCTTTTCACTAACAACAACCAGAGTCATTGCATGTGTGATCTTTTCACATACCACATTTGGATCACAAGTGTCATTGCATGTGCGTTCTCTTCACATACCACCTATGGATCCACCAGTGTCATTGCATTTGTGCTCTTTTTACAATCGACCCATGGATCCACTAGTGTCATTTTGCATGTGTGTTCTTTTTAGTAACAACAACCAGTGTCATTGCATGTGTGTTGTCTTCAGAGACCACAGATGGATCCACGAGTGTCATTGCATGTGTGTTCCTTTTACTAACAACAAGAGTCATTGAAATGTGTGCTCTCTTTAGAGACCACAAATGGATCCACTAGTGTCATTCCATGTGTGTTCTTTTCACTAACAACAACCAGAGTCATTGCATGTGTGTTCATTTCACATACCACATATGGATCACTAGTGTCATTGCATGTGTGTTCTCTTCACATACCACCTATGGATCCACCAGTGTCATTGCATGTGTGTTCTTTTTCGTAACAACAACCAGAGTCATTTTGCATGTGTGTTCTTTTCACATACCACCTATGGATCCACCACTGTTATTGCATGTGTGTGCTTTTCACAATCCACCCATGGATCCACAAGTGTCATTTTTCATGTGTGTTCTTTTTAGTAACAATAACCAGAGTCATTTTGCATGTGTGATCTCTTCACATACCACCTATGGATCCAGCAGTGTCATTGCATGTGTGTTCTTTTTAGTAACAACAACCAGAGTCATTTTGCATGTGTGTTCTTTTCACATACCACCTATGGATCCACTAGTGTCATTGCATGTGTGCTCTTTTCACAATCCACCCATGGATCCACCAGTGTCATTTTGCATGTGTGTTCTTCTTAGTAACAACAACCAGAGTCATTTTGCATGTGTGTTCTTCTCACATACCAGTTATGGATCCACCAGTGTCATTGCATGCGTGTTCTTTTCACTAACAACAACCAGAGTCATTGCATGTGTGTTCTTTTCACATACCACATATGGATCCACCAGTGTCATTGAAATGCGTGTTCTCTATAGAGACCAGACACCAGTGTCATTGCATGTGTGTTCTTTTTAGTAACAACAACCAGTCATTTTCCATGTGTGTTCTTTTCGCATACCACCTATGGATCCACCAGTGTCATTGCATGTGTGTTCTCTTCACAATCTACCTGTGGATCCACCAGTGCCATTGCATGTGTGTTCTTTTTAGTAACAACAACAAGTGTCATTGCATGTGTGCTCTCTTCAGAGACCACACATGGATCCACGAGTGTCATTGCATGTGTGTTCCTTTTACTAACAACAACAAGAGTCATCGAAATGTGTGCTCTCTTCAGAGACCACATATGGATCCACCAGTGTCATTGCATGTGTGTTCTTTTCACTAACAACAACCAGAGTCACTGCATGTGTGTTCTTTTCACATACCACATATGGATCACAAGTGTCATTGCATGTGTGTTCTCTTCACATACCACCTATGGATCCACCAGTGTCATTGCATGTGTGTTCTCTTTAGTAACAACAACAAGAGTCGTTTTGCATGTGTGTTCTTTTCACATACGACCTACGGATCCACCAGTGTCATTGCATGTGTGTTCTTTTCGAATTCCACCCATGGATCCACCAGTGTCATTTTGCATGTGTGTTCTTTTTAGTAACAACAACCAGAGTCATTTTGCATGTGTGATCTCTTCACATACCACCTATGGATCCACCAGTGTCATTGCATGTGTGTTCTTTTTAGTAACCACAACCAGAGTCATTGAAATGTGTGTTCTTTTTAGTAACCACAACTAGAGTCATTTTGCATGTGTGTTCTTCTCACATACCACCTATGGATCCACCAGTGTCATTGCATTTGTGCTCTTTTTACAATCGACCCATAGATCCACTAGTGTCATTTTGGATGTGTGTTCTTTTTAGTAACAACAACCAGAGTCATTTTGCATGTGTGATCTCTTCACATACCACCTATGGATCCACCAGTGTCATTGCATGTGTGGTATTTTCACTAACAACCAGAGTCATTGCATGTGTGTTCATTTCACATAGCACATATTGATCACCAGTGTCATTGCATGTGTGTTCTCTTCACATACCACCTATGGATCCACCAGTGTCATTGCCTGTGTGTTCTTTTCACTAACAACAACCAGAGTCATTGCATGTGTGTTCTTTTCACATACCACATATGGATCACCAGTGTCATTGCATGCGTGTTCTCTTCACATACCACCTATGGATCCACCAGTGTCACTGCATGTGTGTTCTTTTTAGTCATAGTTACGAGAGTCATTTTGCATGTGTGTTCTCTTCACATTCCACCTCTGGATCCACCAGTGTCATTGCATGTGTGTTCTTTTTAGTAACAACAACCAGAGTCATTTTGCATGTGTGTTCTTCTCACATACCACTTATGGATCCACCAGTGTCATTTTGCATGTGTGTTCTTTTTAGTAACAACAACCATAGTCATTTTGCTTGTGTGATCTCTTCACATACCACCTATGGATCCAGAAGTGTCATTGCATGTGTGTTCTTTTTAGTAACCACAACCAGAGTCATGTTGCATGTGTGTTCTTTTTAGTAACCACAACCAGAGTCATTTTGCATGTGTGTTCTTCTCACATACCACCTATGGATCCACCAGTTTCATTGCATTTGTGCTCTTTTTACAATCGACCCATGGATCCACTAGTGTCATTTTGCATGTGTGTTCTTTTTAGTAACAACAACCAGAGTCATTTTGCACGTGTGTTCTTCTCACATACCACCTATGGATCCACCAGTGTCATTGCATGTGTGTTCTTTTCACTAACAACAACCAGAGTTATTGCATGTGTGTTCTTTTCACGTACCACATATGGATCCACCAGTGTCATTGAAATGCGTGTTCTCTACAGAGACCACACATGGATCCACTAGTGTCATTGCATGTGTGTTCTTTTTAGTAACAACAACCAGTCATTTTGCATGTGTGTTCTTTTCACATACCACCTATGGATCCACCAGTTTCATTGCATGTGTGTTCTCTTCACAATCCACCTATGGATCCACCAGTGTCGTTGCATGTGTTCATTTTAGTAACAAACACCAGTGTCATTGCATGTGTGCTCTCTTCAGAGAACACACATGGATCCACCAGTGTCATTGCATGTGTGTTCTTTTCACTAACAACAACTAGAGTCATTGCATTTGTGTTCATTTCACATACCACATATGGATCACTATTGTCATTCCATGTGTGTTCTCTTCACATACCACCTATGGATCCACCAGTGTCATTGCATGTGTGTTCTTTTTAGTAACAACAACTAGAGTCATTTTGCATGTGTGTTCTTTTCACATACCACCTATGGATCCACCACTGTCATTGCATGTGTGTCCTTTTCACAATCCACTCATGGATCCACCAGTGTCATTTTGCATGTGTGTTCTTTTTAGTAACAATAACCAGAGTCATTTTGCATGTGTGATCTCTTCACATACCACCTATGGATCCAGCAGTGTCATTGCATGTGTGTTCTTTTTAGTAACAACAACCAGAGTCATTTTGCATGTGTGTTCTTTTCACATACCACCTATGGATCCACTAGTGTCATTGCATGTGTGCTCTTTTCACAATCCACCCATGGATCCACCAGTGTCATTTTGCATGTGTGTTCTTCTGAGTAACAATAACCAGAGTCATTTTGCATGTGTGTTCTTCTCACATACCAGTTATGGATCCACCAGTGTCAATGCATGCGTGGTCTTTTCACTAACAACAACCAGAGTCATTGCATGTGTGTTCTTTTCACATACCACATATGGATCCACCAGTGTCATTGAAATGTGTGTTCTCTACAGAGACCAGACACCAGTGTCATTGCATGTGTGTTCTTTTTAGTAACAACAACCAGTCATTTTCCATGTGTGTTCTTTTCGCATACCACCTATGGATCCACCAGTGTCATTGCATGTGTGTTCTCTTCACAATCCACCTATGGATCCACCAGTGCCATTGCATGTGTGTTCTTTTTAGTAACAACAACCAGTGTCATTGCATGTGTGCTCTCTTCAGAGACCACACATGGATCCACGAGTGTCATTGCATGTGTGTTCCTTTTACTAACAACAACAAGAGTCATCGAAATGTGTGCTCTCTTCAGAGACCACATATGGATCCACAAGTTTCATTGCATGTGTGTTCTTTTCACTAACAACAACCAGAGTCATTGCATGTGTGTTCTTTTCACATACCACATATGGATCACAAGTGGCATTGCATGTGTGTTCTCTTCACATACCACCTCTGGATCCACCAGTGTCATTGCATGTCTGTTCTTTTTAGTAACAACAACCATAGTCGTTTTGCATGTGTGTTCTTTTCACATACGACCTATGGATCCACCAGTGTCATTGCATGTGTGTTCTTTTCGAAATCCACCCATGGATCCACCAGTGTCATTTTGCATGTGTGTTCTTTTTAGTAACAACAACCATAGTCATTTTGCATGTGTGATCTCTTCACATACCACCTATGGATCCACCAGTGTCATTTCATGTGTGTTCTTTTTAGTAACCACAACCAAAGTCATTTTGCATGTGTGTTCTTTTTAGTAACCACAACTAGAGTCATTTTGCATGTGTGTTCTTCTCACATACCACCTATGGATCCACCAGTGTCATTGCACTTGTGCTCTTTTTACAATCGGCCCATGGATCCACTAGTGTCATTTTGCATGTGTGTTCTTTTTAGTAACAACAACCAGAGTCATTTTGCATGTGTGATCTCTTCACATACCACCTATGGATCCACCAGTGTCATTGCATGTGTGTTCTTTTCACTAACAACCAGAGTCATTGCATGTGTGTTCATTTCACATAGCACATATGGATCACCAGTGTCATTGCGTGTGTGTTCTGTTCACATACCACCTATGGATCCACCAGTGTCATTGCATGTGTGTTCTTTTCACTAACAACAACCAGAGTCATTGCATGTGTGTTCTTTTCACATACCACATATGGATCACCAGTGTCATTGCATGCGTGTTCTCTTCACATACCACCTATGGATCCACCAGTGTCATTGCATGTGTGTTGTTTTTAGTCACAATAACAATTTTGCATGTGTGTTCTCTTCACATACCACCTCTGGATCCACCAGTGTCATTGCATGTGTGTTCTTTTCGAAATCCACCCATGGATCCACCAGTGTCATTTTGCATGTGTGTTCTTTTTAGTAACAACAACGAGAGTCATTTTGCATGTGTGATCTCTTCACATACCACCTATGGATCCACCAGTGTCATTGCATGTGTGTTCTTTTTAGTAACAACAACCATAGTCATTTTGCATGTGTGATCTCTTCACATACCACCTATGGATCCACCAGTGTCATTGCATGTGTGTTTTTTTAGTAACAACAACCAGAGTCATTGAAATGTGTGTTGTTCTCACATACCACCTATGGATCCACCAATGTCATTGCATGTGTGTTCATTTCACTAACAACAACCAGAGTCATTGCATGTGTGTTCTTTTCACATACCACATATGGATCACAATTGTCATTGCATGTGTGTTCTCTTCACATACCACATATGGATCCACCAGTGTGATTGAAATGTGTGCTCTCTTTAGAGACCACACATGGATCCACCAGTGTCATTGCATGTGTGTTCTTTTCACTAATAACTAGAGTCATTGCATGTGTGTTCATTTCACATACCACATATGGATCACCAGTGTCACTGCATGTGTGTTCTCTTCACATACCACCTATGGATCCACCTATGTCATTGCATGTGTGTTCTTTTCACTAACAACAACCAGAGTCATTGCATGTGTGTTCTTTTCACACACCACATAAGGATCACCAGTGTCATTGCATGTGTGTTCTGTTCACATACCACCTATGGATCCACCAATGTCATTGCATCTGAGTTCTTTTTAGTAACAACAACCAGTCATTTTCCATGTGTGTTCTTTTCACATACCACCTATGGATCCACTAGTGTCATTGCATGTGTGTTCTCTTCACAATCCACCTATGGATCCACCAGTGCCATTGCATGTGTGTTCTTTTTAGTAACAACCAGTGTCATTGATGTGTGCTGTCTTCAGAGACCACACATGGATCCACGAGTGTCATTGCATGTGTGTTCCTTTTACTAACAACAACAAGAGTCATTGAAATGTGTGCTCAATTTAGAGACCACTCATGGATCCACCAGTGTCATTCCGTGTGAGTTCTTTTCACTAACAACAACCAGATTCATTGCATGTGTGTTCTTTTCACATACCACATATGGATCACAAGTGTCATTGCATGTGTGTTCTCTTCACATACCACCTATGGATCCACCAGTGTCATTGCATGTGTGTTCTTTTTAGTAACAACCAGAGTCGTTTTGCACGTGTGTTCTTTTCACATACGACCTATGGATCCACCAGTGTCATTGCATGTGTGTTCTTTCGAAATCCACCTATGGATCCACCAGTGTCATTTTGCATGTGTGTTCTTTTTAGTAACCACAACCAGAGTCATTTTGCATGTGTGTTCTTCTCACATACCACCTATGGATCCACCAGTGTCATTGCATTTGTGCTCTTTTTACAATCGACTCATGGATCCACTAGTGTCATTTTGCATGTGTGTTCTTTTTAGTAACAACAACCAGAGTCATTTTGCATGTGTGATCTCTTCACATACCACCTATGGATCCACCAGTGTCATTGCATGTGTGTTCTTTTCACTAACAACCAGAGTCATTGCATGTGTGTTCATTTCACATAGCACATATGGATCACCAGTGTCATTGCATGTGTGTTCTCTTCACATACCACCTATGGATCCACCAGTGTCATTGCATGTGTGTTCTTTTCACTAACAACAACCAGAGTCATTGCATGTGTGTTCTTTTCACATACCACATATGGATCACCAGTGTCATTGCATGCGTGTTCTCTTCACATACCACCTATGGATCCACCAGTGTCATTGCATGTGTGTTCTTTTTAGTCACAATAACCAGAGTCATTTTGCATGTGTGTTCTTTTCACATACCACCTATGGATCCACCACTGTCATTGCATGTGTGTTCTTTTCGAAATCCACCCATGGATCCACCGGTGTCAATTTGCATGTGTGTTCTTTTTAGTAACAACAACCAGAGTCATTTTGCATGTGTGATCTCTTCACATACCACCTTTGGATCCACCAGTGTCATTGCATGTGTGTTCTTTTCACTAACAACCAGAGTCATTGCATGTGTGTTCATTTCACATAGCACATATGGATCACCAGTGTCATTGCATGTGTGTTCTGTTCACATACCACCTATGGATCCACCAGTGTCATTGCATGTGTGTTCATTTCACTAACAACAACCAGAGTCATTGCATGTGTGTTCTTTTCACATACCACATATGGATCACCAGTGTCATTGCATGCGTGTTCTCTTCACATACCACCTATGGATCCACCAGTGTCATTCCATGTGTGTTCTTTTTAGTCACAATAACGAGAGTCATTTTGCATGTGTGTTCTCTTCACATACCACCTCTGGATCCACCAGTGTCATTGCATGTGTGTTCTTTTCGAAATCCACCCAGGGATCCAACAGTGTCATTTTGCATGTGTGTTCTTTTTAGTAACAACAACCAGAGTCATTTTGCATGTGTGATCTCTTCACATACCACCTATGGATCCACCAGTGTCATTGTATGTGTGTTTCTTTTAGTAACAACAACCATAGTCATTTTGCATGTGTGATCTCTTCACATACCACCTATGGATCCACCAGTGTCATTGCATGTGTGTTTTTTTAGTAACAACAACCAGAGTCATTGAGATGTGTGTTGTTCTCACATACCACCTATGGAACCACCAATGTCATTGCATGTGTGTTCATTTCACTAACAACAACCAGAGTCATTGCATGTGTGTTCTTTTCACATACCACATATGGATCCACCAGTGTGATTGAAATGTGTGCTCTCTTTAGAGACCACACATGGATCCACCAGTGTCATTGCATGTGTGTTCTTTTCACTAATAACTAGAGTCATTGCATGTGTGTTCATTTCACATACCACATATGGATCACTAGTGTCACTGCATGTGTGTTCTCTTCACATACCACCTATGGATCCACCTATGTCATTGCATGTGTGTTCTTTTCACTAACAACAACCAGAGTCATTGCATGTGTGTTCTTTTCACACACCACATAAGGATCACCAGTGTCATTGCATGTGTGTTCTGTTCACATACCACCTATGGATCCACCAATGTCATTGCATCTGAGTTTTTTTAGTAACAACAACCAGTTATTTTCCATGTGTGTTCTTTTCACATACCACCTATGGATCCACTAGTGTCATTGCATGTGTGTTCTCTTCACAATCCACCTATGGATCCACCAGTGCCATTGCATGTGTGTTCTTTTTAGTAACAACAACCAGTGTCATTGATGTGTGCTGTCTTCAGAGACCACACATGGATCCACGAGTGTCATTGCATGTGTGTTCCTTTTACTAACAACAACAAGAGTCATTGAAATGTGTGCTCAATTTAGAGACCACTCATGGGTCCACCAGTGTCATTCCGTGTGAGTTCTTTTCACTAACAACAACCAGAGTCATTGCATGTGTGTTCTTTTCACATACCACATATGGATCACAAGTGTCATTGCATGTGTGTTCTCTTCACATACCACCTATGGATCCACCAGTGTCATTGCATGTGTGTTCTTTTTAGTAACAACCAGAGTCGTTTTGCACGTGTGTTCTTTTCACATACGACCTATGGATCCACCAGTGTCATTGCATGTGTGTTCTTTTCGAAATCCACCCATGGATCCAACAGTGTCATTTTGCATGTGTGTTCTTTTTAGTAACAACAACCAGAGTCATTTTGCATGTGTGATCTCTTCACATACCACCTATGGATCCACCAGTGTCATTGTATGTGTGTTTCTTTTAGTAACAACACCCATAGTCATTTTGCATGTGTGATCTCTTCACATACCACCTATGGATCCACCAGTGTCATTGCATGTGTGTTTTTTTAGTAACAACAACCAGAGTCATTGAAATGTGTGTTGTTCTCACATACCACCTATGGATCCACCAATGTCATTGCATGTGTGTTCATTTCACTAACAACAACCAGAGTCATTGCATGTGTGTTCTTTTCACATACCACATATGGATCCACCAGTGTGATTGAAATGTGTGCTCTCTTTAGAGACCACACATGGATCCACCAGTGTCATTGCATGTGTGTTCTTTTCACTAATAACTAGAGTCATTGCATGTGTGTTCATTTAACATACCACATATGGATCACTAGTGTCACTGCATGTGTGTTCTCTTCACATACCACCTATGGATCCACCTATGTCATTGCATGTGTGTTCTTTTCACTAACAGCAACCAGAGTCATTGCATGTGTGTTCTTTTCACACACCACATAAGGATCACCAGTGTCATTGCATGTGTGTTCTGTTCACATACCACCTATGGATCCACCAATGTCATTGCATCTGAGTTTTTTTTAGTAACAACAACCAGTTATTTTCCATGTGTGTTCTTTTCACATACCACCTATGGATCCACTAGTGTCATTGCATGTGTGTTCTCTTCACAATCCACCTATGGATCCACTAGTGCCATTGCATGTGTGTTCTTTTTAGTAACAACAACCAGTGTCATTGATGTGTGCTGTCTTCAGAGACCACACATGGATCCACGAGTGTCATTGCATGTGTGTTCCTTTTACTAACAACAACAAGAGTCATTGAAATGTGTGCTCAATTTAGAGACCACTCATGGATCCACCAGTGTCATTCCGTGTGAGTTCTTTTCACTAACAACAACCAGAGTCATTGCATGTGTGTTCTTTTCACATACCACATATGGATCACAAGTGTCATTGCATGTGTGTTCTCTTCACATACCACCTATGGATCCACAAGTGTCATTGCATGTGTGTTCTTTTTAGTAACAACCAGAGTCGTTTTGCACGTGTGTTCTTTTCACATACGACCTATGGATCCACCAGTGTCATTGCATGTGTGTTCTTTCGAAATCCACCCATGGATCCACCAGTGTCATTTTGCATGTGTGTTCTTTTTAGTAACCACAACCAGAGTCATTTTGCATGTGTGTTCTTCTCACATACCACCTATGGATCCACCAGTGTCATTCCATTTGTGCTCTTTTTACAATCGACCCATGGATCCACTAGTGTCATTTTGCATGTGTGTTCTTTTTAGTAACAACAACCAGAGTCATTTTGCATGTGTGATCTCTTCACATACCACCTATGGATCCACCAGTGTCATTGCATGTGTGTTCTTTTCACTAACAACCAGAGTCATTGCATGTGTGTTCATTTCACATAGCACATATGGATCACTAGTGTCATTGCATGTGTGTTCTCTTCACATACCACCTATGGATCCACCAGTGTCATTGCATGTGTGTTCTTTTCACTAACAACAACCAGAGTCATTGCATGTGTGTTCTTTTCACATACCACATATGGATCACCAGTGTCATTGCATGCGTGTTCTCTTCACATACCACCTATGGATCCACCAGTGTCATTGCATGTGTGTTCTTTTTAGTCACAATAACCAGAGTCATTTTGCATGTGTGTTCTTTTCACATACCACCTATGGATCCACCACTGTCATTGCATGTGTGTTCTTTTCGAAATCCACCCATGGATCCACCGGTGTCAATTTGCATGTGTGTTCTTTTTAGTAACAACAACCAGAGTCATTTTGCATGTGTGATCTCTTCACATACCACCTATGGATCCACCAGTGTCATTGTATGTGTGTTCTTTTTAGTAACAACAACCATAGTCATTTTGCATGTGTGATCTCTTCACATACCACCTATGGATCCACCAGTGTCATTGCATGTGTGTTTTTTAGTAACAACAACCAGAGTCATTGAAATGTGTGTTGTTCTCACATACCACCTAAGGATCCACCAATGTCATTGCATGTGTGGTCATTTCACTAACAACAACCAGAGTCATTGCATGTCTGTTCTTTTCACATACCACATATGGATCCACGAGTGTGATTGAAATGTGTGCTCTCTTTAGAGACCACACATGGATCCACCAGTGTCATTGCATGTGTGTTCTTTTCACTAATAACTAGAGTCATTGCATGTGTGTTCATTTCACATACCACATATGGATCACCAGTGTCATTGGATGTGTGTTCTCTTCACATACCACATATGGATCACTAGTGTCACTGCATGTGTGTTCTCTTCACATACCACCTATGGATCCACCTATGTCATTGCATGTGTGTTCTTTTCACTAACAACAACCAGAGTCATTGCATGTGTGTTCTTTTCACACACCACATAAGGATCACCAGTGTCATTGCATGTGTGTTCTGTTCACATACCACCTATGGATCCACCAATGTCATTGCATCTGAGTTTTTTTAGTAACAACAACCAGTCATTTTCCATGTGTGTTCTTTTCACATACCACCTATGGATCCACTAGTGTCATTGCATGTGTGTTCTCTTCACAATCCACCTATGGATCCACCAGTGCCATTGCATGTGTGTTCTTTTTAGTAACAACAACCAGTGTCATTGATGTGTGCTGTCTTCAGAGACCACACATGGATCCACGAGTGTCATTGCATGTGTGTTCCTTTTACTAACAACAACAAGAGTCATTGAAATGTGTGCTCAATTTAGAGACCACTCATGGATCCACCAGTGTCATTCCGTGTGAGTTCTTTTCACTAACAACAACCAGAGTCATTGCATGTGTGTTCTTTTCACATACCACATATGGATCACAAGTGTCATTGCATGTGTGTTCTCTTCACATACCACCTATGGATCCACCAGTGTCATTGCATGTGTGTTCTTTTTAGTAACAACCAGAGTCGTTTTGCACGTGTGATCTCTTCACATACCACCTATGGATCCACCAGTGTCATTGCATGTGTGTTATTTTCACTAACAACCAGAGTCATTGCATGTGTGTTCATTTCACATAGCACATATGGATCACTAGTGTCATTGCATGTGTGTTCTCTTCACATACCACCTATGGATCCTCCAGTGTCATTGCATGTGTGTTCTTTTCACTAACAACAACCAGAGTCATTGCATGTGTGTTCTTTTGACATACCACAAATGGATCACCAGTGTCATTGCATGCGTGTTCTCTTCACATACCACCTATGGATCCACCAGTGTCATTGCATGTGTGTTCTTTTTAGTCACAATAACCAGAGTCATTTTGCATGTGTGTTCTTTTCACATACCACCTATGGATCCACCACTATCATTGCATGTGTGTTCTTTTCGAAATCCACCCATGGATCCACCGGTGTCAATTTGCATGTGTGTTCTTTTTAGTAACAACAACCAGAGTCATTTTGCATGTGTGATCTCTTCACATACCACCTATGGATCCACCAGTGTCATTGTATGTGTGTTCTTTTTAGTAACAACAACCATAGTCATTTTGCATGTGTGATCTCTTCACATACCACCTATGGATCCACCAGTGTCATTGCATGTGTGTTTTTTAGTAACAACAACCAGAGTCATTGAAATGTGTGTTGTTCTCACATACCACCTAAGGATCCACCAATGTCATTGCATGTGTGGTCATTTCACTAACAACAACCAGAGTCATTGCATGTCTGTTCTTTTCACATACCACATATGGATCCACCAGTGTGATTGAAATGTGTGCTCTCTTTAGAGACCACACACGGATCCACCAGTGTCATTGCATGTGTGTTCTTTTCACTAATAACTAGAGTCATTGCATGTGTGTTCATTTCACATACCACATATGGATCACCAGTGTCATTGGATTTGTGTTCTCTTCACATACCACATATGGATCACTAGTGTCACTGCATGTTTGTTCTCTTCACATACCACCTATGGATCCACCTATGTCATTGCATGTGTGTTCTTTTCACTAACAACAACTAGAGTCATTGCATGTGTGTTCTTTTCACACACCACATAAGGATCACCAGTGTCATTGCATGTGTGTTCTGTTCACATACCACCTATGGATCCACCAATGTCATTGCATCTGAGTTTTTTTAGTAACAACAACCAGTCATTTTCCATGTGTGTTCTTTTCACATACCACCTATGGATCCACTAGTGTCATTGCATGTGTGTTCTCTTCACAATCCACCTATGGATCCACCAGTGCCATTGCATGTGTGTTCTTTTTAGTAACAACAACCAGTGTCATTGATGTGTGCTGTCTTCAGAGACCACACATGGATCCACGAGTGTCATTGCATGTGTGTTCCTTTTACTAACAACAACAAGAGTCATTGAAATGTGTGCTCAATTTAGAGACCACTCATGGATCCACCAGTGTCATTCCGTGTGAGTTCTTTTCACTAACAACCAGAGTCATTGCATGTGTGTTCTTTTCACATACCACATATGGATCACAAGTGTCATTGCATGTGTGTTCTCTTCACATACCACCTATGGATCCACCAGTGTCATTGCATGTGTGTTCTTTTTAGTAACAACCAGAGTCGTTTTGCACGTGTGTTCTTTTCACATACGACCTATGGATCCACCAGTGTCATTGCATGTGTGTTCTTTCGAAATCCACCCATGGATCCACCAGTGTCATTTTGCATGTGTGTTCTTTTTAGTAACCACAACCAGAGTCATTTTGCATGTGTGTTCTTCTCACATACCACCTATGGATCCACCAGTGTCATTGCATTTGTGCTCTTTCTACAATCGACCCATGGATCCACTAGTGTCATTTTGCATGTGTGTTCTTTTTAGTAACAACAACCAGAGTCATTTTGCATGTGTGATCTCTTCACATACCACCTATGGATCCACCAGTGTCATTGCATGTGTGTTCTTTTCACTAACAACCAGAGTCATTGCATGTGTGTTCATTTCACATAGCACATATGGATCACTAGTGTCATTGCATGTGTGTTCTCTTCACATACCACCTATGGATCCACCAGTGTCATTGCATGTGTGTTCTTTTCACTAACAACAACAGAGTCATTGCATGTGTGTTCTTTTCACATACCACATATGGATCACCAGTGTCATTGCATGCGTGTTCTCTTCACATACCACCTATGGATCCACCAGTGTCATTGCATGTGTGTTCTTTTTAGTCACAATAACCAGAGTCATTTTGCATGTGTGTTCTTTTCACATACCACCTATGGATCCACCACTGTCATTGCATGTGTGTTCTTTTCGAAATCCACCCATGGATCCACCGGTGTCAATTTGCATGTGTGTTCTTTTTAGTAACAACAACCAGAGTCATTTTGCATGTGTGATCTCTTCACATACCACCTATGGATCCACCAGTGTCATTGTATGTGTGTTCTTTTTAGTAACAACAACCATAGTCATTTTGCATGTGTGATCTCTTCACATACCACCTATGGATCCACCAGTGTCATTGCATGTGTGTTTTTTAGTAACAACAACCAGAGTCATTGAAATGTGTGTTGTTCTCACATACCACCTATGGATCCACCAATGTCATTGCATGTGTGGTCATTTCACTAACAACAACCAGAGTCATTGCATGTCTGTTCTTTTCACATACCACATATGGATCCACCAGTGTGATTGAAATGTGTGCTCTCTTTAGAGACCACACATGGATCCACCAGTGTCATTGCATGTGTGTTCTTTTCACTAATAACTAGAGTCATTGCATGTGTGTTCATTTCACATACCACATATGGATCACCAGTGTCATTGGATGTGTGTTCTCTTCACATACCACCTATGGATCCACCTATGTCATTGCATGTGTGTTCTTTTCACTAACAAAAACCAGAGTCATTGCATGTGTGTTTTTTCACACACCACATAAGGATCACCAGTGTCATTGCATGTGTGTTCTGTTCACATACCACCTATGGATCCACCAATGTCATTGCATGTGAGTTCTTTTTAGTAACAACAACCAGTCATTTTCCATGTGTGTTCTTTTCACATACCACCTATGGATCCACTAGTGTCATTGCATGTGTGTTCTCTTCACAATCCACCTATGGATCCACCAGTGCCATTGCATGTGTGTTCTTTTTAGTAACAACAACCAGTGTCATTGATGTGTGCTATCTTTAGAGACCACACATGGATCCACGAGTGTCATTGCATGTGTGTTCCTTTTACTATCAACAACAAGAGTCATTGAAATGTGTGCTCTCTTTAGAGACCACACAGGGATCCACTAGTGTCATTCCGTGTGTGTTCTTTTCACTAACAACAACCAGAGTCATTGCATGTGTGTTCTTTTCACATACCACATTTGGATCACAAGTGTCATTGCATGTGTGTTCTCTTCACATTCCACCTATGGATCCACCAGTGTCATTGCATGTGTGTTCTTTTTAGTAACAACCAGAGTCGTTTTGCACGTGTGTTCTTTTCACATACGACCTATGGATCCACCAGTGTCATTGCATGTGTGTTCTTTCGAAATCCACCCAGTAGCATCCCAATTGTCTAACAATTGTAATGCTACTTGGTCTAGTAATATAATGGCTACTTCAAATATATAATTGTTGCATCATCATTATAGCATACTCATGTCATCATGCCACCTTGCATTTGAGCATCATATAAAACCCTTTTTGTTTTGGTTCTTTTCTCATGTGCATTATTAATTGTATTTGCCTCTTGATATTGTATTTGGGTCTTGATATATTGTTTAATGCCCAAGTTGAGTTGGGGGCATATCTTTTATTAACTCCACCACCTTTTTCTTTCACCACCTTATAATTCCACCATCTAACTAAATATGAGCTTGGCATTATTGGTTTACTTCTAGCTCATGTGGGTTGGGATGGATCCAATTCTTTTACCACATGCTCTCATCTTAGCATCATGTTGTTTTCACAATATTGGTTCATGAGAGCCACATGGCCACCTTTGCATGCCTTGTGAGTGGAACCTTTCTCCTAGCTTCCATATGGTTCATCATGGAATTATGCTAATGTTGGAATATTTTGGGACTATTGATCATCTAGTGGAACATACACACTAGCATGTCCCATTCTATTTCAAACATGGCTATCTCCATCTATTCCACTTGGAATTCTTTCTAGATTCTTTTGCTTGGGCCTTACTCCAATTTTGGGAATGCATAATAATAATGCCATGTAATAACATTGTTTTCACAAGAATCAACATGGCATTAAATATTTGCATGGGCCATGCAAGTACCACCTTTTGCTTGTCATTTGGGTTTTTTTACTTGTTTTTGGTTGGATCATGCCATCTCTCATCTATATCTCACTCCTTTTAGCTTGATCTTAATTTGATCTAGCTCAAACCCTATCATCACATCCCTCTCTTTTCTTGTCTTGTTTTTGTTTGAGCTTGGTTAGTCTTGGCTTGTCCTTGTCCATAGCAAACCCTTGCTACAAATCTCTCCATCCCCTCTAATCTACCATACCCCCCCTCTTTAACCATACCCCTCTCACCTAAACCCTAAGTCCCCTCCTCTCTCTCTCTCGGCCTCCCCCTCTCTCTACCATGCAGGCCCCACCTGGCCCCTCTCCCTGACCCCACCTAGCTACCCCCAACCCTAACACCAACCCTAGCCCGAGGCTACCACCCCCCCAACCCGAGGCTACCACCTCTCCCTCCCTAGCTCTCTCTGCCCTAGGGGCCCCTTAGCCCGAGCCTGCCCCTGTCCTTGGCCTCGCCCTCTGGCCCCACCTGGTAGCCACACCCCTGCCCTGCCCTGCCCCGAAGAGCACGTGAGGAAGGAGGGAGAAAAAGGTGGCCGAGACCACCTTTTCCATCTACCCCGCTCCCCCACGGCACCACCTCCCTCTCCCGTCCCTATCCACACTCTCTGCCTCTCCCAGCTACCCCAGATCCACCCAGCGGCGCCCTACCCTCTCCCCTCTCTGCTCCATCGCCACCGTCTACACCATCGTCTGCACCCTCGGCCTCCACCGCGTCCAGCCGATCCAGCCGAGCAGCACGTCCGTGGAGCGGCCTGGGAGATCAACGGCGCTTCCCTGCTTCACCCTGAGCCCGGCGACGAGGAGGAGACGGACCAGAGCCACCCGAACCAGCGCGAGCCCGACGCAAACCCTAGATCCTCTGGCCGTCTGCCTCGACGCTGATCCTCTGCTCGCCGAACCGATCCACCGCCACCGACAGCCTCGCGGTGAGCTCCTCTCCCTCCCCGACATGGTCCGCCTCGCCTTCACCGTCTAGATCAGCCGGCCCTTCCGTCGAGCGCTCTCTGCGCGCCGCCGCGTGCTTCTGTCTGCAGCCGCCCCGCGCCAAACCAGCCCTATCTAGGCCACGGCCACCTCCCTGTCACCAAGCCCAAGCCACCGCACTGGCTCGCACCTCCCAGCGCGCGCCGCACGTCCTAGGTTCGAACCCCGCCACGCGCTGTCGCGCACAGATCCGTCCGCGGCGCGGAGAAGAGAAACAGTGGGGTCAGGCGCCCTTTTTGCGCTTACCCCCCTGCAGTTTTCTTCGGCTAAACCCGCGCTCCAATCGGTCCCACTTGTCTGTCTCCGTGGCGTTTTGCAAATAGGCTCCTGGAGTTTTTACTTCTCAACCCGCGCTCCAGCGGAAGCCCCACCTGTCAGCTCCTGGTCCGCTCGCCTCTGCCGCGTGGACCCGCACGGTCGAAGGCCCACCTGTCATCCGCTAAGGCTAGAAGAGCTCGCGGTGACAGAAGTTTTTCCGTGCGCATTTGGTCCAGTCAGCAGTGGCCCCACATGTCTGTGACTGTGGCTAGCTAACCCTGAGTATAAAAAGTAATTCAGTCTATCTGTGTAAATTCAAATATTTTTCAAATTATTTCAAATTCAATTTAAATTCTGTTTTCAAATAAGTTTTCAAGTATTAATACAAATAATACAAATAATACATGTTTTCAAATCAGAAAAATATGAGGAATTCAAATATGGCCTCCAAAATATATTTTGAACTTTTAAAATTCTAAGTTTATTTAAATTACAATAAAATGCCCTTTAACCTTTATTAATTAATAACTTTTGTTTTATAACTCCAAATTCAACAAATAATATGTCTAAAATGATTAGCTCGACGAGACCTTTCTGTTTATGCATTCCATGTCTTGTTTTGAAGCATGCATCATATAAATATAAAATATACAGCGACTAATATGAGAATAAAATGGGGCCAAAACTAAATAAAATGCTTTATTATTGTATTCCACACCTCACCCATGCCATGCTACTTTATTGCCATGCAAATTGTGCATCATTCATCATGGAATGATTGTTTGCTTGTCGCATTTATTCATATGCTTGTGCACTTTATTTATGTTGGCCCTTGTTTGTTTGGTTCTTCCTCGGATAGACGCTGAGCAGGGGATATATCAAGACAACCAGGAGCACTACCCAGATCCATCCCTTGCTTCAACTGAGCTGCCAGGCAAGCACTACCACATGCTTGCATACATATAGTACCTATTGCCTCTATATTATTCTTGCATCATTGAGTAGCGAATGCATTAAATTGAATCCCAAGTATCGCATAGCCTTTACTTTTAAACCCCACCGAAGCTTGTTCCTCCATCCCATGAGTCCTTACTACAGGAGTTGTTTGAGCCATGCGAGTCATAGAACAGCATGTGTAGGGTATGTGAGTGTCTGATGGATAACGAGGTACCTATACAACTTAACCTGAGTAGTAATGGGATAACTAATGAAAGTGGCATCGGTGAGCCATATTCGCTATTTGGTTTTTCAGGCTCACTTGTGTCCCGTAAGACCCCGAGTACTTGATTCCTGTTCCCAGATTATTCGCGCTATCCACATCCGGGAGGCCTTATGGACCCCCCTGAGCCAGAGCTTGATTCATTCTTATTTCTTGGGGCCACAAACTAGTTTGAGGTTTTATTTACTATCCTGTACTTATGCCATGCTTTACTGCTTTATTTAAATTGTGCGAGGTACTGCACACTGTACTGTTTAGGAAAGCGGAGTGTTTTCATGGTGTCGACAAGCCCAGTCACATTTTCGGGTTCCCAGTCGTTCACAGCCATTGACGCAAACCTTGAGTCCGTCTCGGAGTTAGCTAACTTCGTTGCGGGTAGCTCAATGGGGTGGCCCCCTGAAATATTTCTGAATCCTGTGATCGCTTTGTCGTGACTGCCTCGTTGGGTTTTGATTTGGTTTTTCCGAGGCATATCGAGTGTGTGTTGCTATTTGTGCACCCCTGCAGGGTAAAACTTTCTGAAAGCCGTGTCCGCGGTTATGGACGACTTGGAGCACAGTTTCTCGATCATAGACAAGCATAACTAAAGTACCGCTTTTAATTTGACTAGACTAGGTACCTGACTAGTAAATAGTGCAATACTCACGGAATGGATAATAAAACTGCCAATGGATGGGGGGTTGTTCGTTCGCTTCCTCGTCGGTAAGCGAGGAGGAGGATGGATCTGTTAAGATTACCGTTATAACTGTTATTATTAATTCACGGACATCCGTCTATCTATGGTTAGGCGGATGGTTAGCGAGTATCTATAGAATTGCTAGGGTTTATCTTTTGCTGCAATTGCGTCACCCCAGGTTGTGTCCCCTTTAGAGGCATAAAGACTTGCTGAGTACCCCTAGGGTCTCACACGATAAATTATTGGTTCAGATGAACAGGTACACTCGCAAGATGGATAATGGGTGGAAGAGACGGACGATGTGGGCAACGATCATTCGGTGTAGAGATTCCGGGAACGGGGATCCGTGAGATCTGTGGGCGGGATGTGCTTATTTATGGGGCATCTTATGCCGATTTGCTTCTTATCCGTACTCGGATTTTGTCTTCCGCTACCGCTTGATACTCTGTTGATTGATGTATGAGGAGATATCCTAAACTATTATATCTATCTAGGATATTTGGATCTTGCCGTATGGCGTTGCTATATTTCCTTTCTTTTAGATGGAATGGCTCTGATGTACTGTTGTATGGTGGCTTGCATACATACTCATTTGTGTATGTAGTTGATCCCTTCGCCTGCCGATTACGCCGCCCGTTCTTGTCCCGATGTTTGGAAATGGTTGGGACGGCCGAAAGGTCTACCTGTGAGTGGCATTTGGGCCCCACCGTACTATTTCAACCATTTCTGAACATCCAGGCTTATACTAGGAGCGTGATTCACCGAGGTAGTTACAATTGGTATCAGAGCCATCCCGCCCTTCAGGGTCTCAGCCAAATGGTCGTTGTCTGTCTAGCAAATATTTTTGGTAGTTATGTATACTAGGGAAAAACAAAACGTGAGAGTAGGACTGCTTCCACTTTTCTTCTTACCCACCCACCCACCCTTTTCTGGTAAGGAAGTGTAACGTTTTCAATCCTCTTCTTAAATTCAAACTAGGATTCACGTGTTCTGGGTTTCCGTAGTACCATAGGTTGTGTATCTGTGTGTGTGAGTGTGTGTGTATGTAATTCCTTGTCTACCTGTTGCATCCAAGTTGTTATCTTATCGGCCTTTTGGTTATCAACTGTTGGTACATTCCATACCGACAGGTTTTTGCAAACCGACGCGATCTATCTGATTCGTTGTATATCGACGCGATATGTCTTACTCTTTGTTATCCGACGTTATCTTCTTTAGGGTGTTCGTTTCCGTAGTCTCTAATCTGTAGGATCATCGTGAAGAGAAAGTGTTGGGATATGTGTTTTACTTATTCATGTGCGGAGTAATGGTTCGAGTGCGGGATGGAGTCGCGACCATACCACTACTTTTATCATTGCTCTTGTATATTGAGTTGGTAGAGTCACTAATCTTGATTCATTAAGTGATTTTGCGCATCTATTGGTATTTTAATGCCGAAATTTGTGGAAAATTTTTCTTTGATATATTTGTGTACCACACTCCTTTTCAGTCGTGTGCGATATGCTTAATATCTTCTAGGTGCTTTGAACTTTGTTGATATTTTAATATCATCTTAGTAAATTGTATCCTTTAATCTTGATTAATTCCATTTTGGTACTATTTTGGATTATTATTATTCTCCATTATAGTACTGACTTGTGTGTTATATCAATAACAGGATGGCACCACCACGCCGTTCTGAGGAGGACATACAACCTGAACTAGGGGCAGCATTGTCAAGCATCACCAATGCCTTGGCAGCAATGCAGCAGAACCAGCAGCGCTTTGAGGAAAGTGTCAGGAGGAATGAGTTTGCTCCGCTACCTCCACCTCCCAAGCGAGGAGACATCAAAAGCTTTCTGAAGTTCAACCCACGCCAGTTTGATGTTTCTGATCAACCACTTGATGCTGATGATTGGTTGCGTGAGATGTCAAGGTTGCTGATGACTGCTGATGTTCCTGAGCAAGAATGGGTAAAGTGTGCTACTCACCTTCTGAAGGGAGATGCAGCTCTCTGGTGGGAGAATTACCTGAAGGCAGACTGCACTGGTTTTCAGCCTACTTGGGGACAGTTCACTGGAGCTTTCAAAGAGCAGTATCTGTCAGAAATTGTCATGGAGAGGATGAAGGAAGTGTTTCTCAACCTCAAGCAGGGCAATGATAATGTCAACACCTACATCAGGAACTTCATGAACCTGTCTCGTTATGGTGGCGATGAGATCTCTGATGACAAGAAGAAGCAAAAGAGGTTCAGGCAAGGGCTCAATGCATCGATTAAGTATGCAATCACACATGCAAGGCCGGCGTCTTTTCTGGAACTCCAGCATACAGCTCTGCAGGAAGAGGCAAGTAGGCAAGTGTTTGAGGAGTCAAAGAAACACAGCCGTGATGCAGCAGGCTCTTCAGCTATGTTAGCTCCTTCTAAGCGTCGTGTCTGGGTTCCTAACACCGCACCGTCGCTCCCGGCTCCACCAAGACCTTCAAGCTACGCGGCAAGGCCACCAAACTTCATCACTGCTGCTCCCAGGGGTTACAACCACCACTACCCTGGAGCGCCTGGCGGAGTCCCTGGCTACGTTGCTCCACGTCCACCTGGTGCTTGTTACACTTGTGGAGACTCTGGGCATCAACAATGGAACTGTCCGATGAAGAACAAGGCTCTTCCTCCACCACCTCCATGATCTGCGGCAAGCTCTCCTTTGGTTCATGCACCACCACCTCGGGCTCTCAACATCAACACCAAGCCCGGGTCTGCTATTGCTCGTGCCAACTGTGTCAACGCCGCTCAAGCTGAGCATGCACCTGGAGTTGTGATGGGTATGCTATCCGTTAACTCAGTCCCTGCACGAGTTTTGTTTGATTCTGGTGCATCGCATTCTTTTGTGTCTCACAAGTTTGCGAATGAGAATGAGTTAGCTATGGATCCTCTCCTCAAGCGGTTAATGGTCCTTTCTCCTGGAGCAACAATGGCAGCTTCTAAAGTCAGCCATGGCAATCAAATTGAGATTGGTGGCTCTTCGTTCTCGGCTTCCTTAATCATTCTGGGCAATTCTGACATTGATGTCATCTTGGGCATGGATTGGTTGACAGCAAATGCAGCTGTGATTGATTGTGCTGAACGCTCGGTTTCTCTGAAGATTCCTGAAGGCCATATAGTCTATTCTCCAAGTCTGACTCCTGCTATCCAGCTTTTCTCATTGGCGGCTCTGAATGTTGATGCTATGGAAGCTATTCAGAGTGTTCCGGTGGTCTGTGAGTTCCCAGATGTCTTTCCTGAAGAGTTGCCAGGTATGCCTCCAGATCGTGAGGTTGAGTTTGTTATTGAGCTTGAACCTGGTACCGCTCCTATCTCCAAGCGGCCTTATAAAATAGGTCCTGCTGAGTTGGCTGAACTCAAACGTCAGCTTGATGAACAAGAGAAGTTGGGTTTCATTCAGCACAGTACTTCTTCTTGGGGTAGCCCAACTCTCTTTGTGAAGAAGCGAGACCAGACTGATAGACTTTGTGTTGACTATCGGGCTCTCAATGCTAAAACCATCAAGAATAAATATCCCCTTTCGCGGATTAATGATCTTTTTTATCAACTAGCTGGAGCTGTGGTTTTCTCTAAGCTGGACTTGAGGAGTGGTTATCACCAAATCAAGATTCGCAAGGAAGATGTTCCTAAGACAGCTTTCACCACCCGCTATGGCCTGTATGAGTACACGGTCATGTCTTTCGGTCTCACCAACGCACCTGCTACCTTCTCGAGGCTCATGAACTCGGTTTTCATGGAGTATCTTGACAAGTTCGTTGTGGTCTACCTGGATGACATCTTAGTCTATTCTAAGTCACAAGAAGAGCATGAAGAACACCTTCGGTGTGTCCTAAACAAGCTTCGTGAGAACCGCTTGTATGCAAAGTTCTCCAAGTGTGAGTTTTGGCTGCCTCAAGTTACCTATCTTGGTCACGTCATCTCTGCCAAGGGCATTGCAGTCAATCCGGAAACTGTGAAGACAATTGTTGAATGGCTTCCTCCTGTTAATGTCAAAGAAGTGCGGAGTTTCCTTGGTTTGGCTAGTTATTGCCGTCGCTTCGTTCAGAACTTCTCGAAGATAGCGAAGCCTCTTACCGATCTCCTCAAGAAAGGCAAGAAATACCTTTGGACTCCTTCATGTCAAGCAAGCTTTGAGACACTCAAAGAGAAGCTCACTTCCACACCAGTCTTGGTTCCTCCGGATACATCCAAGCCGTTTCAGATATTCTGTGACGCCTCTTTGCATGGATTGGGTGCGGTCCTTATGCAAGAAAAACAAGTTGTTGCTTATGCCTCTCGACAGTTGAAGACGCATGAGATCAACTATCCTACACATGACCTCGAGCTCGCAGCAGTTGTCTTTGCTTTGAAAGTATGGAGGCACTACTTTCTTGGCAACCGTTGTGAGATCTTTTCTGATCACAAGAGTCTGAAGTATATCTTCACTCAGCCTGATCTCAACCTTAGGCAAAGGAGATGGATTGAAGCAATCAATGACTTCGATTTGACCATCAACTACACTCCGGGCAAAGCTAATGTTATGGCAGATGCTCTCAGCCGCAAAGCTTATGTCAACAACCTCATGATGGAAGAACAACAGCCTCTCTTGTGCGACGAATTCCGTCAGCTCAACCTGGAAATTGTGGAACAAGGGTATCTCCTGAACCTTCTAGCAACACCTCTCTTGGAAGAAAAGGTTCGCTCTTCTCAGCTTGGTGATCCGTACACAAGAAAGATCATCTCCAGGATTCAGCTTCCAAAGTATGAGTCCTTCCACGTCGATGATCAAGGCACGCTTTTCTTTGAACACCGGATGTTTGTTCCGAACTACCCGGGTTTGAGAGAGCAAGTTCTCAAGGAGGCGCATGATTCTGTTCTTTCTATCCACCCTGGCAGCACAAAGATGTACATGGACTTGAAAACACAATATTGGTGGCCTGGTTTGAAAAGATATTGTGCCAAGTATGTCTCGGAGTGTGATGTCTGCCGCAGAGTGAAAGCTGTTCATCAGAAACCTTCCGGTCTTCTACAGCCATTGAAACCCCCGGAATGGAAATGGGAGAAAGTAGAGATGGACTTCATCACTGGTTTTCCGAGGTCGCAGAAGGGCAACAATGCAATCTTTGTTGTCATTGATAGGCTTTCTAAAGTGGCTCACTTCTTCTCCGTCAAGGAAACCATTTCTGCAATTCAGTTGGCGGAGCTCTATATCAACAGAATTGTCTCTCTGTATGGGGTTCCTCTCGAGATCAGTTCAGACCGTGGAAGTATCTTCACTTCCAAGTTCTGGGAGAGTTTCCAAAATGCTTTGGGAACAAAGTTGAACTTCAGCACAGCTTACCACCCTCAGTCGCAAGGACAAGTTGAAAGGATCAATCAGATTCTGGAGGATATGCTTCGTGCTTGCGTCATCTCGTTTGGAATGAAGTGGGAAGAATGTCTTCCTTATGCTGAGTTCTCTTACAATAACAGCTTCCAGAAAAGTCTAAAGATGGCACCATTTGAGGCTCTCTATGGTCGCAAATGCAGAACTCCGATTGGTTGGTCGGGTGCAGGTGAAAGGATCTTGTTTGGCCCTGACATTGTGACTCAAGCGGAGGAGAAGGTTCACATCATTCTTGAAAATCTGAGGATTACTCAAAGTCGCCAGAAGAGCAATTATGACAGGAAGCACACGAACATGGAGTATGTCCCTGGTGATCTCGTTTACCTTCGTGTCACTCCCATGAGAGGCACGCACCGCTTTGGTATCAAAGGAAAGCTGGCTCCTAGATACATCGGTCCCTTCAAAGTTCGTGGAAGAAGAGGAGAAGTTGCTTATGCTCTTGAGCTCCCGGAAAAACTCAAGGTCCATGATGTTTTCCACATCTCTCAGCTCAAGAAGTGCTTCAAGGATCCCGGCAGGACCGTGGACCATGAGCTTATCAATCTCCAAGAAGACCTGTCTTATCAAGAACACCCCACAAAAATCCTTGAAGTCGCAGAAAGAAGGACTCGCAACAAGTCCATCAAGTTCTGCAAGGTGCAGTGGTCGCACCATTCCGTTGATGAAGCCACTTGGGAACGTGAAGATGATATCCGTGCCAAGTATCCTACCCTCTTTGTGTCTTCTTCTTCATCCTAGAATCTTGGGGCGAGATTCCTGTTTAGTGGGGGAGAGTTGTAGCATCCCAATTGTCTAACAATTGTAATGCTACTTGGTCTAGTAATATAATGGCTACTTCAAATATATAATTGTTGCATCATCATTATAGCATACTCATGTCATCATGCCACCTTGCATTTGAGCATCATATAAAACCCTTTTTGTTTTGGTTCTTTTCTCATGTGCATTATTAATTGTATTTGCCTCTTGATATTGTATTTGGGTCTTGATATATTGTTTAATGCCCAAGTTGAGTTGGGGGAATATCTTTTATTAGCTCCACCACCTTTTTCTTTCACCACCTTATAATTCCACCATCTAACTAAATATGAGCTTGGCATTATTGGTTTACTTCTAGCTCATGTGGGTTGGGATGGATCCAATTCTTTTACCACATGCTCTCATCTTAGCATCATGTTGTTTTCACAATATTGGTTCATGAGAGCCACATGGCCACCTTTGCATGCCTTGTGAGTGGAACCTTTCTCCTAGCTTCCATATGGTTCATCATGGAATAATGCTAATGTTGGAATATTTTGGGACTATTGATCATCTAGTGGAACATACACACTAGCATGTCCCATTCTATTTCAAACATGGCTATCTCCATCTATTCCACTTGGAATTCTTTCTAGATTCTTTTGCTTGGGCCTTACTCCAATTTTGGGAATGCATAATAATAATGCCATGTAATAACATTGTTTTCACAATAATCAACATGGCATTAAATATTTGCATGGGCCATGCAAGTACCACCTTTTGCTTGTCATTTGGGTTTTTTTTACTTGTTTTTGGTTGGATCATGCCATCTCTCATCTATCTCTCACTCCTTTTAGCTTGATCTTAATTTGATCTAGCTCAAACCCTATCATCACATCCCTCTCTCTTTTCTTGTCTTGTTTTTGTTTGAGCTTGGTTAGTCTTGGCTTGTCCTTGTCCATAGCAAACCCTAGCTACAAATCTCTCCATCTCCTCTAATCTACCATACCCCCCCTCTTTAACCATACCCCTCTCACCTAAACCCTAAGTCCCCTCCTCTCTCTCTCTCGGCCTCCCCCTCTCTCTACCATGCAGGCCCCACCTGGCCCCTCTCCCTGACCCCACCTAGCTACCCCCAACCCTAACACCAACCCTAGCCCGAGGCTACCACCCCCCCCAACCCGAGGCTACCACCTCTCCCTCCCTAGCTCTCTCTCTGCCCTAGGGGCCCTCTAGCCCGAGCCTGCCCCTGTCCTTGGCCTCGCCCTCTGGCCCCACCTGGTAGCCACACCCCTGCCCTGCCCTGCCCCGAAGAGCACGTGAGGAAGGAGGGAGAAAAAGGTGGCCGAGACCACCTTTTCCATCTACCCCGCTCCCCCACGGCACCACCTCCCTCTCCCGTCCCTATCCACCCTCTCTGCCTCTCCCAGCTACCCCCAGATCCACCCAGCGGCGCCCTACCCTCTCCCCTCTCTGCTCCATCGCCACCGTCTACACCATCGTCTGCACCCTCGGCCTCCACCGCGTCCAGCCGATCCAGCCGAGCAGCACGTCCGTGGAGCGGCCTGGGAGATCAACGGCGCTTCCCTGCTTCACCCTGAGCCCGGCGACGAGGAGGAGACGGACCGGAGCCACCCGAACCAGCGCGAGCCCGACGCAAACCCTAGATCCTCTGGCCGTCTGCCTCGACGCTGATCCTCTGCTAGCCGAACCGATCCACGGCCACCGACAGCCTCACGGTGAGCTCCTCTCCCTCCCCGACATGGTCCGCCTCGCCTTCACCGTCTAGATCAGCCGGCCCTTCCGTCGAGCGCTCTCTGCGCGCCGCCGCGTGCTTCTGTCTGCAGCCGCCCCGCGCCAAACCAGCCCTATCTAGGCCACGGTCACCTCCCTGTCACCAAGCCCAAGCCACCGCACTGGCTCGCACCTCCCAGCGCGCGCCGCACGTCCCAGGTTCGAACCCCCGCCACGCGCTGTCACGCACAGATCCGTCCACGGCGCGGAGAAGAGAAACAGTGGGGTCAGGCGCCCTTTTTGCGCTTACCCCCCTGCAGTTTTCTTCGGCTAAACCCGTGCTCCAATCGGTCCCACTTGTCTGTCTCCGTGGCGTTTTGCAAAAAGGCTCCTGGAGTTTTTACTTCTCAACCCGCACTCCAGCGGAAGCCCCACCTGTCAGCTCCTGGTCCGCTCGCCTCTGCCGCGTGGACCCGCGCGGTCGAAGGCCCACCTGTCATCCGCTAAGGCTAGAAGAGCTCGCGGTGACAGAAGTTTTTCCGCGCGCGTTTGGTCCAGTCAGTAGTGGCCCCACATGTCTGTGACTGTGGCTAGCTAACCCTGAGTATAAAAAGTAATTCAGTCTATCTGTGTAAATTCCAATATTTTTCAAATTATTTCAAATTCAATTTAAATTCTGTTTTCAAATAAGTTTTCAAGTATTAATACAAATAATACAAATAATACATGTTTTCAAATCAGAAAAATATGAGGAATTCAAATATGGCCTCCAAAATATATTTTGAACATTTAAAATTCTAAGTTTATTTAAATTACAATAAAATGTCCTTTAACCTTTATTAATTAATAACTTTTGTTTTATAACTCCAAATTCAACAAATAATATGTCTAAAATGATTAGCTCGACGAGACCTTTATGTTTATGCATTCCATGTCTTGTTTTGAAGCATGCATCATATAAATATAAAATATACAGCAACTAATATGAGAATAAAATGGGTCCAAAACTAAATAAAATGCTTTATTATTGTATTCCACACCTCACCCATGCCATGCTACTTTATTGCCATGCAAATTGTGCATCATTCATCATGGCATGATTGTTTGCTTGTCGCATTTATTCATATGCTTGTGCACTTTATTTATGTTGGCCCTTGTTTGTTTGGTTCTTCCTCGGATAGACGCTGAGCAGGGGATATATCAAGACAACCAGGAGCACTACCCAGATCCATCCCTTGCTTCAACTGAGCTGCCAGGCAAGCACTACCACATGCTTGCATACATATAGTACCTATTGCCTCTATCTTATTCTTGCATCATTGAGTCGCGAATGCATTAAATTGAATCCCAAGTATCGCATAGCCTTTACTTTTAAACCCCACCGAAGCTTGTTCCTCCATCCCATGAGCCCTTACTACAGGAGTTGTTTGAGCCATGCGAGTCGTAGAACAGCATGTGTAGGGTATGTGAGTGTCTGATGGATAACGAGCTACCTATACAACTTAACCTGAGTAGTAATGGGATAACTAATGAAAGTGGCATCGGTGAGCCATATTCGCTATTTGGTTTTTCAGGCTCACTTGTGTCCCGTAAGACCCCGAGTACTTGATTCCTGTTCCAAGATTATTCGCGCTATCCACATCCGGGAGGCCTTATGGACCCCCCTGAGCCAGAGCTTGATTCATTCTTATTTCTTGGGGCCACAAACTAGTTTGAGGTTTTATTTACTATCTTGTACTTATGCCATGCTTTACTGCTTTATTTAAATTGTGCGAGGTACTGCACACTGTACTGTTTAGGAAAGCGGAGTGTTTTCGCGGTGTCGACAAGCCCAGTCACATTTTCAGGTTCCCAGTCGTTCACAGCCATTGACGCAAACCTTGAGTCCGTCTCGGAGTTAGCTAACTTCGTTACGGGTAGCTCAATGGGGTGGCCCCTTGAAATATTTCTGAATCCTGTGATCGCTTTGTCGTGACTGCCTCGTTGGGTTTTGATTTGGTTTTTCCGAGGCATATCGAGTGTGTGTTGCTATTTGTGCACCCCTGCAGGGTAAAACTTTCTGAAAGCCATGTCCGCGGTTATGGACGACTTGGAGCACAGTTTCTCGATCATAGACAAGCATAACTAAAGTACCGCTTTTAATTTGACTAGACTAGGTACCTGACTAGTAAATAGTGCAATACTCACGGAATGGATAATAAAACTGCCAACGGATGGGGGGTTGTTCGTCTGCTTCCTCGTCGGTAAGCGAGGAGGAGGATGGATCTGTTAAGATTACCGTTATAACTGTTATTATTAATTGACGGACATCCGTCTATCTATGGTTAGGCGGATGATTAGCGAGTATCTATAGAATTGCTAGGGTTTATCTTTTGCTGCAATTGCGTCACCCCAGGTTGTGTCCCCTTTAGAGGCATAAAGACTTGCTGAGTACCCCTAGGGTCTCACACGATAAATTATTGGTTCAGATGAACAGGTACACTCGCAAGATGGATACTGGGTGGAAGAGACGGACGATGTGGGCAACGATCATTCGGTGTAGAGATTCCGGGAACGGGGATCCGTGAGATCTGTGGGCGGGATGTGCTTATTTATGGGGCATCTTATGCCGATTTGCTTCTTATCCGTACTCGGATTTTGTCTTTCGCTTCCGCTTGATACTCTGTTGATTGATGTATGAGGAGATATCCTAAACTATTATATCTATCTAGGATATTTGGATCTTGTCGTATGGCGTTGCTATATTTCCTTTCTTTTAGATGGAATGGCTCTGATGTACTGTTGTATGGTGGCTTGCATACATACTCATTTGTGTATGTAGTTGATCCCTTCGCCTGCCGATTATGCCGCCCGTTCTTGTCCCGATGTTTGGAAATGGTTGGGACGGCCGAAAGGTCTACCTGTGAGTGGCATTTGGGCCCCACCGTACTATTTCAACCATTTCTGAACATCCAGGCTTGTACTAGGAGCGTAATTCACCGAGGTAGTTACAGGATCCACCAGTGTCATTTTGCATGTGTGTTCTTTTTAGTAACCACAACCAGAGTCATTTTGCATGTGGGTTCTTCTCACATACCACCTATGGATCCACCAGTGTCATTGCATTTGTGCTCTTTTTACAATCGACCCATGGATCCACTAGTGTCATTTTGCATGTGTGTTCTTTTTAGTAACAACAACCAGAGTCATTTTGCATGTCTGATCTCTTCACATACCACCTATGGATCCACCAGTGTCATTGCATGTGTATTCTTTTCACATACCACATATGGATCCACCAGTGTGATTGAAATGTGTGCTCTCTTCAGAGACCACACATGGATCCACGAGTGTCATTGCATGTGTGTTCTTTTCACTAACAACCAGAGTCATTGCATGTGTGTTCATTTCACATAGCACATATGGATCACCAGTGTCATTGCATGTGTGTTCTCTTCACAAACCACCTATGGATCCACCAGTGTCATTGCATGTGAGTTCTTTTCACTAAAACCAACCAGAGTCATTGCATGTGTGTTCTTTTCACATACCACATATGGATCACCAGTGTCATTGCATGTGTGTTCTCTTCACATACCACCTATGGATCCACCAGTGTCATTGCATGTGTGTTCTTTTTAGTCACAATAACCAGAGTCATTTTGCATGTGTGTTCTTTTCACATACCACCTATGGATCCACCAGTGTCATTGCATGTGTGTTCTTTTCGAAATCCACCCATGGATCCCCTGGTGTCATTTTGCATGTGTGTTCTTTTTAGTAACAACAACCAGAGTCATTTTGCATGTGTGATCTCTTCACGTACCACCTATGGATCCACCAGTGTCATTGCATGTGTGTTCTTTTTAGTAACAACAACCAGAGTCATTGAAATGTGTGTTCTTCTCATATACCACCTATGGATCCACCCGTGTCATTGCATGTGTGTTCATTTCATAATCCACCTTTGGATCCACCAGTGTCATTGCATGTGTGTTCTTTTTAGTAACAACAACCAGAGTCATTTTGCATGTGTATTCTTCTCACATACCACCTATGGATCCACCGGTGTCATTGCATCTGTGTTCTCTTCACTAACAACAACTAGAGTCATTGCACGTGTGTTCTTTTCACATACCACATATGGATCCACCAGTGTCATTGAAATGCATGTTCTCTACAGAGACCACACATGGATCCACCAGTCATTGCATGTGTGTTCTTTTTAGTAACAACAACCAGTCATTTTGCATGTGTGTTCTTTTCACATACCACCTAGGGATCCACCAGTGTCATTGCATGTGTGTTCTCTTCACAATCCACCTATGGATCCACCAGTGTCATTGCATGTGTTCTTTTTAGTAACAACAACCAGTGTCATTGCATGTGTGCTCTCTTCAGAGACCACACATGGATCCACAAGTGTCATTGCATGTGTGTTCTTTTTACTAGCAACAACAAGAGTCCTTGAAATGTGTCCTCTCTTCAGAGACCACACATGGATCCACCAGTGTCATTGCATGTGTGTTCTGTTCGCTCACAACAACCATAGTCATTGCATGTGTGTTCATTTCACATACCACATATGGATCACCAGTGTCATTGCATGTGTGTTCTCTTCACATACCACCTATGGATCCACCAGTGTCATTGCATGTGTGTTCTTTTTAGTAACAACAATCAGAGTCATTTTGCATGTGTGTTCTTTTCACATACCACCTATGGATCCACTAGTGTCATTGCATGTGTGCTCTTTTCACAATCCACCCATGGATCCACCAGTATCATTTTGCATGTGTGTTCTTCTTAGTAACAACAACCAGAGTCATTTTGCATGTGTGTTCTTCTCACATACCACTTATGGATCCACCAGTGTCATTGCATGCGTGTTCTTTTCACTAACAACAACCAGAGTTATTGCATGTGTGTTCTTTTCACATACCACCTATGGATCCACCAGTGTCATTGCATGTGTGTTCTTTTCGAAATCCACCCATGGATCCATTGGTGTCATTTTGCATGTGTGTTCTTTTTAGTAACAACAACCAGAGTCATTTTGCATGTGTGATCTCTTCACATACCACCTATGGATCCACCAGTGTCATTGCATGTGTGTTCTTTTTACATACCACATATGGATCCACCAGTGTGATTGAAATGCGTGCTCTCTTCAGAGACCACACATGGATCCACCAGTGTCATTGCATGTGTGTTCTTTTCACTATCAACCAGAGTCATTGCATGTGTGTTCATTTCACATAGCACATATGGATCACCAGTGTCATTGCATGTGTGTTCTCTTTACATACCACCTATGGATCCACCAGTGTCATTGCATGTGTGTTCTTTTCACATACCACATATGGATCACCAGTGTCATTGCATGTGTGTTCTCTTCACATACCACCTATGGATCCACCAGTGTCATTGCATGTGTGTTCTTTTTAGTCACAATAACCAGAGTCATTTTGCATGTGTGTTCTTTTCACATACCACCTATGGATCCACCAGTGTCATTGCATGTGTGTTCTTTTCACTAACAACAACCAGAGTCATTGCATGTGTGTTCCTTTCACATACCACATATGGATCCACCAGTGTCATTGCATGTGTGTTCTTTTCGAAATCCACCCATGGATCCACCGGTGTCATTTTGCATGTGTGTTCTTTTTAGTAACAACAACCAGAGTCATTTTGCATGTGTGATCTCTTCACATACCACCTATGGATCCACCAGTGTCATTGCATGTGTGTTCTTTTTAGTAACAACAATCAGAGTCATTTTGCATGTGTGTTCTTTTCACATACCACCTATGGATCCACTAGTGTCATTGCATGTGTGCTCTTTTCACAATCCACCCATGGATCCACCAGTGTCATTTTGCATGTGTGTTCTTCTTAGTAACAACAACCAGAGTCATTTTGCATGTGTGTTCTTCTCACATACCACTTATGGATCCACCAGTGTCATTGCATGCGTGTTCTTTTCACTAACAACAACCAGAGTTATTGCATGTGTGTTCTTTTCACATACCACCTATGGATCCACCAGTGTCATTGCATGTGTGTTCTTTTCGAAATCCACCCATGGATCCATTGGTGTCATTTTGCATGTGTGTTCTTTTTAGTAACAACAACCAGAGTCATTTTGCATGTGTGATCTCTTCACATACCACCTATGGATCCACCAGTGTCATTGCATGTGTGTTCTTTTTACATACCACATATGGATCCACCAGTGTGATTGAAATGCGTGCTCTCTTCAGAGACCACACATGGATCCACCAGTGTCATTGCATGTGTGTTCTTTTCACTAACAACCAGAGTCATTGCATGTGTGTTCATTTCACATAGCACATATGGATCACCAGTGTCATTGCATGTGTGTTCTCTTTACATACCACCTATGGATCCACCAGTGTCATTGCATGTGTGTTCTTTTCACATACCACATATGGATCACCAGTGTCATTGCATGTGTGTTCTCTTCACATACCACCTATGGATCCACCAGTGTCATTGCATGTGTGTTCTTTTTAGTCACAATAACCAGAGTCATTTTGCATGTGTGTTCTTTTCACATACCACCTATGGATCCACCAGTGTCATTGCATGTGTGTTCTTTTCACTAACAACAACCAGAGTCATTGCATGTGTGTTCCTTTCACATACCACATATGGATCCACCAGTGTCATTGCATGTGTGTTCTTTTCGAAATCCACCCATGGATCCACCGGTGTCATTTTGCATGTGTGTTCTTTTTAGTAACAACAACCAGAGTCATTTTGCATGTGTGATCTCTTCACATACCACCTATGGATCCACCAGTGTCATTGCATGTGTGTTCTTTTTAGTAACAACAACTAGAGTCATTGCATGTGTGTTCTTTTCACATACCACATATGGATCCACCAGTGTCATCGAAATGCATGTTCTCTACAGAGACCACATATGGATCCACCAGTGTCACTGCATGTGTATTCTTCTCACATATCACCTATGGATCCACCAGTGTCACTGCATGTGTGTTCATTTCATAATCCACCTATGGATCCACCAGTGTCATTGCATGTGTGTTCTTTTTAGTAATAACAACTAGAGTCATTTTGCATGTGTATTCTTCTCACATACCACCTATGGATCCACCAGTGTCATTGCATGTGTTCTTTTTAGTAACAACAACCAGAGTTGTTTTGCATGTGTGTTCTTTTCACGTACCACATATGGATCCACCAGTGTCATTGAAATGCAGGTTCTCTACAGAGACCACACATGGATCCACCAGTGTCATTGCATGTGTGTTCTCTTCACAATCCACCTATGGATCCACCAGTGTCATTTCATGTGTTCTTTTTAGTAACAACAACCAGTGTCATTGCATGTGTGCTCTCTTCAGAGACCACTCATGGATCCACCAGTGTCATTGAATGTGTGTTCTTTTTACTAACAACAACAAGAGTCCTTGAAATGTGTCCTCTCTTCAGAGACCACACATGGATCCACCATTGTCATTGCATGTGTGTTCTTTTCGCTCACAACAACCATAGTCATTGCATGTGTGTTCATTCACATACCACATATGGATCACCAGTGTCATTGCATGTGTGTTCTCTTCACATACCACCTATGGATCCACCAGTGTCATTGCATGTGTGTTCTTTTTAGTAACAACAACCAGAGTCATTTTGTATGTGTGTTCTTTCCACATACCACCTATGGATCCACCAATGTCATTGCATGTGTGTTATTTTCACAATCCACCCATGGATCCACCAGTGTCATTTTGCATGTGTGTTCTTTTTAGTAACAACAACCAGAGTCATTTTGCATGTGTGATTTCTTCACATACCACCTATGGATCCACCAGTGTCATTTCATGTGTTCCTTTTAGTAACAACAGCTAGTGTCATTGCATGTGTGCTCTCTTCAGAGACCACACATGGATCCACCAGTGTCATTGCATGTGTGTTCTTTTTACTAACAACAACAAGAGTCATTGAAATGTGTGCTCTCTTCAGAGACCACACATGGATCCACCAGTGTCATTGCATGTGTGTTCTTTTCACTAACAACAACCAAAGTCATTGCATGTGTGTTCTTATCACATACCACATATGGATCACCAGTGTAATTGCATGTGTGTTCTCTTCACATACCACCTATGGATCCACTAGTGTCATTGCATGTGTGTTCTTTTTAGTAACAACAACCAGTCATTTTGCATGTGTGTTCTTTTCATATACCACCTATGGATCCACCAGTGTCATTGCATGTGTGTTCTTTTCGAAATCCACCCATGGATCCACCGGTGTCATTTTGCATGTGTGTTCTTTTTAGTAACAACAACCAGAGTCATTTTGCATGTGTATTCTTCTCACATACCACCTATGGATCAACCAGTGGCATTCAATGTGTGTTCTTTTCACTAACAACAACTAGAGTCATTGCATGTGTGTTCTTTTCACATACCACATATGGATGCACCAGTGTCATTGAAGTGCATGTTCTCTACAGAGACCACATATGGATCCACCAGTGTCATTGCATGTGTGTTCTTTTTAGTAACAACAACCAGCCATTTTGCATGTGTGTTCTTTTCACATACCACCTATGGATCCACCAGTGTCATTGCATGTGTGTTCTCTTCCCAATCCACCTATGATTCCACTAGTGTCATTGCATGTGTTCTTTTTAGTAACAACAACCAGTGTCATTGCATGTGTGCTCTCTTCAGAGACCACACATGGATCCACCAGTGTCATTGCATGTGTGTTATTTTTACTAACAACAACAAGAGTCCTTGAAAAGTGTCCTCTCTTCAGAGACCACACATGGATCCACCAGTGTCATTGCATGTGTGCTCTCTTCAGAGACCACACATGGATCCACCTGTGTCATTGCATGTGTGTTATTTTTACTAACAACAACAAGAGTCCTTGAAAAGTGTCCTCTCTTCAGAGACCACACATGGATTCTCCAGTGTCATTGCATGTGTGTTCTTTTCACTCACAACAACCGTAGTCATTGCATGTGTGTTCATTTCACATACCACATATGGATCACCAGTGTCATTGCATGTGTGTTCTCTTCACATACCACCTATGGATCCACCAGTGTCATTGCATGTGTGTTCTTTTTAGTAACAACAACCAGAGTCATTTTGTATGTGTGTTCTTTTCACATACCACCTATGGATCCACCAATGTCATTGCATGTGTGTTATTTTCACAATCCACCCATGGATCCACCAATGTCATTTTGCATGTGTGTTCTTTTTAGTAACAATAACAAGAGTCATTTTGCATGTGTGATCTCTTCACATACCACCTATGGATCCACCAGTGTCATTGCATGTGTGTTATTTTTAGTAACAACAACCAATCATTGAAATGTGTGTTCTTCTCACATACCACCTATGGATCCACCAGTGTCATTGCATGTGTGTGCATTTCATAATCCACCTATGGATCCACCAGTGTCATTGCATGTGTGTTCTTTTTAGTAACAACAACCAGAGTCATTTTGCATGTGTGTTCTTCTCCCATACCACATATGGATCCACTAGTGTCATTGCATGTGTGTTCTTTTCACTAACAACAACCAGAGTCATTGCATGTGTGTTCCTTTCACATACCACATATGGATCCACCAGTGTCATTGAAATGCGTGTTCTCTACAGAGACCACACATTGATCCACCAAAGTCATTGCATGTGTGTTCTTTTTAGTAACAACAACCAGTCATTTTGCATGTGTGTTCTTTTCACATACCACCTATGGATCCACTAGTGTCATTGCATGTGTGTTCTCTTCAAATCCACCTATGGATCCACCAGTATCATTGCATGTGTTCCTTTTAGTAACAACAACTAGTGTCATTGCATGTGTGCTCTCTTCAGAGACCACACATGGATCCACCAGTGTCATTGCATGTGTGTTCTTTTTACTAACAACAACAAGAGTCATTGAAATGTGTGCTCTCTTCAGAGACCACACATGGATCCACCAGTGTCATTGCATGTGTGTTCTTTTCACTAACAACAACCAGAGTCATTGCATGTGTGTTCTTTTCACTAACAACAACCAGAGTCATTGCATGTGTGTTCTTTTCACATACCACATATGGATCACTAGTGTAATTGCATGTGTGTTCTCTTCACATACCACCTATGGATCCACCAGTGTCATTGCATGTGTGTTCTTTTCACTAACAACAACTAGAGTCATTGCATGTGTGTTCTTTTCACATACCACATATGGATCCACCAGTGTCATTGAAATGCATGTTCTCTACAGAGACCACATATGGATCCACCAGTGTCATTGCATGTGTGTTCTTTTTAGTAACAACAACCAGTCATTTTGCATGTGTGTTCTTTTCAAATACCACCTATGGATCCACCAGTGTCATTGCATGTGTGTTCTCTTCCCAATCCACCTATGGATCCACCAGTGTCATTGCATGTGTTCTTTTTACTAACAACAACCAGTGTCATTGCATGTGTGCTCTCTTCAGAGACCACCCATGGATCCACCAGTGTCATTGCATGTGTGTTCTTATTAGTAACAACAACCAGTCATTTTGCATGTGTGTTCTTTTCACATACCACCTATGGATCCACCAGTGTCATTGCATGTGTGTTCTCTTCCCAATCCACCTATGGATCCACCAGTGTCATTGCATGTGTTCTTTTTAGTAACAACAACCAGTGTCATTGCAGGTGTTCTCTCTTCAGAGACCACACATGGATCCACCAGTGTCATTGCATGTGTGTTATTTTTACTAACAACAACCACAGTCCTTGAAATGTGTGCTCTCTTCGGAGACCACACATGGATCCACCAGTGTCATTGCATGTGTCTTCTTTTCACTCACAACAACCAGAGTCATTGCATGTGTGTTCATTTCACATACCATATATGGATCACCAGTGTCATTGCATGTGTGTTCTCTTCACATACCACCTATGGATCCACCAGTGTCATTGCATGTGTGTTCTTTTTAGTAACAACAACCAGAGTCATTTTGTATGTGTGTTCTCTTCACATACCACCTATGGATCCACCAGTGTCATTGCATGTGTGTTCTTTTTAGTAACAACAACCAGAGTCATTTTGTATGTGTGTTCTTTTCACATACCACCTATGGATCCACCAATGTCATTGCATGTGTGTTATTTTCACAATCCACCCATGGATCCACCGGTGTCATTTTGCATGTGTGTTCTTTTTAGTAACAACAACCAGAGTCATTTTGCATGTGTGATCTCTTCACATACCACCTATGGATCCACCAGTGTCATTGCATGTGTGTTCTTTTTAGTAACAACAACCAATCATTGAAATGTGTGTTCTTCTCACATACCACCTATGGATCCACCAGTGTCATTGCATGTGTGTGCATTTCATAATCCACCTATGGATCCACCAGTGTCATTTCATGTGTGTTCTTTTTAGTAACAACAACCAGAGTCATTTTGCATGTGTGTTCTTCTCACATACCACATATGGATCCACCAGTGTCATTGCATATGTGTTCTTTTCACTAACAACAACAAGAGTCATTGCATGTGTGTTCCTTTCACATACCATATATGGATCCACCAGTGTCATTGAAATGTGTGTTCTCTATAGAGACCACACATTGATCCACCAGTGTCATTGCATGTGTGTTCTTTTTACTAACAACAACCAGTCATTTTGCATCTGTGTTCTTTTCACATACCACCTATGGATCCACTAGTGTCATTGCATGTGTGTTCTCTTCACAATCCACCTATGGATCCACCAGTGTCATTGCATGTGTTCCTTTTAGTAACAACAACTAGTGTCATTGCATGTGTGCTCTCTTCAGAGACCACGCATGGATCCACCAGTGTCATTGCATGTGTGTTCTTTTTACTAGCAACAACAAGAGTCATTGAAATGTGTGCTCTCTTCAGAGACCACACATGGATCCACCAGTGTCATTGCATGTGTGTTCTTTTCACTAACAACAACCAGAGTCATTGCATGTGTGTTCTTTTCACATACCACATATGGATCACTAGTGTAATTGCATGTGTGTTCTCTTCACATACCACCTATGGATCCACTAGTGTCATTGCATGTGTGTTCTTTTCACTAACAACAACTAGAGTCATTGCATGTGTGTTCTTTTCACATACCACATATGGATCCACCAGTGTCATTGAAATGTATGTTCTCTACAGAGACCACATATGGATCCACCAGTGTCATTGCATGTGTGTTCTTTTTAGTAACAACAATTAGTCATTTTGCATGTGTGTTCTTTTCACATACCACCTATGGATCCACCAGTGTCATTGCATGTGTGTTCTCTTCCCAATCCACCTATGGATCCACCAGTGTCATTGCATGTGTTCTTTTTACTAACAACAACCAGTGTCATTGCATGTGTGCTCTCTTCAAAGACCACCCATGGATCCACCAGTGTCATTGCATGTGTGTTATTTTTACTAACAACAACAAGAGTCCTTGAAAAGTGTCCTCTCTTCAGAGACCACACATGGATCCACCAGTGTCATTGCATGTGTTCTTTTTAGTAACAACAACCAGTGTCATTGCATGTGTGCTCCCTTCAGAGACCATACATGGATCCACCAGTGTCATTGCATGTGTGTTATTTTTACTAACAACAACAACAGTCCTTGAAATGTGTGCTCTCTTCGGAGACCACACATGGATCCACCAGTGTCATTGCATGTGTGTTCTTTTTACTCACAACAACCAGAGTCATTGCATGTGTGTTCATTTCACATACCACATATGGATCACCAGTGTCATTGCATGTGTGTTCTCTTCACATACTACCTATGGATCCACTAGTGTCATTGCATGTGTGTTCTTTTTAGTAACAACAACCAGAGTCATTTTGTATGTGTGTTCTTTTCACATACCACCTATGGATCCACCAATGTCATTGCATGTGTGTTATTTTTACAATCCACCCATGGATCCACCAGTGTCATTTTGCATGTGTGTTCTTTTTAGTAACAACAACCAGAGTCATTTTGCATGTGTGATCTCTTCACATACCACCTATGGATCCACCAGTGTCATTGCATGTGTGTTCTTTTTAGTAACAACAACCAATCATTGAAATGTGTGTTCTTCTCACATACCACCTATGGATCCACCAGTGTCATTGCATGTGTGTGCATTTCATAATCCACCTATGGATCCACCAGTGTCATTGCATGTGTGTTCTTTTTAGTAACAACAACCAGAGTCATTTTGCATGTGTGTTCTTCTCACATAGCACATATGGATCCACCAGTGTCATTGCATGTGTGTTCTTTTCACTAACAACAACAAGAGTCATTGCATGTGTGTTCCTTTCACATACCACATATGGATCCACTAGTGTCATTGAAATGCGTGTTCTCTATAGAGACCACACATTGATCCACCAGTGTCATTGCATGTGTGTTCTTTTTACTAACAACAACCAGTCATTTTGCATGTGTGTTCTTTTCACATACCACCTATGGATCCACTAGTGTCATTGCATGTGTGTTCTCTTCACAATCCACCTATGGATCCACCAGTGTCATTGCATGTGTTCCTTTTAGTAACAACAACTAGTGTCATTGCATGTGTGCTCTCTTCAGAGACCACGCATGGATCCACCAGTATCATTGCATGTGTGTTCTTTTTACTAGCAACAACAAGAGTCATTGAAATGTGTGCTCTCTTCAGAGACCACACATGGATCCACCAGTGTCATTGCATGTGTGTTCTTTTCACTAACAACAAGCAGAGTCATTGCATGTGTGTTCTTTTCACATACCACATATGGATCACTAGTGTAATTGCATGTGTGTTCTCTTCACATACCACCTATGGATCCACTAGTGTCATTGCATGTGTGTTCTTTTCACTAACAACAACTAGAGTCATTGCATGTGTGTTCTTTTCACATACCACATATGGATCCACCAGTGTCATTGAAATGCATGTTCTCTAGAGAGACCACATATGGATGCACCAGTGTCATTGCATGTGTGTTCTTTTTAGTAACAACAACCAGTCATTTTGCATGTGTGTTCTTTTCACATACCACCTATGGATCCACCAGTGTCATTGCATGTGTGTTCTCTTCCCAATCCACCTATGGATCCACCAGTGTCATTGCATGTGTTGTTTTTACTAACAACAACCAGTGTCATTGTATGTGTGCTCTCTTCAAAGACCACCCATGGATCCACCAGTGTCATTGCATGTGTGTTCCTTTTACTAAAAACAACAAGAGTCCTTGAAAAGTGTCCTCTCTTCAGAGACCACACATGGATCCACCAGTGTCATTGCATGTGTTCTTTTTAGTAACAACAACCAGTGTCATTGCATGTGTGCTCTCTTCAGAGACCACACATGGATCCACTAGTGTCATTGCATGTGTTTTATTTTTACTAACAAAAACAAGAGTCCTTGAAAAGTGTCCTCTCTTCAGAGACCACACATGGATCCACCAGTGTCATTGCATGTGTTCTTTTTAGTAACAACAACCAGTGTCATTGCATGTGTGCTCTCTTCAGAGACCACACATGGATCCACCAGTGTCATTGCATGTGTGTTATTTTTACTAACAACAACAAGAGTCCTTGAAATGTGTGCTCTCTTCCGAGACCACACATGGATCCACCAGTGTCATTGCATGTGTGTTCTTTTCACTCACAACAACCAGAGTCATTGCATGTGTGTTCATTTCACATACCACATATGGATCACCAGTGTCATTGCATGTGTGTTCTCTTCACATACCACCTATGGATCCACCAGTGTCATTGCATGTGTGTTCTTTTTAGTAACAACAACCAGAGTCATTTTGTATGTGTGTTCTTTTCACATACCACCTATGGATCCACCAATGTCATTGCATGTGTGTTATTTTCACAATCCACCCATGGATCCACCAGTGTCATTTTGCATGTGTGTTCTTTTTAGTAACAACAACCAGAGTCATTTTGCATGTGTGATCTCTTCACATACCACCTATGGATCCACCAGTGTCATTGCATGTGTGTTCTTTTTAGTAACAACAACCAATCATTGAAATGTGTGTTCTTCTCACATACCACCTATGGATCCACCAGTGTCATTGCATGTGTGTGCATTTCTTAATCCACCTATGGATCCACCAGTGTCACTGCATGTGTGTTCTTTTTAGTAACAACAACCAGAGTCATTTTGCATGTGTGTTCTTCTCACATACCACCTATGGATCCACCAGTGTCATTGCATGTGTGTTCTTTTCACTAACAACAACCAGAGTCATTGCATGTGTGTTCCTTTCACATACCACATATGGATCCACCAGTGTCATTGAAATGCGTGTTCTCTACAGAGACCACACATTGATCCACCAGTGTCATTGCATGTGTGTTCTTTTTACTAACAACAACCAGTCATTTTGCATGTGTGTTCTTTTCACATACCACCTATGGATCCACCAGTGTCATTGCATGTGTGTTCTCTTCCCTATCCACCTATGGATCCACCAGTGTCATTGCATGTGTTCTTTTTAGTAACAACAACCAGTGTCATTGCATGTGTGCTCTCTTCAGAGACCACACATGGATCCACCAGTGTCATTGCATGTGTGTTATTTTTACTAACAAAAACAAGAGTCCTTGAAAAGTGTCCTCTCTTCAGAGACCACACATGGATCCACCAGTGTCATTGCATGTGTTCTTTTTAGTAACAACAACCAGTGTCATTACATGTGTGCTCTCTTCAGAGACCACACATGGATCCACCAGTGTCATTGCATGTGTGTTATTTTTACTAACAACAACAACAATCCTTGAAATGTGTGCTCTCTTCGGAGACCACACATGGATCCACCAGTGTCATTGCATGTGTGTTCTTTTTACTAACAACATCAAGAGTCATTGAAATGTGTGCTCTCTTCAGAGACCACACATGGATCCACCAGTGTCATTGCATGTGTGTTCTTTTCACTAACAGCAACCAAAGTCATTGCATGTGTGTTCTTATCACATACCACATATGGATCACCAGTGTAATTGCATGTGTGTTCTCTTCACATACCACCTATGGATCCACCAGTGTCATTGCATGTGTGTTCTTTTTAGTAACAACAACCAGAGTCATTTGGCATGTGTGTTCTTTTCACATACCACCTATTGATCCACCAGTGTCATTGCATGTGTGCTCTTTTCGAAATCCACCCATGGATCGACCGGTGTCATTTTGCATGTGTGTTCTTTTTAGTAACAACAACCAGAGTCATTTTGCATGTGTATTCTTCTCACATACCACCTATGGATCAACCAATGTCATTGCATGTGTGTTCTTTTCACTAACAACAACTAGAGTCATTGCATGTGTGTTCTTTTCACATACCACATATGGATCCACCAGTGTCATTGAAATGCATGTTCTCTTCAGAGACCACATATGGATCCACCAGTGTCATTGCATGTGTGTTCTTATTAGTAACAACAACCAGTCATTTTGCATGTGTGTTCTTTTCACATACCACCTATGGATCCACCAGTGTCATTGCATGTGTGTTCTCTTCCCAATCCACCTATGGATCCACCAGTGTCATTGCATCTGTTCTTTTTAGTAACAACCACCAGTGTCATTGCATGTGTGCTCTCTTCAGAGACCACACATGGATCCACCAGTGTCATTGCATGTGTTTTATTTTTACTAACAAAAACAAGAGTCCTTGAAAAGTGTCCTCTCTTCAGAGACCACACATGGATCCACCAGTGTCATTGCATGTGTTCTTTTTAGTAACAACAACCAGTGTCATTGCATGTGTGCTCTCTTCAGAGACCACACATGGATCCACCAGTGTCATTGCATGTGTGTTATTTTTACTAACAACAACAAGAGTCCTTGAAAAGTGTCCTCTCTTCAGAGACCACACATGGATCCACCAGTGTCATTGCATGTGTGTTCTTTTCACTCACAACAACCGTAGTCATTGCATGTGTGTTCATTTCACATACCACATATGGATCACCAGTGTCATTGCATGTGTGTTCTCTTCACATACCACCTATGGATCCACCAGTGTCATTGCATGTGTGTTCTTTTTAGTAACAACAACCAGAGTCATTTTGTATGTGTGTTCTTTTCACATACCACCTATGGATCCACCAATGTCATTGCATGTGTGTTATTTTCACAATCCACCCATGGATCCACCAATGTCATTTTGCATGTGTGTTCTTTTTAGTAACAATAACAAGAGTCATTTTGCATGTGTGATCTCTTCACATACCACCTATGGATCCACCAGTGTCATTGCATGTGTGTTATTTTTAGTAACAACAACCAATCATTGAAATGTGTGTTCTTCTCACATACCACCTATGGATCCACCAGTGTCATTGCATGTGTGTGCATTTCATAATCCACCTATGGATCCACCAGTGTCATTGCATGTGTGTTCTTTTTAGTAACAACAACCAGAGTCATTTTGCATGTGTGTTCTTCTCCCATACCACATATGGATCGACCAGTGTCATTGCATGTGTGTTCTTTTCACTAACAACAACCAGAGTCATTGCATGTGTGTTCCTTTCACATACCACATATGGATCCACCAGTGTCATTGAAATGCGTGTTCTCTACAGAGACCACACATTGATCCACCAGTGTCATTGCATGTGTGTTCTTTTTACTAACAACAACCAGTCATTTTGCATGTGTGTTCTTTTCACATACCACCTATGGATCCACCAGTGTCATTGCATGTGTGTTCTCTTCCCCATCCACCTATGGATCCACCAGTGTCATTGCATGTGTTCTTTTTAGTAACAACAACCAGTGTCATTGCATGTGTGCTCTCTTCAGAGACCACACATGGATCCACCAGTGTCATTGCATGTGTCTTATTTTTACTAACAAAAACAAGAGTCCTTGAAAAGTGTCCTCTCTTCAGAGACCACACATGGATCCACCAGTGTCATTGCATGTGTTCTTTTTAGTAACAACAACCAGTGTCATTGCATGTGTGCTCTCTTCAGAGACCACACATGGATCCACCAGTGTCATTGCATGTGTGTTATTTTTACTAACAACAACAATCCTTGAAATGTGTGCTCGCTTCGGAGACCACACATGGATCCACCAGTGTCATTGCATGTGTGTTCTTTTTACTAACAACAACAAGAGTCATTGAAATGTGTGCTCTCTTCAGAGACCACACATGGATCCACCAGTGTCATTGCATGTGTGTTCTTTTCACTAACAGCAACCAGAGTCATTGCATGTGTGTTCTTATCACATACCACATATGGATCACCAGTGTCATTGCATGTGTGTTCTCTTCACATACCACATATGGATCCACCAGTGTCATTGCATGTGTGTTCTTTTTAGTAACAACAACCAGAGTCATTTTGCATGTGTGTTCTTTTCACATACCACCTATGGATCCACCAGTGTCATTGCATGTGTGTTCTTTTCGAAATCCACCCATGGATCCACTGGTGTCATTTTGCATGTGTGTTCTTTTTAGTAACAACAACCAGAGTCATTTTGCATGTGTATTCTTCTCACATACCACCTATGGATCAACCAATGTCATTGCATGTGTGTTCTTTTCACTAACAACAACTAGAGTCATTGCATGTGTGTTCTTTTCACATACCACATATGGATCCACCAGTGTCATTGAAATGCATGTTCTCTACAGAGACCACATATGGATCCACCAGTGTCATTGCATGTGTGTTCTTTTTAGTAACAACAACCAGTCATTTTGCATGTGTGTTCTTTTCACATACCACCTATGGATCCACCAGTGTCATTGCATGTGTGTTCTCTTCCCAATCCACCTATGGATCCACCAGTGTCATTGCATGTGTTCTTTTTAGTAACAACAACCAGTGTCATTGCATGTGTGCTCTCTTCAGAGACCACACATGGATCCACCAGTGTCATTGCATGTGTTTTATTTTTACTAACAAAAACAAGAGTCCTTGAAAAGTGTCCTCTCTTCAGAGACCACACATGGATCCACCAGTGTCATTGCATGTGTTCTTTTTAGTAACAACAACCAGTGTCATTGCATGTGTGCTCTCTTCAGAGACCACACATGGATCCACCAGTGTCATTGCATGTGTGTTATTTTTACTAACAACAACAAGAGTCCTTGAAAAGTGTCCTCTCTTCAGAGACCACACATGGATCCACCAGTGTCATTGCATGTGTGTTCTTTTCACTCACAACAACCGTAGTCATTGCATGTGTGTTTAGTTCACATACCACATATGGATCACCAGTGTCATTGCATGTGTGTTCTCTTCACATACCACCTATGGATCCACCAGTGTCATTGCATGTGTGTTCTTTTTAGTAACAACAACCAGAGTCATTTTGTATGTGTGTTCTTTTCACATACCACCTATGGATCCACCAATGTCATTGCATGTGTGTTATTTTCACAATCCACCCATGGATCCACCAGTGTCATTTTGCATGTGTGTTCTTTTTAGTAACAACAACCAGAGTCATTTTGCATGTGTGTTCTTCTCCCATACCACATATGGATCGACCAGTGTCATTGCATGTGTGTTCTTTTCACTAACAACAACCAGAGTCATTGCATGTGTGTTCCTTTCACATACCACATATGGATCCACCAGTGTCATTGAAATGTGTGTTCTCTACAGAGACCACACATTGATCCACCAGTGTCATTGCATGTGTGTTCTTTTTACTAACAACAACCAGTCATTTTGCATGTGTGTTCTTTTCACATACCACCTATGGATCCACCAGTGTCATTGCATGTGTGTTCTCTTCCCTATCCACCTATGGATCCACCAGTGTCATTGCATGTGTTCTTTTTAGTAACAACAACCAGTGTCATTGCATGTGTGCTCTCTTCAGAGACCACACATGGATCCACCAGTGTCATTGCATGTGTGTTATTTTTACTAACAAAAACAAGAGTCCTTGAAAAGTGTCCTCTCTTCAGAGACCACACATGGATCCACCAGTGTCATTGCATGTGTTCTTTTTAGTAACAACAACCAGTGTCATTGCATGTGTGCTCTCTTCAGAGACCACACATGGATCCACCAGTGTCATTGCATGTGTGTTATTTTTACTAACAACAACAACAATCCTTGAAATGTGTGCTCTCTTCGGAGACCACACATGGATCCACCAGTGTCATTGCATGTGTGTTCTTTTTACTAACAACAACAAGAGTCATTGAAATGTGTGCTCTCTTCAGAGACCACACATGGATCCACCAGTGTCATTGCATGTGTGTTCTTTTCACTAACAGCAACCAGAGTCATTGCATGTGTGTTCTTATCAAATACCACATATGGATCACCAGTGTAATTGCATGTGTGTTCTCTTCACATACCACCTATGGATCCACCAGTGTCATTGCATGTGTGTTCTTTTTAGTAACAACAACCAGTCATTTTGCATGTGTGTTCTTTTCACATACCACCTATGGATCCACCAGTGTCATTGCATGTGTGTTCTCTTCCCAATCCACCTATGGATCCACCAGTGTCATTGCATGTGTTCTTTTTAGTAACAACAACCAGTTTCATTGCATGTGTGCTCTCTTCAGAGACCACACATGGATCCACCAGTGTCATTGCATGTGTTTTATTTTTACTAACAAAAACAAGAGTCCTTGAAAAGTGTCCTCTCTTCAGAGACCACACATGGATCCACCAGTGTCATTGCATGTGTTCTTTTTAGTAACAACAACCAGTGTCATTGCATGTGTGCTCTCTTCAGAGACCACACATGGATCCACCAGTGTCATTGCATGTGTGTTCTTTTCACTAACAGCAACCAGAGTCATTGCATGTGTGTTCTTATCACATACCACATATGGATCACCAGTGTCATTGCATGTGTGTTCTCTTCACATACCACCTATGGATCCACCAGTGTCATTGCATGTGTGTTCTTTTTAGTAACAACAACCAGAGTCATTTTGTATGTGTGTTCTTTTCACATACCACCTATGGATCCACCAATGTCATTGCATGTGTGTTATTTTCACAATCCACCCATGGAACCACCAGTGTCATTTTGCATGTGTGTTCTTTTTAGTAACAACAACCAGAGTCATTTTGCATGTGTGATCTCTTCACATACCACCTATGGATCCACTAGTGTCATTGCATGTATGTTATTTTTAGTAACAACAACAAATTATTGAAATGTGTGTTCTTCTCACATACCACCTATGGATCCACCAGTGTCATTGCATGTGTGTGCATTTCATAATCCACCTATGGATCCACCAGTGTCATTGCATGTGTGTTCTTTTTAGTAACAACAACCAGAGTCATTTTGCATGTGTGTTCTTCTCCCATACCACATATGGATCGACCAGTGTCATTGCATGTGTGTTCTTTTCACTAACAACAACCAGAGTCATTGCATGTGTGTTCCTTTCACATACCACATATGGATCCACCAGTGTCATTGAAATGCGTGTTCTCTACAGAGACCACACAATGATCCACCAGTGTCATTGCATGTGTGTTCTTTTTAGTAACAACAACCAGTCATTTTGCATGTGTGTTCTTTTCACATACCACCTATGGATCCACTAGTGTCATTGCATGTGTGTTCTCTTCACAATCCACCTATGGATCCACCAGTGTCATTGCATGTGTTCCTTTTAGTAACAACAACTAGTGTCATTGCATGTGTGCTCTCTTCAGAGACCACACATGGATCCACCAGTGTCATTGCATGTGTGTTCTTTTTACTAACAACAACAAGAGTCATTGAAATGTGTGCTCTCTTCAGAGACCACACATGGATCCACCAGTGTCATTGCATGTGTGTTCTTTTCACTAACAACAACCAGAGTCATTGCATGTGTGTTCTTTTCACATACCACATATGGATCACTAGTGTAATTGCATGTGTGTTCTCTTCACATACCACCTATGGATCCACTAGTGTCATTGCATGTGTGTTCTTTTCACTAACAACAACTAGAGTCATTGCATGTGTGTTCTTTTCACATACCACATATGGATCCACCAGTGTCATTGAAATGCATGTTCTCTACAGAGACCACATATGGATCCACCAGTGTCATTGCATGTGTGTTCTTTTCACATACCACCTATGGATCCACCAGTGTCATTGCATGTGTGTTCTCTTCCCAATCCACCTATGGATCCACCAGTGTCATTGCATGTGTTCTTTTTACTAACAACAACCAGTGTCATTGCATGTGTGCTCTCTTCAAAGACCACCCATGGATCCACCAGTGTCATTGCATGTGTGTTATTTTTACTAACAACAACAAGAGTCCTTGAAAAGTGTCCTCTCTTCAGAGACCACACATGGATCCACCAGTGTCATTGCATGTGTTCTTTTTAGTAACAACAACCAGTGTCATTGCATGTGTGCTCCTTTCAGAGACCACACATGGATCCACCGGTGTCATTGCATGTGTGTTATTTTTACTAACAACAACAACAGTCCTTGAAATGTGTGCTCTCTTCGGAGACCACACATGGATCCACCAGTGTCATTGCATGTGTGTTCTTTTCACTCACAACAACCAGAGTCATTGCATGTGTGTTCATTTCACATACCACATATGGATCACCAGTGTCATTGCATGTGTGTTCTTTTCACATACCACCTATGGATCCACCAGTGTCATTGCATGTGTGTTCTTTTTAGTAACAACAACCAGAGTCATTTTGTATGTGTGTTCTTTTCACATACAAGCTATGAATCCACCAATGTCATTGCATGTGTGTTATTTTCACAATCCACCCATGGATCCACCAGTGTCATTTTGCATGTGTGTTCTTTTTAGTAACAACAACCAGAGTCATTTTGCATGTGTGATCTCTTCACATACCACCTATGGATCCACCAGTGTCATTGCATGTGTGTTCTTTTTAGTAACAACAACCAATCATTGAAATGTGTGTTCTTCTCACATACCACCTATGGATCCACCAGTGTCATTGCATGTGTGTGCATTTCATAATCCACCTATGGATCCACCAGTGTCATTGCATGTGTGTTCTTTTTAGTAACAACAACCAGAGTCATTTTGCATGTGTGTTCTTCTCACATACCACCTATGGATCCACCAGTGTCATTGCATGTGTGTTCTTTTCACTAACAACAACCAGAGTCATTGCATGTGTGTTCCTTTCACATACCACATATGGATCCATCAGTGTCATTGAAATGCGTGTTCTCTACAGAGACCACACATTGATCCATCAGTGTCATTGCATGTGTGTTCTTTTTACTAACAACAACCAGTCATTTTGCATGTGTGTTCTTTTCACATACCACCTATGGATCCACCAGTGTCATTGCATGTGTGTTCTCTTCCCAATCCACCTATGGATCCACCAGTGTCATTGCATGTGTTCTTTTTAGTAACAACAACCAGTGTCATTGCATGTGCGCTCTCTTCAGAGACCACACATGGATCCACCAGTGTCATTGCATGTGTGTTATTTTTACTAACAAAAACAAGAGTCCTTGAAAAGTGTCCTCTCTTTAGAGACCACACATGGATCCACCAGTGTCATTGCATGTGTTCTTTTTAGTAACAACAATCAATATCATTGCAAGTGTGCTCTCTTCAGAGACCACACATGGTTCCACCAGTGTCATTGCATGTGTGCTATTTTTACTAACAACAACAAGAGTCCTTGAAAAGTGTCCTCTCTTCAGAGACCACACATGGATCCACCAGTGTCATTGCATGTGTGTTCTTTTCACTCACAACAACCGTAGTCATTGCATGTGTGTTCATTTCACATACCACATATGGATCACCAGTGTCATTGCATGTTTGTTCTCTTGACATACCACCTATGGATCCACCAGTGTCATTGCATGTGTGTTCTTTTTAGTAACAACAACCAGAGTCATTTTGTATGTGTGTTCTTTTCACATACCACCTATGGATCCACCAATGTCATTGCATGTGTGTTATTTTCACAATCCACCTATGGATCCACCAGTGTCATTTTGCATGTGTGTTCTTTTTAGTAACAATAACAAGAGTCATTTTGCATGTGTGATCTCTTCACATACCACCTATGGATCCACCAGTGTCATTGCATGTGTGTTATTTTTAGTAACAACAACCAATCATTGAAATGTGTGTTCTTCTCACATACCACCTATGGATCCACCAGTGTCATTGCATGTGTGTGCATTTCATATTCCACCTATGGATCCAATAGTGTCATTGCATGTGTGTTCTTTTTAGTAACAATAACCAGAGTCATTTTGCATGTGTGTTCTTCTCCCATACCACATATGGATCCACCAGTGTCATTGCATGTGTGTTCTTTTCACTAACAACCAGAGTCATTGCATGTGTGTTCCTTTCACATAGCACATATGGATCCACTAGTGTCATTGAAATGCGTGTTCTCTACAGAGACCACACATTGATCCACCAGTGTCATTGCATGTGTGTTCTTTTTAGTAACAACAACCAGTCATTTTGCATGTGTGTTCTTTTCACATACCACCTATGGATCCACTAGTGTCATTGCATGTGTGTTCTCTTCACAATCCACCTATGGATCCACCAGTGTCATTGCATGTGTTCCTTTTAGTAACAACAACTAGTGTCATTGCATGTGTGCTCTCTTCAGAGACCACACATGGATCCACTAGTGTCATTGTATGTGTGTTCTTTTTACTAACAACAACAAGAGTCATTGAAATGTGTGCTCTCTTCAGAGACCACACATGGATCCACTAGTGTCATTGCATGTGTGGTCTTTTCACTAACAACAACCAGAGTCATTGCATGTGTGTTCTTTTCACATACCACATATGGATCACTAGTGTAATTGCATGTGTGTTCTCTTCACATACCACCTATGGATCCACCAGTGTCATTGCATGTGTGTTCTTTTCACTAACAACAACTAGAGTCATTGCATGTGTGTTCTTTCCACATACCACATATGGATCCACCAGTGTCATTGAAATGCATGTTCTCTGCAGAGACCACATATGGATCCACCAGTGTCATTGCATGTGTGTTCTTTTTAGTAACAACAACCAGTCATTTTGCATGTGTGTTCTTTTCACATACCACCTATGGATCCACCAGTGTCATTGCATGTGTGTTCTCTTCCCAATCCACCTATGGATCCACCAGTGTCATTGCATGTGTTCTTTTTACTAACAACAACCAGTGTCATTGCATGTGTGCTCTCTTCAAATACCACCCATGGATCACCAGTGTCATTGCATGTGTGTTATTTTTACTAACAACAACAAGAATCCTTGAAAAGTGTCCTCTCTTCAGAGACCACACATGGATCCACCAGTGTCATTGCATGTGTTCTTTTTAGTAACAACAACTAGTGTCATTGCATGTGTGCTCCCTTCAGAGACCACACATGGATCCACCAGTGTCATTGCATGTGTGTTCTTTTTAGTAACAACAACCAGAGTCATTTTGTATGTGTGTTCTTTTCACATACCACCTATGGATCCACCAATGTCATTGCATGTGTGTTATTTTCACAATCCACCTATGGATCCACCAGTGTCATTTTGCATGTGTGTTCTTTTTAGTAACAATAACAAGAGTCATTTTGCATGTGTGATCTCTTCACATACCACCTATGGATCCACCAGTGTCATTGCATGTGTGTTATTTTTAGTAACAACAACCAATCATTGAAATGTGTGTTCTTCTCACATACCACCTATGGATCCACCAGTGTCATTGCATGTGTGTGCATTTCATATTCCACCTATGGATCCAATAGTGTCATTGCATGTGTGTTCTTTTTAGTAACAATAACCAGAGTCATTTTGCATGTGTGTTCTTCTCCCATACCACATATGGATCCACCAGTGTCATTGCATGTGTGTTCTTTTCACTAACAACCAGAGTCATTGCATGTGTGTTCCTTTCACATAGCACATATGGATCCACTAGTGTCATTGAAATGCGTGTTCTCTACAGAGACCACACATTGATCCACCAGTGTCATTGCATGTGTGTTCTTTTTAGTAACAACAACCAGTCATTTTGCATGTGTGTTCTTTTCACATACCACCTATGGATCCACTAGTGTCATTGCATGTGTGTTCTCTTCACAATCCACCTATGGATCCACCAGTGTCATTGCATGTGTTCCTTTTAGTAACAACAACTAGTGTCATTGCATGTGTGCTCTCTTCAGAGACCACACATGGATCCACTAGTGTCATTGTATGTGTGTTCTTTTTACTAACAACAACAAGAGTCATTGAAATGTGTGCTCTCTTCAGAGACCACACATGGATCCACTAGTGTCATTGCATGTGTGGTCTTTTCACTAACAACAACCAGAGTCATTGCATGTGTGTTCTTTTCACATACCACATATGGATCACTAGTGTAATTGCATGTGTGTTCTCTTCACATACCACCTATGGATCCACCAGTGTCATTGCATGTGTGTTCTTTTCACTAACAACAACTAGAGTCATTGCATGTGTGTTCTTTCCACATACCACATATGGATCCACCAGTGTCATTGAAATGCATGTTCTCTGCAGAGACCACATATGGATCCACCAGTGTCATTGCATGTGTGTTCTTTTTAGTAACAACAACCAGTCATTTTGCATGTGTGTTCTTTTCACATACCACCTATGGATCCACCAGTGTCATTGCATGTGTGTTCTCTTCCCAATCCACCTATGGATCCACCAGTGTCATTGCATGTGTTCTTTTTACTAACAACAACCAGTGTCATTGCATGTGTGCTCTCTTCAAATACCACCCATGGATCACCAGTGTCATTGCATGTGTGTTATTTTTACTAACAACAACAAGAATCCTTGAAAAGTGTCCTCTCTTCAGAGACCACACATGGATCCACCAGTGTCATTGCATGTGTTCTTTTTAGTAACAACAACCAGTGTCATTGCATGTGTGCTCCCTTCAGAGACCACACATGGATCCACCAGTGTCATTGCATGTGTGTTATTTTTACTAACAACAACAAGAGTCCTTGAAAAGTGTCCTCTCTTCAGAGACCACACATGGATCCACCAGTGTCATTGCATGTGTGTTCTTTTCACTCACAACAACCGTAGTCATTGCATGTGTGTTCATTTCACATACCACATATGGATCACCAGTGTCATTGCATGTGTGTTCTCTTCACATACCACCTATGGATCCACCAGTGTCATTGCATGTGTGTTCTTTTTAGTAACAACAACCAGAGTCATTTTGTATGTGTGTTCTTTTCACAATCCACCTATGGATCCACCAGTGTCATTTTGCATGTGTGTTCTTTTTAGTAACAATAACAAGAGTCATTTTGCATGTGTGATCTCTTCACATACCACCTATGGATCCACCAGTGTCATTGCATGTGTGTTATTTTTAGTAACAACAACCAATCATTGAAATGTGTGTTCTTCTCACATACCACCTATGGATCCACCAGTGTCATTGCATGTGTGTGCATTTCATATTCCACCTATGGATCCAATAGTGTCATTGCATGTGTGTGCTTTTTAGTAACAATAACCAGAGTCATTTTGCATGTGTGTTCTTCTCCCATACCACATCTGGATCCACCAGTGTCATTGCATGTGTGTTCTTTTCACTAACAACCAGAGTCATTGCATGTGTGTTCCTTTCACATAGCACATATGGATCCACTAGTGTCATTGAAATGCGTGTTCTCTACAGAGACCACACATTGATCCACCAGTGTCATTGCATGTGTGTTCTTTTTAGTAACAACAACCAGTCATTTTGCATGTGTGTTCTTTTCACATACCACCTATGGATCCACTAGTGTCATTGCATGTGTGTTCTCTTCACAATCCACCTATGGATCCACCAGTGTCATTGCATGTGTTCCTTTTAGTAACAACAACTAGTGTCATTGCATGTGTGCTCTCTTCAGAGACCACACATGGATCCACTAGTGTCATTGTATGTGTGTTCTTTTTACTAACAACAACAAGAGTCATTGAAATGTGTGCTCTCTTCAGAGACCACACATGGATCCACTAGTGTCATTGCATGTGTGGTCTTTTCACTAACAACAACCAGAGTCATTGCATGTGTGTTCTTTTCACATACCACATATGGATCACTAGTGTAATTGCATGTGTGTTCTCTTCACATACCACCTATGGATCCACCAGTGTCATTGCATGTGTGTTCTTTTCACTAACAACAACTAGAGTCATTGCATGTGTGTTCTTTTCACATACCACATATGGATCCACCAGTGTCATTGAAATGCATGTTCTCTGCAGAGACCACATATGGATCCACCAGTGTCATTGCATGTGTGTTCTTTTTAGTAACAACAACCAGTCATTTTGCATGTGTGTTCTTTTCACATACCACCTATGGATCCACCAGTGTCATTGCATGTGTGTTCTCTTCCCAATCCACCTATGGATCCACCAGTGTCATTGCATGTGTTCTTTTTACTAACAACAACCAGTGTCATTGCATGTGTGCTCTCTTCAAATACCACCCATGGATCACCAGTGTCATTGCATGTGTGTTATTTTTACTAACAACAACAAGAATCCTTGAAAAGTGTCCTCTCTTCAGAGACCACACATGGATCCACCAGTGTCATTGCATGTGTTCTTTTTAGTAACAACAACCAGTGTCATTGCATGTGTGCTCCCTTCAGAGACCACACATGGATCCACCAGTGTCATTGCATGTGTGTTATTTTTACTAACAACAACAAGAGTCCTTGAAAAGTGTCCTCTCCTCAGAGACCACACATGGATCCACCAGTGTCATTGCATGTGTGTTCTTTTCACTCACAACAACCGTAGTCATTGCATGTGTGTTCATTTCACATACCACATATGGATCACCAGTGTCATTGCATGTGTGTTCTCTTCACATACCACCTATGGATCCACCAGTGTCATTGCATGTGTGTTCTTTTTAGTAACAACAACCAGAGTCATTTTGTATGTGTGTTCTTTTCACAATCCACCTATGGATCCACCAGTGTCATTTTGCATGTGTGTTCTTTTTAGTAACAATAACAAGAGTCATTTTGCATGTGTGATCTCTTCACATACCACCTATGGATCCACCAGTGTCATTGCATGTGTGTTATTTTTAGTAACAACAACCAATCATTGAAATGTGTGTTCTTCTCACATACCACCTATGGATCCACCAGTGTCATTGCATGTGTGTGCATTTCATATTCCACCTATGGATCCAATAGTGTCATTGCATGTGTGTTCTTTTTAGTAACAATAACCAGAGTCATTTTGCATGTGTGTTCTTCTCCCATACCACATATGGATCCACCAGTGTCATTGCATGTGTGTTCTTTTCACTAACAACCAGAGTCATTGCATGTGTGTTCCTTTCACATACCACATATGGATCCACTAGTGTCATTGAAATGCGTGTTCTCTACAGAGACCACACATTGATCCACCAGTGTCATTGCATGTGTGTTCTTTTTAGTAACAACAACCAGTCATTTTGCATGTGTGTTCTTTTCACATACCACCTATGGATCCACTAGTGTCATTGCATGTGTGTTCTCTTCACAATCCACCTATGGATCCACCAGTGTCATTGCATGTGTTCCTTTTAGTAACAACAACTAGTGTCATTGCATGTGTGCTCTCTTCAGAGACCACACATGGATCCACTAGTGTCATTGTATGTGTGTTCTTTTTACTAACAACAACAAGAGTCATTGAAATGTGTGCTCTCTTCAGAGACCACACATGGATCCACTAGTGTCATTGCATGTGTGGTCTTTTCACTAACAACAAAAAGAGTCATTGCATGTGTGTTCTTTTCACATACCACATATGGATCACTAGTGTAATTGCATGTGTGTTCTCTTCACATACCACCTATGGATCCACCAGTGTCATTGCATGTGTGTTCTTTTCACTAACAACAACTAGAGTCATTGCATGTGTGTTCTTTTCACATACCACATATGGATCCACCAGTGTCATTGAAATGCATGTTCTCTGCAGAGACCACATATGGATCCACCAGTGTCATTGCATGTGTGTTCTTTTTAGTAACAACAACCAGTCATTTTGCATGTGTGTTCTTTTCACATACCACCTATGGATCCACCAGTGTCATTGCATGTGTGTTCTCTTCCCAATCCACCTATGGATCCACCAGTGTCATTGCATGTGTTCTTTTTACTAACAACAACCAGTGTCATTGCATGTGTGCTCTCTTCAAAGACCACCCATGGATCACCAGTGTCATTGCATGTGTGTTATTTTTACTAACAACAACAAGAATCCTTGAAAAGTGTCCTCTCTTCAGAGACCACACATGGATCCACCAGTGTCATTGCATGTGTTCTTTTTAGTAACAACAACCAGTGTCATTGCATGTGTGCTCCCTTCAGAGACCACACATGGATCCACCAGTGTCATTGCATGTGTGTTATTTTTACTAACAACAACAAGAGTCCTTGAAAAGTGTCCTCTCTTCAGAGACCACACATGGATCCACCAGTGTCATTGCATGTGTGTTCTTTTCACTCACAACAACCGTAGTCATTGCATGTGTGTTCATTTCACATACCACATATGGATCACCAGTGTCATTGCATGTGTGTTCTCTTCACATACCACCTATGGATCCACCAGTGTCATTGCATGTGTGTTCTTTTTAGTAACAACAACCAGAGTCATTTTGTATGTGTGTTCTTTTCACATACCAGCTATGGATCCACCAATGTCATTGCATGTGTGTTATTTTCACAATTCACCCATGGATCCACCAGTGTCATTTTGCATGTGTGTTCTTTTTAGTAACAACAACCAGAGTCATTTTGCATGTGTGATCTCTTCACATACCACCTATGGATCCACCAGTGTCATTGCATGTGTGTTCTTTTTAGTAACAACAACCAATCATTGAAATGTGTGTTCTTCTCACATACCACCTATGGATCCACCAGTGTCATTGCATGTGTGTGCATTTCATAATCCACATATGGATCCACCAGTGTCATTGCATGTGTGTTCTTTTTAGTAACAACAACCAGAGTCATTTTGCATGTGTGTTCTTCTCACATACCACATATGGATCCACCAGTGTCATTGCATGTGTGTTCTTTTCACTAACAACAACCAGAGTCATTGCATGTGTGTTCCTTTCACATACCACATATGGATCCACCAGTGTCATTGAAATGCGTGTTCTCTACAGAGACCACACATTGATCCATCAGTGTCATTGCATGTGTGTTCTTTTTACTAACAAAAACCAGTCATTTTGCATGTGTGTTATTTTCACATACCACCTATGGATCCACTAGTGTCATTGCATGTGTGTTCTCTTCACAATCCACCTATGGATCCACCAGTGTCATTGCATGTGTTCCTTTTAGTAACAACAACTAGTGTCATTGCAAGTGTGCTCTCTTCAGAGACCACACATGGATCCACCAGTGTCATTGCATGTGTGTTCTTTTTACTAAAAACAACAAGAGTCATTGAAATGTGTGCTCTCTTCAGAGACCACACATGGATCCACCAGTGTCATTGCATGTGTGTTCTTTTCACTAACAACAACTAGAGTCATTGCATGTGTGTTCTTTTCACATACCACATATGGATCACTAGTGTAATTGCATGTGTGTTCTCTTCACATACCACCTATGGATCCACCAGCGTCATTGCGTGTGTGTTCTTTTTAGTCACATTAACCAGAGTCTTTTTGCATGTGTGTTCTTTTCACATACCACCTATGGATCCACCAGTGTCACTGCATTTGTGCTCTTTTCACAATCCACCCATGGATCCACCAGTGTCATTTTGCATGTGTGTTCTCTTTAGTAAAACCAACCAGAGTCATTTTGCATGTGTGATCTCTTCACATACCACCTATGGATCCACCAGTGTCATTCCATGTGTGTTCTTTTTAGTAACAACAACCAGAGTCATTGAAATGTGTGTTCTTCTCTCATACCACCTATGGATCCACCAGTGTCATTGCATGTGTGTTCATTTCACTAACAACAACAAGAGTCATTGAAATGTGTGCTCTCTTCAGAGACCACACATGGATCCACCAGTGTCATTGCATGTGTGTTCTTTTCACTAACAACAAGCAGAGTCATTGCATGTGTGTTCTTTTCACATACCACATATGGATCCACCAGTGTGATTGAAATGTGTGCTCTCTTAAGAGACCACACATGGATCCACCAGTGTCATTGCATGTGTGTTTTTTTCACTAACAACCAGGGTCATTGCATGTGTGTTCATTTCACATACCACATATGGATCACCAGTGTCATTGCATGTGTGTTCTCTTCACATAGTACCTATGGATCCACCAGGGTCATTGGATGTGTGTTCTTTTCACTAACAACAACCAGAGTCGTTGCATGTGTGTTCTTTTCACATACCACATATGGATCACCAGTGTCATTGCATGTGTGTTCTCTTCACATACCACCTATGGATCCACCAGTGTCAGTGCATGTGTCTTCTTTTTAGTAACAACAACCAGAATCATTTTGCATGTGTGTTCTTTTCACATACCACCTATGGATCCACAAGTGTCATTGCATTTGTGCTCTTTTCACAATCCACCCATGGATCCACCAGTGTCATTTTGCATGTGTGTTCTTTTTAGTAACAACAACCAGAGTCATTTGGCATGTGTGTTCTTCTCACATACCACCTATGCATCCACCAGTGTCATTGCATGTGTGTTCTTTTCACTAACAACAACCAGAGTCATTGCATGTGTGTTCTTTTCACATACCACATATGGATCCACCAGTGTCATTGAAATTCGTGTTCTCTACAGAGACCACACATTGATTCACCAGTGTCATTGCATGTGTGTTCTTTTTAGTAACAGCAACTAGTCATTTTGCATGTGTGTTCTTTTCACATACCACCTATGGATCCACCAGTGTCATTGCATGTGTGTTCTCTTCACAATCCACCTATGGATCCACCAGTGTCATTGCATGTGTTCTTTTTAGTAACAACAACCAGTGTCATTGCATGTGTGCTCTCTTCAGAGACCACACATGGATCCACCAGTGTCATTGCATGTGTGTTCTTTTTACTAACAACAACAAGAGTCATTGAAATGTGTGCCCTCTTCAGAGACCACACATGGATTCACCAGTGTCATTGCATGTGTGTTCTTGTCACTAACAACAACCAGAGTCATTGCATGTGTGTTCTTTTCACATACCACATATGGATCACCAGTGTAATTGCATGTGTGTTCTCTTCACATACTACCTATGGATCCACCGGTGTCATTGCATGTGTGTTCTTTTTAGTAACAACAACCAGAGTCATTTTGCATGTGTGTTCTTTTCACATACCACCTATGGATCCACCAGTGTCATTACATGTGTCTTCTTTTTAGTAACAACAACCAGAGTCATTTTGCATGTGTGATTTCTTCACATACCACCTATGGATCCACCAGTGTCATTGCATGTGTGTTATTTTTAGTAACAACAACCAGTGTCATTGCATGTGTGCTCTCTTTAGAGACCACACATGGATCCACCAGTGTCATTGCATGTGTTTTTTTACTAACAACAACAAGAGTCCTTGAAATGTGTGCTCTCTTCAGAGACCACACATGGATCCCCCAGTGTCATTGCATGTGTGTTCTTTTCACTACCAACAACCAGAGTCATTGCATGTATGTTCTTTTCACATACCACATATGGATCCACCAGTGTCATTGAAATGCGTGTTCTCTACAGAGACCACACATTGATCCACCAGTGTCATTGCATGTGTGTTCTTTTTAGTAACAACAACCAGTCATTTTGCATGTGTGTTCTTTTCACATACCACCTATGGATCCACTAGTGTCATTGCATGTGTGTTCTCTTCACAATCCACCTATGGATCCACCAGTGTCATTGCATGTGTTCCTTTTAGTAAGAACAACTAGTGTCATTGCATGTGTGCTCTCTTCAGAGACCACACATGGATCCACCAGTGTCATTGCATGTGTGTTCTTTTTACTAACAACAACAAGAGACATTGAAATGTGTGCTCTCTTCAGAGACCACACATGGATCCACCAGTGTCATTGCATGTGTGGTCTTTTCACTAACAACAACCAGAGTCATTGCATGTGTGTTCTTTTCACATACCACATATGGATCACTAGTGTAATTGCATGTGTGTTCTCTTCACATACCACCTATGGATCCACCAGTGTCATTACATGTGTGTTCTTTTCACTAACAACAACTAGAGTCATTGCATGTGTGTTCTTTTCACATACCACATATGGATCCACCAGTGTCATTGAAATGCATGTTCTCTGCAGAGACCACATATGGATCCACCAGTGTCATTGCATGTGTGTTCTTTTTAGTAACAACAACCAGTCATTTTGCATGTGTGTTCTTTTCACATACCACCTATGGATCCACCAGTGTCATTGCATGTGTTCTTTTTACTAACAACAACCAGTGTCATTGCATGTGTGCTCTCTTCAAAGACCACCCATGGATCCACCAGTGTCATTGCATGTGTGTTATTTTTACTAACAACAACAAGAGTCCTTGAAAAGTGACCTCTCTTCAGAGACCACACATGGATCCACCAGTGTCATTGCATGTGTTCTTTTTAGTAACAACAACCAGTGTCATTGCATGTGTGCTCCCTTCAGATACCACACATGGATCCACCAGTGTCATTGCATGTGTGTTATTTTTACTAACAACAACAACAGTCCTTGAAATGTGTGCTCTCTTCGGAGACCACACATGGATCCACCAGTGTCATTGCATGTGTGTTCTTTTCACTCACAACAACCAGAGTCATTGCATCTGTGTTCATTTCACATACCACATATGGATCACCAGTGTCATTGCATGTGTGTTCTCTTCACATACCACCTATGGATCCACCAGTGTCATTGCATGTGTGTTCTTTTTAGTAACAACAACCAGAGTCATTTTGTATGTGTGTTCTTTTCACATACCAGCTATGGATCCACCAATGTCATTGCATGTGTGTTATTTTCACAATCCACCCATGGATCCACCAGTGTCATTTTGCATGTGTGTTCTTTTTAGTAACAACAACCAGAGTCATTTTGCATGTGTGATCTCTTCACATACCACCTATGGATCCACCAGTGTCATTGCATGTGTGTTCTTTTTAGTAACAACAACCAATCATTGAAATGTGTGTTCTTCTCACATACCACCTATGGATCCACCAGTGTCATTGCATGTGTGTGCATTTCATAATCCACATATGGATCCACCAGTGTCATTGCATGTGTGTTCTTTTTAGTAACAACAACCAGAGTCATTTTGCATGTGTTGTCTTCTCACATACCACATATGGATCCACCAGTGTCATTGCATGTGTGTTCTTTTCACTAACAACAACCAGAGTCATTGCATGTGTGTTCCTTTCACATACCACATATGGATCCACCAGTGTCATTGAAATGCGTGTTCTCTACAGAGACCACACATTGATCCATCAGTGTCATTGCATGTGTGTTCTTTTTACTAACAAAAACCAGTCATTTTGCATGTGTGTTATTTTCACATACCACCTATGGATCCACTAGTGTCATTGCATGTGTGTTCTCTTCACAATCCACCTATGGATCCACCAGTGTCATTGCATGTGTTCCTTTTAGTAACAACAACTAGTGTCATTGCAAGTGTGCTCTCTTCAGAGACCACACATGGATCCACCAGTGTCATTGCATGTGTGTTCTTTTTACTAAAAACAACAAGAGTCATTGAAATGTGTGCTCTCTTCAGAGACCACACATGGATCCACCAGTGTCATTGCATGTGTGTTCTTTTCACTAACAACAACCAGAGTCATTGCATGTGTGTTCTTTACACATACCACATATGGATCACTAGTGTAATTGCATGTGTGTTCTCTTCACATACCACCTATGGATCCACCAGTGTCATTGCGTGTGTGTTCTTTTTAGTCACAATAACCAGAGTCATTTTGCATGTGTGTTCTTTTCACATACCACCTATGGATCCACCAGTGTCACTGCATTTGTGCTCTTTCCACAATCCACCCATGGATCCACCAGTGTCATTTTGCATGTGTGTTCTCTTTAGTAAAACCAACCAGAGTCATTTTGCATGTGTGATCTCTTCACATACCACCTATGGATCCACCAGTGTCATTCCATGTGTGTTCTTTTTAGTAACAACAACCAGAGTCATTGAAATGTGTGTTCTTCTCTCATACCACCTATGGATCCACCAGTGTCATTGCATGTGTGTTCATTTCACTAACAACAACTAGAGTCATTGCATGTGTGTTCTTTTCACATACCACATATGGATTCACCAGTGTGATTGAAATGTGTGCTCCCTTAAGAGACCACACATGGATCCACCAGTGTCATTGCATGTGTGTTTTTTTCACTAACAACCAGAGTCATTGCATGTGTGTTCATTTCACATACCACATATGGATCACCAGTGTCATTGCATGTGTGTTCTCTTCACATAGTACCTATGGATCCACCAGGGTCATTGCATGTGTGTTCTTTTCACTAACAACAACCAGAGTCGTTGCATGTGTGTTCTTTTCACATACCACATATGGATCACCAGTGTCATTGCATGTGTGTTCTCTTCACATACCACCTATGGATCCACCAGTGTCAGTGCATGTGTCTTCTTTTTAGTAACAACAACCAGAATCATTTTGCATGTGTGTTCTTTTCACATACCACCTATGGATCCACAAGTGTCATTGCATTTGTGCTCTTTTCACAATCCACCCATGGATCCACCAGTGTCATTTTGCATGTGTGTTCTTTTTAGTAACAACAACCAGAGTCATTTGGCATGTGTGTTCTTCTCACATACCACCTATGCATCCACCAGTGTCATTGCATGTGTGTTCTTTTCACTAACAACAACCAGTGTCATTGCATGTGTGTTCTTTTTAGTAACAGCAACTAGTTATTTCGCATGTGTGTTCTTTTCACATACCACCTATGGATCCACCAGTGTCATTGCATGTGTGTTCTCTTCACAATCCACCTATGGATCCACCAGTGTCATTGCATGTGTTCTTTTTAGTAACAACAACCAGTGTCATTGCATGTGTGCTCTCTTCAGAGACCACACATGGATCCACCAGTGTCATTGCATGTGTGTTCTTTTTACTAACAACAACAAGAGTCATTGAAATGTGTGCCCTCTTCAGAGACCACACATGGATCCACCAGTGTCATTGCATGTGTGTTCTTTTCACTAACAACAACCAGAGTCATTGCATGTGTGTTCTTTTCACATACCACATATGGATCACCAGTGTAATTGCATGTGTTCTCTTCACATACCACCTATGGAACCACCGGTGTCATTGCATGTGTGTTCTTTTTAGTAACAACAACCAGAGTCATTTTGCATGTGTGTTCTTTTCACATACCACCTATGGATCCACCAGTGTCATTACATGTGTGTTCTTTTTAGTAACAACAACCAGAGTCATTTTGCATGTGTGATTTCTTCACATACCACCTATGGATCCACCAGTGTCATTGTATGTGTGTTCTTTTTAGTAACAACAACCAGTGTCATTGCATGTGTGCTCTCTTTAGAGACCACACATGGATCCACCAGTGTCATTGCTTGTGTTTTTTTTACTAACAACAACAAGAGTCCTTGAAATGTGTGCTCTCTTCAGAGACCACACATGGATCCACCAGTGTCATTGCATGTGTGTTATTTTCACTACCAACAACCAGAGTCATTGCATGTATGTTCTTTTCACATACCACATATGGATCCACCAGTGTGATTGAAATGTGTGCTCTCTTCAGAGACCACACATGGATCCACCAGTGTCATTGCATGTGTGTTCTTTTCACTAGCAACTAGAGTCATTGCATGTGTGTTCATTTCACATACCACATATGGATCACCAGTGTCATTGCATGTGTGTTCTCTTCACATACCAGCTATGGATCCACTAGTGTCATTGCATGTGTGTTCTTTTCACATACCACATATGGATCACCAGTGTCATTGCATGTGTGTTCTCTTCACATACCACCTATGGATCCACTAGTGTCATTGCATGTGTTATTTTTAGTAACAACAACCAGAGTCGTTTTGCATGTGTGTTCTTTTCACATACCACCTATGGATCCACCAGTGTCATTGCATGCTTTTCACAATCCACCCATGGATCCACCAGTGTCATTTTGCATGTGTGTTCTTTTTAGTAACAACAACCAGAGTCATTTTGCATGTGTGATCTCTTCACATACCACCTATGGATCCACCAGTGTCATTGCATTTGTGCTCTTTTCACAATCCACCCATGGATCCACCAGTGTCATTTTGCATGTGTGTTCTTTTTGGTAATAACAACCAGAGTCATTTTGCATGTGTGAACTCTTCACATACCACCTATGGATCCACCAGTGTCATTGCATGTGTGTTCTTTTTAGTAACAACAACCAAAGTCATTGAAATGTGTGTTCTACTCGCATACCACCTATGGATCCACCAGTGTCATTGCATGTGTGTTCATTTCACTAACAACAACTAGAGTCATTGCATGTGTGTTCTTTTCACATACCACATATAGATCCACCAGTGTGATAGAAATGTGTGCTCTCTTCAGAGACCACACATGGATCCACCAGTCTCATTGCATGTGTGTTCTTTTCACTAACAACCAGAGTCATTGCATGTGTGCTCATTTCACATACCAAATATGGATCACCAGTGACATTGCATGTGTGTTCTCTTCACATACTACCTATGGATCCACCAGTGTCATTGCATGTGTGTTCTTTTCACTAACAACAACCAGAGTCATTGCATGTGTGTTCTTTTCACATACCACATATGGATCACCAGTGTCGTTGCATGTGTGTTCTCTTCACATACCACCTATGGATCCAACAGTGTCATTGCATGTGTCTTCCTTTTAGTAACAACAACCAGAGGCATTTTGCATGTGTGTTCTTTTCACATACCACCTATGGATCCACCAGTGTCATTGCATTTGTGCTCTTTTCACAATCCACCCATGGAACCACCAGTGTCATTTTGCATGTGTGTTCTTTTTAGTAACAACAACCAGAGTCATTTGGCATGTGTGTTCTTGTCACATACCACCTATGGATTCACCAGTGTCATTGCATGTGTGTTCTTTTCACTAACAACAACTAGAGTCATTGCATGTGTGTTCTTTTCACATACCACATATGGATCCACCAGTGTCATTGAAATGCGTGTTCTCTACAGAGACCACACATTGATTCACCAGTGTCATTGCATGTGTGTTCTTTTTAGTAACAACAACCAGTCATTTCGCATGTGTGTTCTTTTCACATAACACCTCTGGATCCACCAGTGTCATTGCATGTGTGTTCTCTTCACAATCCACCTATGGATCCACTAGTGTCATTGCAGGTGTTCTTTTTTGTAACAACAACCAGTGTCATTGCATGTGTGCTCTCTTCAGAGACCGCACATGGATCCACCAGTGTCATTGCATCTGTGTTCTTTTTACTAACAACAACAAGAGTCATTGATATGTGTGCTCTGTTCAGAGACCACACATGGATCCACCAGTTTCATTGCATGTGTGTTCTTTTCACTAACATTGCATGTGTTCATTTCACATACCACATATGGATCCACCAGTGTCATTCATGTGTGCTCTTTTCACAATCCACCCATGGATCCACCAGTGTCATTGCATGTGTGTTCTTTTTAGTAACAACAACCATTGTCATTTTGCATGTGTCTTATTTTCACATACCACCTATGGATCCAACAATGTCATTGAAATGTGTATTAATTTCACAATCCAAACATGGATCCACCAGTGTCATTTTGCATGCGTGTTCTTTTTAGTAACAACAACTAGAGTCATTTTGCATGTGTGATCTCTTCACATACCACCTATGGATCCACCAGTGTCATTGCATGTGTGTTCTTTTTAGTAACAACAACCAGAGTCATTGAAATGTGTGTTCTTCTCACATACCACCTATGGATCCACCAGTGTCATTGCATGTGTGTTCATTTCACTAACAACAACTAGAGTCATTGCATGTGTGTTCTTTTCACATACCACATATGGATCCACCAGTGTGATTGAAATGTGTGCTCTCTTCAGATACCACACATGGATCCACCAGTGTCATTGCATGTGTGTTCTTTTCACTAACAACTAGAGTCATTGCATGTGTGTTCATTTCACATACCACATATGGATCACCAGTGTCATTGCACGTGTGTTCTCTTCACATACTACCTATGGATCCACCAGTGTCATTGCATGTGTGTTCTTTTCACTAACAATAGCCAGAGTCATTGCATGTGTGTTCTTTTCACATACCACATATGGATCACCAGTGTCATCGCATGTGTGTTCTCTTCACATACCACCTATGGATCCACCAGTTTCATTGCATGTGTCTTCTTTTTAGTAACAACAACCAGAGTCATTTTGCATGTGTGTTCATTTCACATACCACCTATGGATCCACCAGTGTCATTCCATTTGTGCTCTTTTCACAATCCACCCATGGATCCACTAGTGTCATTTTGCATGTGTGTTCTTTTTAGTAACAACAACCAGAGTCATTTGGCATGTGTGTTCTTCTCACATACCACCTATGGATCCACCAGTGTCATTGCATGTGAGTTCTTTTCACTAACAACAACCAGAGTCATTGCATGTGTGTTCTTTTCACATACCACATATGGATCCACTAGTGTCATTGAAATGCGTGTTCTCTACAGAGACCACACATTGATTCACCAGTGTTATTGGATGTGTGTTCTTTTTAGTAACAACAACTAGTCATTTAGCATGTGTGTTCTTTTCACATACCACCTATGGATCCACCAGTGTCATTCCATGTGTTCTTCTTAGTAACAACAACCGGTGTCATTGCATGTGTGTTCTTTTTACTAACAACAACAAGAGTCATTGAAATGTGTGCTCTCTTCAGAGACCACACATGGATCCACCAGTTTCATTGCATGTGTGTTCTTTTCACTAACAACAACCAGTCATTGCATGTGTGTTCATTTCACATACCACATATGGATCCACCAGTGTCATTGCATGTGTGCTCTTTTCACAATCCACCCATGGATCCACCAGTGTCATGGCATGTGTGTTCTTTTTAGTAACAACAACCAGAGTCATTTTGCATGCGTGTTCTTTTCACATACCACCTATTGATCCAACAATGTCATTGAAATGTGTATTATTTTCACAATCCACCCATGGATCCACCTGTGTCATTTTGCATGTGTGTTCTTTTTAGTAACAACAACCAGAGTCATTTTGCATGTGTGATCTCTTCACATACCACCTATGGATCCACCAGTGTCATTGCACGTGTGTTCTTTTTAGTAACAACAACCAGAGTCATTGAAATATGTGTTCTTCTCACATACCACCTATGGATCCACTAGTGTCATTGCATGTGTGTTCATTTCATAATCCACCTATGGATCCACCAGTGTCATTGCATGTGTGTTCTTTTTAGTAACAACAAGCAGAGTCATTTTGCATGTGTGTTCTTCTCATATACCACCTATGGATCCACCAGTGTCATTGCATGTGTGTCTTTTCACTAACAACAACCAGAGTCATTGCATGTGTGTTCTTTTCACATACCACATATGGATCCACCAATGCCATTGAAATGCGTGTTCTCTATAGAGACCACACATGGATCCACTAGTGTCATTGCAGGTGTGTTCTTTTTAGTAACAACCAGTCATTTTGCATGTGTGTTCTTTTCACATACCACCTATGGATCCACCAGTGTCATTGCATGTGTGTTCTCTTCACAATCCACCTATGGATCCACTAGTGTCATTGCATGTGTTCTTTTTAGTAACAACAACCATTGTCATTGCATGTGTGCTCTCTTCAGAGACCACACATGGATACACCAGTGTCATTGCATGTGTGTTCTTTTTACTAACAACAACAAGAGTCATTGAAATGTGTGCTCTGTTCAGAGACCACACATAGATCCACCAGTGTCATTGCATGTGTGTTCTTTTCACTAACAACAACCAGAGTCATTGCATGTGTGTTCTTTTCACATACCACATATGGATCACTAGTGTCATTGCATGTGTGTTCTCTTCACATACCACCTATAGATCCACCAGTGTGATTGCATGTGTTCTTTTTAGTAACAACAACCAGAGTCGTTTTGCATGTGTGTTCTTTTCACATACCACCTATGGATCCACCAGTGTCATTGCATGCTTTTCACAATCCACCCATGGATCCACCAGTGTCATTTTGCATGTGTGTTCTTTTTAGTAACAACAACCAGAGTCATTTTGCATGTGTGATATCTTCACATACCACCTATGGATCCACCAGTGTCATTGCATTTGTGCTCTTTTCACAATCCACCCATGGATCCACCAGTGTCATTTTGCATGTGTGTTCTTTTTGGTAATAAGAACCAAAGTCATTTTGCATGTGTGATCTCTTCACATACCACCTATGGATCCACCAGTGTCATTGCATGTGTGTTCTTTTTAGTAACAACAACCAATCATTGAAATGTGTGTTCTTCTCACATACCACCTATGGATCCACCAGTGTCATTGCACGTGTGTTCTTTTTACTAACAACAAGAAGAGTCATTGAAATGTGTGCTCTATTCAGAGACAACACATGGATCCACCAGTTTCATTGCATGTGTGTTCTTTTCACTAAAAACAACCAGTCATTGCATGTGTGTTCATTTCACATACCACATATGGATCCACCAGTGTCATTGCATGTGTGCTCTTTTCACAATCCACCCATGGATCCACCAGTGTCATTGCATGTGTGTTCTTTTTAGTAACAACAACCAGAGTCATTTTGCATGTGTGTTCATTTCACATACCACCTATGGATCCACCAGTGTCATTCCATTTGTGCTCTTTTCACAATCCACCCATGGATCCACTAGTGTCATTTTGCATGTGTGTTCTTTTTAGTAACAACAACCAGAGTCATTTGGCATGTGTGTTCTTCTCACATACCACCTATGGATCCACCAGTGTCATTGCATGTGAGTTCTTTTCACTAACAACAACCAGAGTCATTGCATGTGTGTTCTTTTCACATACCACATATGGATCCACCAGTGTCATTGAAATGCGTGTTCTCTACAGAGACCACACATTGATTCACCAGTGTTATTGGATGTGTGTTCTTTTTAGTAACAACAACTAGTCATTTAGCATGTGTGTTCTTTTCACATACCACCTATGGATCCACCAGTGTCATTCCATGTGTTCTTCTTAGTAACAACAACCAGTGTCATTGCATGTGTGTTCTTTTTACTAACAACAACAAGAGTCATTGAAATGTGTGCTCTCTTCAGAGACCACACATGGATCCACCAGTTTCATTGCACGTGTGTTCTTTTCACTAACAACAACCAGTCATTGCATGTGTGTTCATTTCACATACCACATATGGATCCACCAGTGTCATTGCATGTGTGCTCTTTTCACAATCCACCCATGGATCCACCAGTGTCATTGCATGTGTGTTCTTTTTAGTAACAACAACAAGAGTCATTTTGCATGCGTGTTCTTTTCACATACCACCTATTGATCCAACAATGTCATTGAAATGTGTATTATTTTCACAATCCACCCATGGATCCACCTGTGTCATTTTGCATGTGTGTTCTTTTTAGTAACAACAAGCAGAGTCATTTTGCATGTGTGATCTCTTCACATACCACCTATGGATCCACCAGTGTCATTGCACGTGTGTTCTTTTTAGTAACAACAACCAGAGTCATTGAAATATGTGTTCTTCTCACATACCACCTATGGATCCACTAGTGTCATTGCATGTGTGTTCATTTCATAATCCACCTATGGATCCACCAGTGTCATTGCATGTGTGTTCTTTTTAGTAACAACAAGCAGAGTCATTTTGCATGTGTGTTCTTCTCATATACCACCTATGGATCCACCAGTGTCATTGCATGTGTGTCTTTTCACTAACAACAACCAGAGTCATTGCATGTGTGTTCTTTTCACATACCACATATGGATCCACCAATGCCATTGAAATGCGTGTTCTCTATAGAGACCACACATGGATCCACTAGTGTCATTGCAGGTGTGTTCTTTTTAGTAACAACCAGTCATTTTGCATGTGTGTTCTTTTCACATACCACCTATGGATCCACCAGTGTCATTGCATGTGTGTTCTCTTCACAATCCACCTATGGATCCACTAGTGTCATTGCATGTGTTCTTTTTAGTAACAACAACCATTGTCATTGCATGTGTGCTCTCTTCAGAGACCACACATGGATACACCAGTGTCATTGCATGTGTGTTCTTTTTACTAACAACAACAAGAGTCATTGAAATGTGTGCTCTCTTCAGAGACCACACATAGATCCACCAGTGTCATTGCATGTGTGTTCTTTTCACTAACAACAACCAGAGTCATTGCATGTGTGTTCTTTTCACATACCACATATGGATCACTAGTGTCATTGCATGTGTGTTCTCTTCACATACCACCTATGGATCCACCAGTGTGATTGCATGTGTTCTTTTTAGTAACAACAACCAGAGTCGTTTTGCATGTGTGTTCTTTTCACATACCACCTATGGATCCACCAGTGTCATTGCACGCTTTTCACAATCCACCCATGGATCCACCAGTGTCATTTTGCATGTGTGTTCTTTTTAGTAACAACAACCAGAGTCATTTTGCATGTGTGATATCTTCACATACCACCTATGGATCCACCAGTGTCATTGCATTTGTGCTCTTTTCACAATCCACCCATGGATCCACCAGTGTCATTTTGCATGTGTGTTCTTTTTGGTAATAAGAACCAAAGTCATTTTGCATGTGTGATCTCTTCACATACCACCTATGGATCCACCAGTGTCATTGCATGTGTGTTCTTTTTAGTAACAACAACCAATCATTGAAATGTGTGTTCTTCTCACATACCACCTATGGATCCACCAGTGTCATTGCACGTGTGTTCTTTTTACTAACAACAAGAAGAGTCATTGAAATGTGTGCTCTATTCAGAGACAACACATGGATCCACCAGTTTCATTGCATGTGTGTTCTTTTCACTAAAAACAACCAGTCATTGCATGTGTGTTCATTTCACATACCACATATGGATCCACCAGTGTCATTGCATGTGTGCTCTTTTCACAATCCACCCATGGATCCACCAGTGTCATTGCATGTGTGTTCTTTTTAGTAACAACAACCAGAGTCATTTTGCATGTGTGTTCATTTCACATACCACCTATGGATCCACCAGTGTCATTCCATTTGTGCTCTTTTCACAATCCACCCATGGATCCACTAGTGTCATTTTGCATGTGTGTTCTTTTTAGTAACAACAACCAGAGTCATTTGGCATGTGTGTTCTTCTCACATACCACCTATGGATCCACCAGTGTCATTGCATGTGAGTTCTTTTCACTAACAACAACCAGAGTCATTGCATGTGTGTTCTTTTCACATACCACATATGGATCCACCAGTGTCATTGAAATGCGTGTTCTCTACAGAGACCACACATTGATTCACCAGTGTTATTGGATGTGTGTTCTTTTTAGTAACAACAACTAGTCATTTAGCATGTGTGTTCTTTTCACATACCACCTATGGATCCACCAGTGTCATTCCATGTGTTCTTCTTAGTAACAACAACCAGTGTCATTGCATGTGTGTTCTTTTTACTAACAACAACAAGAGTCATTGAAATGTGTGCTCTCTTCAGAGACCACACATGGATCCACCAGTTTCATTGCATGTGTGTTCTTTTCACTAACAACAACCAGTCATTGCATGTGTGTTCATTTCACATACCACATATGGATCCACCAGTGTCATTGCATGTGTGCTCTTTTCACAATCCACCCATGGATCCACCAGTGTCATTGCATGTGTGTTCTTTTTAGTAACAACAACCAGAGTCATTTTGCATGCGTGTTCTTTTCACATACCACCTATTGATCCAACAATGTCATTGAAATGTGTATTATTTTCACAATCCACCCATGGATCCACCTGTGTCATTTTGCATGTGTGTTCTTTTTAGTAACAACAACCAGAGTCATTTTGCATGTGTGATCTCTTCACATACCACCTATGGATCCACCAGTGTCATTGCACGTGTGTTCTTTTTAGTAACAACAACCAGAGTCATTGAAATATGTGTTCTTCTCACATACCACCTATGGATCCACTAGTGTCATTGCATGTGTGTTCATTTCATAATCCACCTATGGATCCACCAGTGTCATTGCATGTGTGTTCTTTTTAGTAACAACAAGCAGAGTCATTTTGCATGTGTGTTCTTCTCATATACCACCTATGGATCCACCAGTGTCATTGCATGTGTGTCTTTTCACTAACAACAACCAGAGTCATTGCATGTGTGTTCTTTTCACATACCACATATGGATCCACCAATGCCATTGAAATGCGTGTTCTCTATAGAGACCACACATGGATCCACTAGTGTCATTGCAGGTGTGTTCTTTTTAGTAACAACCAGTCATTTTGCATGTGTGTTCTTTTCACATACCACCTATGGATCCACCAGTGTCATTGCATGTGTGTTCTCTTCACAATCCACCTATGGATCCACTAGTGTCATTGCATGTGTTCTTTTTAGTAACAACAACCATTGTCATTGCATGTGTGCTCTCTTCAGAGACCACACATGGATACACCAGTGTCATTGCATGTGTGTTCTTTTTACTAACAACAACAAGAGTCATTGAAATGTGTGCTCTCTTCAGAGACCACACATAGATCCACCAGTGTCATTGCATGTGTGTTCTTTTCACTAACAACAACCAGAGTCATTGCATGTGTGTTCTTTTCACATACCACATATGGATCACTAGTGTCATTGCACGTGTGTTCTCTTCACATACCACCTATGGATCCACCAGTGTGATTGCATGTGTTCTTTTTAGTAACAACAACCAGAGTCGTTTTGCATGTGTGTTCTTTTCACATACCACCTATGGATCCACCAGTGTCATTGCATGCTTTTCACAATCCACCCATGGATCCACCAGTGTCATTTTGCATGTGTGTTCTTTTTAGTAACAACAACCAGAGTCATTTTGCATGTGTGATATCTTCACATACCACCTATGGATCCACCAGTGTCATTGCATTTGTGCTCTTTTCACAATCCACCCATGGATCCACCAGTGTCATTTTGCATGTGTGTTCTTTTTGGTAATAAGAACCAAAGTCATTTTGCATGGGTGATCTCTTCACATACCACCTATGGATCCACCAGTGTCATTGCATGTGTGTTCTTTTTAGTAACAACAACCAATCATTGAAATGTGTGTTCTTCTCACATACCACCTATGGATCCACCAGTGTCATTGCACGTGTGTTCTTTTTACTAACAACAAGAAGAGTCATTGAAATGTGTGCTCTATTCAGAGACAACACATGGATCCACCAGTTTCATTGCATGTGTGTTCTTTTCACTAAAAACAACCAGTCATTGCATGTGTGTTCATTTCACATACCACATATGGATCCACCAGTGTCATTGCATGTGTGCTCTTTTCACAATCCACCCATGGATCCACCAGTGTCATTGCATGTGTGTTCTTTTTAGTAACAACAACCAGAGTCATTTGGCATGTGTGTTCTTTTCACATACCACCTATGGATCCAACAGTGTCATTGAAATGTGTATTATTTTCACAATCCAAACATGGATCCACTAGTGTCATTTTGGATGTGTGTTCTTTTTAGTAACAACAAGCGGAGTCATTTTGCATGTGTGATCTCTTCATATACCACCTATGGATCCACCAGTGTCATTGCATGTGTGTTCTTTTTAGTAACAACAACCAGAGTCATTGAAATATGTGTTCTTCTCACATACCACCTATGGATCCACCAGTGTCATTGCATTTGTGCTCTTTTCACAATCCACCCATGGATCCACCAGTGTCATTTTGCATGTGTGTTCTTTTTGGTAATAAGAACCAGAGTCATTTTGCATGTGTGATCTCTTCACATACCACCTATGGATCCACCAGTGTCATTGCATGTGTGTTCTTTTTAGTAACAACAACCAATCATTGAAATGTGTGTTCTTCTCACATACCACCTATGGATCCACCAGTGTCATTGCACGTGTGTTCTTTTTACTAACAACAAGAAGAGTCATTGAAATGTGTGCTCTATTCAGAGACAACACATGGATCCACCAGTTTCATTGCATGTGTGTTCTTTTCACTAAAAACTACCAGTCATTGCATGTGTGTTCATTTCACATACCACATATGGATCCACCAGTGTCATTGCATGTGTGCTCTTTTCACAATCCACCCATGGATCCACCAGTGTCATTGCATGTGTGTTCTTTTTAGTAACAACAACCAGAGTCATTTGGCATGTGTGTTCTTTTCACATACCACCTATGGATCCAACAGTGTCATTGAAATGTGTATTATTTTCACAATCCAAACATGGATCCACTAGTGTCATTTTGGATGTGTGTTCTTTTTAGTAACAACAAGCGGAGTCATTTTGCATGTGTGATCTCTTCACATACCACCTATGGATCCACCAGTGTCATTGCATGTGTGTTCTTTTTAGTAACAACAACCAGAGTCATTGAAATATGTGTTCTTCTCACATACCACCTATGGATCCACCAGTGTCATTGCATGTGTGTTCATTTCATAATCCACCTATGGATCCACCAGTGTCATCGCATGTGTGTTCTTTTTAGTAACAACAACCAGAGTCGTTTTGCATGTGTGTTCTTTTCACATACCACCTATGGATCCACCAGTGTCATTGCATGCTTTTCACAATCCACCCATGGATCCACCAGTGTCATTTTGCATGTGTGTTCTTTTTAGTAACAACAACCAGAGTCATTTTGCATGTGTGATCTCTTCACATACCACCTATGGATCCACCAGTGTCATTGCATTTGTGCTCTTTTCACAATCCACCCATGGATCCACCAGTGTCATTTTGCATGTGTGTTCTTTTTGGTAATAACAACCAGAGTCATTTTGCATGTGTGAACTCTTCACATACCACCTATGGATCCACCAGTGTCATTGCATGTGTGTTCTTTTTAGTAACAACAACCAGAGTCATTGAAATGTGTGTTCTACTCGCATACCACCTATGGATCCACCAGTGTCATTGCATGTATGTTCATTTCACTAACAACAACTAGAGTCATTGCATGTGTGTTCTTTTTACATACCACATATAGATCCACCAGTGTGATTGAAATGTGTGCTCTCTTCAGAGACCACACATGGATCCACCAGTCTCATTGCATGTGTGTTCTTTTCACTAACAACCAGAGTCATTGCATGTGTGTTCATTTCACATACCAAATATGGATCACCAGTGTCATTGCATGTGTGTTCTCTTCACATACTACCTATGGATCCACCAGTGTCATTGCATGTGTGTTCTTTTCACTAACAACAACCAGAGTCATTGCATGTGTGTTCTTTTCACATACCACATATCGATCACCAGTGTCATTGCATGTGTGTTCTCTTCACATACCACCTATGGATCCACTAGTGTCATTGAATGTGTCTTCCTTTTAGTAACAACAACCAGAGGCATTTTGCATGTGTGTTCTTTTCACATACCACCTATGGATCCACCAGTGTCATTGCATTTGTGCTCTTTTCACAATCCACCCATGGATCCACCAGTGTCATTTTGCATGTGTGTTCTTTTTAGTAACAACAACCAGAGTCATTTGGCATGTGTGCTCTTCTCACATACCACCTATGGATTCACCAGTGTCATTGCATGTGTGTTCTTTTCACTAACAACAACTAGAGTCATTGCATGTGTGTTCTTTTCACATACCACATATGGATCCACCAGTGTCATTGAAATGCGTGTTCTCTACACAGACCACACATTGATTCACCAGTGTCATTGCATGTGTGTTCTTTTTAGTAACAACAACCAGTCATTTCGCATGTGTGTTCTTTTCACATAACACCTATAGATCCACCAGTGTCATTGCATGTGTGTTCTCTTCACAATCCACCTATGGATCCACTAGTGTCATTGCATGTGTTCTTTTTTGTAACAACAACTAGTGTCATTGCATGTGTGCTCTCTTCAGAGACCGCACATGGATCCACCAGTGTCATTGCATCTGTGTTCTTTTTACTAACAACAACAAGAGTCATTGAAATGTGTGCTCTGTTCAGAGACCACACATGGATACATCAGTTTCATTGCATGTGTGTTCTTTTCACTAACAACAACCAGTCATTGCATGTGTATTCATTTCACATACCACATATGGATCCACCAGTGTCATTGTATGTGTCCTTTCTTCAGAGACCACACATGGATCCACCAGTGTCATTGCATGTGTGCTCATTTCACAATCCACCCATGGATCCACCAGTGTCATTGTATGTGGGTTGTTTTTAGTAACAACAACCAGAGTCATTTTGCATGTGTGTTCGTTTCACATACCACCTATGGATCCAACAGTGTCATTGAAATGTGTATTATTTTCACAATCCAAACTTGGATCCACCAGTGTCATTTTGCATGTGTGTTCTTTTTAGTAACAACAACCAGAGTCATTTTGCATGTGTGATCTCTTCACATACCACCTATGGATCCACCAGTGTCATTGCATGTATGTTCTTTTTAGTAACAATAACCAGAGTCATTGAAATGTGTGTTCTTCTCACATAACACCTATGGATCCACCAGTGTCATTGCATGTGTGTTCTTTTTAGTAACAACAAGCAGAGTCATTTTGCATGTGTGTTCTTCTCACATACCACCTATGGATCCACCAGTGTCATTGCATGTGTGTCTTTTCACTAACAACAACCAGAGTCATTGCATGTGTGCTCTTTTCACATACCACATATGGATCCACCAGTGTCATTGAAATGTGTGTCCTCTATAGAGACCACACATGGATCCACCAGTGTCATTGCAGGTGTGTTCTTTTTAGTAACAACAACCAGTCATTTTGCATGTGTGTTCTTTTCACATACCACCTATGGATCCACCAGTGTCATTGCATGTGTGTTCTCTTCACAATCCACCTATGGATCCACCAGTGTCATTGCATGTGTTCTTTTTAGTAACAACAACCAGAGTTGTTTTGCATGTGTGTTCTTTTCACATACCACCTATGGATCCACCAGTGTCATTGCATGCTTTTCACAATCCACCCATGGATCCACCAGTGTCATTTTGCATGTGTGTTCTTTTTAGTAACAACAACCAGAGTCATTTTGAATGTGTGATCTCTTCACATACCACCTATGGATCCACCAGTGTCATTGCATTTGTGCTCTTTTCACAATCCACCCATGGATCCACCAGTGTCATTTTGCATGTGTGTTCTTTTCACTAACAACAACCAGAGTCATTGCATGTGTGTTCTTTTTACATACCACATATGGATCACTAGTGTCATTGCATGTGTGTTCTCTTCACATACCACCTATGGATCCACCAGTGTGATTGCATGTGTTCTTTTTAGTAACAACAACCAGAGTCGTTTTGCATGTGTGTTCTTTTCACATACCACCTATGGATCCACCAGTGTCATTGCATGCTTTTCACAATCCACCCAAGGATCCATCAGTGTCATTTTGCATGTGTGTTCTTTTTAGTAACAACAACCAGAGTCATTTTGCATGTGTGATCTCTTCACATACCACCTATGGATCCACCAGTGTCATTGCATTTGTGCTCTTTTCACAATCCACCCATGGATCCACCAGTGTCATTTTGCATGTGTGTTCTTTTTGGTAATAAGAACCAGAGTCATTTTGCATGTGTGATCTCTTCACATACCACCTATGGATCCACCAGTGTCATTGCATGTGTGTTCTTTTTAGTAACAACAACCAATCATTGAAATGTGTGTTCTTCTCACATACCACCTATGGATCCACAAGTGTCATGGCATGTGTGTTCTTTTTACTAACAACATCAAGAGTCATTGAAATGTGTGCTCTATTCAGAGACCACACATGGATCCACCAGTTTCATTGCATGTGTGTTCTTTTCACTAAAAACAACCAGTCATTGCATGTGTGTTCATTTCACATACCACATATGGATCCACTAGTGTCATTGCATGTTTGCTCTTTTCACAATCCACCCATGGATCCACCAGTGTCATTGCATGTGTGTTCTTTTTAGTAACAACAACCAGAGTCATTTGGCATGTGTGTTCTTTTCACATACCACCTATGGATCCAACAGTGTCATTGAAATGTGTATTATTTTCACAATCCAAACATGGATCCACCAGTGTCATTTTGGATGTGTGTTCTTTTTAGTAACAACAAGCGGAGTCATTTTGCATGTGTGATCTCTTCACATACCACCTATGGATCCACCAGTGTCATTGCATGTGTGTTCTTTTTAGTAACAACAACCAGAGTCATTGAAATATGTGTTCTTCTCACATACCACCTATGGATCCACCAGTGTCATCGCATGTGTGTTCATTTCATAATCCACCTATGGATCCACCAGTGTCATCGCATGTGTGTTCTTTTTAGTAACAACAAGCAGAGTCATTTTGCATGTGTGTTCTTCTCACATACCACCTATGGATCCACCAGTGTCATTGCATGTGTGTCTTTTCACTAACAACAACCAGAGTCATTGCATGTGTGTTCTTTTCACATACCACATATGGATCCACCAGTGCCATTGAAATGCGTGTTCTCTATAGAGACCACACATGGATCCACCAGTGTCATTGAAGGTGTGTTCTTTTTAGTAACAACAACCAGTCATTTTGCATATGTGTTCTTTTCACATACCACCTATGGATCCACTAGTGTCATTGCATGTGTGTTCTCTTCACAATGCACCTATGGATCCACTAGTGTCATTGCATGTGTTCTTTTTAGTAACAACAACCAGTGTCATTGCATGTGGGCTCTCTTCAGAGACAACAAATGGATCCACCAGTGTCATTGCATGTGTGTTCTTTTTACTAACAACAACAAGAGTCATTGAAATGTGTGCTCTCTTCAGAGACCACACATGGATCCACCAGTGTCATTGCATGTGTGTTCTTTTCACTAACAACAACCAGAGTCATTGCATGTGTGTTCTTTTCACATACCACATATGGATCACTAGTGTCATTGCATGTGTGTTCTCTTCACATACCACCTATGGATCCACCAGTGTCATTGCATGTGTGTCTTTTCACATACCACCTATGGATCCACCAGTGTCATTGCATGTGTGTCTTTTCACTAACAACAACCAGAGTCATTGCATGTGTGCTCTTTTCACATACCACATATGGATCCACCAGTGTCATTGAAATGTGTGTCCTCTATAGAGACCACACATGGATCCACCAGTGTCATTGCAGGTGTGTTCTTTTTAGTAACAACAACCAGTCATTTTGCATGTGTGTTCTTTTCACATACCACGTATGGATCCACCAGTGTCATTGCATGTGTGTTCTCTTCACAATCCACCTATGGATCCACCAGTGTCATTGCATGTGTTCTTTTTAGTAACAACAACCAGTGTCATTGCATGTGTGCTCTCTTCAGAGACCACACATGGATCCACCAGTGGCATTGCATGTGTGTTCTTTTTACTAACAACAACAAGAGTCATTGAAATGTGTGCTCCCTTCAGAGACCACACATGGATCCACCAGTGTCATTGCATGTGTGTTCTTTTCACATACCACATATGGATCACTAGTGTCATTGCATGTGTGTTTTCTTCACATACCACCTATGGATCCACCAGTGTCATTGCATGTGTTCTTTTTAGTAACAACAACCAGAGTTGTTTTGCATGTGTGTTCTTTTCACATACCACCTATGGATCCACCAGTGTCATTGCATGCTTTTCACAATCCACCCATGGATCCACCAGTGTCATTTTGCATGTGTGTTCTTTTTAGTAACAACAACCAGAGTCATTTTGAATGTGTGATCTCTTCACATACCACCTATGGATCCACCAGTGTCATTGCAATTGTGCTCTTTTCACAATCCACCCATGGATCCACCAGTGTCATTTTGCATGTGTGTTCTTTTCACTAACAACAACCAGAGTCATTGCATGTGTGTTCTTTTTACATACCACATATGGATCACTAGTGTCATTGCATGTGTGTTCTCTTCACATACCACCTATGGATCCACCAGTGTGATTGCATCTGTTCTTTTTAGTAACAACAACCAGAGTCGTTTTGCATGTGTGTTCTTTTCACATACCACCTATGGATCCACCAGTGTCATTGCATGCTTTTCACAATCCACCCATGGATCCATCAGTGTCATTTTGCATGTGTGTTCTTTTTAGTAACAACAACCAGAGTCATTTTGCATGTGTGATCTCTTCACATACCACCTATGGATCCACCAGTGTCATTGCATTTGTGCTCTTTTGACAATCCACCCATGGATCCACCAGTGTCATTTTGCATGTGTGTTCTTTTTGGTAATAAGAACCAGAGTCATTTTGCATGTGTGATCTCTTCACATACCACCTATGGATCCACCAGTGTCATTGCATGTGTGTTCTTTTTAGTAACAACAACCAATCATTGAAATGTGTGTTCTTCTCACATACCACCTATGGATCCACAAGTGTCATTGCATGTGTGTTCTTTTTACTAACAACATCAAGAGTCATTGAAATGTGTGCTCTATTCAGAGACCACAGATGGATCCACCAGTTTCATTGCATGTGTGTTCTTTTCACTAAAAACAACCAGTCATTGCATGTGTGTTCATTTCACATACCACATATGGATCCACCAGTGTCATTGCATGTGTGCTCTTTTCACAATCCACCCATGGATCCACCAGTGTCATTGCATGTGTGTTCTTTTTAGTAACAACAACCAGAGTCATTTGGCATGTGTGTTCTTTTCACATACCACCTATGGATCCAACAGTGTCATTGAAATGTGTATTATTTTCACAATCCAAACATGGATCCACCAGTGTCATTTTGGATGTGTGTTCTTTTTAGTAACAACAAGCGGAGTCATTTTGCATGTGTGATCTCTTCACATACCACCTATGGATCCACCAGTGTCATTGCATGTGTGTTCTTTTTAGTAACAACAACCAGAGTCATTGAAATATGTGTTCTTCTCACATACCACCTATGGATCCACCAGTGTCATCGCATGTGTGTTCATTTCATAATCCACCTATGGATCCACCAGTGTCATCGCATGTGTGTTCTTTTTAGTAACAACAAGCAGAGTCATTTTGCATGTGTGTTCTTCTCACATACCACCTATGGATCCACCAGTGTCATTGCATGTGTGTCTTTTCACTAACAACAACCAGAGTCATTGCATGTCTGTTCTTTTCACATACCACATATGCATCCACCAGTGCCATTGAAATGCTTGTTCTCTATACATACCACACATGGATCCACCAGTGTCATTGCAGGTGTGTTGTTTTTAGTAACAACAACCAGTTATTTTGCATGTGTGTTCTTTTCACATACCACCTATGGATCCACTAGTGTCATTGCATGTGTGTTCTCTTCACAATGCACCTATGGATCCACTAGTGTCATTGCATGTGTTCTTTTTAGTAACAACAACCAGTGTCATTGCATGTGTGCTCTCTTCAGAGACCACACATGGATCCACCAGTGTCATTGCATGTGTGTTCTTTTTACTAACAACAACAAGAGTCATTGAAATGTGTGCTCTCTTCAGAGACCACACATGGATCCACCAGTGTCATTGCATGTGTGTTCTTTTCACTAACAACAACCAGAGTCATTGCATGTGTGTTCTTTTCACATACCACATATGGATCACTAGTGTCATTGCATGTGTGTTCTCTTCACATACCACCTATGGATCCACCAGTGTCATTGCATGTGTTCTTTTTAGTAACAACAACCAGAGTCGTTTTGCATGTGTGTTCTTTTCACATACCACCTATGGATCCACCAGTGTCATTGCATGCTTTTCACAATCCACCCATGGATCCACCAGTGTCATTTTGCATGTGTGTTATTTTTAGTAACAACAACCAGAGTCATTTTGCATGTGTGATCTCTTCACATACCACCTATGGATCCACCAGTGTCATTGCATTTGTGCTCTTTTCACAATCCACCCATGGATCCACCAGTGTCATTTTGCATGTGTGTTCTTTTTGGTAATAACAACCAGAGTCATTTTGCATGTGTGAACTCTTCACATACCACCTATGGATCCACCAGTGTCATTGCATGTGTGTTCTTTTTAGTAACAACAACCAGAGTCATTGAAATGTGTGTTCTACTCGCATACCACCTATGGATCCACCACTGTCATTGCATGTGTGTTCATTTCACTAACAACAACTAGAGTCATTGCATGTGTGTTCTTTTCACATACCACATATAGATCCACCAGTGTGATTGAAATGTGTGCTCTCTTCAGAGACCACACATGGATCCACCAGTCTCATTACATGTGTGTTCTTTTCACTAACAACCAGAGTCATTGCATGTGTGTTCATTTCACATACCAAATATGGATCACCAGTGTCATTGCATGTGTGTTCTCTTCACATACTACCTATGGATCCACCAGTGTCATTGCATGTTTGTTATTTTCACTAACAACAACCAGAGTCATTGCATGTGTTTTCTTTTCACATACCACATATGGATCACCAGTGTCATTGCATGTGCGTTGTCTTCACATACCACCTATGGATCCACCAGTGTCATTGAATGTGTCTTCCTTTTAGTAACAACAAACAGAGGCATTTTGCATGTGTGTTCTTTTCACATACCACCTATGGATCCACCAGTGTCATTGCATTTGTGCTCTTTTCACAATCCACCCATGGATCCACCAGTGTCATTTTGCATGTGTGTTCTTTTTAGTAACAACAACCAGAGTCATTTGGCATGTGTGCTCTACTGACATACCACCTATGGATTCACCAGTGTCATTGCATGTGTGTTCTTTTCACTAACAACAACTAGAGTCATTGCATGTGTGTTTTTTCACATACCACATATGGATCCACCAGTGTCATTGAAATGCGTGTTCTCTACAGAGACCACACATTGATTCACCAGTGTCATTGCATGTGTGTTCTTTTTAGTAACAACAACCAGTCATTTCGCATGTGTGTTCTTTTCACATAACACCTATGGATCCACAAGTGTCATTGCATGTGCTTTTTTTTAGTAACAACAACCAGTCATTTCACATGTGTGTTCTTTTCACATAACACCTATGGATCCACCAGTATCATTGCATGTGTGTTCTCTTCACAATCCACCTATGGATCCACTAGTGTAATTGCATGTGTTTTTTTTGTAACAACAACCAGTGTCATTGCATGTGTGCTCTCTTCAGAGACCGCACATGGATCCACCAGTGTCATTGCATCTGTGTTCTGTTTACTAACAACAACAAGAGTCATTGAAATGTGTGCTCTGTTCAGAGACCACACATGGATCCACCAGTTTCATTGCATGTGTGTTCTTTTCACTAACAACAACCAGTCATTGCATGTGTATTCATTTCACATACCACATATGGATCCACCAGTGTCATTGCATGTGTGATCATTTCACCATCCACCCATTGATCCACCAGTGTCATTGTATGTGGGTTCTTTTTAGTAACAACAACCAGAGTCATTTTGCATGTGTGTTTGTTTCACATACCACCTATGGATCCAACAGTGTCATTGATATGTGTATTATTTTCACAATCCAAACTTGGATCCACCAGTGTCATTTTGCATTTGTGTTCTTTTTAGTAACAACAACCAGAGTCATTTTGCATGTGTGATCTCTTCACATACCACCTATGGATCCACCAGTGTCATTGCATGTGTGTTCTTTTTAGTAACAATAACCAGAGTCATTGAAATGTGTGTTCTTCTCACATAACACCTATGGATCCACCAGTGTCATTGCATGTGTGTTCTTTTTAGTAACAACAAGCAGAGTCATTTTGCATGTGTGTTCTTCTCACATACCACCTATGGATCCACCAGTGTCATTGCATGTGTGTCTTTTCACTAACAACAACCAGAGTCATTGCATGTGTGCTCTTTTCACATACCACATATGGATCCACCAGTGTCATTGAAATGCGTGTCCTCTATAGAGACCACACATGGATCCACCAGTGTCATTGCAGGTGTGTTCTTTTTAGTAACAACAACCAGTCATTTTGCATGTGTGTTCTTTTCACATACCACCTATGGATCCACCAGTGTCATTGCATGTGTGTTCTCTTCACAATCCACCTATGGATCCACCAGTGTCATTGCATGTGTTCTTTTTAGTAACAACAACCAGTGTCATTGCATGTGTGCTCTCTTCAGAGACCACACATGGATCCACCAGTGTCATTGCATGTGTGTTCTTTTTACTAACAACAACAAGAGTCATTGAAATGTGTGCTCCCTTCAGAGACCACACATGGATCCACCAGTGTCATTGCATGTGTGTTCTTTTCACATACCACATATGGATCACTAGTGTCATTGCATGTGTGTTCTCTTCACATACCACCTATGGATCCACCAGTGTCATTGCATGTGTTCTTTTTAGTAACAACAACCAGAGTTGTTTTGCATGTGTGTTCTTTTCACATACCACCTATGGATCCACCAGTTTCATTGCATGCTTTTCACAATCCACCCATGGATCCACCAGTGTCATTTTGCATGTGTGTTCTTTTTAGTAACAACAACCAGAGTCATTTTGCATGTGTGATCTCTTCACATACCACCTATGGATCCACCAGTGTCATTGCATTTGTGCTCTTTTCACAATCCACCCATGGATCCACCATTGTCATTTTGCATGTGTGTTCTTTTTAGTAACAACAACCAAAGTCATTTGCATGTGTGATCTCTTCACATACCACCTATGGATCCACCAGTTTCATTGCATGTGTGTTCTTTTTAGTAACAACAACCAGAGTCATTGAAATGTGTGTTCTTCTCGCATACCACCTATGGATCCACCAGTGTCATTGCATGTGTGTTCATTTCACTAACAACAACTAGATTCATTGCATGTGTGTTCTTTTCACATACCACATATGGATCCACCAGTGTGATTGAAATGTGTGCTCTCTTCAGAAACCACACATGGATCCACCAGTCTCATTGCATGTGTGTTCTTTTCACTAACAACCAGAGTCATTGCATGTGTGTTCATTTCACATACCACATATGGATCTCAAGTGTCATTGCATGTGTGTTCTCTTCACATACTACCTATGGATCCACCAGTGTCATTGCATGTGTGTTCTTTTCACTAACAACAACCAGAGTCATTGCATGTGTGTTCTTTTCACATACCACATATGGATCACCAGTGTCATTGCATGTGTGTTATCTTCACATACCACCTATGGATCCACCAGTGTCATTGCATGTGTGTTCTTTTTAGTAACAACAACGAGAGTCATTTTGCATGTGTGTTCTTTTCACATACCACCTATGGATCCACCAGTGTCATTGCATTTGTGCTCTTTTCAAAATCCACCCATGGATCCACCAGTGTCATTTTGCATGTGTGTTCTTTTTAGTAACAATAACCAGAGTCATTTGGCATGTGTGTTCTTCTCACATACCACCTATGGATCCACCAATGTCATTTCATGTGTGTTCTTTTCACTAACATCAACCAGAGTCATTGCATGTGTGTTCTTTTCACATACCACATATGGATCCACCAGTGTCATTGAAATGCGTGTTCTCTATAGAGACCACACATTGATTCACTTGTGTCATTGCATGTGTGTTCTTTTTAGTAACAACAACCAGAGTCATTTTGCATGTGTGTTCTTTTCACATACCACCTATGGATCCACCAGTGTCATTGCATGTGTGTTCTCTTCAGAATCCACCTATGGATCCACTAGTGTCATTGCATTTGTTCTTTTTAGTAACAACAACCAGTGTCATTGCATGTGTGCTCTCTTTAGAGACCACACATGGATACACCAGTGTCATTGCATGTGTGTTCTTTTTACTAACAACAACAAGAGTCATTGAAATGTGTGCTCTATTCAGAGACCACACATGGATCCACCACTTTCATTGCATGTGTGTTCTTTTCACTAACAACAACCAGTCATTGCATGTGTTCATTTCAAATACCACATATGGATCCACCAGTGTCATTGCATGTGTGCTCTTTTCACAATCCACCCATGGATCCACCAGTGTCATTGCATGTGTGTTCTTTTTAGTAACAACAACCATTGTCATTTTGCATGTGTGTTCTTTTCACATACCACCTATGGATCCAACAGTGTCATTGAAATGTGTATTATTTTCACAATCCAAACATGGATCCACCAGTGTCATTTTGCATGCGTGTTCTTTTTAGTAACAACAACCAGAGTCATTTTGCATGTGTGATCTCTTCACATACCACCTATGGATCCACCAGTGTCATTGCATGTGTGTTCTTTTTAGTAACAACAACCAGAGTCATTGAAATGTGTGTTCTTCTCACATACCACCTATGGATCCACCAGTGTCATTGCATGTGTGTTCATTTCACTAACAACAACTAGAGTCATTGCATGTGTGTTCTTTTCACATACCACATATGGATCCACCAGTGTGATTGAAATGTGTGATCTCTTCAGAGACCACGCATGGATCCACCAGTGTCATTGCATGTGTGTTATTTTCACTAACAACCAGACTCATAGCATGTGTGTTCATTTCACATATCACATATGGATCACCAGTGTCATTGCATGTGTGTTCTCTTCACATACTACCTATGGATCCACCAGTGTCATTGCATGTGTGTTCTTTTCACTAACAACAACCAGAGTCATTGCATGTGTGTTCTTTTCACATACCACATATGGATCACCAGTGTCATTGCATGTGTGTTCTCTTCACATACCACCTATGGATCCACCAGTGTCATTGCATGTGTCTTCTTTTTAGTAACAACAACCAGAGTCATTTTGCATGTGTGTTCCTTTCACATACCACCTATGGATCCACCAGTGTCATTGCATGTGTGTTCTTTTTAGTAACAACAACCAGAGTCATTTTGCATGTGTGTTCTTTTCACATACCACCTATGGATCCACCAGTGTCATTGCATGTGTGTTCTTTTTGGTAACAACAACCAGAGTCATTTTGCATGTGTGTTCTTTTCACATACCACCTACGGATCCACCAGTGTCATTGCATTTGTGCACTTTTCACAATCCACCCATGGATCCACCAGTGTCATTTTGCATGTGTGTTCTTTTTAGTAACAACAACCAGAGTCATTTGGCATGTGTGTTCTTCTCACATACCACCTATGGATCCACCAGTGTCATTTGATGTGTGTTCTTTTCACTAACATCAACCAGAGTCATTGCATGTGTGTTCTTTTCACATACCACATATGGATCCACCAGTGTCATTGAAATGCGTGTTCTCTACAGAGACCACACATTGATTCACTAGTGTCATTGCATGTGTGTTCTTTTTAGTAACAACAACCAGTCATTTCGCATGTGTGTTCTTTTCACATACCACCTATGGATCCACCAGTGTCATTGCATGTGTGTTCTCTTCAGAATCCACCTATGGATCCACTAGTGTCATTGCATTTGTTCTTTTTAGTAACAACAACCAGTGTCATTGCATGTGTTCTCTCTTTAGAGACCACACATGGATCCACCAGTGTCATTGCATGTGTGTTCTTTTTACTGACAACAACAAGAGTCATTGAAATGTGTGCTCTATTCAGAGACCACACATGGATCCACCAGTTTCATTGCATGTGTGTTCTTTTCACTAACAACAACCAGTCATTGCATGTGTTCATTTCACATACCACATATGGATCCACCAGTGTCATTGCATGTGTGCTCTTTTCACAATCCACCCATGGATCCACCAGTGTCATTGCATGTGTTTTCTTTTTAGTAACAACAACCATTGTCATTTTGCATGTGTGTTCTTTTCACATACCACCTATGGATCCAACAGTGTCATTGAAATGTGTATTATTTTCACAATCCAAACATGGATCCACCAGTGTCATTTTGCATGCGTGTTCTTTTTAGTAACAACAACCAGAGTCATTTTGCATGTGTGATCTCTTCACATACCACCTATGGATCCACCAGTGTCATTGCATGTGTGTTCTTTTTAGTAACAACAACCAGAGTCATTGAAATGTGTGTTCTTCTCACATACCACCTATGGATCCACCAGTGTCATTGCATGTGTGTTCATTTCACTAACAACAACTAGAGTCATTGCATGTGTGTTCTTTTCACATACCACATATGGATCCACCAGTGTGATTGAAATGTGTGCTCTCTTCAGAGACCACGCATGGATCCACCAGTGTCATTGCATGTGTGTTCTTTTCACTAACAACTAGAGTCATTGCATGTGTGTTCATTTCACATATCACATATGGATCACCAGTGTCATTGCATGTGTGTTCTCTTCACATACTACCTATGGATCCACCAGTGTCATTGCATGTGTGTTCTTTTCACTAACAACAACCAGAGTCATTGCATGTGTGTTCTTTTCACATACCACATATGGATCACCAGTGTCATTGCATGTGTGTTCTCTTCACATACCACCTATGGATCCACCAGTGTCATTGCATGTGTCTTCTTTTTAGTAACAACAACCAGAGTCATTTTGCATGTGTGTTCTTTTCACATACCACCTATGGATCCACCAGTGTCATTGCATTTGTGATCTTTTCACAATCCACCCATGGATCCACCAGTGTCATTTTGCATGTGTGTTCTTTTTAGTAACAACCACCAGAGTCATTTGGCATGTGTGTTCTTCTCACGTACCACATATGGATCCACCAGTGTCATTGCATGTGTGTTCTTTTCACTAACAACAACCAGAGTCATTGAATGTTTGTTCTTTTCACATACCACATATGGATCCACCAGTGTCATTGAAATGCGTGTTCTCTATAGAGACCACACATTGATTCACCAGTGTCATTGCATGTGTGTTCTTTTTAGTAACAACAACCAGTCATTTCGCACGTGTGTTCTTTTCACATACCACCTATGGATCCACCAGTGTCATTGCATGTGTGTTCTCTTCACAATCCACCTATGGATCCACTAGTGTCATTGCATGTGTTGTTTTTAGTAACAACAACCAGTGTCATTGCATGTGTGCTCTCTTCAGAGACCACACATGGATCCACCAGTGTCATTGCATGTGTGTTGTTTTTACTAACAATAACAAGAGTCATTGAAATGTGTGCTCTCTTCAGAGACCACACATGGATCCACCAGTGTCATTGCATGTGTGTTCTTTTCACTAACTGTTGGGGGGATACCCCCGGATAGGGTCACTGCGGGGTATAATGGCCGAGTTAGCCGAGGTCCGGAAAGGTCAAAGCGGATGCTGACCGTGTCACCTCAAGGCCGTCCGAATCACGGAGTAACCCGGACCAGGGGGGTCGCCTAACATTGTCTCATCCGACTTAAGGAGTAAGTCGGGAGTGCTTGTCTAACTTATATGCAGGAACAGGTGTGGCTGGATCTACTATGATCCGGATCCTCGCTTAGCTTCTGGGAGAAGGAAGGAATCGCTCTGGTCAAAAAAGAAGGTCCGGTACGCACTGCATGAGTGAATAAAGCAAGGGCAGGACCACCGGGTCATGGCCGACACGGGTGACGACGCTCACGTCGGCTGACGCGGGTGCCGCAGAGGCTTACGTCGCTAAAGCATGAGTGACGCGGGGGAAAAGCACCCCGGTCGGGTTACCACTTTGGGAGGGGGCATATTGTTAGGAATATGCCTCCACGTATGCCCTAGGCCAGGACCGAACCTCCTCTATATAAGGGGGGTTAGGGTTCTGGTAGAGGGAGTTGGTGGAGTTCTAGTTGGATGTGAACTAGTTGATCTAGGGTTCTAGGGAAAAATAGTGGGCAAGGGTAAGAGAGCTCCTTCTTCCTCCTCTCGCCAAGACAGCTCAAGGAGCACTTGTAATCTTGGAGATATAGCAATACAAACTTCTGTGTGGAGAATCACTCCACTATCCCTCCCTGGATTCCCCTAGCGCATATTAGTCCCCACCTTTAGCCTATCCATGGCATCTGCCGTGACACCACCACGATAGTTGGCGCCCACCGTGGGGCTAGTGGCGCTAGCAGGGGTGAAGATCCGGACGGGAAACTTCATCGGCACCGGCGAACGCGTCGTCTCCGGGCTCGTTCAGCATTTTGGAGCGCTGGATTTCGTCAGCGACAACGCTGGCTGCTTCGGTATGCTCCCGCTTCCGCGCAACGGCCTCTTCATCAAGCTCGGCGCGCACAAGGTCTACGTTGCTGTGGACGTCTCATGCGTTCATCCGTGTTGTGTCGTCGATGCGGGGGAACCACCCCTCACTGTGGCTCGCGTGGCGCGTATCGCTCGCTCCCCGGACCATGCGGAGGTGATGATGACTGCGCCAGGTGCAGGCGCGAGCAAGGACTCAGCACCAGACCCGGAGGTAACACCTAAGGCACCGAGGAAAGGTAGAGGACCTCCACTAGAGAGGCCTGAGAATGTACTGAGATAAGCTATGGATAGCTTGGCTAACCCGGTAGCGGCAGTGGTAGATCCGTCTCAGGCACAGGCCGAGCTAGAGGAAACTCGGCAAAAGATACTGGAGGGCGCAAAGAAAATAGCCGCGGATCAGCAGTCGCTGAACATGACGCTGCGTGAGTACGCAAAGGCAAACAAGGTTGATGCAGTAAGGGTAAAAGGGAAAAATATCATAAGTGAGATGAAGAGAGAAGGTGATGATGGAGCAGAAGGGTCGGAAAACTATCTGCCTGTGGGGTTGCCGAAGTATAGTACCCCGGCGAAGAACCTCAGAGCAGCAGATGCGGCTGCGTCCGAGCTAGAGGGTCTGACGGGTGAGGCCCGTCAAAGACAGCAAGACAAGGTTAACGAGCTGGTTCGGATCGCGAACAGGCAGAACGAGGAGCTGCTGAGAGCTAACCCAGAGAGAGCTGGGGCTTCCAAGATCGTCCATTCGGTGATGGGTAACCCGGAGAAATCCGCTGGAGCCGCATCATCGCCTCATGGCGGTCCAAGGAGAGAAGTGGTAGTAACCTCGGCCAGACGGAACAAACAGATCGTCCCGTACGACCCAATGCGTGCGGGAAAAGAAAAAGAGATACAGAAAGGTGATGATCGACGGAGTGTGAGCCGAGGCGAAGCTGGCCGAGGTAATCACGACCAAGGCAATGCCGCTCAAGGGAACGCTGCCAACGGCAATGCCGGACAGCGCAACTCCGCAGCAGCAGGACAACCACACCAGCGGAATATACCGAGGCAAGAGCAAAGCGCCGGCCGAGGTATGCAGCAGAAAGGTGTGCAACAAGAGCAAAACCGGTACAACGACGGTGATTCGGAGATGGTGAACGCAGGGTACCCCAGACCAGACTATCATGTGATAGGGTCAAGATTGGGAAGCAGGCATTTAATGCCGGATGACGCCAGGTTAAAACTAGATCGCCTGTATAGGTCGGAACAGATCGAATGTCAAGGTCCTCCTGGTCCAGCGTGCTTTAGACCCCGGATCATGAAGGAACCACCGGTACCCAACTTCTAGTTACCCAGAGGCACGAAGACGTATGACGGCAGTACCAAGCCAGAGGATTGGCTGATAAACTACGCTACGACGGTGAAAATTGCAACTGGCAATTTGAGATGGGCTGTACGTTACGTGCCCCAGATGTTGGAAGGCCCGGCCAGGGTATGGCTGAATAATTTACCACCTAGAAGCATCAACTGCTGGATAGATTTTGAAGAAATGTTTATCAGCAACTTCTCAAGTACGTATCAGAGGCCGAACAGACCGCAGACCCTAGCAATGTGCAAGCAAAGACCTAACGAGACGGATCGTGAATTCTTGACCCGGTGGTGTACCGTGAGGAACTCGTGTGAGGGTGTCATAGAGTCGCAGGCCATAGCATGGTTTGCACAAGGGTGCAGATACGGCAGCAAGCTGTGGATGAAGTTGCAAAGGAAAATGTCAGTTACGCTGGCAGAGATGATCCGAATTGCTGATTCGTATGCTTTGGGTGATCCGACTCAACCTAGGCTCACGTCAAATGACTCAAACAAGGAATACTATCAGAGGGATGGAGCCGGGTCATCCCGGAGGAATGATTACAGAGGAAAAAGGAGAGATGATAGACCGGATCATCGCTATGGTTCGCAACAAGTTGCAGCTGTGAATCAAGATCAACCCGGAGCAGGGAGCAGCCAGCGCTAGAGAACGGGAGGGCAATGGACTCTGAGAAATGATGGCAAGAAGACATGGACCCCAGAGTAGAAGAAACAGTGGTAGGAAAAGAAAGACCGTCCGAGGTATACCTATGAGTCGATGCTGGACCAGCCCTGTAAGTTTCACACGCCAAATCCGAATAGCCCGGCGGGTCACACGACGAGGCAATGTGAGTGGATGCGTAAGATAGAGCAAGGTGGTTCAGGGAATGCTCAGGCACCCCGGAATGATCAACCTCGGCAGGAGTTACCCCGGCAGCAATTGCTCTCCGGAGGGAACACGCAGCAGCTAATGTTGCCTTCCCCTCCGCCGAGGTATGACAATAATGAGAGAAGGGATGCAGTGCATCAGGTGGGAAATCAGCAACAACCAGATGAGAGATACCCCAGAAATGAGGGAAGGAATGAGTACAGGGAACATCACCAGAGTTATTGTGTGTTCACGACTGAGGAAACAGATAGAAAGAGCTTGCAGCGCCGACATATGGAGGTCAATGCGGTCATGCCAGCAGTGACGAGGTACATGCCTTGGTCGGACCAGGAAATCACCTGGAACATCAAAGATCATCCTAAACTTATGCTGAGCCCAGGTTCGTATGCGCTAGTGCTAGATCCGACATTCATTGGACCGAACATCAATGTGAGGTTCTCCAAGGTTCTGATTGATAATGGCAGTAGCATTAACATCATGTATGCAGATACAATGCGCAAGTTGGGCATCTCGGAGAACATGCTCCAGGCTACAAGATCAACTTTCCATGGCATTGTACCAGGCATTTCGTGTGAGCCCATAGGCAAAGTCCGGGTCGACGTGTTATTCGGCACAAGGGATAACTGTCGAACAGAAAATCTGGAGTTTGAAGTGGTGAACTTGGAAAGTGCGTATCACGCGTTATTCGGAAGACCAGCATTGAACAAATTCATGGCAAGCTGTCACATCAGTTATCTGAAGATGAAGTTCCCCGGGCCAAATGTAGTCATTACCATTGTTGGAGATTTCCGATGTTCCATGGAGTGTGCTTCAGCCGGGTCTAACCTAGCCGAGTCACTCGTGATTGCGCAAGAGAAAAGAAAAATCCAGGAGGTGGCGGCATTAGCTCAGTCCGCGCAGCAATATATGTCGGCATTAAGTAACCCGCATGGCAGCGTTTCATTTCAAGCCGCAAAGGACACCAAGAAGATTCCAGTTCATAACATGTTCCCGGAGCGCACCGTAACAATTGCTGCCGGGTTAACTGACAAATAGGAAAGCGAGCTCGTCAACTTCCTCCGTGAGAATCGGGATATTTTTGCTTGGTCTACATAGGACTTGCAAGGTGTTCTGAGGGAGTTGGCCGAGCACTCTTTGAACGTAAGACCCGGAGCAAGGCCGGTGAAGCAACCTCTCCGCCGCTTCGCCGAGGATAGGAGAAAAGTCATTGGAGACGAGATAGCTCGGTTACTAGCAGCAGGATTTATCATGGAGGTACTATATCCGGATTGGCTCTCTAATCCGGTGATGGTAGAAAAGAAGAAGGACGATCCGACCGTGGCAGTGGTTTGGCGCATGTGTATCTATTACACGAACCTGGACAAGGCATGTCCAAAAGATCCATTTCCACTGCCGAGGATAGATCAGGTCATAGATTCGACCGCGGGATGCGAACTGTTGTCATTCATTGATGCATATTCTGGCTTCCACCAAATACCTCTGAACCCGGATGATCAAATAAACACGGCGTTTATTACCCCGTACGGGGCTTACTGCTATCGCACTATGCCGTTTGGTTTACGTAATGTAGGTGCAACGTACCAAAGATGTATGCAAAAATGTTTGCACGACCAAATAGGTCAAAACGTACAAGTATACGTGGATGATGTGGTTATCAAGACCAAGGAAAGCGCAACGCTCCTTGACGACATAAGGCAAACATTCGCGAACTTGAGAAGGTTACGGATGAAGCTTAACCCGGAAAAATGTAACTTCGGTGTCCCGACTGGAAAGTTACTCGGATTTCTCGTCTCCAGCCGAGGTATCGAAGTTAATCCAACTAAGATCCGAGCCATCGAACGAATGGAGCTGCCAAAGTGTCTCAATGATGTCCAGAAGTTCACTGGATGCCTGGCATCATTGAGTCGGTTTGTATGTCAGTTAGGAGAAAAGGCACTGCCTCTCTACCAACTCATGAAAAGTCAGATAAATTCGTTTGGACGCCACAGGACGATGAAGCCTTTGCCCACTTAAAATAGATGTTGGCCACCGCGCCAGTGTTAGCCTCCCCACTATCAAAGGAGCCAATGTTGCTCTATGTAGCCGCAACCAACCGAGTTGTAAGTGCAGTAATCGTAGTGGAGCACAATGAAGAGGGTAAGTCGGTACAGAGGCCAGTGTATTACCTGAGTGAGGTATTGTCTGCCTCGAAACAGAACTACCCACAGTTTCAAAAGGTGGCATACGGTGTCTATATGGTAGCAAAGAAGTTAAAGAATTACTTTGAGGAGCACCCTATCAAAGTAATATGTGAGGCTCCCATATCCGAGATAATGGGTAACAAAGATGCGAGTGGCAGGATCGCAAAATGGGCAACTGAGCTAGCCCCTTATGCGCCCCAGTACGACAGAAGAGAAGCGATCAAGTCTCAGGCTGTGGCGGACTTTTTTGTGGATTGGGCCGAGGTACAATATGAACCACCGCCACTAGATCCGAATTACTGGAGGATGCACTTTGACGGGTCGAAAACCAAAACCGGATTAGGCGCCGGGGTTGTGCTTACCTCGCCAAAGAAGGATCAACTAAAGTACGTATTGCAGATCCATTTCGCGGCATCGAACAATGTCACTGAGTATGAGGCTCTTGTGCATGGGCTCAAGGTGGCAAAGGAGACTGGCATACGTCAGATAATATGCTTTGGCGACTCGGACCTGGTGGTGCAACAAGTGTCCGGAGTGTGGGACGCCCTCGACCCAAACATGGCACTATACAAATTTCACGTGCAGAAGATATCTGGTTATTTCGAGGGGTGTGAATTTCACCATGTACCCCGAGTGGAAAACGAGGCTGCCGACATGTTGTCAAAGCTCGGATCGACCAGACAGGAAATTCCACTGGGCGTAGCATTGGAACACCTCAGAAAACCATCTATCATGCCGTCCCAAGGAACCGACTCGATCTATGTCCCGGAAAATACGGAATCTGGAGCTGAGCCCATGGACATTGACATGGGAGGTGGTACGCGAGACCCGGGGACTGTGTCAGCAAACCCGGGGACTGCCTCGGCAAACCCGGGGACTACCTCGCTAGACTCGGGGACTGCTCAGCGTGATGCGGCTGAAGTTATGCCGGTGGATCAGATGGAAATTGATGAGGAGATATTCCCTCCACGAGCCATACCAGCTTGGGCACTGCCTATATTCGAATTCCTGAAAGATGGAACGTTACCCGCTGAGGAGGTGTTAGCCAGGCAAACTCAGAGAAGAGCAAAAGCATACACAATCATCAATTCCGAGTTATACAAACAGAGTGTAAACAATGTTCTCCAAAGATGCCTTGACCCGGAAGAAGGGCTTGACATCCTCCGAGATATACACCAAGGAGAATGCGGGCATCATGCCTCATCCCGAGCCTTGGTGGCAAAGGCGTTCCGGCATGGATTCTACTGGCCAAGTGCCTTGGAACAAGCAGAAGATCTGGTGAGAAAATGCAATGGTTGTCAGAGGTACGCCACCAAGACACATATGCCTATGTCGGAACTCAAGACCATACCAATCACGTGGCCATTTGCTGTATGGTGCTTGGATATGGTTGGCCCGTTCAAACCAGCGAGAGGAAACATGACACACATTTTGGTCATGGTGGACAAGTTTACAAAATGGATTGAAGTGAAACCTATAAGAAAATGTGATGGAGCTACGGCCGTAACGTTTCTCAAAGACATCATCTTGAGATACGGTTATCCACACAGTATTATAACCGATAATGGAACAAATTTTGCGGAAGGAGCATTTGCGCGCTTCTGCCGAGATAAGAAGATCTGACTCGATGTCGCCTCGGTAGCCCACCCCGCATCAAACGGACAAGTGGAAAGATCCAACGGATTAGTATTATCCGGGATAAAACCCTGGCTCATTGAGCCGCTGCAAAGATCAGCGGGGTGCTGGATAGAAGAACTACCAGCGGTACTGTGGAGCTTAAGAACAACTCCGAATCGATCAACAGGCTATATGCCATTTTTTCTGGTATATGGGGCAGAAGCTGTATTACCAGCTGACATAGAGCATGATTCGCCTAGGGTCACCCAATACACAGAAGTCGAAGTGCAAGAAGCCCGGCAAAATGATGTTGATCTGCTGGAAGAAGCGAGAGAACTGGCACTGTCCAGATCCGCCATATATCAGCAAAATCTCCGACGCTATCATAGCCGGAAAGTGTGCCCCCAAGTCTTCCGGAAAGGCGGTCTGGTGCTCCGGTTGGTACAACATACTACTGGCATGCATAAATTATCCCCCCCATGGGAAGGGCCGTTCATTGTGAGCAAATCATTGCACAATGATTCTTAATATCTTATAGATGCAAAGCCACAGGAAAAGAACAAAGAGGATAGGTCCAGAGAAGAATCCAAGCGACCGTGAAATGTAGCACTACTTCGTCCCTTCTACACTTAGCTAAGAAGTGTATGTATCCGAGTCATCTCATATGTCGGTATGTATGTCGGCAATGAGCTTATCAATGAAATAGCAGCGCCTCGAGCAGTAACTCGGGGACTGCCTTAATAATGTTTGTCGTAATTTCTTATGCGGTAGCTGGAATAAGTCGTTCTACTTAACCCGGATTAGTAATGTGTGAGCACCAAAAACCCAACCCTTTGACTTGCTACTGTCCAACAAGAATTGGCTTCATGGCAAGCAAGGGAACAAGTTTGGAATTGTGTAGCACATGAAAAGCGACTAAGGAAACGAATTTATTCGAGCTAACATATTTTTTTCGGACTAACCCTGTTTTTATTTTCAAGTTATTATGCTGAATTATTTTGAGCCAAGCCCCAAAAGTTTCTAAGTATTGTTAAGACAATTTTTTGAAGATCGGATTCATACGTCGTAAAACCGAATCAAGGTAGACACGGACCGAGCCAAATAATTGGACAAACAAGAAAATGAAACTCGGAGACTACGCCCAAGTTAATCCAGCATAAAAACGTAGTAGCAAAATATCACATATCCAGCATATAATTGCACCCGCCATACCGGGGATCTAATAAATTTTCAATTTTTTCAGAACTAAGGAGCAGCAGGAGGACCAGGTTCGGCGTCGTCGTCGATGTCTTCAATATCTGAAGCATCATCTTCTCCGCCCTCATCCGACCCATCTTCAACATTCTCATTTTGCTCGTCCCCAGCGGATTCCAGGAAGCTCGGCCCTTCAATCCAGTCATGAATAGGAGAATATTCGACGAGGCTGTAGGCGCAAGCCTGGCGCCGAGCTACCCACTCCGGATCATCGGTCCATCTGGATCTGGTGCGCCGGCGTGTGAGGAGGCTGAGGTCGATCTTCTCGTGCCATGTGAGAGTATGATGAAGGATGGTGTCAGCTGCAGCACGACCAGAAGATTCTCTCCAGAGGTCAAGCTGGGTCTCAACTTCCATTAATTTCTCAACGAGAGTCGGATGGTCTCCGGGCTACTCTCTCCGGGCCAGAACGTATTGAAAATGCGCACTGCAACGTCGAGGATATCCTTGCCATAATTCTTGATGGTCTCCACACGAGAGGACAAGCTGACCAATAGGTCCTCCATGTCCAAGGGAATGTTCTCACCATCAGGAGCAATGGGGGTACCCCTCTCTCAGCAAAATTTGGCAACAGCAGCACTGGCAATCGCAGTACCCTCTGGAAAGTGGTCTGGAAACAAGGCAAAAGAAGAAGCTAAAGAAAATACATATGAGGTAACCCGGAGAGTTATGTCGGACAAGGGAAAGGAACTTACGAGAAATATGGCTATGGATCCGGGTCAACTCCTTGATGCAGGCATCACGTCTTTTGCGAAGTTGCTCAAGCTCAGCGTTTGCCGACCCAAGCTGGACGTCGGATTCTCTGAGTAGGTCCTGGCCCTTAGAGATCTGGAGAGTAAGGCGCTCACGCTCTTCGGTGAAGTTCTGGCCAACTTTTTGGAGCTCGGTTTTGTGTTGGGACTTCATCTTCTCCATCTCAGCCTTGAGCTTGGCTATCTCATTGTCCTGGGTCCGGAGGAGGGCAAGCTCATCATTCTTCTTCTTCAGCTCAGCTTGATGCTGCCCTGCTTGTTCGAGAAAATGCAACATCATATCAGGCATGGGCACACTATCCTCAAGCGATGCTGAAATAATATGTTGACCCGGCAGAGCCGAGGAGTGAATGTTTGCCGAGCCAAGGAGAATAAGAGATGGAAAACACTGAGAGGTTGAACAAAAGAGAACATACCCCGGATTTCCTGCAAGTTCTTCCGCATAATTTTGTTCTCAGCCTCCACCCCAGCTGCAGAAACCGAATGAGGAGATTAGTTCGGCGGAAGAAAGTGAAGAAAAACGGAGAGGTGCCAAGGGAGAAAATTACCTCCCTTTTCATGATCTACACCAAGTGCAACATGTTTTGCGCGCAGGATCTTGTGGGTATCAAGCAGGCGTTGAAATTCTGCGCTCCGGCGATTGGTGGTTACCTGAAAGAAGTACAAAAGTGTAAAGTTAGCTTGGCACATATTCGAAGTGTACAAGATCCGGGCCAAGTGGAACTTAACCCGGCTCTAGGTGTGTGCATATTCGAAGTGTACAAGATCCGGGCCAAGTGGAACTTAACCCGGCTCCAGGTGTGTGCATATTCGAACTGTACAAGATCCGGGCCAAGTGGAACTTAACCCGGCTCTAGGTGTGTGCATATTCGAAGTGTACAAGATCCGGGCCAAGTGGAACTTAAGCCTGCTCTAGGTGTGTGCATATTCGAAGTGTGCGAGATCCGAGCCAAGTGGAACTTAACCCGGCTCTAGGTGTGTGCATATTCGAAGTTTACATGCAGCTACGTTGGTTCTCTAATGAGCATCCGACCGAGTAACAAGCTACTCCCCCGGAGGCTCGGGGACTAATAGTTATTATCTACAACATGTAAAGGACTTTTCCCAAACCTGGCTATTATCTACGTTGGTTTTGAAGTTTACATACCTCCATCATTCGCCCCGCAAGGTTAATTGCCTTGGCGGCAGTATTCATCTGGGCAGAAAATTCCGCGGGGCCAAACTTTTTCGGGAGATCGTCGTTGTGGACGAACTCCGCCTTGTTCCAGTTCATAACGAACTCGATAAGGCTCGGAGGGTACCGTTCGCCAGTGGGCATGTGGGGTGCCACCAAGCCCTTCGCATGAGCTTCCTTCCTCTCAACTAGGGCAAGAGCTGGGCTGGTGTGTAGAACCATCTGCTGCGCATCTGTTGGCTCGGCAGGAACATCCGTCGCTGCTGGTGATTTCTTCGGAAGCATCGACGACAGGGTTCGCTGCCCGGCCTTGACGGATGTAGACTTGGCAGTATCCGGAGCCTTTTTGCCCTTAGCTTGCTGGGAAGAAGTAACCACGGTGGATTTCCCTTTGGAAGCTGCTGGAATGGTTCCTCGCCGGGGCTGAGATGACTCGGAAGAGGCAGAGGAACTTGGCACTGGAGTTGTTGTTGGTTTCCTTGGTGCCGGGGCAGGTGCTGCCTCGGTTGCTGGTACTGGAGCTGCTGCTGGTGCTGGTGTTGGGATAGACTCGGTGGTTGATGGTTGCGGCAATGCCGAAGTGGTGGACGCCGTCGCCTCAGCCGAACCGACCCCTCCTGCTCCGAGGTCGTGTTCCTCTCGATGAGGTACTGCGGAACCCGGAGCAGCTGCAGAGCCCTCCGGAATAGGGCTCAGCGGGCGTGACTCGTCGTCACGAGGAGGAGAAGGGCTAGACCGAAGGGGAGAAGAGATGCTCGATCCGCTCTGAGGGACCTCCACAGGAGGCCTGCAAAAGAGAATGATGTCAGGAGTGAAATTACCCAAATGCAAGGAAAAGTGAGTTGCGCAGTGAAAAATGACTTACGCATCAGAGGTCTCGGCCTCCTTGGGTTTCTGGGCCCTCCGTGCCGGGGCTTTGCCTGCCCGCTTGGAGGCAGTCTTGCCTCCGGCCTTCTTTGGCCTTTTTGTGGGCTGAGAAGGTTCGGAGGAATAACTTGATGCGGATCCGCGCTTCTTCTTCGACTCCACCGTAACCGGCTCGCCCGTGGCAAGTGGAGGATCCTCGTGGATATGCCCACCGGGGTTAGATGATGCCGGAAAGGCTAAAGAAAGAGGGACAGCCTCAACGGGTTCAATCACGTCGATATCCGAGTTATCCTCATCATCGGGCCAATCTCTAAGAGAAGAGAATTTACCGCTGGGTCGTTTGGTGGCGTCGGTCATAGGGAGGAACATCTCCTGGTCCGGCTCCTCCTCATCCGGGATTTCTCGTTCCGGCGCCCACTTAAGGGTCGGATCCGTACCATCCTCGAGAGTTTGCTGAAGGAACAGCTGAGAAAAAGCATGAAGAACAGAGTCAGAAATATAACAAAAGCCGACACATACTTCATCCGAATTAAGTTTGCCCCACGAAGCTTACCACGGGAGGGATCCTGTCACGGCAGTAGTGCTCGATTCCCCATGTCCATTCGGCGGAGAAATCCTTGTGGGTGGTGAAAAGAGCTTGAACCCGGCGAAAGATCTCCATGTTGCTCAACTCGAAGGAGGAGGTTCGGTTGGGGTCGCGGCCGAAGCTCATGTGGCACAACTTGTGGGAGCGCTTCTGGAGGGGAGAGATTCGGTTGCGCACGAACGTGATCATAGCATCCTCGTTGCGCAATCTGAGCTTCTTCAGCTCCGCGAACCTCTTGTTAACTTGGTTGGCCAGAGCTGTAGGTATCTTGGGGACCTCCTCCCAGAAATCCGTGTCAGGTGGGCCCGGAGCGTAGGGTAGCAACCGAATCAAATCTTCGGTACCCTCGTTCCGGTCATAGAAGAAGGTTCGGGCCCATCCTTTGCAGGAGTCAAGCCCGGTGACCCGGGGAAAGGCTGAAAATCTCCGGGGCGAAATGGAGGCAGCTCTGAACTGGGTGAGCTGCTTATCCTCCGACTCTATGTGGATGTTGGGGACGACGTTGCGACGAAGACCGAAGAACCGGATCCACAGCTCCTTCGTGGGCCATAGTCCGGTGTAGCCTTCGATCGTAGAGGCAAAGGCCGAAAGAGAGGTGATTGCGTTCGCTGGGAGATGGTGCGGCTGTAGGTGATACGTCCTAACCCAATCCCAGAAGAAATCGCTCACCAGAAGGCCAAATCCCCGTTGGAAGTGGGACAGGAATACAACGAACTCACCCGGATTGGGTGAGGGGGCCAGTTCCGAGGAGGGGAGACGAGCGGTGACGCCGACAGGAATGCGCCTGGTCCGGTAGAGCCAGTCGAGGTCATCTTGACAGACCCATGACCCGGCCCACGCGCCGCGGTCCGCCGCGCCGGCGTCCTCCTCCATCTCCTGCTCGGTGACGACGAGCTCCTCCTCCGTCATCTCGTATCCGCTATCCTCGCTGGAGCTAGCAGCGGCGGGGATCTGAGGCCTAGATTGGCGTGGACCCGTGGTGAAGAAGCTGTGCAGCAGTGGCTACGGTGCGGAGGCACGGGGAGGTGTGGCGGCGGCGCTGCTGCTAGAAAGCACCGACGGCGACGTGGTCGCAGGGAAGACGAAGGAGAAAACGCAACGGGCAATGGGGCGCAGAGGTGGAAAAACGCTAAGGGACGCGCCCCTCCCCTATTTAACCACCCCCAGTGATCGATGACTGGGATCGCGCTGCGTCGACGAGCCACACGGTGTGGCCGTGTATCACCGGCATCAGCCAATCAGAGAAAAGCCACACAGGGGGCCACAGAATAGATGTGATCCCACGGCGCGATGTGCTATTGCGGTAAACGAGGAGGCAGGCATGACGTGACCCACGCACAGTGAAACTGACAATTACTGCGGCGGTTACTGTGCAGGCCCTTAAAATAAGACAAGGTAATGATTAGCCTCCACGTGGGTTGGCGTATGAGAGAAGGAAACAGGGCCCAGATCAAACCATGATAACCATGGGATCCGAGCCAAAGTGGTGACCCGGCAGGCAAGTGAAAACTTGGAACGTGCGAAGGGAACGTAAATCCATATAATCCGAGATAAGGAGCTAACTTAGAATTAAACGTCCGAGGCTCGAACATAAAAGAACCTGATGCGGGCATAGCGGCCGAGGCAGCTAAGACCACACCAGCTTCGGGGACTAATGTTGGGGGGATACCCCTGAGAATGGTCACTCCGGGGTATAACAGCCGAGTTAGCCGAGGTTCGGCAAGGTCAAAGCGGATGCTGACCGGGTCACCTCAAGGCGGTCCAAATCACGGAGTAACCCGGACCAAGGGGGTCGCCTAACATTGTCTCATCCGACTTAAGGAGTAAGTCAGGAGTACTTGTCTAACTTATATGCAGGAACAGGTGTGGCCAGATCTACTATGATCCGGATCCTCGCTTAGCTTCTGGGAGAAGGTAGGAATCTCTCTGGTCAAAAAAGAAGGCCCGATACACACTGCATGAGCGAATAATGCAAGGGCAGGACCACCGGGTCATGGCCGACAAGGGTGATGACGCTCACATCGGCTGACGCGGGCGCCGCAGAGGCTTACGTCGCTAAAGCATGAGTGATGCGGGGGAAAAGCACCCCGGTCCGGTTACCACTTTGGGAGGGGGCATATTGTTAGGAATATGCCTCCACATATGCCCTAGGCCAGGACCGCACCTCCTCTATATAAAGGGGGTTACGGTTCTGGTAGAGGGAGTTGGTGGAGTTCTAGTTGGATGTGAACTAGTTGATCTAGGGTTCTAGGGAAAAATAGTGGGCAAGGGTAAGAGAGCTCCTTCTTCCTCCTCTCGCCAATACAGCTCAAGGAGCACTTGTAATCTTGGAGATATAGCAATACAAACTTCTGTGTGGAGAATCACTCCACTATCCCTCCCTGGATTCCCCTAGCACATATTAGTCCCCACCTTTAGCCTATCCATGGCATCTGTCGTGACACCACCACGACACTAACAACAACCAGAGTCATTGCATGTGTGTTCTTTTCACATACCACATATGGATCACCAGTGTCATTGCATGTGTGTTCTCTTCACATACCACCTATGGATCCACCAGTGTCATTGCATGTGTTCTTTTTAGTAACAACAACCAGAGTCGTTTTGCATGTGTCTTCTTTTCACATACCACCTATGGATCCACCAGTGTCATTGCATTTGTGTTCTTTTCACAAACCACCCATGGATCCACCAGTGTCATTTTGCATGTGTGTTCTTTTTAGTAACAACAACCAGAGTCATTTTGCATGTGTGATCTCTTCACATACCACCTATGGATCCATCAGTGTCATTGCATGTGTGTTCTTTGTAGTAACAACAACCAGAGTCATTGAAATGTGTGTTCTTCTCACATACCACCTATGGATCCACCAGTGTCATTGCATGTGTGGTCTTTTTAGTAACAACGAGAGTCATTGAAATGTGTGTTCTTCTCACATACCACCTATGGATCCACCAGTGTTATTGCATGTGTGTTCATTTCATAATCCACCTATGGATCCACCAGTGTCATTGCATGTGTGTTCTTTTTAGTAACAACAACCAGAGTCATTTTGCATGTGTGTTCTTCTCACAGACCACCTATGGATCCATCAGTGTCATTGCATGTGTGTTCTTTTTAGTTACAACAACCAAATTCATTGAAATGTGTGTTTTCTACAGAGACCACACATGGATCCACCAGAGTCATTACATGTGTGTTGTTTTTAGTAACAACAACCAGTCATTTTGCATGTGTGTTATTTTCACATACCACCTATGGATCCACCAGTGTCATGGCATGTGTGTTCTCTTCACAATCCACCTATGGATCCACCAGTGTCATTGCATGTGTTCTTTTTAGTAACAACAACCAGTGTCATTGCATGTGTGCTCTCTTCAGAGACCACACATGGATCCACCTGTGTCATTGCATGTGTGTTCTTTTTACTAACAACAACAAGAGTCATTGAAATGTGTGCTCTCTTTAGAGACCACACATGGATCCACCAGTGTCATTGCATCTGTGTTCTTTTCACTAACAACAACCAGAGTCATTGCATGTGTGTTCTTTTCACATACCACATATGGATCACCAGTGTCATTGCATGTGTGTTCTCTTCACATACCACCTATGGATCCACCAGTGTCATTGCATGTGTGTTCTTTTTAGTAACAACAACCAGAGTAATTTTGCATGTGTGTTCTTTTCATATACCACCTATGGATCCACCAGTGTCATTGCATTTGTGCTCTTTTCACAATCCACCCATGGATCCACCAGTGTCATTTTGCATGTGTGTTCTTTTTAGTAACAACAACCAGAGTCATTTTGCATGTGTGATGTTTTCACATACCACCTATGGATCCACCAGTGTCATTGCATGTGTGTTGTTTTTAGTAACAACAACCAGAGTCATTGAAATGTGTGTTCTTCTCACATACCACCTATGGATCCACCAGTGTCATTGCATGTGTGTTCATTTCGCTAACAACAACCAGAGTCATTGCATGTGTGTTCTTTTCACATACAACATATGGATCAACTAGTGTGTTTGAAATGTGTGCTCTCTTCAGAGACCACACATGGATCCACCAGTGTCATTGCATGTGTGTTCTTTTCACTAACACCCAGAGTCATTGCATGTGTGTTAATTTCACATACAACATATGGATCACTAGTGTCATTGCATGTGTGTTCTCTTCACATACCACCTATGGATCCACCAGTGTCATTGCATGTGTGTTCTTTTCACTAACAACAACCAGAGTCATTTTATGTGTGTTCTTTTCACATACCACATATGGATCACCAGTGTCATTGCATGTGTGTTCTCTTCACAGACCACCTATGGATCCACCAGTGTCATTGCATCTGTGTTCTTTTTAGTAACAACAACTAGAGTCATTTTGCATGTGTGTTCTTTTCACATACCACCTATGGATCCACCAGTGTCATTGCATTTGTGCTCTTTTCACAATCCACCCATGGATCCACCAGTGTCATTTTGCATGTGTGTTCTTTTTAGTAACAACAACCAGAGTCATTTTGCATGTGTGTTCTTCTCACATACCACTTTTGGATCCACCAGTGTCATTGCATGTGTGTTCTTTTAACTAACAACAACGAGAGTCATTGCATGTGTGTTCTTTTCACTAACAACAACGAGAGTCACTGCATGTGTGTTCTTTCCACATACCACATATGGATCCACTAGTGTCATTGAAATGCGTGTTCTCTATAGAGACCACGCATTGATCCACCAGTGTCATTGCATGTGTGTTCTTTTTAGTAACAACAACCAGTCATTTTGCATGTGTGTTCTTTTCACATACCACCTATGGATCCACCAGTGTCATTGCATGGGTGTTCTCTTCACAATCCACCTATGGATCCACCAGTGTCATTGCTTGTGTTCTTTTTAGTTGCAACAACCAGTGTCATTGCATGTGTGCTCTCTTTACACACCACACATGGATCCACCAGTGTCATTGCATGTGTGTTCTTTTTACTAACAACAACAAGAGTCATTGAAATATGTGCTCTCTTCAGAGACCACACATGGATCCACCAGTGTCATTACATCTTTGTTCTTTTCCCTAACAACGACCAGAGTCATTGCATGTGTGTTCATTTCACATACCAGATATGGATCCACCAGTGTCATTGCATGTGTGCTCTTTTCAAAATCCACCCATGGATCCACCAGTGTCATTGCATGTGTGTTCTTTTTAGTAACAACAACCAGAGTCATTTTGCATGTGTGTTCTTTTCACATACCACCTACGGATCCACCAGTGTCATTGAAATGTGTATTATTTTCAACTACCGCCGTTGGCCTAACCAGCAACCGCTCTGGGCTTCTAGAAGACCCGATCCCCGATTGTTAGGTGCTGTTGGATCGGGTTGTGTGGATGATAGTGATGTCCTTCGCGAGGGCAATCCGCGAGAAGTCTGTTCTGCGAACTGATTGGCCGTGGCAACTACGCTAGGCCTACGTCCTTGCCTTTATCCCCTTAACCTCGGGGCCAAAAATCAGATCGTGTTCCTTCATCACCATGGAGAGGGAGAGTCCCAAACTCAGCTTGCACGAGGCTCAGATGTTCGCCCACTATGGCATACTCGCGCCGCCATTAGCAAGGCTTACAGCTGGCTTCGAGCTCAGCTACGTCGGGGTTCTTGTCGCGCCGCTCTTGCGCGACAACGTGTTGGCGAGGCAGATCGAGGAGCGCTGCCGCCAGCTATCGAGGGAAGAGGGCAATGGCGCGGTACTCGCGTACGAGCGCGTACTGGTGAAAGTTGTTCAAGAAGGAGTGGGCTGCGTTGATTGAGTTGTGCGGAACCCACCGGCGGGAGATCCACCCGGATCTGCGCAACCCCGAAGGGAGGCAGCGCTTCTAGGCAGTGCCTGGGCATGCGACCTCCACCGTTATCGATGCATCACGCCGTGAAGAATCCATGAGGAGGAGGAACGCTGCCGGGAACATCGGCATCGATTCCGACGCGGGGGAGGCTGGCGGTGACACGTACAACGTCGTCAATGACGGAGACTGCGGGAGCGTCATAGTCGATTAGGGCCACTTAAGCATAAATTAAATCTACGTATGGTATCTTAATGCGCTCTTTGGATCTGGGTCACCTGAGTCATAGTCGATATTCGTCATAATCTATATATGTTGGCCATGTTTTAGTTGTCTTTGTCTTTGAAACTAGTCGATCGAAACTCATCCGATCCTAAAAATAAAGTTCGCGCGTTCCCTGGCATATCTGATGGGACAATACGCTGGCTCTGCTCCCAACACTTGATGGCACAGCCGTAATTTGGAGTGCGCCTGAGGAGAAGGGATCAAGCGTGTTGTAAGAGTGTACTACTCCCGTCTAGATATAACTGACTTAGTTTTTTAGATATTTAATAAATGTGTCTATACCTAAAACATGTCTAGATACATGGTTTAGGTTTCTCTATCTTTCAAACTAATCAAAAGTCGTCAAATTCTGAACAAACAAAGTCATTGCGTTCACACCTGATGGGACAATACGCTGACTCTGCTACTTGATGGCACAACCATAATTCTGGAGTGCGCCAGAGAATATGGGAATGCAAGGGAGATGGGAACTAGTAGCCGCATCCAAACTCAGGTAGTAATAATATTTAAAAAAATGTAATCTGGTCCACATGACCCCATCACAGACACGTTGCACACGCCAGATATAAATAAAGACGACACAGCTAGTTTAGTTTCAATGATACAATTCAACATAGGACGTTACTGTGCCCGCATCTTTCTGCTCCTCTTATTAGTCTGCTATCCCACGCTGCATTAAGCATCAGTTGATGAGGATAAAAAAAATGATAAAATGGCAAATAAAACAATTTTTAAGCTTACCTTCCATCCGGAGATTCGTACAAAGATGAAATTGGCAGGGATTTATTATTTCTCCTACAGTTAGCCGAAAGATCCTCAAGAACATCCTCAATCACCCCTGCAACTTCTTCATATTCTAACACACCTCCATTATTTACCCTTTCCTCCCCGTTCTGCTTACCCTTTTGTTTCTTTTCACACCATTTTCTCGCCGGCACCTCCACTTCTTCATAAATTGGCTGCTTACGTACGTTTTCCTCCGAGTGTTCATCACCGTCTTCGCGCTGCTCTTCCGCTAGTTCTAGCTAAGAAGCCTCATTTTCTGCCACCGGGGTGTGAACAGGGACAATAGCATGTGTAACTGGGTTTTTGCACAACCTCTTGATATGCCGAATCCGCCACAACGTCCGCATTTCCTTTTCCTAGAACCAAGCCTTGGACCTTTATCGGTGGAGGCTACGATCCTTAGCTTTCTAGGCCTCCCAGGTGGCCTCCTAAGAACTGGTGGTTTAAGTTTGAACCCTGGATCGACAATCTCCCAATCATTTTCATCGGCCATAGGTGGTATGTTTTCTTCATAAGTTGCAGCAAACTTGTCCATGGAGAAATAGTTGTCGACATAGTTCTCTATTTCAGGTCCGTTACCTCTAAGCTTTAAGATGAAGTAAATTGCATGGTGACATGGCAGACCAGTAATCTGCCACGGCCTGCATGAACAAGTCTTGTTTCCAATGTCTATAGTGTACCTCCGTTCACTTCCACGCTTCTATTCTGCATAAATCTCAGCCAATGTTCTAGAACTTCTGACCACCCTCATCTTTATCGTTCTCATTGCCCTGGTTCTTGCATTCAGTAACATAACCACCTTTGGAACTATTTTATGGCCTACAAATTTTCTTGCACAAATTCTTTGCCTTAAATCTATCTTCACCATTATGCACTGTCTTATTGCATCCAACAAAATAACAATTCCAAGTGTCTTCATGCCCGAAATCTTATCATTGAAACTCTCTGCCAAATTATTGCATACAAAATCCACCTTGCTTAACTCACCAAACTTGCTTCTGGCCCATAGCTTGGTGTGATCTTCCTCAAGGTATTTTTTCACCTTTGGAACTACATACATGTTCTGCAAGTAAGTAGCATGCGTGCTTGGGATGTATGTGTATGCTGATCGCCACAAGTCCTCTTCAAAGATCTTTCGTTTGAACTTCTTCGTGAAGTTAGTAGCGAGGTGCCGCATGCATTCCCTATGTTCAACCCCAGGAAACACAGCATCGACAGCATTCTCAAGACCCTTGGATGCATCCGTGTGTATCACCAAGCCTTCAGGGTGACCAATTACTTCCCGTAGTCTCTGCATGAACCATGTCCAGCTTTCATTTGATTCACCCTCAAGAACAGCATAAGCTACGGGTAGAAGCCAATTATGCGCGTCCAAAGCACAGGCAGAAGCAACATGTCCCCTGAACTTCCCTGTGAAAGAAGTTACGCCTATTGCCATGTATGGCCTGCAGCCGTCTAGGAACCCCTTCCAGCATGCCTTCAGGCAGACAAAACATCTCCTGAAGCATATCTTATCTGCCTGCTTATACCTGACCCCCCTCGAGACCTTTTCTCTCCCTTTCACAACCTCGTAATCGATGTCAACAACACTAACAGGTGATGTTTTCTCTACTTGAGCTTTGAAACTATACAACATATGAAAACTGTCATTCCACTTGCCTTGAATGAAGTCTAGAGCCATCTCCTTCCCATCAAAGACTCTGTGATAAGGAATTAGAACGTTAAACTTTTTGCTAATATTTGCTCTAAGTTTAGCTGGTCCAATGTTATGATCCTGCCTCACCCAGTCAAGTACAGTAGCAGCAATCCACTTGGTAGTCGCCGGTCTAATTTTACCACTTGAAGAAGTATTAGGGCAGTTGTGTTCCTTCGTGTTTACTTTGATCTGCATTCGATAAGAATCCAAATAATTCAGAGCTAGTTATCAGCAGAATAAATATGAAAAAGACTGAAACTAAATGTAGCTATTGCAACCTAAAATGGGTGTCCACCTCGCATTGGAGATGCATGTAATTTCCATTTACACACATTACTTTCCCTACAGTGCACCCTAAATCTCTTTTGGTCGCTCTTTTCAATATAAATTCGAACCCAACTCTGATTGCATTGGTTGCAACTGCATATCTGTAGTCCTCCATATTATCAAAGACAGCCCCCTCATCAATTGTAGGATTGTCCCTGTCAAAGTGTATCACTGGCCTGTCCATGTCTTCGTCGTCGTATCTACATCCCATTTCCACATATTCACATTCCTCTTCCTCATCAGTCCCATAGTCAGGCTTAAAGTTCGAATCAACCAAATATTCCCTACTCTCCATCCTATCAGGGTCAGCAGCCACGTCTGGATATGATTTCTCATCATCATCCGCACCGCCACACGTTTCAGTGCCTTCATGCTCGCTTGACAAAGCATCATGCTCAAGGAAAAGTTGTACAGACATCCTGCGGTTACCAACCCATATCCTTGGCATCACCACGGGACTATAAATGCTAATTGGGGTATGCAGATAAGGAATCGCAGTTCTTACCTTTCAATGTGGACGCACGGCACCTTCTCCGGGCTCCATACCTCCAAAGCTCTGCACCCCGCTACCTCTCCCCCCGTTTTGTTGTCCTCTGTGCTCTCCAGACTTGAAGGAGATTCCGTGCTCTCTAGCCGTGTAGGACCCATATCCGTGCTCTCAAGCCTCGCAGGACCGATCTCCGAGCGGGATCCGGATCACCAGCGTCGTTGGGCCCCTAACATAACGGCCGACTCTTGGTTTTCGTTTCCAGACGCGCCTGGGCGATGGGCGGCGGCAAGGAGACAGGGCAGGGAGGGGAGGGGACGTGAGGGGATGGCAGGGAGGAGAGGGAGGGAGGACTACGACCCAAGGGGACGATGAAAGCGGTGCACGACTGAGCGGAGTGGCGGCAGCAGGAGCAGAGGAGGGTGCAAAAAAGCATGGAAAATTGCACAATAATGTGTTGGTGGGCGGCACCAGCCCTCGAACCTGGGACGCGCGCCGTTGTAGGTGGAGGAGGCGGGCCCGCCTGTCAGAAAACATGCCACCTGTAAGCGCACTATGCACGGGGAGCGCTTCACGGAATTTTTAGCTGGTCCCACATGTCAGTCTATTTGATCAAAACTTGCATGCAGAATTAAAAGTATTTATTTTTAGTAGCTTCTTTGAGAAATCTCTGTGTTCGACACAGGCATCAGCTCAGCGCCGGAATTCAGGTCCCACATGGAAAATTGCACAATAATGTGTTGGTGGGCGGCACCACCCCTCAACCTGGGATGCGCGCCGTCGAAGGTGGATGGGGCGGGCCCGCCAGTCAGAAAACATGCCACGTCGGCATCCCCTGTTTCTGATGCCCTTTAAAAAAATAAAACATGCCACGTCGTTATCCCCTGTTTCTGATGGTGTTGCTACACTCGACGGTACATGGTGGTATATAAATAATATCGTATAAGCATAAGGGCACAGTCGTCAACATTTCTAAAATGAAACCCGGTCATGTCTCGTACCTGTCCTGGTACATTGCCCGATGAGGTGGATAGCCACGAGCGAAATTTTAATACGTTCGCACTCTTCTTTTTAATACATTCGCACTCTTATGCTGAGAAGGGAAATAAAGATTGAGCTGTTAATGCAACGAGTGTCGAATTATTACCCTATAAGGAAATGGGAAATGGTTATTTTCACGCGTGCCCGTAGTCCAAACCTACTGTCAGTCTTTCACTTCCCTTCTCCGACTAACCATAGTTCACCTTGCATAGCTCCTCCGTGCCGCACCAACTAGGGTAACATGGCCTCGCCTAAGCTGCTGCCGCCGCCGCGTTAGCCGCCGAAACTGGGGTATTTAGCCCCTCTAAGGCAGGCCATGAAGCTCTACTTCAAGGCTGGTCTCCCATTGCCCTGCCAAGCGGATGATTTTCCCGAATGTGCCGAATCGGCCGCGGCGGCGACTGCGCCATCCTCGATGCCAGATGCGGCAAGCAGGGCCAAGAGAGCGATGTGGAGAAATCGCGCGGCGGCATTACGACATGCTCTAGGAAATGGGAACAAGGTACGCATCAAATCATTCATGAGAGCATGCCGCCGTCAAGGGTACACACCCTCGAACAGGGCAGCGCCAAGATCTAGGAACTCTCGCGTCCATGCTTCGGCGCGGACTACCTTACCTCAGTGGGGTAGGCTGGGAGCACGCCGTATGCGGCAAAGACGCTCCATCCTACACACCGTCGAAGGCCGTACTGTGGCGGCGACCAAGCGTCTACACTCAGCATGCTAGATTGTTCGACAGCCGGAGCCGGCAGCGGGCATCAGCTCAGCCCTGGAATTCAGGTTCGAGTTCACACGGACCTACGGTCCCGAGAAGGAGATGTCGAATTTCAGTTTCAAAGAAATCATTACAGAGGCGCGGATGGTCCAACTGAACCGGGACTGGCGCACGCAAATCGCTCGTGCATGAACGATGCAGATTTCTTGTAGTTTGGCGGGGAGGCAATAGATCAGTTTGGGTTAAATGATGAAAGAACTTATGTCCTCTCAAGGCAATTGGCCAGCCAACTTTTCTGGTGGAGATCTGTAGTTTCTTCAGTGCAGAATAGTTAAGTTCAGACTGAAGAATGGCTTTTGTAGATGAAATGCTGACGAATTGTTCTATAAACTAGTAGGAAGTTTAGCCCACTTTTGTGCAGGTATAAGACCCTTTTTGTATGGAAGTACTACTGTTGTAAGCAAATACTATCAAGTACCTATTTCCTTCAATTACTAGTCGTGGTTCAATCCAGTTAACTCGCATCTTTTTATCCCAGACTACAGATTTTGCGTCTGCTGTCTGTGCTGTAAACCATTTTTTCCTTTGTCTTGTGTTGCCTGCAAAATGGTCCTGCAGTTCAACGTGTTACAAATGTAGCTACCTTGTACTCCCTCTGTTTCAAAATATAAGATGTTTTAGCTTTCTGAATGAAGTGTATCTAGTCCCCTTTTAGTATGTAGGTTCATCTAGGTTTAGAAAGCACCATCACTAAAAGATGTCTAGATACGCTCCATTCACAAAGCTAAAACATCTTATATTTTGAAATGGAGGGAGTACTTGAAGAGGAGATGGACTACATTTTCCTTGGATCCATAGAATTGACATTGCTCATTGCTAGACCACCCTCTTTTCATGAGGTTGTCCTTGGTTATTCACAGAAATTATAAAGCACGGTGTTCAACTACATCGATTCAAACTATTACACGCACACAAACTACATCAAATTCATTACCCACACATACTACATCGATTCAAACTTTTACACACACATACTACTTCAAACTATTACACACACGTACTACATTGATTCAAACTATTATACATTTTTAGTCGATGCTAATTTCCTGCTACGCTCTCCATACTACAAATTCATTAGCCACACATACCATGATAATTCACTAGAGCTCTGTCTTCACTCGAGGGAAATCAGAACCACCAGCTCGTCCAAGCCCGGTCCCCCACCGAAACTATGTGCCCCGTCGCAAAACGGTGGCGGTCCTGTGCCATCGATCCTTCCAAGCCAACACTACAGGCGATGAGGGCGCTTTCTGGCAGCCTCTTCGGGGCCCTGAATGCCATGTACCGAGTCCAGAACCTCCTCCGGCTGATGATAACCGGGTGCTTCCAGCAAAGCTGTTGCCCTACCCTGCTTGGAATCTGCACCTCGTGCATCTTAGGAACGGCGTCAGGATCTTTCAGCCACACCTTTACCTCGACGACCCATCTGTCGCTCGGTGGCACGATTTCCACCAACTCGCCGCCAAGGCTACTAACGACCTGCTTGAGGGCCTCCGGCTCCCAAGCATCCAATGGGAGGCTGTCAAAGCCGAGTTTGGAGAAGAAACGAAGATGCCCCAAGTGATCATCCCACCCACAGGCGCGATGCCAACGCATGAAGCTCATTTTCTCCCCGCGGCACTCGAAAGAACGGGAAGAATGCACAACGCGCTCGGTGTCTGAGCTGTGCTCGAACCAGACGAAAAAATCGAATGGCGGCGCGCATACCTCAATGTTGACCTCATTTCGTCTAATCCCAAAACAAGACCTGAAAGCCGACAACAACTCTGCTGGCAACACGGTGGGACAGACGCCCATCATGGTGGCCATGAGAGCATGGTCGTCGAACTGCTGTGCCAGGGCTACCATGCCTGGGGTGCGCGGCAGCACGCAACTTCCCGAGGCCGGTCGCCGGCCTGGATCGCCCAACGGGATGCGTTCCGCCGTGCGAGAAGGACTAGCCAGAGGCGAGATATTAGTCCGGGGACGCGAAGCTCCGATATGGCGGACGATGCAATAGCGATGGCTATGAGCTTCGATTAGAGGCGTGGGAGGTTGACCGGACATGGCAGAGATGCAAATTAGAGCAAGTGCGAGCTCCGATCTGAGACGAGTAGCCGGAGCTGAGCAAATGTTATGGGGAGGGGAGTCGGAGACAAGACCAGAGCAGAGCAAAGAAATAGATCTCATCCACTCAGGGATCTGGTCCACGCAGGGGTAAGCTAGTCCATGACCACTAAAGATAACGGGGAATACTGACATGGCGGGCCAAGAAGAGTTGACCTAACAGCGGTATTTGAGTTCAACTGTCTTTCGTCTGGTTCAAACGACCGTTTGGCCGTTAGATTTGTATTCACCCCCATTTGGCCCTTCTGGACAATTGGCGAATCTACTATGGCCCCTCCGCGCGATTGATGGCAACTCGGGTACCGCGGTGCGCTCACCCACCAAGTTTGGTACCGCAAACGAACATTCTCCTTTAGGAGTGGACGTTCAGTCTGGGAATGCTGACCTGAGGTTAGCGGGAGGCTGCATCTTCCTGGAGTCTTGAGCTAAGGTCGTCAAGTGACACCCTATTCTATACACACTGGGCGAGAGGTGGTTTCCTAGCGAAGCCTTGTGGTGCAAGCTCAGGGCAAGTTAGCGGTTTATGACTCTCCTGGCTAGTGTTTAGTCAGGGTTGATGCAGTCAGCTTCGGTGAGAAGGTCTTCACTTGCATCTCTTGCGTTGCTTCTGCTTGAGGGCGGAGTGGACTTGCTGACTTTATGCCTCCTCATCTTCGGGAAACTGAAGTATTCTAGCCTTCGAGAGAGTAAGCGCTCCGGGTTGGGGTCTGATGCAACGACTTGGGTAAAACACGCAAGAGGGAAACATCCAAGCAAGCATAGCAATCCAAGGAAGTTATTACATAACCAACCAGTCTGCACCCGAGGGTGCTAGTAGTACTTAAGCATTACAAAATGCGTTCAGGGACGATACATGACTCTACCCTATTGCTAAATGGCCGAGTACAGCAGAGCGTGTGACTACTCGGAGGGTGCATCTGTGGTGTCGTGGGTGGCTTCTGTCAGAGCAGTGGAGGTTTCCTACATCTCCTTGATAGGCTTGAACCTATAGAGATACTGACTGGCGGTGATGCACTTCCTGCTCCTCTTGGGGGCGGCTTCTCTCAAGGTTCCTTCATTGGTGGTGGTTGGTGCTTGGTTCCTTTGCAGGGTTTCCAGAGCTTCCTTACGGGTGAGAATGGCTTGCAGGCGACGGAGCTCCATCTGGGAGTGGTGGTACTCGTCAACGACTGCTGTTAATACCTCATTGCTGGAGTAGCTGAAGCGGGTCTGAAAGGAGAGAGCTGGGTATGCTAGGCTGGGGTCTTGAGATCCTCTGGTGCAGTCGACATTTCCCTTCATGGGGAGGTAGAAGGTTGTGGGTTGTCTCATCTTTGGGAGGGAGCTACGGATGCGCATCAAATCTTCTCTGGCTACCAAATCAACCGCAAGTACGGGACTGGGCATCCAAGGTCCTGTGGAATAGATAGGGCTTCCATTGGTTCCCGGCTTGGCTAGTCTGACAATCTGTCCCACATAATCTCATGATTCCAGTCCTTTGTGGAGGGTGTAAATATGTTTGTTCTAGTAACCACAAAGATGCAGGGAGTCCCAGAGGAGTCGGGGAAATCCAATCTTCAGCCACTCTTCATCAACAGGTTCCATCTACAAAAAGTGTTTAGGGCTAGGTCGAGTTAGTGAAAGGTGTGCAGGATTTTAAGATTACAAAATCTAATAAATGCAAGTGGTTTTCAAAATTGGAGGGGAAAAGACATAAGCATTTTTTCAAATAGTCATCTCTTCTCCCTTGTATTTTAGAAAATAGGTTTGTCGCTTCCTATCTAACGTCCATGCTAACTAAGGTCTCCTACAGTCAGGATGGCTCAATACCAAGTCTATGGGGTCCCCGGATCAACCATCTGAGAAATCCCTATTATGTATATATCCACGTTCAAATGATCAATGAGCCGTGGAACATAACCGACAAGTATCATTACAACATCCGAAACATAACGAATTTACAAGACTTACATAAATGCCATTATGGCTACATCATCTTTAACAGCGGAACATCATCACGCACAGAGCCCAATCATGCCTCAACCTACAGGCGACTGACTGGGAAGACGCCCTAGCTCACTGGACTTCACCTTAATCCTTCGATGTCAATACTCTGAAAGTCTGGTCAAGTAAATAACCAGGGACAAAGCCGTGAGTACTTTTGAATGTACTCGCAAACCACCAAGATAATTGAAATAAGGAAATGCATGTCTGGCTGTGGCGAGATAGCTCTATCTGGGGTTATCTTTGAAGAGCCTAAACTACCTCTTGTAGTTGTGGCATCTCCATATCTTTGTTGAAAAAAAGAGTATTGAAACATGCCTCTGTTTTATAAACCAAGATATTCCGATATCTTTGTTGAAAACCTTTTTGAAAACAGTTTTGGAGTAAAAACCTTTTTGCAAACATCTTTGACCCCTCTGGTCAAAACAGGACTTTGAACTCAGTTTCCCCCCGGAACCTTCATACTTTCATCCATTCTTTCCAAACAAACACCGTTTGGGTACTCCTGACCATCACCTTTCCGACCTTCCTTGACCACGGACACAGCTATTCGAATAGATTATACCCTACAGAGTTTGTGCACTTTCCCCACAATAATCAATACATCCGCCAAGATAAAACCACGACCCACTACCACTGTAGATGGGGGTCCGGATAATTAAACCTAACCTTTCGCTTGTTGACCCTAGCAAAGGCTTCTTTTCCTTTTGGGTTTGTTCTACCTGGCAACGAGTATGTGGCTCCCAGCCATAGTCATGCCTTCCGTACCCGCGTATACCCAAGCTGCAACCTGGCGTATACCTTAATCTGGTGACTCCACTTCCTTCCGTACTACCTAAGTCATACCTTCCATGGGAGACCCAATTGTTGCACCGATACTCCTACTAGAACAGGCTCACTCTTCCCGAAGCAAGCTACAGGCTCCAGATCTATAGATCTGTTATCGCTTGCCCGGAATTCAAGGGATCTCTCCCTATAAGCATGGTAGAAGCTGCCCCGGCTAATGAAGACCAACTACGAGCTAAGCCCCAGCACCTGGGGTAATGTGGTTGCACGGAAAAAATTGCTCCGGGAAAGGCGTAGAACATCCCTTCACTTTCTCATTTCTCATCAACACCATTTCTGTAGTTAAAACATCCGCTTGGAATGACGCCTGTTCCCAAGGGTTTTACAAAGCAGTTTTTGAAATATTTGTGGTAGGGTAAATCCCAAAACAAGTTATTTTCTTGAAGTCGGGTTTCCAACGGGGTAGGATGCTAACCATCATACCCTCGGTCTAAGGGGATAAAATGGTAGGTACACAGGGTGGTGCTACCAGGGACACAAAGTCATAACTTGGAGGGGCCAAGTTATTAGCGCGGTATTTATAAAACAAGACATGCAGGTAGATAATGCGATTTATAAAGAGGATACAAACAGGTAATAAAAAGAGTAGGAAAAGTATCCGAATTCGGGAAATGGTGGCTTGCCTGTGATCAGCAATAAATCCCTAGACTTCTTTAGATAACCAAGAATACCCAATAAATAATAATAAGAAGTCCCTTCCTTCTTGTCGTCAAACAGTCACACTATTGCCGTCATCGAGTATATATGCAAGAAAACAATATCACAATCAATACAAGGCATACATGCATCAAACCATACAAAAAACAAGCATAAGGAATCCTACTTAACTTAGTGGGTTTTGGGAGGAGTTGGGTACTAGTAGTGGAATTACTAGGTTGCCATATAGGTGTTTTTCCCTTTTGAAAGATAGTTGTCAAGGCTAAATACCATGAACTTGGATTGGGGTTCTGAGGTCTGTAGGATACTGATGTGCAACAATGATATCCTCAGATAGGTCTTGATAACACAAAACCAACACAAGTGGTTTCACTAGATTATCAATTTTCTAGATTTAGTTATGCCTTTTATAGTGGAATAAACTCTAGTTTGGGGAAATAATTCACCAAATTTTATCTGGGGGATAAAAAATTATTTCCTTTGGTTGTTAGGTAGTGTTTGATGTACTTAACCACATATAGTTGGAATATTGTCAAAAGAATTACCAGAATGCCCTCAGGAAATTCCCAAAGGAAGTTCTGTAAGGTTTTTCTCTTTTTCACCAGATTAATTCTAAAGAAGCTCTTGAGTTGATTCCAAGGGCATGTGGTAGGCATTTGGAATAAATTTCTGTAGGAATTGGATTCACTCTTTTTGGAGTTGTCAAACTCTTGGAGTGATTTATTTAGTGAAAAAGGGGTTCATAGAATAGTTTAATTTACAGTAATTCAACCAGATCTCAGTAAAATCTAAGCTGCTGGGATTTGATAGATACTGATAATACACAACCCTGGGAGTTGGAAATAGGTCAATACCTCACTTGGTTTGACCTATAGAATTTATCCAAGGCAGATAAATGTTGTTTTTTTGTTAGTTTTGCTAAAGACACACTACCGTTCACCTTGGCATATGGCCTATGCTAGATGACAGGTATAACTAATACCTTCCAGTAGAGGTTTGGTTCTCCCCAATTGGAGATGTGAACCTCTCTGAGCAAATGATTTAGTGCATAGGACAATCTTTAATGGATTAATTGCCAAGGAATAATAGAAATTATTTTTGGCAAGGGACCAGTTCTACATGATGCATAAAATAGGGGTCATCTAATAAAATTTAGATATGTCCATTTGGAGTTAGTTTCCATTTTTAAAATGATTTAAACTGAGGGACCATTTCTGGATCAGGACAAAATGAATAAAAGAAAAGATTTGCGGGCTGGGATCTGGGGCTACTGGGCCGGCTGGAACAGTTTCGGCCCACGGTGCACGGGGCGACGCGCGGGAGATGGGTTCGAATCCCGGCCAGGCGGGTCCTAGCGGTATCGGCAGCGGTGGGCCGTTCGATTAGATGGGAATCGACAGGCTTCACTCGTCTTCCTACTCGTGACGGGGAGCCAGGGAGGAAACCCTAGCGGCGGGCAGAGGAGGGGCGGGGTGGCTCACCAGGGGCTCGAGGGAGGTCGGGGAGGCGGCAGGGCGATGCAGTGGACGACGGCGAGCACGGGGATGGTCGGCACGGCGGGGATGGTCGCCGGGAGATGGCTCGCGTGATGGAGACCGAACAGAGCTCGCTGGGGCTCGCCGGAGTTCTTCCAGGGGTTGCTGCATGTCGACAAAAAGAGGCGGGTTAGCTGCAGGATAGCAAGGAGGTGCCGGGAGAGGGACATGCAGGAGGAGAGGACCTTAGAGAAGAGAGCCTTGCTCGGTTTTTGGAGGAGGCCGAGGCTTCTCCTCCTTCTTCTTTCGGGCAGCACAAAGCAGGGGAGGAAGAGAGAGTACTGGGGGAGGTAAGTGAGGAGGAGAGGGAGCAAATGCGGGGCAGGGGAGTGCTGGGGTGGCCTCTGGCCTTTATACCGAGGGCGAGAGCTCCAAGGAGGAAATGCCCACTTTGGACATGGGGGAGGGGTGATGCTGGCCTGGCATTGTCCTAGAGGGTGGTGGGGAGGGGTGAGAGTGGGAATTGGGAATTGGGTTGGGTAGGGGCAGACAGGGGCAGTGGTTGGCTCTGGTAACTTTTAATGTGCAAGATCTTTTGCAAGATATACCTCTCCCTCTCTCATACAAGCACATGGGCCCAATATGGCAGTGCTACAGGGATGGTCGACCAGAGGAGGGGTGGATGCTGTGGTGCATTGATTTGCAAGATTAGTGGTGGTTTGATATGGTTTCAACTCAATACTAGCTAGGTTTGCTAATTTGAGTAAATAGGTGGTTGCGAAGGAAGTTCAAAATTTTGCATAGGACAGAGTGGGAAGATGGTACTGGTAGGTAGATGGGGTCAAGGTAGATATCCAGGAATTATTTGGGATTTTTATAAGGGGTTTTAGTCCTCATAAATCCATTTATTTAAAAAGGGCAGAAGTGGTTTCTAGAAGATCATTTGATATTTTTACATTGGACAATGTTGGATTTTGGTTTGAGATGGTCCCAAATGTGAATACACACTTAGAAGATTTATTGGAAGATAAAAGTATTTAAGACAATTATTATTCCATTTCTGCCATTTAAGAAAATAGGCAAAAAGAAATAATAAAGCTTCTCAAAAATATTTATTTTTGAGATGGGAAGATAGGGTATGATATATGGAACTCACATAAGCAAAAATTTGGGGAAGTGTTTTGACAAAAACCAAACTTTCCATTGGGAAAGGGGTTTTGAGATTTTGTCTATTAAAGGAATTTAATAGATTTGGAGCTATAATAATTATGGATAATATTTGAGAAATCTTGATGATCAAGGTAGATGATGTATACAAGGTGCATCAAGCATTTGCAACCTTGGGAAATGTAAATCCAAGTTGATTTTGGTGGAATACCCTAGATTAGGGATCTAGGGTGGTGTTAACTTCATACCATCAAAACATGGTTGTATCTTGGAGTTCAGATCTCCCCTTGGGGAATGGGTTAGATGATTAGTGAGATCAAGTCATATAGATGATCATGGCATAAGGAGTTTGGATTGGTTGTATTTGAGGTGATCTAGATGTGATGGCAAACTTTGTTGAAAATCAGGCTGCCATACCAGAAGAGTCATGATGCCTTATAAACCATGTGGGTTTAATAAGCTCAAAGATCCACCTGGAACAAGTGAAGTAGGTTTTGATAGACCTAAATGATTAGAACACAACCACGCAAAGATTTGGTCCATAGAAGGTAGGATGATGGTGTGAGCTTTTGCCAAAGTAGGCATGATGACTAGATTTGCAGGAAAAGTTATTTTCTTGCCTGCAAAACCATCAAGAACAGGTGGGTTGGAGGGTGATCTAACCAAGGGAAAATGTGGTCCTTGGTAGTCCTTAGGATGGTTAACAAGATGGTTCAGGTGCATTTCCAAAAATGCACAAGGGTTCATAAAAGGAGCATTCAAAAAGGTGATGTTGGAATAGTTTCCAGACTTAAGTCAAATTTGGCTGTTTTGAGGATTTTGAGTAGAGTAAGAGAGGGAAGGTTTTTGGAGGGGTTGCAAGGTACCAAGGCATCGTCAAGTGGATGATGTTGAAGTGTGGATTGAGTAGAAGGGATCCATGCTTGATATTGGTCTTCATGGACTTGGAAGCTTCTAGAATGGAAATCTTCAGAATTGATCTGGTTAAGGGCTTTAGATGATCACCTAGTGTCTAGTGATTTGATATTGCCTTGTATTCTTGCTTAGGGGGTGGTGATTTGGAGATACCAAGACCCTAGTGATGATATCCTAGAGTAGCTCATACTACTTCCTAAGCAAACAAGTCAGACAACTGATCAAGGCAACTCACCAAACAGCAGATCAAGGCAACTCATCTTATAAACTAAGCAAATCCACTACTAGGTTTACCATCAAGCTTAGCTTGAGGTAAGGTTGGGGCATTTAGAAGGGGTTGGGGATTGAATAAGGTGAGAGTCCTTGGTATCTCTACCAAGAGTAGAATTCAAATGCTTTGAAAAGAGGTTTTGGGAAAACTAGAGATAAGATTTGTTGAGGGTCCTGTCCTGAAAACATAAGGGGGTTATATTATATATCTCTCCATAGTTTTGTCAATAGAAGCTACTAAAATAGTTTTGGTTATATAAGCATCTTGGCTCAGGTTTTGGAATGCTAGAACATTTGAGGAATATGTCAAAGGAGCCAGATAGTTTTGTTAAATAACTTTTGTCAACTGATGGTGAGGTAAGGAGTATCATATGGTATACACTCCCATGCACAAGCACAAACAAACAATTAAGCAATACTGCACTAATGAACAAGAAAAGGTTTTGTTCCCCCTGATTTTTGCATTCTGGGCAACAAATCAGGGTTGCTGAAATTGGGATGTTACATACTGAGCCGCGGAGGGCAACCGTCGGCCCATCTTGCAATGGAGCGTGCGGGAGGCCAATTTTGAAGCTGCCTGGCAGAGCCCAATCGTCAGTTGATCTCAGCGCCGAAGGGGTATGTCGAGATGTGGGGCATTGGATCCAATGGAGATCGACGGTCGACAGTCGTCGTCCCCAACTAGACAGGGGGCTGGCGGCGGAAACCCCAGGGGCTGCGGGGAAGCACGGGAAGCTCACCTACGGCCGCACTCGGTGAAGGGGAGGCCTCAGGGAGACGCGGCGTGCTGCGGGAAGCCGAACGAGGGGCGGCACAGCCCGTTTTGCTGCAGATCTCGAGGGCGCACAAAGGTTGCTGGAGCGGCGGCTTCGGGGATCGTCGAGGAGGCTTCCAAGGGCCATCCTGAGCAGGGAAGCAAAGAGGATTAGAAGCAGCACAACCAGGGGAAACTCGGGAGAGGAGGCCTTGCTCGATATTTGGAAATGGGCCGAGGCTCCTCTTTCTCCTTCTCTCGAGCAGAATAGAGCAAGGGAGGAGGAGAGGGGGCTCTAGGAGGTAAGTGGATGGGAGGGGAGGAGAATGAGGGGGCAGAGGCAGGTTGGATAGCCTATGGCCTATTTAAATTGAGGTGGGAGCTCAAGAGGGGAATGTTCATTTTGGACATGGAGGAGGGGTGGAGCTGGCTTGGGATTGGTCAAGGATGGTGGGGGAGGGGTGGTGTGAGTCATTTGGTCGGCAGGGACATAGAGGATGTGGTAGTGCTGTGCTACAGTGTATTTCGAACAGAGGGATGAGAGGTGTGCTGTCCAAGTCTGTTTGACCAGGTTGGTGTAGGTTTGGTGGGTTTTTTATTTGAGGGTTTGCTAACTTGGCAAATTTGATCAAATATGTGGCTCTGAAGAAAGTCAAAAAACTTGCATTGGACAAGATGGGGAAATGGTACTGGAAGATAAAGGAGGTCAAGAAGTCTATCTAGGATTGATTTTAGATTTTTATAAGGATTTAATGTCCCCTAAAAACCATTTATTCAAATAGAGAAGAAGTAGTTTCTAGAAGATCATTTGATATTTTTACATTGCACAAGGTTGGTTTCTGTTGTGAGAAGGTCCCAAATATGATGTCACACTTTGGAGAATTTTCCCAAGATTTATTGGTGCATAAAAGTATTTAAAACATTTATTTTGTTGTTTCTTCCATTGAGGAAAAAGGGCAAAAGGAATTATTAAAGCTCTTCAAAAAATATTTATTTTGGATGTGGGAAGATAGAGTATGATATATGGATCTCAATTGATCTAAAAGTTGGGGAAGTGCTTTGGCAAAAACCAAACTTTCCCTTGGGGAAGGAGTTTTGGAGATTTTGTCTATTAAAGAGATTAATTAGATTTGAAGCCATAATAATTATGGATAAAATTTGATAAATCTTGATGATCAATGTAGATGATGTATACAAGGTGTAGCAAGCATTTTCCACCTTGGGATTGGAGAATCCAAGTTGATTTTGGTGAAAACTAGAGATTTAAGGATCTTGGGTAAGATGGTCTTCATGGCACCAAAACCTTGTTGGATCTTGGAGCTCAGATCTCCCCTTGGTGCATGGGATAGATGGATGGATAGACCAAGTGATGTACATCAACATGGTATATATGTTTGAGCTTGATCTTGCTTGAGTTCACCAAAAATTGATTTCAAACTTTGAATAACATAAGCCTACCAAGGCAGATTATCAACTAGCCTTCAAAACCTTGTGGGTTTAAGAAGCCCAAAGATCCACATGGAACAAGTGAAGTATATATTGATACACCTATATGAGTATAACACAACCATGCAAAGAGTTGGTCCATAGAAGGTTGGATTGTGGTGTGAGCTTCTGTCAAAGTAGGCATGTTGACTAGATTTGCAGGAATAGTTATTTTCTTGCCTGCAAAACCATCAAGAACAAGTGGGTTGGAGAATGATATAACCAAGGGCAAGAGTGGGCCTTGGTATCCCTGGGGAGTTTTAACAATATGTTTCAAACGCATTTTCAAAAATTCACAAGGGTTGAGAAAGAGAGACATTCAAAAAGGTGATGTTGAAACAGATTCCAGACATAGCCAAATTTGGCAGATTTAGGGTTTTTGACTAGAATGTGGGTGGTGATGATTTTGATGGGTTGCAAGGTACCCAAGCATCATCAAGTGGATTATGTTGATGTGTAGATTGAGTAGGAAGGATCCTTGCTTAATACTGGTCTTCATTGACTTGGAAACTTCTAGAATGGATCACTGCAGAATTCATCTGGTTAAGGGTTTTAGATGATCACTTGGTGTCTAGAGATTAGATCCAGATTGTATTCTTGCTTAGGGTTTGGTGATTTTAAAGTATCTTGATCCTAGTGGATGAGTTCCTAGAGTAGATCATACTCCTTCTAAGCAATCAAGTCAAACAGCAGATCAAGGCAACTCATCTTACCAACAAATCGACTACTACTAAGGTTACCATCAAGTTTAGCTTGAGGTGAGGATAGGCAATTTTGAAAGGTTGGAGTTTGAGTAAGGTAAGAGTCCTTGGTATCTCTACCAAGAGAAGAATTCAAAATCTTTAAAATGAGGTTTTGGGAAACCTAGAGATAAGAATACTTGAAGGTTCTGTCTACAAAACATAAGGAGGTTATATTATATATCTCTCCATAGTTTTGTCAATAGAAGCTACAAAAATAGTTTTGGTTACATAAGCATCTTGGCTCAGGTTTTGAAATGCCAGAACATTTGAGAATATGTAAATTGAGCCAGGATAGTTTTGTTCAATAGCTTTTTGACAACTGATGTTGAGGTAAGGAGAATATCATAAGCTATACAATCAGAAGGATGAGCACAGACAATCAGCAAGCAAACACTGCAACACTTAACAAAAAGGTTTTTGTTCCCCCTGATTTTTTCATTCTGGACAACTAGTCAGGGTTGCTGAAATTGGGATGTTACACCGTCGAGGAATCGGGGACACTCTATGGTTCTGGAGAGGGGGGGAAATATGTGAGACGTCATGTTACAGTAATGGGAAGACAGAGGAGGGATAAGGAGGGGTAGAGGACGTTGGAACCTTGCTGTGGAGCGTCAGTGGTGGCGTACTCCGGTGAGGTCGGTACTGACCTCAAATCGAGCAGCCCGGTGGCGGTGGATTGAAATTTTTTTAGGGTTTTGGGGCAGCGTGCTGAGGGGTATAAGTAGGCAGCGAGGCTTGGCGCGGGGGTCACGGATATCCTCTCTAATTCAACTAGGAAATCGTTCAAGACGCGGTGGCGCATGAGTTCGTTCCGAACTCGTCGGAGGAGATGACGACAGGTTGACGCCCCCCGGTCAGTGGCTGCAGGGTGCAAGCGGCTGCGGCATGGGCCAGCCCAACTGGCGCATGTGGTAAGAGGCGGGCTGGCTCGGCTGACCCGCTTAGGTTAGTTTTTTTGTATTTATCCTTTTTCTTTTCTGTTTTACTATTTGTTTAATGACTTTTGCACATTAACTCCAAATTTAACAAAAATGGTCTCTAAAATTTTGTAAAAAGAAGGAGATTAATATGGAATTATAAAATAACGCTTTTGCAAGGATTTAGATGGTTAGGTTTTATATAACCTCTTCTTGTCTTTATATGACAATAGGGTTTAGGGAAAGTATTCGATGCAACTTTTATTGTGTAATTCCATGATGCATATGATATGATGCATGCTTCTAGTAACATCTGAAATTGTAAAATTTGGGATGTTACAAACCTACCCCCTTAAGAAGAATCTCTTCCATGAGATTCAGGTTGGTTACCAAATAGGTGTGGGTGTTCTATCTTTAGATCTTCTTCACGTTCCCACGTGGCCTATTCCTCCGAATGGTGATTCCATTGAACTTTGCAAAACCTGATAGTCTTGGTACGAGTAATCCTCTCGGCTGTTTCCAGAATCTTGGTGGGTTTTTCCTCATAGGTGAGATCGTTTTCCAGTTGAACCTCATCCAGGGGAACCGTATCCCTTAGCTGTGTTTCATCCATTTCTGGGTGACACTTCTTTAGTTGTGACACATGTAAAACATCATGAACAGTCAATACTTCAGGAAATTCCAACTGATAGGCAACCTCTCCTTTACGAGCCAAAATCTTATAGGGCCCTATGAATCGAGGTGCCAAATTACCCTTGATTCCAAATCTCTTAACTCCTTGTAGTGGTGAAACTCAAAGATATGCATGGTCTCCCACTTCATAAGTTACATCCCTGCGCTTGGAATCAGCATAACTCTTTTGCCTAGATTGGGCTACTTTTAACCTGTCTTGAATCTGCCTTACCTTCTCTTCGGCATTCTTGATCAGCTCAGGTCCAAACAAACTACGTTCTCCAACTCCATTCCATAGCAGCGGAGTTCTACAATTCCTGCCATATAGAACTTCAAATGGAGTTATCTTGATACTAGTTTGATAACTGTTATTGTATGAGAACTCCGCATATGGCAAGTTGTCGTCCTAACTAGACCCTTAGTCTAGTGCACAAGCTCTCAACCTATCCTCCATGATCTGGTTAACTCTTTTTGTTTGGCCATCTGTTTGTGGGTGGAAGGCAGTACTAAACTCTAGTCGTGTCCCTAGAGATTCATGTAGCTATCGCCAAAACTTCGAGGTGAATTGGGTACCCCTGTTAGAGACAATTCCCTTGGGTACACCATGCAGACTCACAATCCTTGACATTTAATTCTTGGCGAGTTTAGCACTCGTATAGGTGGTCTTTACGGGAATAAAGTGGGCCACTTTGGTGAAGTGATCGACCACAACCCAGATAGAATCATATCCAGAACGAGTCTGGGGTAGTCCTGTGATAAAATCCATGCCTACCTTGTCCCACTTCCAGTCGGAAACAGGTAACGATTGAAGCAACCTTGCTGGTTTCTGGTGTTCAGCCTTAACCCTGTTGCACACATCACACAAAGAGATGTACTCGACAATTTCTCTTTTCAAGTTATTCCACCAGAATCTATCCTTCACATCCATGTACATCTTTGTATTACCGGGATGATATGAGTAAGGCGAATCATGAGCCTCCTGAAGAATCAATTTCCTGATATCGGGGTCATCGGGAATGCACAAACGCTTCTCATACCAAAGTGTCCCTTGTTCATCCATATGGAATCCTTTTGCTTTTCCCTTGCTTATATTAACTTCAAATTCTTCCAACTCTTTGTCCCCCTTCTGGGCCTCTTTGATTTGGTCCAGAAGCGTTGGCACTATCTCCATAATCGCTATGTATCCTTCCGGAACTATTTCCAACCTGAGATCCTTGAACTATTCTCACACTTCCTTTGGAAGTTCTCCAGCGGCAAGTCTATTTACATAAACCTTGCGGCTCAAGGAATCGGCTACCACATTGGCTTTCCTAGGATGGTACTGCAGGTCTAGGTCATAGTCCTTGATGAGCTCAAGCCATCTCCTTTGCCTCATATTTAACTCCTTTTGGGTGAAGATATATTTCAGACTCTTGTGATCCGTGAACACATCACAATGTTTGCCCATGAGGTAATGTCTCCATACCTTAAGTGCATGCACAACTGATGCTAGTTCCAAATCATGTGTGGGGTAGTTATTCTCATGGTTCTTAAGTTGCCGAGAGTAATATGACACTACCTTCCCATCCTACATCAGTACACTACCAAGTCCTTGTCGTGAAGCTTCGCAATAGACTTGGAAATCCTTCTGGATATCAGGTATACACCGAATTGGCGATGTTACTAGGCACTTCTTCAATTCTTGAAAACTCGCTTCACATGCCTCGATCCATTGGAACTTCTTTTCTTTCTTCAACAATTCGTTCATAGGCTTTGCTATCTTGGAAAAAAATTCAATGAACCTTCGGTAATATCCGGCAAGGCCCAAGAAACTCCTGATATCTCCCACATTCTTAGGCGACTCCCATTATGTCACGAAAGCCACCTTACTGGGGTCCACGACAACTCCTTTAGCTGACACAATATGACCAAGGAATCCCACTTCACATAACCAAAACTCGCATTTGTTGAACTTGGCATACAACTTGTGTTCCCTTAACTTTTCCATAATTAGGCGCAGATGCCTCTCATGTTCCTTCTCATCCTTGGAGTATATGAGTATGTCATCAATGAATACCACAATAAACTTATCCAAGTACTTGATGAACACCTTGTTCATCATAGTTATGAAGTAGGCTGGGGCATTAGTTAGACCAAAAGACATCACGATGTACTCATACAACCCATATCTTGTGGTGAAGGCAGTCTTGGGTACATCCTGTTCTCGGATCTTTAACTAGAAGTAACCTAATCAGAGATCAATCTTAGAGAACATACTATCTCACTTTAATTGATTGAACGTGTCGTTGATATTGGGTAGAGGGTACTTGTTCTTGATTGTCACTTCATTCAACGACCGGTAGTCCATGACTAGTCTCTTGGTTTTATCCTTCTTCTCCACGAATAAGACAGGCGCTTCCCAAGATGACGCACTTGGTGGAATCAAGCCTTTGTCCAATTACTCTTTAAGTTGTTTCTTAAGTTCCTTCAACTCATCGATATCCATCTTGTACGGTCTTTTGGCTATCGGTTCTGTCCCAAGCATCAAGTCAATGAGAAAATCGATGTCTCGGTTAGGATGCATCCCTGGTAATTCTTCCAGAAAGACATCTGGATACTCCTTTACAACTGGCACATCCTCCATGCTAACCCCCTTAAGAGAGTTCACCATACTTCCTTTGAGTGCAAAAGCTGACTTAAAGCGGAATCTTTTCTTATCCGGAGTTGTGAGTGCGACAATCCTTTTGGCACAATCTATGACTCCCTCATATTCGGTCATCCAATTCATGCCCAAAATTATGTCTAGGCCTTGTGCCTCCAAAACGACTAGGCTTGTGGGGAAGATGTGTGTCCCAATCCTTAGTTCTAACCCACGACATCCAGAGTTTTCCACTATTTCTCCTCCAGGAGAACTTACCCTTAGAGGAGTACTAATAGTCTCCGTAGGTATGTTGCCTCTATCCACAAATACCCTTGATATGAATCAATGCGATGCACCATTATCAAAAGGAACAACTGCGAGGATGGAATTAAGCTTGAACTTACCAATCACGGAGTCAGGTGCCTCACGAGCATCCTCCATGGAGACATGATTCACCGTGGCTTTGACGAATGGATTCGGCTTCTTCCCATTTCCATTACCATGGTTGTGTCCGTTGCTGTTCCCATTGCCATTCCCATTCTGCATCTTCTCGGGGCAAGTAGTTGCGTAATGCCCTATCTTGTTACACTTAAAGCATGTCACTTCACTTAGATCCTTTCCATTGCCATTTCCATTGCGGTGCTGATGGCAATTGTGGTTATGTCCCCCATGACGATGACCATTATGGTTGTGGCGATTGTGGTTGTGGGGTGGTGGTGATGAAGTGCGTTGCTTCTGGTATGGCGCTGAATTATGCTTGCGTGAGGTGGCCTTTCTCTTGGGGTTCTCTATACTCATTTGCTTTGCTTCAACAACAACTATCCTATCCAGAAGTTCCTGATAGTTATCAAATTTCGGAGCCACAAGCTGAATGGATATCTCATCATTAAGTCCCCTTAGGAACTCTTCCTGCCTCTTGGCATCAGTGGAACATCATTAGGTGCATAGCGTGCCAGATTGTTGAAAAGGTCCCCATACTCGGAGACAGAGCGGTGTAGTTGCTTCAAGTCACGGAACCCACGTCTCTTCAATGACATGACACCAGCAACTACGTGATGAGTACGAAAAGGAGAATATCATTTTGCGGCCTGAAAGTTGGGGTGCCTAGGCAACGTTGTACCCAAGTTGATTTTAATCACCACGATTCAAAAAATTGGGGCGCCAATTGCTGAGAGGGGTGTTTCGAGTGAATGATGGCCAAACCCAATATTTTTAAATCACGCCTGTTAAGTCAGGATATTCCGTTACACTAGTTCCTATTGTGCCCCTTCTTTGCCGGTCACTCTTCTTAGCAACCCTGCACGTGTTGTAGGGGCAAATCCATTAATGTACTTTCCTAACTCTCGACACTGAATCTTGTTGCGGCGGCAGCGGTCCCTTTTCTTCCCTTCCCCGACCCTAAATCTGCCGGCGGCGGAGGACCTTTTTTTCTTCCTCCCCCGACACTGAATCCGACGGCGGCGGTCCAGCATGTCTTGCAAGGCGATGGTTGTAGCTACGTCGCCGACTGATTCGGGTCCGTCGGGGCCCAAGTCTGGGGCTCAACGCGAAGCAGCGACGAGGTCTTTAGCCCCGGTTAGCGAGGAGGTCAGCAAGGATTCAGCTCCCAAGGTACCTACGAGCAGCGGGTTGAAGATAAAAGCAAGGCCGGTGGTAGATTGTTCATCTCCGGTGGGCGGATGCGGCACCCAGATCTCGAAGAAAAAACCTGGGAGAAGAGCGAGAGGTGAATTTTTCTTATTTGTGCCTTATATTGCAAGTAGATTAGTTACGGCATAATAGAATCGAATGAACAAAAAAGTTCCCCTTTTTAATCAAATTAGGCACAACTTTGATACAAGGGACCTATATGAGTTCACAGTTCATGTTTGCCAGTACACTGCAAAACTTGATTTTGGTTGCGAGAGGGTTGTGTTCGGGCAAGATGTGCATCTGCTTGTGAATTTCAAAGAGGTTGCTTCTGCTCCTAGAGAATACGGACAAATAGATGCTGATCTAGGTAAGTTCAGTATACGCATAGAGGTGGATTCATACATGGCAAAACATGATGAGGGAGTTAATAAGCCAGTTTCGTCATATACTATGGAGATCACTACGATTCCAAAAACATAACTCTTGATGAAATGAGAGAGATGATCGGTAAGGAAATCAGTATTAGCCCTAAGCAGATGGAAAAAATCCGGTGGTGGCATCATAAGAAGCAGCAATTCATAGATGTTTTGGATACTGAAGATCTTATGCAGATTATGCGACGAAAGAAGCGAACCAGGAAGGTTTTCTTCCTTTGTCCCATTTCTGATGTTGTTGAACAGGTTATAGTGGATGTAGATGCCCCTGTAGTGGCTGAACAGAATGAGGTGGTCGACGTTGATGTGATCTGATGAGAGCTGCTACCCTAGGCTTGTCATATGGACCGCGGGGTTCCCCTGCCTGTCTTTGTAATATTGACTGCTGTTGCATTTAGAGCGTGTTTTTGTGATTATGTTTGCTAAGAGATTGCAATATAATGTTGTGCGAGCTGTTGAGATTTTCAGACATGTCACTCACCGAAACCATCATTGTTGTAATAAGACATAAGTACATTGTAGTTGACATGATTATGTTTCTTAAGATGATGTACCATACTTTTTTCTATTATTATGTTTGTTGGGACATTGTAATGTAATGTTTTGTGAAACCATGACTGGACAAGTGATGCATAAATACATTGTAGTTGACATGATTATGTTTCTTGAGTTGATGTAATGTACTTGTTTCTATTATTTTGTTTGTTGAGAGATTGTAATGTAATGTTTTCCGAAACCATGACAGGACAAGTGATGAGTAAGTACCTTGTAGTCAACATGATTTTGTTTCTAGAGTTGATGTAATATACTTGTTTCTGTGATTATGTTTATTGAGAGATTGTAATGTGATGTTTTGTGAAACCATGATGTGATTATGTTTTTTGAGAGATTGTAATGTAATGTTTTCTGAAACCATGACTGAAGAAGTGATGCATAAGTACCTGTAGTTGACTTGATTTTGTTTCTTTAGATGATGTAATATACTGGTATGTTTTCGTTAGGCAATGAAATTGGGATGGCGGGAGTACAGGTTTAATATTTGAAATAAGAATTTATGAAGAGAATCCATATTAGGCAGGAGACAGTAATCTAGGGAAAGGGCATGGTATCCATTAAACTATTGTAACATGCCAATTTAGTCATTGTTGTAGCGGTAGAAGGGCTGCTCTCTCTCTCTCTCTCTCACCGACGCCGATGCCGACACTGACACCGTCGCCTGCGACGACGCATTCACCATGCTGTCCTTGAACGGCGAGGACGACCAGTCGAGCAACGATAGCCTTCTCTCCGACATCGAGTATTCCTTCCATGATGTGAGTTCCTCTATTTTCTTGGGCTAGGGTTAGGCAATGGTAAATCTCTCGATCTGAGCTCCATATGTGCATGCAATCATGTTCGATTTCAGCTTTGCGTTTACCTATAGGTACCACGGACAATCTACGACTCTGAATGGGAGGGCCTAGATCTCGATGGAGAAGTGCCATGTGACCATGGGCTAAAACTGAGGAGATATGTTGCATTCGAAGGCAGTAACAGTGGGAGAAGGTTTTTAGGCTATACAAATCAGGTTTGTTTACATTATGTGCAATTGTGACATGAAGTAAAATGTATCATGCATGTTCATAACACTATAGTGTGTGTGTTTTTAGGTTGGCCCGGTGTGTAATGCAGTAGAGTGGGTGGATCTTGAGTGGCCAGATGCACTTAAGAAATGTTTGGCACAGTTATGGGAGATGTATGAGTTGGAAAGGTCGGGGAGATTTAGTGATGTAAGTGATGCAGCTGAAAAAAATTACAAGCTATCGGTACGAAATAAGGAGCTGGAACAAGAAATCGAGAATTTGCAGTCAGAGCTAACTGACGGAATCAATGGGAGCTTGGTTGTTGGAACTACAAAGAAGCTTCAGGATAGTCACAGGTTGCTGATTCATAATGTAGAAAAGGAGAGGGATCAGCTCAGGGAAGACAAGAAGAAGCTAGAGTACTGCATTGCGGATCTGTTGAAGGAACTGAAGAAGGCACGCGAGGGTGAATAAGGACAGACGATAGAGGATAAAGGAAATTCAAGATGAATAATTTATGTTGTGCCAATGCCTGAAACTAGTTAACTGTAATACTTGCAGTTGTGCTTTCGTAACTAAGCCAAACTCAATCCTCGAGCAAACTAATTTCAGACGAACACACATATTGTGCATAGAGTTAAGTTCACGCTTACAAAATCACCACTACAGAGGATAAACCAGACATTTCAGTACTAAATAGACATATGTTGTGTTAAAGCGAGCCTGGCCCGAAGCTGCTTGTTTTCCTCCCTAAGATCGGCCAACTCCTTCAGTACTTTCTCGTGCTTTAGCCGTAGGTTCTAGCGCTCCGTCATTGATTGGAGAAGTTGGTCTGTAGCCATACGATTTTCCTTCAAGATCCCTTTCATGATCTATGTCTGCTTCCTAGCCGAGGTGTGACCTTCACTGTGTAGTTTCGCCCAGCCGACGTTTAACTCCTTCAGTTTCTAGCACTTGTCAGAAAGGACCGCGAGTTCAGCGCGCAGGTGGTCAAAGGCCAGTTTCTGGGAATTCTCCTTCTCCCTTTGGATTGCTATCTTGTCATTTAGCCAGGTCGCTAGGTCCTAGTCGATCTTTCGCCTCTTTCCCTAGAACAAAAATACATAGTATGGTTTGTTCAGTTCACTAGGACAAGCTAGTTAGTTTCCATAATTAACTGAATCGACTAGTGGCACTGTCATAATTTCAAGGAAGAAGCAATCTAGGACTAATCAACATTTTATGAATCGACTAGTGGCACTTTCATAATTTCAATTTCAAAGACAAATAAGATTTATCTGCAGTTTAGTGTGCTATGGGTTTTTCCAAAATCACCTAATAGTAGTGCTAGTGGGAAACTTATAATGCAGAAACCCATGTCCAGATACATAATGGAAAGTGCACATGGTGTCCATTCATGAACATGAACACCAACACATGTCTAGATAGATAAGGAGTTGCCCTAGGATTCTTATTGCAACCTATAATGGGAAGCAGACTTGGGCATTGCTCCCTGAACCCTAAACATTACAAACGGAGTGGAGGACAAACTGATATTCGTGTCCCCGATAACGGGAATCAGACTTGGGCATTGCTCCGATACGCCTCAAGACAAGCGCTTAGCTCCTCGTTCTCTTTCCGAACATCCTCGAGTACGGTGATCCCTCTGCTCATGTCCTCCTTCATCTCCTTCACTGCATTCAGGCAATGGTTCCTGTCATGGTAGGCTCGGATGGAAGCCTTGGTTTCCTCGACACGTCCTTAGAGTGCCTCGGTGACTTCGTCTCGCAGGAGTGTGCACCTTTCCAAAAGATTCTTCTTCTCCTCCATGAGCTCGTTGATTATCTTGATGGCCTGTTCTTGCCTGTTCAAGATACGGTCGATCACTTTCTGCAGCCTCACAATGTCAAGTGCAAAATCTAGCGAGATCTCCTTCTGCACAGATAATTGCTTGCGTATTCTCTCATTAGCTTGGGTGAGGGAGCGTGCAAGCTCATGTTTGTTGTCAATCTTGGAACTAATCGCGGACACCTTGTCACGGTACTCGGCCTTCGATCGCTGCATCGTTCATGTTAATTGAAATAGGAATTCTATAATTACACTCCAGGTTCAAGGTGGATACTAATACAGATCAAAGAATCCCCGTTGAATCTATTGACCGTAGTGTTAAAAAATGGACCTACAGATCTAATCGTGACCATGATAAACTAATCCTAATCACAAAAAATCCATAGTGAATCTATGAACATCGGTATTAAGGAAAGACCAAGAGATCCAGTCATATTCATGAAAAATAATACTACTCGCAAAAGAAGAAGAAAAACCAATGTGGGGCGGACAGGATCTAAGGAATCCACATCACAACTCGAAGAAATAACAGTGTGGAGATTTGTTACCTCGTTGAGACGTGGAACAGGGCCGAACGGGTCCTGCAATGCCTCCATCGTGGTGGATTCAGGCTCCACGGCCGACCTGTAATATGTAGAAGAGAAAGAGCAAGAAGAAGAAGACAAATAAGAAGAAGCTGAATAAGATCATGATGGAGAGGGAGATGGAGAAGAAGTAGAATAAGAAGACCGTACCAGGAGGAGCCCTCGCCTGCTAGAACATTCAGCGCCATTATTGGGGGAGATTGGGCCTCGATGAGAGGGTGGGCTTGAGCGGCTGGTAGAGCAAGAAGTGCCTCGTGGCGATTTCTCTCCTTTTTCTCCATGAGGATCGTCGACCGGCCTCTCCCCCTCCTTAGGGGAGACATGGCTTGCACGGTGAGGGTGGCGGCGGCAGGAGGAAGAAGATAGTGATTAGTGTGGGAGAAGAGTCAAAGAGTACAGGCCGTGGTCCAGTAGTACTAGTACTATTATACAAGACCACCGTGTATGGTATACCTGTTGGAGATATGCCCAAGAGGCAATAATAAAAGTGGTTATTATTATATCTTTGTGTTTATGATGAATGTTTACATCCCATGCTATAATTGTATTATAAGGAAACACTGATACATGTGTGTTTTGTAAACATAAAAGAGTCCCTAGTAAGCCTCTTGTAGAACTAGCTTGTTGATTAAATTATGATCATGGTTTCCTGATCATGGACATTGGATGTAATTAATAACAAGGTTATATCATTAGGAGAATGATGTGATGGACACACACCCATAGTAAGCATAGCATAAGATCAAGTCATTAAGTTCGTATTGCTATAAGCTTTCAAATGCATAGTAACCTAATACTTCGACCATGAGATTATGTTAATCACCATCACTGGATGGGTACTTTGATGACATCAAACACCGCTTCATAACTGGGTGGTTATAAAGGTGTCATTGGGTATTCTGAAAGTATGTGTTGAACCGCATGGACCAAGATTGGGATTTGTCCATCCATATGACGGATAGATATGCTCTGAGCCCTCTCGGTGTAATGTCATCTAGTTAGCTTGCAAGCATGTGACTAGGTCACAAGGGATGACATAACATGGAACGAGTAAAGAGTACTTATCAGTAACAAGGTAGAACTAGGTATGGAGATACCGACGATAAAACCTCGGATAAGTAGAATATCGCGTGACAAAGGGAATTGGTTTCGTATGTTAATGGTTCTATCGATCACTAGATCCCGCTGATGGTTATTGATCGGAGAGGTGTCTTCATCATGTCTGCATATTCACGAACCATAGGGTGACACACTTAAGGTTCGAAGTTGTTTTAAGTAGATATGGAATATGCGTTGGAGACCGAATGTTGTTTGGAGTCTCGGATTGGATCCGGGACATCACGAGGAGATCCAGAATTGTCCGGAGAATGAGATTCATATATTGGGGATCATTTTCTAAGTTAGGAAATGTTCCGGAGTATTTGTATGGGGATTCTAGAAGGTTTTGGAATGTTTCGGAAGGTTCTAGGAGATTTCTTGGAGTTTTCTTGAAAACCAAGAAAGGATCAAGGAGTTCTTGTGGGGCAAGACAAGGATTCATGGGGGAGTAGGACTCTCCCCCCACCTCCTTGATCCGCCGGCCAAGGGAGAGGGGAGTCCTACAAGGACTCGACCTCCCCATGGCGCCTCCCTCATTTAAATAGAGGGGTGGGGGCGCCACCCCCTAGCCCCCTCACAATCCGCAAACCCTAGCCGCCTCTCTCCTCCTCCTTCCGTCTGCTCTGGCTTAGGAGAAGCCCTCCAGAATTCTCTACTCCACCACCACCACCACACCGTCGTGCTGCTGGGATTCCATGGAGAAGATCTACTACCTCCGCTGCTTGCTGGAACAGGGAGAGGAAGGTCTGCTTCGACTCCGCACGTGTGACCTACTGCGGAAGCGCTGCCGTACCGCGGCGCTGGAAGGATCGTCCACACGATCTTGAGATCGGCAAGTGATCGACTATAGCAACCACGAGATCCAATCTCGTAACGCTTTCGGATCTACGAGGGTTAGTACAGATCTATCTCGTTGCACATGTCTAATAGATTAGATCTTGGCTTTTATCTAGATTAGATCTGGGTTTTGTTCATTCTTGCGGTAGAAATTTTTTGTTTTCCATGCTACGAACCCATCAGTGGTATCAGAACCGTATCTATGCGTAGATCTGTTGCACGAGTAGACCACAATGGTTTTGTGGGCGTTGGTGCTCATGCCGTATTTTGCTTTGTGTACTTTGCATCTTGCGGTATGGTGGGATGAAGCGGCTCGGGCTAACCTTACATGTTATCGCACATGAGACTTGCTCCACGCTTGACGTGTAACTTGCTTTGCACAAGTGGCTTTGCGGGTGTCTGTCTCTGCCACCATAGTATAGATCCAATCTACACTTTGCACTCGATAGCACATGTATCAACGTTGTGGTTCAGTTTCGTAGGTAAGATCCGTTCTTATTCGAAAGCCCCAAACCACGTAAAACATGCAAAGAAAATTAGAGGCGTCTAACTTGTTTTTGCAGGGGTTTTGTGATGTGATATGGCCATCATGTGATTGTGATTATATTTGATGTATGCAATGATCCTTGTTGTAATATGGCAACCGGCAGGAGCCTAATGGTTGTCTTTAATTCTGTTAAGACCTGCGTGTCTATTCATCTTGTAATAGCTTTATTCCAAGTAGTTGTAATAGTTGCTGGTGATGATGGACAACCATGAAGCGGCGCCACTGACCTTGACGCAATGCTGGTCATGATGGAGATCATGTCCGTGCTTTGGAGATGGAGATCAAAGGCATAAGAAGAAAGGGCCATATCATATCACACTAATTATGAATTGCCTGTGATGTTAATCCTTTATGCATCTTGTATTGCTTAGATCGCGACGATAGCATTATAAGATGATCCCTCTCACTAAATTTCAAGTAATAAAGTGTTCGTCCTCAGTTGGCACCATTGCTAAGACTCGTCGTCTCGAAGCATCTCGTGATGATCAGATGTGATAGATTCTACGTGTGCATACAATGGGTGCAAGCCAGATTTGCACATGCGGAAACTAAGGTTAATCTTGACGAGCCTAGCATGTACAGACATGGTCTCGGAACACGGAATACCGAAAGGTAGAGCATGAATCATATAAGTGATATGATGAACATGAAGATTGTTCGCCGATGAAACTACATCTTCTCTCGTGAAGATCGGACTTGGTGTAGTGGACTTGGTTCGTGTAATCACTAAGACAATGTGAGGGATGTTGTTTTGAGTGGGAGTTCACCTAGTTCATTTAAGAATTAAAATTGAACTCAATTTATCATAAACTTAGTCTAAACTACTTGCAAATTTGTTGTAGATTATTTTTGAACCTCTCCATCAATTTCAATGCGTTCCTAGAGAAAGAAAAGGTTAAGAATAATGGAAGCAACTTCACGGACTGGCTCCGTGGTATGAAGATTGTCCTCAGGGCTGGTCAGATGACCTATGTGCTCGAAGCACCGCTAGGTGACCCACCTGCAGATGATGCCACCGATGACGTAAAGAATGTTTACGCCACTCGGAAAAATCATTACTCCATACTTCAGTGTGCCATCCTGTACGGTTTAGAAACGGAGCTCCAGAAGCGTTTTGAGCACCATGACCCGTTTGAGATCATTAAGGAGCTCAAGCTCATTTTTGAGACTCACGCGGCCGTGGAAAGCTATGAGGCCTCCGAAAAGTTCTTTACCTGTAAGATGGAAGAGGGAAGCTCCGTTAGCGAGCACGTGCTCACCATGTCTGGGCACGCAAACAAGCTCCAAGAGTTGGGGATAATGATTCCTAATGAGTTAGGGATTCACCGTGTCCTCCAATCACTGCCACCGAGTTATAAGAACTTTGTGATGAACCACAATATGCACTGCATGAACCAGACGTTGCCTGAACTATCGTCCATGCTGAAAACTGCTGAAGTGGAGATCAAGAAGGAGCACCAAGTGTTGATGGTCAATAAGACCACCAATTTCAAGAAACAGGGCAAGCCTAAGAAAAAGGGCAACTTCAAGAAGGACGGCAAGAAAGCTGTCGCACCTGCTAAGAAGCCCAAGGCTGGTCCTAAGCCTGAAGCTGAATGCTTCTACTGCAAGGGTGCTGGTCACTGGAAGCGTAACTGCCCCAAGTACCTGGCAGATCTGAAGAACGGCAACATCAATAAGAAAGGTATATTCGATATACATGTTATTGATGTGTATCTTACTGGTAATCGTAGTAGTGCCTGGGTATTTGATACTGGTTCGGTTACTCATATTTGTAACTCGAAATAGGAGCTGCGGAATAAACGAAGACTGGCGAGAGACGAGGTGACGATGCGCGTTGGAAATGGCTCCAAGGTTGATGTGATTGTCGTCAGCACGCTCCCTCTACATCTACCTTCGGGATTAGTTTTAAATTTAAATAATTTTTATTTGGTGCCTGTGTTAAGCATGAACATTATATCTAGATCTTGTTTATTGGGAGACGGTTACTCTTTTAAGTCTGAGAATAAAGGTTGTTCGATTTATATGAGTAATATCTTTTATGGTAATGCACCTGAGATGAATGGTTTATTCTTATTGAATCTCGATAGTAGTGATACACATGTTCACAACATAGATGCTAAACGAATAAAATTGAATGATAATTCTACATACATGTGGCACTGTCGTCTTGGTCACATTGGAGTGAAGCGTATGAAGAAACTCCATTCTGATGGACTTCTTGAATCACTTGATTTTGAATCACTTGAAAGATGCGAAGCATGTCTAATGGGAAAAATGACTAAGACTCCATTCTCTGGAATAATGGAGCGAGCTACAGACTTATTGGAAATAATACATACCGATGTGTGCGGTCCAATGAGTGTAGCATCGCGTGGTGGATATCGTTATGTTCTCAATTTCACGGGTGACTTAAGTAGATATGGGTATGTCTACTTTATGAAACATAAGTCCGAAACTATCGAGAAGTTTAAGGAATTTCAAAGTGAAGTGGAAAATCATCGTAACAAGAAGATTAAGTTTCTGCGTTCTGACCGCGGAGGTGAATATCTGAGTTATGAGTTTGGCATGCATTTAAAGAAATGTGGAATACTTTCGCAGTTGACACTGCCGGGAACACCACAGCGTAATGGTGTGTCCGAACGTCGTAATCGAACTCTCTTAGATATGGTTCGGTCTATGATGTCTCTTACAGATTTACCGCTATCATTTTGGGGCTATGCATTAGAGACAACCGCATTCACTTTAAATAGGGCACCATCTAAATCCGTTGAAACGACACCGTATGAATTGTGGTTTGGTAAGAAACCTAAATTGTCGTTGCTTAAAGTTTGGGGTTGCGAAGCGTATGTAAAGAAGTTACAACCTGATAAGCTTGAACCCAAAGCGGAGAAATGCGTCTTCATAGGATACCCTAAAGAAACAATTGGGTATACCTTCTATCATAGATCCGAAGGCAAAGTTTTCATTGCCAAGAATGGATCCTTTCTTGAGAAGGAGTTTCTCTCGAAAGAAGTGACTGGAAGGAAAGTAGAACTCGACGAGGTTATTGAACCTTCTCTCGGAGTTGATAGAAGCGCAGCACCGGAAGATGTTTTTGTGCCGCCTGCACCAATTGGAGAGGAAGCTAATGATGGTGATTATGAAACTTCGAACAAAGTTACTGCAGAACCTCGTAGGTCAACGAGGGTTCATACCACTCCTGATTGGTATGACTCTGCCTTGAACGTCATGTTGGTGGACAACACTGATGACCCTGCGACATATGAAGAAGCTATGGTGAGCCTAGATTCCGACAAATGGCTAGAAGCCATGAAATCCGAGATGGGATCCATGTACGAAAACCAAGTGTGGACTTTGGTGGACTTACCGGATGGCCGTAAGGCTATCGAGAACAAATGGACTTTCAAAAGAAAACCAGATGCTGATGGTAATGTTACCGTCTATAAAGCTCGACTTGTCGCGAAAGGGTTCCGACAAATTCAAGGAGTTGACTACGATGAGACTTTCTCACCAGTAGCGAAGCTAAAGTCTGTGAGGATTTTGTTAGCAATCGCTGCATATTTCGATTATGAAATTTGGCAGATGGATGTCAAAACGGCGTTCCTTAATGGTGACATTGAGGAAGAGTTGTATATGGTACAAACCAAGGGTTTTGTCGATCCTAGTGATGCTGACAAGGTATGCAAACTTCAGCGCTCCATTTATGGACTGAAGCAAGCATCCCGGAGTTATTAAAAACTTTGGATTTATACAAACTTATGAGAAGCTTGTATTTACAAGAAAGTGAGTGGGAGCTTTGTAGCATTCCTAGTACTATATGTAGATGACATATTGTTGATTGGGAATGATATAGAACTTCTTAATAGCGTCAAAACCTATTTGAATAATAGTTTTTCAATGAAGGATCTTGGCGAAGCGGCATATATTCTAGGCATCAAGATTTATAGAGATAGATCAAGATGCCTAATAGCGCTTTCACAAAGTACATACTTAGACAAATTTCTAAAGAAGTTTAGAATGGAAGAGAGCAAGAAAGGGTTCGTGCCCATGTTGTCAGGTAAGACCTTGAGTAAGACTCAAAGTCCGGCTACGGCAGAAGATAGAGAAAAGATGAATAATATTCCCTATGCCCCGGCCATAGGTTCTATCATGTATGCCATGATGTGTACAAGACCGGATATAGCACATGCTGTTAGTTTGACTAGCAGATATCAAAGTGATCCTGGAATGGAACACTGGACATCGGTCAAAAATATCCTAAAGTACCTGAATAGGACTAAGGATATGGTTCTTTCTTATGGAGGTGATGAACACCTTGTTGTAAACGGTTACACTGATGCTAGTTGGAACACCGATCCAGATGACTCGAAGTCACAGTCTGGATACGTATTTATTTTGAATGGTGCTGCAGTGAGCTGGAGGAGTGCCAAGCAAAGCATTGTGGCGAAATCTTCAACTGAATCAAAATACATAGCTGCTTCGGAGGCTGCACAAGAAGCCATATGGATGAAGGAGTTCATTACTGAACTTGGCGTGGTTCCTAGTGCGTTGGACCCGATGGCCATCTACTGTGACAACACAGGTGCCATAGCTAATGCACAGGAGCCAAGGTCACATAGCAAGCTGAAGCACATCAAGCTACATTTCCATGCTATTCGCGAGTATGTACGAGATGGTGACATAAAGATTTGCAAAGTACAAACTGATCTGAATGTGGCAGATCCGTTGACTAAACCTCTCCCTAGAGCAAAGCATGACCAACACCAGAACACCATGGGTGTTAGGTATATTACCATGTAATCTAGATTATTCACTCTAGTGCAAGTGGGAGACTGTTGGAGATATGCCGAAGAGGCAATAATAAAAGTGGTTATTATTATATCTTTGTGTTTATGATGAATGTTTACATCCCAAGCTATAATTGTATTATAAGGAAACACTGATACATGTGTGTTTTGTAAACATAAAAGAGTCCCTAGTAAGCCTCTTGTAGAACTAGCTTGTTGATTAAATGATGATCATGGTTTCCTGATCATGGACATTGGATGTCATTAATAACAAGGTTATATCATTAGGAGAATGATGTGATGGACACACACCCATAGTAAGCATAGCATAAGATCAAGTCATTAAGTTCGTATTGCTATAAGCTTTCAAATGCATAGTAACCTAATCCTTCGACCATGAGGTTATGTTAATCACCATCACCGGATGGGTACTTTGATGACATCAAACACACCTTCATAACTAGGTGGTTATAAAGGTGTCATTGGGTATTCTGAAAGTATGTGTTGGAGCGCATGGACCAAGATTGGGATTTGTCCATCCATATGACGGATAGATATGCTCTGGGCCCTCTCGGTGGAATGTCATCTAGTTAGCTTGCAAGCATGTCACTAGGTCACAAGGGATGACATAACATGGAACAAGTAAAGAGTACTTATCAGTAACGAGGTAGAACTAGGTATGGAGATACCGACGATAAAACCTTGGATAAGTAGAATATCGCGTGACAAAGGGAATTGGTTTCGTATGTTAATGGTTCTATCGATCACGAAGTCATCGTTGAGTATGTGGGAGCCATTATGGATCTCCAGATCCCGCAGATGGTTATTGATCGGAGAGGTGTCTTCATCATGTCTGCATATTCACGAACCGTAGGGTGACACACTTAAGGTTCGAAGTTGTTTTAAGTAGATATGGAATATGCGTTGGAGACCGAATGTTGTTCGGAGTCTCAGATTGGATCCGGGACATCATGAGGAGATCCGGAATTGTCCGGCGAATGATATTCATATATTGGGGATCATTTTCTAAGTTAGGAAATGTTCCGGATTATTTGTATGGGGATTCTAGAAGGTTTCGGAATATTCCGGAAGGTTCTAGGAGATATCTTGGAGTTTGCTTGAAAACCAAGAAAGGATCAAGGAGTCCTTGTGGGGCAAGACAAGGATTCGTGGGGGAGTAGGACTCTCCCCCCACCTCCTTGATCCGCCGGCCAAGGGAGAGGGGAGTCCTACAAGGACTCGACCTCCCCATGGTGCCTCCCTCCTTTAAATAGAGGGGTGGGGGCACCACCCCCTAGCCCCCTCACAATCCGCAAACCCTAGCCGCCTCTCTCCTCCTCCTTCCCTCTGCTCTGGCTTAGGCGAAGCCCTGCAGAATTCTCTACTCCACCACCACCACCACACCGTCGTGCTACTGGGATTCCGTTGAGAAGATCTACTACCTCCGCTGCGCGCTGGAACGGGGAGAGGAAGGTCTGCTTCGACTCCGCACGTGTGACCAGCTACGGAAGCGCTGCCAGAACGCGACGCTGGAAGGATCGTCCACACGATCTTGAGATCGGCAAGTGATCGACTACATCAACCACGAGATCCAATCTCGTAACACTTTCGGATCTACGAGGGTTAGTACAGATCTATCATTGCACATGTCTAATAGATTAGATCTTGGCTTTTATCTAGATTAGATCTGGGTTTTGTTCGTTCTTGCGGTAGAAAATTTTTGTTTTCCATGCTACGAACCCATCACTACCTTCTCAAAGAAGCCAGGGAGGCAGGGGTAGGGAATCGACAGGACTTGTCTTTATTGTGATGGACACTTCAATGGTCTTCGGCGCCGCCCAAAATCCTGTATACAATAAGGGGAGTGCAAGTTGGGTGGTCATCACAGGTATTAACGCGCACATCCCGCGTGCGTGTGTCACGTGTTGATGGGGCAATGATGCACGCATATGCTGCATGATCACGTCGGCACGTCGAACTCCGTCGAATTCCATGGCGACAAGAACGCACGGGATATTTACAAGTCTAGAATACGCTGTGCCACTTTTGTTGTGATCAAATTATGTTCAGTATGCGAGATGTTACTTCTTTCTTCTTTTTTTGATAATGGACAAATGCATGCGTGGACACGACGCATGAAACCACTTCTCATCCTTGATCAAATTGGCACCCCACTCTATGTACCCGCCATCGTCCATTCGGAGCAACTACCTCGAGCAAGATGCCCCCTCGTCGTGGCAATGGCAGGTCCAAGCCGTCCACTGACCGTCCTGCGTCCCCGGCTCTTCGTTGCATCGTTCACGCTCGCGAGTCTTCTGCTGAGGCAGCACGTCTGTCAACACCCGGATTTTTAATCCCAGATGCCTGTTATGTCATACATCGTAATCCCAGGATTACCATTTTGCGAGACATAACAGATTGGATATCAGAGTACATCATCCATTAAAAACCATAAATGAGGCTTACACAAATAAGGATCTCATGATCTAGTCTTAATACAACAAGCAGCGGAATAAATAATAAGCGTAGCGGTGGGGTTCATCTTTAGGGGCACAGACAATGCTGACGAAGGCAGATAGTCCTAGTTATCATAGCCGTCCTACTGGCCATCATCTTGGTAGTCTCCTTCATAGTCTGGCCATGAGAATAGCCAGGGACAAAAGCCATGAGTACTCTTTATGTACTTGAAAACTACCACTAGCAAGTAGTATAGTTCTAATGTAAAGTGCTAACTCTAAGTTTAACTATAAAGTTAAGTTGGAAACCTAAGCTGAGCTCAGAAACAAAGAAAGATAAAGTAAAGTTCTAAAATCACTTAAGTTGGGAAGCTAGTGTCATGGTCACAACCCTGTTGTGGTCAAGTCAATATTCATTATCCATTTCATAAGTTATTTTGAAAACATCTGACAACGAAACAGTATGGCCACTCCATCTATCCATAACCTCGGACGCGGCTATTCGAATAGTTTGACAGTCTGCAGAGGTGGTACACTTTCACCACAAGATTCGATACATCTGTCAGGGATAACCTTGAATAATCATACTTAGTATGCAGATAATCAAACATAACCTTTCCTTTACACACCCTAGTATAAGCACCTCTCCTATGAGCATGGCCTCCCAACCATGACCATCTGTCATCTTGGGCACTACATAGGTGGACAACATCGAGAGGTAGCCTCAGCTCAAACCTCTCCCGTGATGGAACTAATACTAATTCATATAAACTTCCGGCTAAGCCTTACCCAATTCAGGTATTGTGGTTGTACGGTAAAATTGGAATGGTATCGCATCCGAATCCAACCATCAGTTTTTGTAAAAGGGTTAAGGCTCATGCCTCAACATTTTCATCATCATAGACCATTTGTGTTTCTCAACACATGTCAAAACATCTCAATAGAATGACTCATCATTCTAAGGTTTTCACAATTCATCTTCACCAAGTGTTCCTGTCTAAAGTGACTCAAGTTTTTATCTAACTCTAAACTACTAAGTTAAGAGTGTTCACTAAGGTGGGATGCTAAGATCAATCTCATGCCATAGAATGACATCTAAGGTTATCTAAATAGGTCAAGTTTTATACTCTTTATGCTACCTTCAAAACAAATAAAGACTTTGGTAAAGTAAGGAAGTAAAAGCCTCGAAATAAAACTTGGGGTAGGTAATAGTCAAAGGGGTATAACCAAAGCATATCTAATGTCTTTGCTTGGGTTATGTAGATTGCAAGGATTAGCTTGCATTGTTAATGGTGGCTTGCCTTGGTTGCTGCAGTGGTTGAAGTTTTCTTCATCCTCTTCCTGGTAGAACTCCTCCTCCTCGAAAGCTTGGTCGGTACTATAGTCTATAAAAACATACGGAGTACACAATCACCAAACAATACTTAACTAGTCTACTTAGCATTCTAAGGCACACATTTGATGATCTAATATCATCACAAGCATCACAAGGTTTTATTACTAGTTCCATTCTTTTTATTTGAGAAAAGTAATTTCTACTCCTTGAAAATAACTAAGATTTAATATTCACCACTTAAAATATGGGTATGGTTAATTTCTACTCATTGAAAATAGCATTATTTTGGTACTAGTCCAAAGTCACTGCATTTAAACCTTAATATTATTACATATTCAGATAGGTATGGTTAAATGTGATTTTTGAGAGTTGGAATCAACGCAAAAGCTATGATGGTTGTTTTTAGAAAAAAGTTTGAATGTGCAAAAGCTTCTATTTTGTTATTTTTACTAGGAGAGATCTCTAACTCTAAATGAATTAAATCCAACGGGCTTGATAGATCTTTTCAATAGCTTTCTAACAAAATTTGAATCACTCCATTTGGTACAGTGAATCTTCCTGAATTGATTTTTAAACTAAGGGACAGAAGTGAGTTCAAACTAAAATAGAAAAATCTATATTTGAATTCACGGGCTAGCGTGGGAAAGAAAATGGGCCGGCCCAGTGGCGCTCTACGGCGCAGAGGGTAGCTGACGGGTTGGTCCCACTTGTCAGCGAGACTTAAAACCCGAAACAGTATGGGACGATATGGGTGCTACGATTAGAATAGAGATCAATGGCTCACAGTCGTCGTCGACGACGGACTTGTCGCCAGTGAGACCGAACCCTAAATGGCTAGCGGGGGTCTACCGGGGACGTACTAGGGCTCCAGCTACTGCGGCGAGGCGGGCGAACGAACTGGTGGACGACGGCTAGCTCGGGCGAGGTCGCGGCAGGGGCTGCGGTGGACGAAATCGACGGCAGCTTCTCCTCCTCTGCAGCGGGCTCCTCCGGCGCAATTCCCGCAAACCATGGCTCGAGCGGCTCCAGCGAGAGGTGGGTAAGGATCAGTAAGGAGAGGGGAGTGGAGTGGTGTGAGTCATTGGTGCTGGGGAGGGCTCCTTTTATAGGGCGACGCGGGGACCGAGTGGTACAACGGCGAGCTCGTCGGTGATGTGGATACAGGCGGCTAGAGGCATGGGCGGCGTAGGCAGACGGTGGCCTGCCTCCTAGAGATGCTCTATGGCGTTAATGCGCGGCTAGGGGCGGTGTCGTTTGGTTAGGAGCGTCCCACGCTCTAGGAGACAGAGGCGGTGCTCGACACGGTGCACGGCCATGTCTGGCAGGGTGCTGGGGTCAAGGCGGAGCGGCGTGCTGGATTTTATGTCAACTGGCAGTCTGCTGCGTGCTGGCGATGATCGCGCTCTAGCATGCTCTGGCGAGCTCGCAGAGAGAATGGGCGGCGGTGCTGGTGTGTGGTCTAGGGCCTGGCTGGGCTTGGGGAAGGGGCAGAGAGGTGCGGTAGGGTTAGGCGGAGCTAGTGGTGGTGCTGGAACGATGCGGCGTGGTCTATGAAGCATTCCCCTCTTCTGGCCGGCGGCGACCAAAATGGGGCGACGCTCCACTGCTGTTGCGGCTTAGGGATAGGCCGGTGACCACTTGGTTGGACTCAGGAGGGACAAGGGTGATCAATGCAGCTCTAATTGCTCGACAAGATTTGATCAAAACAGTATAAGTTAGGCTTACTTTGATTCTGTCTGCAAGGTGTTTGCGGAAATGGCCGAAAGAACTCATGTTTTGAATTTTTGGATGATTTTTGGTGGAGTTGGTAAGCACATGCTTAGGCATCTATGGTTGCTTGGGATTTGCAAATAGAGGTCATTTGAGTGGTTTTTGAATAGGTGGGATCTTCTCATATGAACTACATTCAATTTTGAAATGCCATTTAAAATTAGTGTTTGAAAGTTTTTGGTAGATCACAAAGTGGGCCTTGGTACATCATTACATGTACTAGGAAGGGGTGCAAAGATCCACATTTGTTTCTGTTAGGTTTTGACTTCTAGGAATAGCCAAAGTAGGTATGTTGATTAAAATGGCACAAATGACCATTTGGTTATTTTAGTCATTTTGGTTTGTTTTTGTTTGGGAATGATCTAGATGATGTTTAGTTCACCTAAGAATCATTTTACAAGCAATGGATCACTTAATCATGGCAATTCAAATCAACTCCTACATTAAATGCACACACACATAAGAATGCTTTAATATTTTTAAATGGGAAAGTTTTTGTTAACTCTAAAAGTTGATTATTTGGATCTTGATCACTTGGAATAAAGTTTTGGGATGTTACAAACCTTCCCCCCTTAAAAAAATATCGTCCCGAGATTTACGAAAGAAAACTAGGAACTAAAGAGATCTGGGAACTCTGTCCTAATATAATCTTCTCGCTCCCATGTGGCTTCCTCTTCGGTATGGTTGCTCCATTGAATCTTGAGAAACTTGATACTCCTGGTTCTGGTGGTTATGTAGGCTTCTTCCAAGATACGGATGGGCACTTCACGATACGTCAGGACTTTGTTGATCTCAACAGCTCTGTGATCGATGTTCTTGAAAACATCAGTCTTCTCTGGCACTTCTAGGCATTTGCGAAGTAACGAGATATGGAACACATTGTGGATGGCTGACATCTCTTCTGGCAGTTCTAGTTGATATGATACTTCTCCTCGACGGTTCAGAATTTTTAAGGGCCCGATATACCTGGGGGCTAACTTTTGTTTCAGACTAAAGCGTTGGGTTCCCTTCAATGGCGAAACCTTGAGATATACAAAATCTCCAACATTTAAAGTTAGGTCTCTCCTTCTCTTGTCAACATAACTCTTCTGTCTGGACTGGGCGGTCTAGAGGTGCTCTTCAGAGATCACACATGGATCCACCAGTGTCATTGCATGTGTGTTCTTTTTACTAACAACAACCAGAATCATTGCATGTGTGTTCTTTTCACAATCCACCTACGGATCCACCAATGTCATTGCATGTGTGTTCTTCTCATTAACCATAGCTAGAGTCATTGTATGTGTGTTCTCTTCAGAGACCACACATGGATCCACCAGTGTAATTGCATGTGTGCTCTTTTTACTAACAACAACTGGAGTCATTTCATGACTGTTCTTTTCACGTACCACATATGGATCCACTAGTGTTAGTGAAATGTGTGTTCTCTTCAGAGACTACACATGGATCCACCAGTGTCATGGCATGTGTGTTCTTTTTACTAACAACAACCAGAGTCATTGCATGTGTGTTCTTTTCACAATCCACCTACGGATCCACCAATGTCATTGCATGTGTGTTCTTCTCATTAACCATAGCTAGAGTCATTGTATGTGTGTGCTCTTCAGAGGCCACACATGGATCCACCAATGTCATTGCACGTCTGTTCTTTTTACTAACAACAACAGGAGTCATTTGATGACTATTCTTTTCACGTACTACATATGGATCCACTAGTGTCATTGCATGTGTGTTCTCTTCAGAGAACACACTTGGATCCACCAGTGTCATTGCATCTGTGCTCTTTTTACTAACAACAACTGGAGTAATTTCATGACTATTCTTTTCACAAACCACATATGGATCCACTAGTATCATTGAAATGTGTGTTCTCTTCAGAGACCACATATGGATCCACCAGTGACATTGCATGTGTGTTCTTTTTACTAACAACAACTGGAGTCATTTCATGACTATTCTTTTCACATACCACATATGGATCCACCAGCGTCATTGAAATGTGTGTTCTCTTCAGAGACCACACATGGATCCACCAGTGCCATTGCATGTGTGTTCTTTTTACTAACAACAACCAGAGTCATTGCATATGTGTTCTTCTCATTAACCACAACTAGAGTCATTGCATGTGTGTTCTTTTTACTAACAACAACTGGAGTCATTTCATGACTACTCTTTTCACATACGACATATGGATCCACTAGTGTCATTGAAATGTGTGTTCTCTTCAGAGACCACACATGGATCCACCAGTGTCATTGCATGTGTGTTCTTTTTACTGACAACAACTAGAGTAATTTCATGACTATTCTTTTCATAAACCACATATGGATCCACTAGTGTCATTGAAATGTGTGTTCTCTTCAGAGACCACGCATGGATCCACCATTGTCATTGCATGTGTGTTCTGTTTACTAACAACAACCAGCGTCATTGCATGTGTGTTCTTTTCACATACCACCTATGGATCCACCAGTGTCATTGCATGTGTGTTCTCTTCAGAGACCACACATGGATCCACCAGTAGTCATTGCATGTGTGCTCTTTTTACTAACAACAATTGGAGTCATTTCATGACTGTTCTTTTCACATACAACATATGGATCCACCAGTGTCATTGAAATGTGTGTTCTCTTCAGAGACCACACATGGATCCACCAGTGTCATTGCATGTGTGTTCTTTTTACAAACAACCAGAGTCATTGCATATGTGTTATTTTCACAATACACCTATGGATCCACCGTAGACATTGCATGTGTGTTCTTCTCATTAACCACAACTAGAGTCATTGCATGTGTGTTCTCTTCAGAGACTACACATGGATCCACTAGTGTCATTGCATGTGTGTTCTTTTTATTAACAACAACTGGAGTCATTTCATGACTATTCTTTTCACATACCACATATGGATCCACCAGTGTCATTGAAATGTGTGTGCTCTTTAGAGACCACACATGGATCAACCAGTGTCATTGCATGTGTGTTCTTTTTACTAACAACCAGAGTCATTGCATGTGTGTTCTTTTCACAATCCACCTATGGATCCACTAGTGTCATTGCATGTGTGTTCTTCTCATTAACCACGGCCTTAGTCATTGCATGTGTGTTCTTTTCATAGACCACACATGGAACCACCATTGTCATTGCATGTGTGTTCTTTTCATAGAGCACACATGGAACCACCATTGTCATTGCATGTGTGTTCTTTTTACTAACAACAACTAGAGTCATTTCATGACTATTCTTTTCACATACCACATATGGATCCACAAGTGTAAGAGACCACACATGGATCCACCAGTGTCATTGCATGTGTGCTCTTTTTACCAACAACCATTGTCATTGCATGTATGTTCTTTTCACAGTCCACCTATGGATCCACTAGTGTCATTACATGTGTGTTCTCTTCAGAGACCACACATGGATCCACCAGTGTAATTGCATCTGTGCTCTTTTTACTAATAACAACTTAAGTCATTTCATGACTATTTTTTTCACATACAACATATGGATCCACCAGTGTCATTGAAATGTGTGTTCTCTTCAGAGACCACACATGGATCCACCAGTGTCATTCCATGTGTGTTCTTTTTACTAACAACGACCATAGTCATTGCATGTGTGTTTTTTTCACAATCCACCTATGGATCCACCAAGGTCATTGCATGTGTGTTCTTCTCATTAACCATAGCTAGAGTCATTGCATGTGTTATCTCTTCAAAGACCACACATGGATCCACTAGTGTCATTGCATGTGTGCTCTTTTTACTAACAACAACTAGAGTCATTTCATGACTATTCTTTTCACATACCACATATGGATCCACCAGGGTCATTGAAATGTATGTTCTCTTCAGAGACCACACATGGATCCACCAGTGTCATTGCATGTGTGTTCTTTTTACTAACAACAACCAGAGTCATTGCATGTGTGTTCTTTTCACATACCATCTATGGATCCACAAGTGTCATTGCATGTGTGTTCTCTTCAGAGACCACACATCGATCCACCAGTGTAATTGCATGTGTGCTCTTTTCACTAACAACGAGTGGAGTCATTTTATAACTATTCTTTTCACATACCACATATGGATCCACTAGTGTTAGTGAAATGTGTGTTCTCTTCAGAGACTACACATGGATCCACCAGTGTCATGGCATGTGTGTTCTTTTTACTAATAACAACTAGAGTCATTGCATCTGTGTTCTTTTCACAATCCACCTATGGATCCACCAATGTCATTGCATGTGTGTTCTTCTCATAAACCATAGCTAGAGTCATTGTATGTTTGTGCTCTTTAGAGACCACACATGGATCCACCAATGTCATTGCATGTGTGTTCTTTTTAGTAACAACAACTAGAGTCATTTCATGACTATTCTTTTCACGTACCACATATGGATCCACCAGTGTCATTCCATGTGTGTTCTCTTCAGAGAACACACGTGGATCCACCAGTGTCATTGCATGTGTGCTCTTTTTTACTAACAACAACTAGAGTAATTTCATGACTATTCTTTTCACATACCACATATGGATCCACCAGTGTCATTGAAATGTGTGTTCTCTTCAGAGACCACACATGGATCCACCAGTGTCATTGCATGTGTGTTATTTTTACTAACAACAACCAGAGTCATTGCATGTGTGTTCTTTTCACATACCACCTATGGATCCACCAGTGTCATTGCATGTGTGTTCTCTTTAGAGACCACACATGCATCCACCAGTAGTCATTGCATGTGTGCTCTTTTTACTAACAACAATTGGAGTCATTTCATGGCTGTTCTTTTCACATACAACATATGGATCCACCAGTGTCATTGAAATGTGTGTTCTCTTCAGAGACCACACATGGATCCACTAGTGCCATTCCATGTGTGTTGTTTTTACTAACAACAACCAGAGTCATTGCATGTGTGTTATTTTCACAATACACCTATGGATCCATCGTAGACATTGCATGTGTGTTCTTCTCATTAATCACAACTAGAGTCATTACATGCGTGTTCTCTTCAGAGACCACACATGGATCCACCAGTGTCATTGCATGTGTTATCTTTTTACTAACAACAACTAGAGTCATTTCATGACTATTCTTTTCACATACCACATATGGATCCACCAGTGTCATTGAAATGTGTGTTCTCTTTAGAGACCACACATGGATCCACCAGTGTCATTGCATGTGTGTTCTTCTTACTAACAACAACCAGAGTCATTGCATGTGTGTTCTTTTCACAATCCACCTATGGATCCACCAGTGTCATTGCATGTCTGTTCTTCTCATTAACCACGTCCTTAGTCATTGCATGCGTGTTCTTTTCACAGACCACACATGGAACCACCATTGGCATTGCATGTGTGTTCTTTTTACTAACAACAATTGGAGTCATTTCATGACTATTCTTTTCACATACCACATATGGATCCACCAGTGTCATTGAAATGTGTGTTCTCTTCAGAGACCACATATGGATCCACCAGTGTCATTCCATGTGTGTTCTTTTTACTAACAACAACTGGAGTCATTTCATGACTATTCTTTTCAAATACCACATATGGATCCACCAGTGTCATTAGAATGTGTGTTCTCTTCAGAGACCACACATGGATCCACCAGTGTCATTGCACGTGTGTTCTTTTTACCAAGAACCAAAGTCATTGCATGTATGTTCTTTTCACAATCCACCTAGGGATCCACTAGTGTCATTGCATGTGTGTTCTATTTAGAGACCACACATGGATCCACCAGTGTAATTGCATGTGTGCTCTTTTTACTAATAACAACTGAAGTCGTTTCATGACTATTCTTTTCACATACAACATATGGATCCACCAGTGTCATTGAAATGTGTGTTCTCTTCACATACCACATATGGATCCACCAGTGTCATTCCATGTGTGTTCTTTTTACTAACAACAACCATAGTCATTGCATGTGTGTTGTTTTCACAATCCACCTATGGATCCACCAGTGTCATTGCATGTGTGTTCTTCTCATTAACCATAGCTAGAGTCATTGCATGTGTTATCTCTTCAAAGACCACAGATGGATCCACTAGTGTCATTGCATGTGTGTTCTTCTCATTAACCACGGCCTTAGTCAATGCATGTGTGTTCTTTTCACAGACCACACATGGAACCACCATTGTCATTGCATGTGTGTTATTTTTACTAACAACAACTTGAGTCATTTCATGACTATTCTTTTCACATACCACATATGGATCCACCAGTGTAAGAGAGCACACATGGATCCACCAGTGTCATTGGATGTGTGTTCTTTTTACCAACAACCATTGTCATTGCATGTATGTTCTTTTCACAATCCACCTATGGATCCACTAGTGTCATTGCATGTGTGTTCTCTTGAGAGACCACACATGGATCCACCAGTGTAATTGCATCTATGCTCTTTTTACTAATAACAACTGAAGTCATTTCATGACTGTTCTTTTCACATACAACATATGGATCCACCAGTGTCATTGAAATGTGTGTTCTCTTCAGAGACCACACATGGATCCACCAGTGTCATTCCATGTGTGTTCTTTTTACTAACAACAACCATAGTCATTGCATGTTTTTTTTTTCACAATCCACCTATCGATCCACCAATGTCATTGCATGTGTGTTCTTATCATTAACCATAGCTAGAGTCATTGCATGTGTTATCTCTTCAAAGACCACACATGGATCCACTAGTGTCATTGCATGTGTGCTCATTTTACTAACAACAACTGGAGTCATTTCATGACTATTCTTTTCACATACCACATATGGATCCACCAGGGTCATTGAAATGGGTGTTCTCTTCAGAGACCACACATGGATCCACCAGTGTCATTGCATGTGTGTTCTTTTTACTAACAACAACTTGAGTCATTTCATGACTATTCTTTTCACATACCACATATGGATCCACCAGTGTCATTGAAATGTGTGTTCTCTTCAGAGACCACACATGGATCCACCAGTGTCATTGCATGTGTGTTCTTTTTACTAACAACAACCAGAGTCATTGCATGTGTGTTGTTTTCACATACCAGCTATGGATCCACCAATGTCATTGCATGTGTGTTCTCTTCAGAGACCACACATGGATCCACCAGTGTAATTGCATGTGTGCTCTTTTTACTAACAACAAGTGGAGTCATTTCATGATTGTTCTTTTCACATACAACATATGGATCCACCAGTGTCATTGAAATGTGTGTTCTCTTCAGAGACCACACATGGATCCACCAGTGTCATTCCATGTGTGTTCTTTTTACTAACAACAACTGGAGTAATTTCATTACTATTCTTTTCACAAACCACATATGGATCCACTAGTGTCATTGAAATGTGTGTTCTCTGAAGAGACCACACGTGGATCCACTAGTGTCATTGCATGTGTGCTCTTTTGACTAACAACAGCTGGAGTAATTTCATGACTATTATTTTCACAAACCACATATGGATCCACCAGTGTCATTGAAATGTGTGTTCTCTTCAGAGACCACACATGGATCCACCAGTGTCATTGCATGTGTGTTCTTTTTACTAACAACAGCTTGAGTCATTTCATGACTATTCTTTTCACATACCACATGTGGATCCATCAGTGTCATTGAAATGTGTGTTCTCTTCAGAGACCACACATGGATCCACCAGTGTCATTGCATGTGTGTTCTTTTTACTAATAACAACAAGAGTCATTGCATATGTGTTCTTTTCACATACCACCTATGGATCCACCAGTGTCATTGCATGTGTGTTCTCTTTAGAGACCACACGTGGATCCACCAGTGTAATTGCATGTGTGTTCTTTTTACTAACAACAACTAGAGTCATTTCATGACTATTCTTTTCAAATACCACATATGGATCCACCAGTGTCATTAAAATGTGTGTTCTCTTCAGAGACCACACATGGATCCAGCAGTGTCATTGCATGTGTGTTCTTTTTACCAAGAACCAGAGTCATTGCATGTATGTTCTTTTCACAATCCACCTATGGATCCACTAGTGTCATTGCATGTGTGTTCTATTTAGAGAACACACATGGATCCACCAGTGTAATTGCATGTGTGCTCTTTTTACTAATAACAACTGACGTCATTTCATGACTATTCTTTTCACATACAACATATGGATCCACCAGTGTCATTGAAATGTGTGTTCTCTTGACATACCACACATGGATCCACCAGTGTCATTCCATGTGTGTTCTTTTTACTAACAACAACCATAGTCATTGCATGTGTGTTCTTTTCACAATCCACCTATGGATCCACCAGTGTCATTGCATGTGTGTTCTTCTCATTAACCATAGCTAGAGTCATTGCATGTGTTCTCTCTTCAAAGACCACACATGGATCCACCAGTGTCATTGCATGTGTGCTCTTTTTACTAACAACAACTGGAGTCATTTCATGACTATTCTTTTCACATACCACATATGGATCCACCAGGGTCATTGAAATGTGTGTTCTCTTTAGAGACCACACATGGATCCACCAGTGTCATTGCATGTGTGTTCTTTTTACTAACAACAACTTGAGTCATTTCATGACTATTCTTTTCACATACCACATATGGATCCACCAGTGTCATTGAAATGTGTGTTCTCTTCAGAGACCACACATGGATCCACCAGCGTCATTGCATGTGCGTTCTTTTTACTAACAACAACCAGACTCATTGCATGTGTGTTGTTTTCACATACCAGCTATGGATCCACCAGTGTCATTGCATGTGTGTTCTCTTCAGAGACCACACATGGATCCACCAGTGTAACTACATGTGTGTTCTTTTTACTAACAACAACTGGAGTCATTTCATGATTGTTCTTTTCACATACAACATATGGATCCACCAGTGTCATTGAAATGTGTGTTCGCTTCAGAGACCACACATGGATCCACCAGTGTCATTGCATGTGTGTTCTTTTTACTAACAACAACCAGAGTCATTGCATGTGTGTTCTTTTCACATACCACCTATGGATCCACCAGTGTCATTGCATGTGTGTTCTCTTTAGAGACCACACATGGATCCACCAGTAGTCATTGCATCTGTGCTCTTTTTCCTAACAACAATTGGAGTCATTTCATGACTGTTCTTTTCACATACAACATATGGATCCACCAGTGTCATTGAAATGTGTGTTCTCTTCAGAGACCACACGTGGATCCACTGTCACATCCCAAGATTTTCCAAATCTTGTAATGTGAAAAATAAATAAACAAAATAAATTTTGTTGAAAATCAGGGTGAAAAGAAACTTTTCTTTCTAAAAGGAAACTTAAAATCCCATCCTGAACAAACTTTGGTTAAAGTTTGAGTTCAACAAAAATCCAAATCAAGGGAAATGCATTCATCAATGAATGTATCTGGATATTTGAACACTAGGAAAGTAAATCAAAATCCCTAAGCCCTAATGGAAGGAAATCATTTTCTAAAGTATCTCCAAATCTATGGATTTGATCGATACCAAATCTGATCAACAAATAATCACAAAGGATCAAGAAAAGACCATAGAGATTGGTTTCACTTAGTTTGGAACCATAGACAAAATCTTATGAATATAATAAGATAAGGAAATTGAATTTCCAAAGCCAATAAAGCCCTTACCAGAACCCATACCTTTTGTTGAACAAATAATCCTAAGGGGATTAAAAAGATAAACATTTAATAAAGGAAATTAAAATATTTTGTTTTGTTAAAATGAGTAAAGGTTTATTTAAATAAAATAATAAGGATTTAAATATCCAATTTTATTTAAGTAAAGGCTTTTCCCATTTTAAATAAACACTAAAACTTATTTTAAATAAGTTTTCCAAGTATTTTGATTTCTCAAAATAAAACCTACTAAAGTGTTTTGGTTTTATTTTGGATTTCAAAATAAAGTTTTAAATAAACAAATCCTATATGGATTATTAACTAAGGTCCATTTATTTAATTATTAATGGAACCTAAAATAAAAGGTTATTTTGTTAATACAAGATTTCCAAATATCCTTATTTTCAAATAAAACCTACTGGTTTGGTTTTGAAAGTATTTGGATTTCAAATGGAAATTTTGTTAAATAAATCAAACCCTATTTTATTAAATAACTAAAGATCCATTTTATTTAATTAATAAATGGATCCTAAAATAAATAAAAATATTATTTTATTTTGGAATTTGGATTATGTTGATAAACAGAACCAAATTCAAAGTACAAAGTTGAGTGATTGTTTGAATTGTTTGAATGGTTTGATTGTTTGAATAAATTGTTTGGAAATTCAAAACAGAAAAGAATTAGAAAAGGAAAAAAGAAAACAGACAGAAAAAAATAGAGCAGCCCACCTTTTGGCCCAACTAGCCCAACAACAGCCCAGTCCAGCCCACCTTCTTTTCCCCGAAGCATTCTTTTCTCACCCAGATTCTGACCCGCAAAGACAATGACTGGTGGACCCAAACCCCTCTCCTTTTCTATCACTGACAAGACGACCCCACCTCTCCCTTTCCCCCGAGCGAACCGTTTTCTTTACCGCGGAAAGAACCCACTGAGTGAATGACAGTCTGGACCCACTCCTCCTTCCCCTCTTTTGCTGACAGGTAGACCCCACCACCACTGTTCTTCTTCCACACCCGCAGCGACCAGTTCTTCTCCCCCGTTCTGCCGTTGATTTCTCCGGCTTAATTCGTCATAATGCCGAGCCTTTACCTCGCCTTGATCACGCAGACCTAAACGCCTCCCTCTACTCTATAATTCCCCTCTGACACCCCGCGCTGGCACGCCTTAGACCGCCCCTAATTTCTCCCCCGAGCTCCTCTGTCTCTGGCGAGCTCCGCGAGCGATTCCGGCCACACCCCGCCGCCTCTCACCTACCTCTGCACGCGAGCATGCTCTCCAGCACCTTGCGCATCTGCCCATAGCCTCAGCTAGCTCCCGCGCACTCTGGAAGCTCGGCTTCATCGACCTCGACTCGCCGCCGCCGTCTGGTTCTTCTCCGACGAGATCCGCAGGTAGTTTCCGGTCGCCCCTCTACCTCTCGATCACGCACACAACCTTGCCTTGGTCCTACGCATCTAACAGCGTCCTTGTTATGCCTTGGGGTGATCCACAGCGACGCCAACGACGACAACCCGAGAGCACCGCCGCCCGCAGCAACTCCGACGAGCAATCCACCTCGTTCCAGTGCGCCCCTCGACGAACTGATCACGTCTTGAGCTTCACTGCACTTCGGCAAGCACGGTGAGCATCCCTTTTTCCTCTCTTGCTTCCTGCATCGCCGGCAACGCCACCGCCAGTCGCTGCCGCCAGCGCCGCTGCTTAGTGGTCAAACGCGTAGCGACCGTAGGATCTTAATCGTAGCGTTGTGATAGAACGTGAACGAAAGGGTATCTGTTGATCTGCACCGTGCGTAGCCACTTAGATCTGACGGTCCAGGAAGGCTGATTCGTGCGAACCGGTACGGGCGAATAAGATTATGACGCGTGGCACTAGATCTGTTTAAAAGAAATTTGAAAATAGATTTATTTGCCATTTTCAAACCCTTGTATCTTTGAATCCACACGTCCAAAAATTACAAATTTTATGTCGTTGGATTCAGGAGAACAAGCCCTAACCAACCCTGCCTTTAGTTTAGCAAATAGTAACTGTTAGTTTGCTTGATTTTGCAGAAACATTTGATTGCTTGTTTAGATTAGAAAAATTGTTTAAAAATGATTTTAGGGTTAAAACCTTTGAAATTGGTTTGTTGTGACCTTACTGACCCTAGAGACCAACCCATGTTTTGGAAAATGATTTGGAAAAGTTTAGAATGGATTACTTGGTTTAGTCCATTTCTAGCTAAATAAAACTATTGTTTTGTTTATAAAAATGTTTTTGAGTAAAAACTTTGAGAAAATGTTTTGATCCAAACCTACTGACCAAAGACACCAAGTTTTGCAATAGCAACTCATTTGGTGAAACAAAATAATGATTCTTTGATTTAAAACCATTTCTAGTCAAATAGAAATGTGGTTTTTATTAAAAATGGTTTTGGAGGAAAACCTTTGGAAAATGTTTTGTTTTAAACTCACTAACCCCAAACCCCAAGTTTTGTGAAAACATACTTGGTGAACCCTATGGGTTAATGCCCTAGTGAAACCTTTTTCAAATGACTTTGCCATTTTGGTAAATGACCAATTTGGAACTTACAAAGTTTAGAAGCCTAGTAGAGACCATCCTTACAATAGAACCAACCTTTGCATGCTTATGCATGACTTAGATCCCATTACTTTGTGTGTGAAAAATTGTTTGTTTGACTTTGGTTTGGAATGTGAATTGAATTTGTGTTTGCTTGATTGGTAGATTAAGTTTGTGCCTTGCTTGATTGATTTGTAGTGACTTGAAGAGTGTGGTTGTTGCAAGGACAAGAAGTGAACTTATACCCTCTACCAAAAAGGCAAGTGATGCTTCATATATTTTGTCCCATTATTTTCACTATGCATTAGTGTTTTTGCTAAGTAAAACTTGCATGGATTTTGTTTTGCTAAGTATAGACTTTGCTATAGGAAAACCTAGTAGATGAATCCTTAGTAGGATTTTCCTAAGTTAGGAATCCTATTACTACCAAGCTTAGCCTAGCTAATAGAAAACCTGGGTGGAATATATATTCATACTATGGAAAAATCTCTAAGTCTGAGGACTTGTGTTTTATTTAACAAAACAACTAAGTTAATGAATCTCCTGGGTGGAATGGGACTTCCTTGGTGGATTTTGGTTGAGTGGTTCACAAGGCCCATGTTTATGGTTTACCTTAGTGTATCTCACTTGTGGATGGCCACCCAGGAAACAAACAGATTTAAGATGTCAAATGTTGAGAAGCTTCAAGTGCAACCACTTGGCAATATGGGCTCTGCCATGATCATATAGGTTGCAAGAACTTAGCCATATGGACAGTGGGTGGTAGTGTTTGATAGGTTGGAGCGCGTCCATGATGGTCTAAGGGAAGGCTTCTGAAAGATCTTGTCTTGGGAAACCAAGTCTTGTGGGGAAAGTGCACCACCTCTGCAGAGTGTAAAACCTAAGTACTTAGCCATGTCCCTGGTAAAGGACAATTTGAGCATCAAGACATGGAAGCAATCAAGAATCTCATCATTCAAATTTCTAAATTAAAACTTGTGGGTGAACAAGGGTTGTGTGAATTCTTCAATCATTGATGGAGAGATGGCTTGGAACAAGGATCTTGAAATCTTTGATTGAGGAAAAATGACTTTGCCAAGCAAATCTTCAGTCTTTGATTGGTAGATGCCCTGAGTGGATCTTTAGTCTTTGATTGGTAGATGTCTTGGGGAAGATTTTATCAAAGCAAAAACTTAGTATTTTCAAAGTGTTAGGGAAAAATCTATTTTGAGCAATGCAAGCCTCAACTCCACTTAGCCAAATGCATATAGATGTTAGACTCCACTATACTACCAAAGTATCACTTGCCAATACAATTCAATTGTATTGACCCTTGTGACTGTAATTTGTAATGTTGCAGGTTTGATTGATTTTAGTGAAGATTGATTGATTAGGATTACAAAGTCTACAACCAACATCTGCCTGTGGCACTTTGAAGATGAAGGACCCCATGCTTATAGTTATTCCGCTGCAATGTAATGTAAATAGCCAATGAGCTATGTTTGATGTAATAAAATTATTTTATTCCTGGTTATAAATTTGTATTATGACCTTTGTTTCTTGATATTACATCTAAACTGTGGATGCTAGCTATTGATCCAGGGACTAGCATTGTAAACACAGGGGGCTCAATCTTATTAAAGGTTGGGGACCTTACAGATGGTATCAGAGCATTGTGTTGCCTGTAGGATTTGTAACCCTAGGATTGGACAAAAAACCCTTAGAAAAATAGGAGTTCTATTTGTTCCAAAACTTATTTACAAAAATCTTGTAAATTCTTTCCTCAACCATTTTTGTTTCAACTCTACATCTCATCTATATTCAAACTTGATGGAAAAGCCTACCCCATGACCAAAGACTTCACCATGAGCAAAGGACATCTTCAACTTCTTCAACTCTAATGACTTCAACATCTTCAGCATATTCACCAAGGACTTCCAACTTGGATGACACTAAGGACTACAAGTGATACAAGAAATCTTGCTCAAGATTTGAAGACTAAGGAAACCCAACTTAGAAGAAGCCATCATCACCTTTGAAGTTTTGTGACCAAGACACAAGAATTCTCCAAGGATACAAAGATCTCATTCAAGAAGAACCAAGAAGAATGGGAAGATCACAAGTGAACCATATAGATGGACCACCATATTTAGTTTAAGTCAAACCCACCAACTTATGTGGTGTAACAAAAATATTTTTGGTTGCCTAAGTATGTGCTTGAAACTTGTTGTTTGAGTGGAGTGTTTGTTTGTGATTGCTTGCACATTGCTTGTGTGTTTTGTGATGTGTGTGATTAGAAATATTTCCTTAGAAAAATCTTTTGTCTATTCTAATCCCAAATCCAACCCCAAACAGATGACTTCTCCAAGAAACTCCAACATCAAGGATGGTGACAACAACAACAATCAAGAGGACAACATGAGAGAACTCATAGCAACCCAAAACCAGTTGAGCCAAGAGACAACTCAGCTTTTAGCCAACAACAATGGATTAGACCCAGCCATACAAAGGATTTTGAAACTTCAATCCCAATTGTTGCAAGGATTGGTTACTCAAATGATCAACATGAGAGAAAACTTTTCCCAAGGAGCTAATGACAACAAGGATGACAAAGATGTTAATCTAGAAGGAACCCAAGCTAGCAATACTTTTGGATACAAGGAACATGCATCCAAGGAACATGAAGATCAATGCCCCAAGAAGAGAGAAAGATCTCCCACCTATGAAGAACATGAACTAGAAGAACTCCTAGCTTTGGAGAGACCCAAAAAGAAGAAGAAGAAATGCCCCAACACTAGCAAGAAGGATATTACACAAGTGCAATGTTTCAAATGCAAAGAGATGGGACATTATGCCAATGAATGCCCAGAAAAGAAGATGGACCAAATAAACAAACAAGAGGCAATGACACCAAAGGAAAAGAAAGATATCAGCCAATTGATATGTTTCAATTGCAAGAACCCAGGACACTATGCAAGCAACTGTCCAGAAAAGATGAAGAACAAGTTGATCAAGCCTATGGAGAAACTCAACCTTGGCTCATGAGTCAAGTATGGAAATAAAGGCCACTATGCAGAAGTTTTCCCAAGGAAGTTTCATCAAGATTCCAAGCAAGCCAAGATGTAGTCAGTTGGAAAATTTTTAAGGGTGGTAGTACCCTAGTTGTTTTGAACCTGCTTGTAACCCTAGCCTCCCCAAATCTCGGGACGAGATTTCTTTTAAGGGTGGTAGCCTGTCACATCCCAAGATTTTCCAAATCTTGTAATGTGAAAAATAAATAAACAAAATAAATTTTGTTGAAAATCAGGGTGAAAAGAAACTTTTGTTTCTAAAAGGAAACTTAAAATCCCATCCTGAACAAACTTTGGTTAAAGTTTGAGTTCAACAAAAATCCAAATCAAGGGAAATGCATTCCTCAATGAATGTATCTGGAAATTTGAACACTAGGAAAGTAAATCAAAATCCCTAAGCCCTAATGGAAGGAAATCATTTTCCAAAGTATCTCCAAATCTATGGATCTGATCCATACCAAATCTGATCAACAAATAATCACAAAGGATCAAGAAAAGACCATAGAGATTGGTTTCACTTAGTTTGGAACCATAGACAAAATCTTATGAATATAATAAGATAAGGAAATTGAATTTCCAAAGCCAATAAAGCCCTTACCAGAACCCATACCTTTTGGTGAACAAATAATCCTAAGGGGATTAAAAAGATAAACATTTAATAAAGGAAATTAAAATATTTTGTTTTGTTAAAATGAGTAAAGGTTTATTTAAATAAAATAATAAGGATTTAAATATCCAATTTTATTTAAGTAAAGGATTTTCCCATTATAAATAAACACTAAAACTTATTTTAAATAAGTTTTCCAAGTATTTTGATTTCTCAAAATAAAACATTACTAAAGTGTTTTGGTTTTATTTTGGATTTCAAAATAAAGTTTTAAATAAACAAATCCTATATGGATTATTAACTAAGGTCCATTTATTTAATTATTAATGGAACCTAAAATAAAAGGTTATTTTGTTAATACAAGATTTCCAAATATCCTTATTTTCAAATAAAACCTACTGTTTTGGTTTTGAAAGTATTTGGATTTCAAATGGAAATTTTGTTAAATAAATCAAACCCTATTTTATTAAATAACTAAAGATCCATTTTATTTAATTAATAAATGGATCCTAAAATAAATAAAAATATTATTTTGGAATTTGGATTATGTTGATAAACAGAACCAAATTCAAAGTACAAAGTTGAGTGATTGTTTGAATTGTTTGAATGGTTTGATTGTTTGAATAAATTGTTTGGAAATTCAAAACAGAAAAGAATTAGAAAAGGAAAAAGAAAACAGACAGAAAAAAAATAGAGCAGCCCACCTTTTGGCCCAACTAGCCCAACAGCAGCCCAGTCCAGCCCACCTTCTTTTCCCCGAAGCATTCTTTTCTCACCCAGATTCTGACCCGCAAAGACAATGACTGGTGGACCCAAACCCCTCTCCTTTTCTATCACTGACAAGACGACCCCACCTCTCCCTTTCCCCCGAGGGAACCGTTTTCTTTACCGCGGAAAGAACCCACTGAGTGAATGACAGTCTGGACCCACTCCTCCTTCCCCTCTTTCGCTGACAGGTAGACCCCACCACCACTGTTCTTCTTCCACACCCGCAGCGACCAGTTCTTCTCCCCCGTTCTGCCGTTGATTTCTCTGGCTTAATTCGTCATAATGCCGATCCTTTACCTCGCCTTGATCACGCAGACCTAAACGCCTCCCTCTCCTTTATAATTCCCCTCTGACACCCCGCGCTGGCACGCCTTAGACCGCCCCTAATTTCTCCCCCGAGCTCCTCTGTCTCTGGCGAGCTCCGCGAGCGATTCCAGCCACACCCCGCTGCCTCTCACCTACCTCTGCACGCGAGCATGCTCTCCAGCACCTTGCGCATCTGCCCATAGCCTCAGCTAGCTCCTGCGCACTCTGGAAGCTCGGCTTCGTTGACCTCGACTCGCCGCCGCCGTCTGGTTCTTCTCCGACGAGATCTGCAGGTAGTTTCCGGTCGCCCCTCTACCTCTCGATCACGCACACAACCTTGCCTTGGTCCTGCGCATCTAACAGCGTCCTTGTTATGCCTTGGGGTGATCCACAGCGACGCCAACGACGACAACCCGAGAGCACCGCCGCCCGCAGCAACTCCGACGAGCAATCCACCTCGTTCCAGTGCGCCCCTCGACGAACTGATCACGTCTTGAGCTTCACTGCACTTCGGCAAGCACGGTGAGCATCCCTTTTTCCTCTCTTGCTTCCTGCATCGCCGGCAATGCCACCGCCAGTCGCTCCGCCGCCAGTCGCTGCCGCCAGCGCCGCTGCTTAGTGGTCAAACGCGTAGCGACCGTAGGATCTTAATCGTAGCGTTGTGATAGAACGTGAACGAAAGGGTATCTGTTGATCTGCACCGTGCGTAGCCACTTAGATCTGACGGTCCAGGAAGGCTGATCCGTGCGAACCGGTACGGGCGAATAAGATTATGACGCGTGGCACTAGATCTGTTTAAAAGAAATTTGAAAATAGATTTATTTGCAATTTTCAAACCCTTGTATCTTTGAATCCACACGTCCAAAAATTACAAATTTTATGTCGTTGGATTCAGGAGAACAAGCCCTAACCAACCCTGCCTTTAGTTTAGCAAATAGTAACTGTTAGTTTGCTTGATTTTGCAGAAACATTTGATTGCTTGTTTAGATTAGAAAAATTGTTTAAAAATGATTTTAGGGTTAAAACCTTTGAAATTGGTTTGTTGTGACCTTACTGACCCTAGAGACCAACCCATGTTTTGGAAAATGATTTGGAAAAGTTTAGAATGGATTACTTGGTTTAGTCCATTTCTAGCTAAATAAAACTATTGTTTTGTTTATGAAAATGTTTTTGAGTAAAAACTTTGAGAAAATGTTTTGATCCAAACCTACTGACCAAAGACACCAAGTTTTGCAATAGCAACTCATTTGGTGAAACAAAATAATGATACTTTGATTTAAAACCATTTCTAGTCAAATAGAAATGTGGTTTTTATTAAAAATGGTTTTGGAGGAAAACCTTTGGAAAATGTTTTGTTTTAAACTCACTAACCCCAAACCCCAAGTTTTGTGAAAACATACTTGGTGAACCCTATGGGTTAATGCCCTAGTGAAACCTTTTTCAAATGACTTTGCCATTTTGGTAAATGACCAATTTGGAACTTACAAAGTTTAGAAGCCTAGTAGAGACCATCCTTACAATAGAACCAACCTTTGCATGCCTATGCATGACTTAGATCCCATTACTTTGTGTGTGAAAAATTGTTTGTTTGACTTAGGTTTGGAAGGTGAATTGAATTTGTGTTTGCTTGATTGGTAGATTAAGTTTGTGCCTTGCTTGATTGATTTGTAGTGACTTGAAGAGTGTGGTTGTTGCAAGGACAAGAAGTGAACTTATACCATCTACCAAAAAGGCAAGTGATGCTTCATATCTTGTGTCCCATTATTTTCACTATGCATTAGTGTTTTTGCTAAGTAAAACTTGCATGGATTTTGTTTTGCTAAGTATAGACTTTGCTATAGGAAAACCTAGTAGATGAATCCTTAGTAGGATTTTCCTAAGTTAGGAATCCTATTACTACCAAGCTTAGCCTAGCTAATAGAAAACCTGGGTGGAATATATATTCATACTATGGAAAAATCTCTAAGTCTGAGGACTTGTGTTTTATTTAACAAAACAACTAAGTTAATGAATCTCCTGGGTGGAATGGGACTTGCTTGGTGGATTTTGGTTGAGTGGTTCACAAGGCCCATGTTTATGGTTTACCTTAGTGTATCTCACTTGTGGATGGCCACCCAAGAAACAAAGAGATTTAAGATGTCAAATGTTGAGAAGCTTCAAGTGCAACCACTTGGCAATATGGGCTCTGCCATGATCATATAGGTTGCAAGAACTTAGCCATATGGACAGTGGGTGGTAGTGTTTGATAGGTTGGAGCGCGTCCATGATGGTCTAAGGGAAGGCTTATGAAAGATCTTGTCTCGGGAAACCAAGTCTTGTGGGGAAAGTGCACCACCTCTGCAGAGTGTAAAACCTAAGTACTTAGCCATGTCCCTGGAAAAGGACAATTTGAGCATCAAGACATGGAAGAAATCAAGAATCTCATTATTCAAATTTCTAAATTAAAACTTGTGGGTGAACAAGGGTTGTGTGAATTCTTCAATCTTTGATGGAGAGATGGCTTGGAACAAGGATCTTGAAATCTTTGATTGAGGAAAAATGACTTTGCCAAGCAAATCTTCAGTCTTTGATTGGTAGATGCCCTGAGTGGATCTTCAGTCTTTGATTGGTAGATGTCTTGGGAAAGATTTTATCAAATTAAAACTTAGTATGTTCAAAGTGTTAGGGAAAAATCTATTTTGAGCAATGCAAGCCTCAACTCCACTTAGCCAAATGCATATAGATGTTAGACTCCACTATACTACCAAAGTATCACTTGCCAATACAATTCAAATGTATTGACCCTTGTGACTGTAATTTGTAATGTTGCAGGTTTGATTGATTTTAGTGAAGATTGATTGATTAGGATTACAAAGTCTACAACCAACATCTGCCTGTGCCACTTTGAAGATGAAGGACCCCATGCTTATAGTTATTCTGCTGCAATGTAATGTAAATAGCCAACGAGCTATGTTTGATGTAATAAAATTATTTTATTCCTGGTTATAAAGTTGTATTATGACCTTTGTTTCTTGATATTACATCTAAACTGTGGATGCTAGCTATTGATCCAGGGACTAGCATTGTAAACACAGGGGGCTGAATCTTATTAAAGGTTGGGGACCTTACATCCACCAGTGTCATTGCATGTTTGTTCTTTTTACTAACAACAACCAGCGTCATTGCATGTGTGTTATTTTCACAATACACCTATGGATCCATCATAGACATTGCATGTGTGTTCTTCTCATTAACCACAACTAGAGTCATTGCATGTGTGTTCTCTTCAGAGACCACACATGGATCCACCAGTGTCATTGCATGTGTTATCTTTTTACTAACAACAACTAGAGTCATTTCATGACTATTCTTTTCACATACCACATATGGATCCACCAGTGTCATTGAAATGTGTGTTCTCTTTAGAGACCACACATGGATCCACCAGTGTCATTGCATCTGTGTTCTTCTTACTAACAACAACCAGACTCATTGCATGTGTGTTCTTTTCACAATCCACCTATGGATCCACCAGTGTCATTGCATGTCTGTTCTTCTCATTAACCACGGCCTTAGTCATTGCATGTGTGTTCTTTTCACAGACCACACATGGAACCACCATTGGCATTGCATGTGTGTTCTTTTTACTAACAACAACTTGAGTCATTTCATGACTATTCTTTTCACATACCACATATGGATCCACTAGTGTCATTGAAATGTGTGTTCTCTTTAGAGACCACACATGGATCCACCAGTGTCATTGCATGTGTGTTCTTTTTACTAACAACAACTGGAGTCATTTCATGACTATTCTTTTCAAATACCACATATGGATCCACTAGTGTCATTAAAATGTGTGTTCTCTTCAGAGACCACACATGGATCCAGCAGTGTCATTGCATGTGTGTTCTTTTTACCAAGAACCAGAGTCATTGCATGTATGTTCTTTTCACAATCCACCTATGGATCCACTAGTGTCATTGCATGTGTGTTCTATTTAGAGACCACACATGGATCCACCAGTGTAATTGCATGTGTGCTATTTTTACTAATAACAACTGAAGTCATTTCATGACTATTCTTTTCACATACAACATATGGATCCACCAGTGTCATTGAAATGTGTGTTCTCTTCACATACCACGCATGGATCCACCAGTGTCATTCCATGTGTGTTCTTTTTACTAACAACAACCATAGTCATTGCATGTGTGTTCTTTTCACAATCCACCTATGGATCCACCAGTGTCATTGCATGTGTGTTCTTCTCATTAACCATAGCTGGAGTCATTCATGTGTTATCTCTTCAAAGACCACACATGGATCCACCAGTGTCATTGCATGTGTGCTCTTTTTACCAACAACAACTGGAGTCATTTCATGACTATTCTTTTCACATACCACATATGGATCCACCAGGGTCATTGAAATGTGTGTTCTCTTCAGAGACCACACATGGATCCACCAGTGTCATCGCATGTGTGTTCTTTTTACTAACAACAACTTGAGTCATTTCATGACTATTCTTTTCACATACAACATATGGATCCACCAGTGTCATTGAAATGTGTGTTCTCTTTAGAGACCACACATGGATCCACCAGTGTCATTGCATGTGTGTTCTTTTTACTAACAACAACCAGAGTCATTGCATGTGTGTTGTTTTCACATACCATCTATGTATCCACCAGTGTCATTACATGTGTGTTCTCTTCAGAGACCACACATGGATCCACCAGTGTAATTGCATGTGTGCTCTTTTTACTAACAACAACAGGAGTCATTTCATGATTGTTCTTTTCACATACAACATTTGGATCCACCAGTGTCATTGAAATGTGTGTTCTCTTCAGAGACTACACATGGATCCACCAGTGTCATTGCATGTGTGTTCTTTTTACTAACAACATCTAGAGTAATTTCATGACTATTCTTTTCACAAACCACATATGGATCCACTGGTGTCATTGAAATGTGTGTTCTCTTAAGAGACCACACGTGGATCCACCAGTGTCATTGCATGTGTGCTCTTTTGACTAACAACAACTGGAGTAATTTCATGACTATTCTTTTCACAAACCACATATGGATCCACCAGTGTCATTGAAATGTGTGTTCTCTTCAGAGACCACACATGGATCCACCAGTGTCATTGCATGTGTGTTCTTTTTACTAACAACAACTTGAGTCATTTCATGACTATTCTTTTCACATACCACATGTGGATCCATCAGTGTCATTGAAATGTGTGTTCTCTTCAGAGACCACACATGGATCCACCAGTGTCATTGCATGTGTGTTCTTTTTACTAATAACAACCAGAGTCACTGCATATGTGTTCTTTTCACATACCACCTATGGATCCACTAGTGTCATTGCATGTGTGTTCTCTTCAGAGACCACACATGGATCCACCAGTGCAATTGCATGTGTGCTCTTTTTACTAACAACAACTAGAGTCATTTCATGACTGTTCTTTTCACATACAACATATGGATCCACTAGTGTCATTGAAATGTGTGTTCTCTTCAGAGACCACACATGGATCCACCAGTGTCATTGCATGTGTGTTCTTTTTAGTAACAACAACCAGAGTCATTGCATGTGTGTTCTTTTCACATACCACCTATGGATCCACCAGTGTCATTGCATGTGTGTTCTCTTTAGAGACCACACATGGATCCACCAGTAGTCATTGCATCTGTGCTCTTTTTCCTAACAACAATTGGAGTCATTTCATGACTATTCTTTTCACATACAACATATGGATCCACCAGTGTCATTGAAATGTGTGTTCTCTTCAGAGACCACGCGTGGATCCACCAGTGTCATTGAATGTGTGTTCTTTTTACTAACAACAACCAGCGTCATTGCATGTGTGTTATTTTCACAATACACCTATGGATCCATCATAGACATTGCATGTGTGTTCTTCTCATTAACCACAACTAGAGTCATTGCATGTGTGTTCTCTTCAGAGACCACACATGGATCCACCAGTGTCATTGCATGTGTTATTTTTTTACTAACAACAACTAGAGTCATTTCATGACTAGTCTTTTCACATACCACATATGGATCCACCAGTGTCATTTAAATGTGTGTTCTCTTTAGAGACCACACATGGATCCACCAGTTTCATTGCATGTGTGTTCTTTTTACCAAGAACCAGAGTCATTGCATGTATGTTCTTTCCACAATCCACCTATGGATCCACTAGTGTCATTGCATGTGTGTTCTCTTTAGAGACCACACATGGATCCACCAGTGTAATTGCATGTGTGCTCTTTTTACTTATAACAACGGAAGTCATTTCATGACTATTCTTTTCACATACCACATATGGATCCACCAGTGTCATTGAAATGTGTGTTCTTTTCAGAGACCACACATGGATCCCCCAGTGTCATTGCCTGTGTGTTCTTTTTACCAAGAACCAGAGTCATTGCATGTATGTTCTTTTCACATACCACCTATGGATCCACCAGTGTCATTGCATGTGTGTTCTCTTTAGAGACCACACATGGATACACCAATAGTCATTGCATCTGTGCTCTTTTTACTAACAACAATTGGAGTCATTTCATGACTGTTCTTTTCACAGACAACATATGGATCCACCAGTGTCATTGAAATGTGTGTTCTCTTCAGAGACCACACGTGGATCGGCCAGTGTCATTGCATGTGTGTTCTTTTTACTAACAACAACTAGAGTCATTGCATGTGTGTTCTTTTCACATACCACCTATGGATCCACCAGTGTCATTGCATGTGTGTTCTCTTTAGAGACCACACATGGATCCACCAGTAGTCATTGCATCTGTGCTCTTTTTCCTAACAATAATTGGAGTCATTTCATGACTGTTCTTTTCACATACAACATATGGATCCACCAGTGTCATTGAAATGTGTGTTCTCTTCAGAGACCACACGTGGATCCACCAGTGTCATTGAATGTGTGTTCTTTTTACTAACAACAACCAGCGTCATTGCATGTGTGTTATTTTCACAATACACCTATGGATCCATCATAGACATTGCATGTGTGTTCTTCTCATTAACCACAACTAGAGTCATTGCATGTGTGTTCTCTTCAGAGACCACACATGGATCCACCAGTGTCATTGCATGTGTTATTTTTTTACTAACACCAACTAGAGTCATTTCATGACTATTCTTTTCACATACCACATATGGATCCACCAGTGTCATTGAAATGAGTGTTCTCTTTAGAGACCACACATGGATCCACCATTAGTCATTGCATATGTGCTCTTTTTACTAACAACAATTGGAGTCATTTCATGACTGTTCTTTTCACATACAACATATGGATCCACCAGTGTCATTGAAATGTGTGTTCTCTTCAGAGACCACACGTGGATCCGCCAGTGTCATTGCATGTGTGTTCTTTTTACTAACAACAACTAGAGTCATTGCATGTGTGTTCTTTTCACATACTACATATGGATCCACCAGTGTCATTGCATGTGTGTTCTCTTTAGAGACCACACATGGATCCACCAGTAGTCATTGCATCTGTGCTCTTTTTCCTAACAATAATTGGAGTCATTTCATGACTGTTCTTTTCACATACAACATATGGATCCACCAGTGTCATTGAAATGTGTGTTCTCTTCAAAGACCACACGTAGATCCACCAGTGTCATTGAATGTCTGTTCTTTTTACTAACAACAACCAGCGTCATTGCATGTGTGTTATTTTCACAATACACCTATGGATCCATCATAGACATTGCATGTGTGTTCTTCTCATTAACCACAACTAGAGTCATTGCATGTGTGTTCTCTTCAGAGACCACACATGGATCCACCAGTGTCATTGCATGTGTTATTTTTTTACTAACAACAACTAGAGTCATTTCATGACTATTCTTTTCACATACCACATATGGATCCACCAGTGTCATTGAAATGTGTGTTCTCTTTAGAGACCACACATGGATCCACTAGTGTCATTGCATGTGTGTTCTTTTTACCAAGAACCAGAGTCATTGCATGTATGTTCTTTCCACAATCCACCTATAGATCCACTAGTGTCATTGCATGTGTGTTCTCTTTAGAGACCACACATGGATCCACCAGTGTAATTGCATGTGTGCTCTTTTTACTAATAACAACGGAAGTCATTTCATGACTATTCTTTTCACATACCACATATGGATCCACCAGTGTCATTGAAATGTGTGTTCTCTTCAGAGACCACACATGGATCCTCCAGTGTCATTGCATGTGTGTTCTTTTTACCAAGAACCAGAGTCATTGCATGTATGTTCTTTTCAAATACCACCTATGGATCCACCAGTGTCATTGCATGTGTGTTCTCTTTAGAGACCACACATGGATCCACTAGTAGTCATTGCATCTGTGCTCTTTTTACTAACAACAATTGGAGTCATTTCATGACTGTTGTTTTCACATACAACATATGGATCCACCAGTGTCATTGAAATGTGTGTTCTCTTTAGAGACCACACGTGGATCCGCCAGTGTCATTGCATGTGTGTTCTTTTTACTAACAACAACCAGAGTCATTTCATGTGTGTTATTTCCACAATACACCTATGGATCCATCATAGACATTGCGTGTGTGTTCTTCTCATTAACCACAACTAGAGTCATTGCATGTGTGTTCTCTTCAGAGACCACACATGGATCCACCAATGTCATTGCATGTGTTATCTTTTTACTAACAACAACTAGAGTCATTTCATGACTATTCTTTTCACATACCACATATGGATCCATCAGTGTCATTGAAATGTGTGTTCTCATTAGAGACCACACATGGATCCACAAGTGTCATTGTATGTGTGTTCTTTTTACCAAGAACCAGAGTCATTGCATGTATGTTCTTTTCACATACCACCTATGGATCCACCAGTGTCATTGCATGTGTGTTCTCTTTAAAGACCACACATGGATCCACCAGTAGTCATTGCATTTGTGCTCTTTTTACTAACAACAATTGGAGTCATTTCATGACTGTTCTTTTCACATACAACATATGGATCCACCAGTGTCATTGAAATGTGTGTTCTCTTTAGAGACCACACGTGGATCCGCCAGTGTCATTGCATGTGTGTTATTTTTACTAACAACAACCAGAGTCATTGCATGTGTGTTATTTCCACAATACACCTATGGATCCATCATAGACATTGCATGTGTGTTCTTCTCATTAACCACAACTAGAGTCATTGCATGTGTGTTCTCTTCAGAAACCACACATGGATCCACCAATGTCATTGCATGTGTTATCTTTTTACTAACAACAACTAGAGTCATTTCATGACTATTCTTTTCACATACCACATATGGATCCATCTGTGTCATTGAAATGTGTGTTCTCATTAGAGACCACACATGGATCCACCAGTGTCATTGCATGTGTGTTCTTTTTACCAAGAACCAGAGTCATTGCATGTATGTTCTTTTCACAATCCACCTATGGATCCACTAGTGTCATTGCATGTGTGTTCTCTTTAGAGACCACACATGGATCCACCAGTGTAATTGCATGTGTGCTCTTTTTACTAATAACAACTGAAGTCATTTCATGACTATTCTTTTCACATACCACATATGGATCCACCAGTGTCATTGAAATGTGTGTTCTCTTTAGAGACCACACATGGATCCACCAGTGTAATTGCATGTGTGCTCTTTTTACTAATAACAACTGAAGTCATTTCATGACTATTCTTTTCACATACAACATATGGATCCACCAGTGTCATTGAAATGTGTGTTCTCTTCACATACCACACATGGATCCACCAGTGTCATTCCATGTGTGTTCTTTTTACTAACAACAACCATAGTCATTCATGTGTGTTCTTTTCACAATCCACCTATGGATCCACCAGTGTCATTGCATGTGTGTTCTTCTCATTAACCATAGCTAGAGTCATTGCATGTGTTATCTCTTCAAAGACCACACATGGATCTACTAGTGTCATTGCATGTGTGCTCTTTTTACTAACAACAACTGGAGTCATTTCATGACTATTCTTTTCACATACCACATATGGATCCACCAGGGTCATTGAAATGTGTGTTCTCTTCAGAGACCACACATGGATCCACCAGTGTCATTGCATGTGTGTTCATTTTACTAACAACAACTTGAGTCATTTCATGACTATTCTTTTCACATACCACATATGGATCCACCAGTGTCATTGAAATGTGTGTTCTCTTCAGAGACCACACATGGATCCACCAGTGTCATTGCATGTGTGTTCTTTTTACTAACAACAACTAGAGTCATTGCATGTTTGTTGTTTTCACATACCAACTATGGATCCACCAGTGTCATTGCATGTGTGTTCTCCTCAGAGACCACACATGGATCCACCAGTGTAATTGCATGTGTGCTCTTTTTACTAACAACAACTGGAGTCATTTCATGATTGTTCTTTTCACATACAACATATGGATCCACCAGTGTCATTGAAATGTGTGTTCTCTTCAGAGACCACACATGGATCCACCAGTGTCATTGCATGTGTGTTCTTTTTACTAACAACAACTGGAGTAATTTCATGACTATTCTTTTCACAAACCACATATGGATCCACTAGTGTCATTGAAATGTGTGTTCTCTTAAGAGACCACACGTGGATCCACTAGTGTCATTGCATGTGTGCTCTTTTGACTAACAACAGCTGGAGTAATTTCATGACTATTATTTTCACAAACCACATATGGATCCACCTGTGTCATTGAAATGGGTGTTCTCGTCAGAGACCACACATGGATCCACCAGTGTCATTGCATGTGTGTTCTTTTTACTAACAACAACTTGAGTCATTTCATGACTATTCTTTTCACATACCACATGTGGATTTATCAGTGTCATTGAAATGTGTGTTCTCTTCAGAGACCACACATGGATCCACCAGTGTCATTGCATGTGTGTTCTTTTTACTAATAACAACCAGAGTCATTGCATATGTGTTCTGTAGCATCCCAATTGTCTAACAATTGCAATGCTACTAGCCTAGTCTACATAAATGCTACTTCCTATATATAATTGTTGCATCATAATTATATCATGCTCATGTCATCATGCCACCTTGCATTTGAGCATCATATAAAACCCTCTTTCTTTGGTTCTTCTCTCATATGCATTATTAATTGTATTTGCCTCTTGATATTCTATTTGGTTATTGATATATTGTTTAATGCCCAAGTTGAGTTGGGGGCATATCTTTTATTCCACTCCACCACCTTTCTTTGTCACCACCTTATAATTCCACCACCCTAATTACCCATGAGCTTGTATTTCTTTTTCTTTGATTTTATTCTAGCTCATGTGGGTGGGGTGGATCTAATTCTATAAATTCTTTTGCTTGTCTTTTATTCCACTTCTTGGGAATGCATAAGAATAATGCCATATCATCATTATTGTTTTCACAAGGATAATACATGGCATTTATTATTTTGCATGGGCCATGCAAGAGTACCACCACCTTTAGCCATTTGCTTTTCTCTTGGTTTAAGTGGGGTTTTCTCTTTATTTGGGATCATCTCCATCCCTCACCACCATCTCTCTCTCTACCCCCCCTTCATGCTTGATCTTGTTTGGTTCATGTTAAAAACCCTACACCCATTCCCCCATCCATGCAAGCCATTTGTGGGCATATTCAACCCTTATATCTAAAAACCCTAAACCATCTCCCTAACCCTCTCTCCTCACACTTGTCACCTCATGCTTTGGTCATGATTCAAACCCTAACTACCATACCACACCCTCTCTCTAATCCCCCTCTCTAAACCACACCCCCACCCTAACCACTCCATGCCTAGGCACCACCCAGCCTTAGGCTACCCTCTCTAGCCTAACCCCAACCTCTTCACCCAAACCCTAAGCCCCATCGGCCTCCCCCCTTGCTTAGCCAAAAAGGTGGCCACCACCACCCCCATGTGCTCCTATCTCCTTCTTCTACCCCACACCTCGTCTTACCTCACCCAGACCCTCATCCAGGAGGCGCCAGGTTCCCCTCTCCCTCCCTTCTTCCTCCTCTCCATGACACCTCCCTAAGCCATGGCCTTCATGCAATCCCCAAACCCCATCTCGAGCTAGTGGCCGCCGCGCCGTTGCAAGGCGCCAGGGGCTCCCTGGGCTACCTCTTTGTCGGCCTAGACCAGGGCGACGCTGGGAGTCGCCAGAGTGGACGCGTCACCGCCGTAGCCGCCATGGACGCTGCTCGGTACCTCGCCACTCGTCGCCGTTCTCCTTCCACTCCGCCACCAGAAACGCTCGCCCGAGCCACGGTGAGTCCCGCTGCGCCCCTCTGCCTATAGATCCCTCTCTGGGGACCTGTATCGCTGGCGGCCTCGCCGCTGTGCGCGCTCGCCGCCACGCGCCGCGCTCTGACCAGCATTAGCCGCTTCTGCCCCCTCTGTTTCTCGCCATGCCCCGCGCGTTAACGGAAGTCGTGGGCCGTAGACCCCTCTTCGTTTTCCTTTATATGGCACTGCTAAATGCGCCGTCGTTTAGTCGCTATCGCCGGCGCAAAACTGCCCGAGCTCGCCGTTCTCTGTCGAGGACGTGCGACTCGTCAGACCAGCCGCCGTCGTTATGCAGAAAAGCCTAGGAAGTTTTTCCCGCCTCAACCCGCGGTCCCAAGTGGCCCTCATGTCAGCCCCTGTGTCGTTTTACGAAAAAGGACCCCTGCTTCCGTTGTTTCGCGTCTGCACTCCCTCGGATCTGCCGCGTGGCACGACCTGGCTGGCGCGCCCGCGTGTCGGTCCGCGTGTACGCCGGCCCCTCTTGTCACTCACTGTGGCTGGGGACGCGCCCGGTAAGAAAAGCCAAGCCAGATCCCACAGGTCGACCGCTGACTCAGCTTTGCAGTCCCACCCGTCGACGCCTCGGGCTAGCCCCCTCCGTGTGTAAGTAGTTTTGCGTTTATCTGTTTTAATTAAACCTTTTTCAGAAAGTGATTTAAATTCAAATTCAAATCTGTTTTTGATATCTTTTAAAATATAATTCCAAATTCAACATATGATATATGTTTTTGAATCAGAAAAATGTGAGGAATTCCAATATGCTATTCAAAATAATGTTTGAGCAATTTAAAATTTCGAGATGATTAAAATTACAATAAAATGCCCCTTTTCTTAATTAATTAATAACTTTGGTTTTATAACTCCAAATTTGACAAATAATATGTCTAAATCGATCAGCGCGAGGAGCCCGTTCTATCTATGCATTCCATGTTCTGAATTGCAGCATTAATCTTATAAATATAAAGTATACAGTAACTTATTTGAGGATAAAAGGTGACTAAAACTCCATAAAATGCTTTATTCTTGTATTCCACACCTCACCCATGCCATGCTACTTTATTGCCATGCAAATTGTGAATCATTCATCATGGCATGATTGTTTGCTTGTCGCATTTTAACTCATATGCGTGTGCACTCTATTTATGTTGGCCCTTGTTTGTTTGGTTCTTCTTCGAATAGACGCTGAGCAGGGGATATATCAAGGAACCCAGGAGCACTACCCAGATCCGTCCCTCGCTTCAACCGAGCTGCCAGGCAAGCACTACCACATGCTTGAATACATATAGTACCTATTGCCTCTCTCTTATTCTTGCATCATTGAGTTGCGATTGCATTAAACTGAATCCCAAGTACTGCATAGCCTTTACTTTTAAACCCCATCGAAGCTTGTTCCTCCATCCCATGAGCCATTACTACAGGAGTTGTTTGAGCCATGCGGGTCGTAGAACAGCATGTGTAGGGTATGTGAGTGTCTGATGGATAATGAGGTACCTAAACAACTTAACCTGAGTAGTAATGGGATAACTAATGAAAGTGGCACCAGTGAGCAATATCTTCTATTTGGTTCTTCATGCTCACTTGTGTCCCGTAGGACCCCGAGTACTTGATTCATGTTCCTTGACTATTCGCACTGTCCACATCCGGGAGGCCTTATGGACCCCCCTGAGCCAGAGCTTGATTCATTCTTATTTCTTGGGGCCACAAAGTAGTTTGGGGCTTTATTACTATCCTGTACTTATGCCATGCTTTACTGCTTTATTTAAGATTGTGCGTGGAGCACCTGTACTGTTTAGGACCGTGACACGTTTTCGCTGTATCGACAAGCCCAGTCACATTTTCGGGTTCCCAGTCGTTTACCGCCATCCACACAAATCCTGGCTCCATTCCGGAGCCGGCCAACTTCGTTGCGGGTTGCTTAGTGGGGTGGCCCCCTGAAACATTTCTGAATCCTGTGATCGCTTTGTCGTGAATGCCTCGTTGGGTTTTGATTTGGTTTTTCCGAGGTTGATTGAGTGTGTTTTGCTATTTGTGCACCCCTGTAGGGTAAATCTTTCTGAAAGCCATGTCCGCGGTTATGGACGACTTGGAGCACAGTTTCTCGATCATAGACAAGTATAACTAAAGTACCGCTTTTAATTTGACTAAGTACCTGACTAGTAAATAGTGCAACACTCATGGGATGGATAATAAAACTGCCAACGAATGGGGGTTGTTCGTCCGCTTCCTCGTTGGTAAGCGAGGAGGAGGATGGATCTGTTAATATTAATGTTATAACTGTTGTTATTAATTCACGGACATCCGTCTATCTTTGGTTAGGCGGATGGTTAGCGAGTATCTATAGAATTGTTAGGGATTATCTTTTGCTGCAATTGCGTCACCCCAGGTTGTGTCCCCTTTAGAGGCATAAAGACTTGCCGAGTACCCCTAGGGTCTCACATGATAAATTGTTTGATTCAGATGAACAGGTATACTCGCAAGATGGATACTGGGTGGAGGAGATGGACGATGTTGGCAACGATTACTCGGTGTAGAGATTCCGGGAACAGGGATCCATGAGATCTGTGGGCGGGATGTGTTCATTTATGGGGCATCTTATGCCGATTTGCTTCTTATCCGTACTCGGATCTTGCTTTCCGCTTCCGCCTGATACTCTGATGTTTGATGTATGAGGAGATATCCTAAACTATTATATCTATCTAGGATGTTTGGATCTTGCCGTATGGCATTGCAATATTTCTATTTCTTTTTAGATGGAATGGCTCTGAGGACTGTTGTATGTGGCTTGCATACATACTCATTTGTGTATGTAGTTGATCCCTTCGCCAGCCGATTACGCCGCTCGTTCTTGTCCTGATGTGTTGGAAATGGTTAGGACGGCCGAAAGGTCTACCTGTGAGTGGAATTTGGCCCCACCGTACTATTTTAACCATTTCCGCTCATCTAGGCTTGTAACTAAGAGCGTAATTCACCGAGGTAGTTACAATTGCTATCAGAGCCATCCCGCCCTTCAGGGTCTCAGCCAAATGGTCGTTGTCAGTCTAGCAAATATTTTTGGTAGCTATGTATACTAGGGAAAAACAAAACGCGAGAGTAGGACTGCTTCCACTTTTCTTCTTACCCACCCACCCACCCTTTTCTGGTCTGGAAGTGTAATGATTTCAATCCTCTTCTAAAAATTCAAACTAGGATTCACGTGTTCTGGGTTTCCGTAGTACCATAGAAAGTGTGTGTGTGTGTGTGTAATTCCTTGTCTATCTGTTGCATCCAATTTGTTATCACAATCTGCCTTTGGTTATCAACTGTTGGTACATTCCATACCGACAGGCTTTTGAAAACCGGCGCGATCTATCCGACTCCTTGTTAACCGGTGCCATCTTCTTAAGGGTGTTCTTCCTTCCAGTATGCTTTCACATAATGTGGAGTTGCTAATCTCTACCTGATAAGTGATTTTGCGCATCTATTGGTATTTTAATGCCGAAAAATGCGGAAATTATTTCTTCGATACATCTGTGTTTCCACACTCCTTTTCAGTCATGTGTGAAACATTATCTATCTCCCTTTTATCAGCATGCCCATGCTAACTCATTCTTTTGTCACCGGCGCTTAATCCTGGAGTTTTATTTCATCTCCAATTCTCTTGGGCTAATTACATAACATGTGTCGATCCGATGCTGGTGATTGTAATTTGGTTCTCGGCATAGCTATAGGACACTTATCATGAGTGGAATATGGAAAATGCTATCAACACTACCCTCCAAATGGTGACGGTTATCTCCTGTGATTTTGAGTACACCATGATCATATCTATGCATATTCAAGCATCTTTGGCAATCCGGAGTTTCTCAAGGCACTACGGCGGTCTATCATCTGTCCATCATGCTGCACAACTTTTTGAACTCCATATCTGCAAAATTCTCTTTGAGACGAGGGAATTGCATCTTTTCGTCTCTGATAGCTTTGCTTAAGGTACGATCTATCATCTTTTCTTTATCCAAGATCTCTTTATCTTTGTAACCGGTGATCCGATCGACAATGTGAACCATGTGGCTTTTCCTGTTCTCTTTCGAAGGACCAGATAATCTATTCTGCCAGTGCATCTTTCCAAAATGAATCCTTACTCGTAACGTGATCTTTCAAAGAGCGTTGAGCTCAGAAAGTGTTTCGAGCATTTGTTCGTTTCTCCCGCCTCTTGAACTTGATATTCTTGGAATATCTTGGTAATCTATGGTGGTATATCTTGATGATATGCTTGCCTATTCTATGTCAATGGAAGAACATGGAAGGTCATCTGTGTCTCTTTCTCTCAAGCTTCGTGAACACTGCCGTGTGCAAAGTTCCCAAAGTGGAAATTCTGACTTTTTGAAGTCACCTATCTCGGCCATGTCCTTCTGCTAAATAGTTTGCTTCAATTCTGGAATCAGCAAGTTCATTGTTAATTCAATCTTCCATCTTCAATCAAACCCGGAGTTTTCCTTGTTGGCGAGTTATCATCATCGTTTCGCTGTAGATTTCCTCAAAACTGCTAAATCTCTCTCAATCATTTCAAGAAGAACATGGAGTTCTTTCACCTCAGTCTCGTCAAGTGATCTTTTGAAACCCTCTTGTTCTATCATCTATGCTCAATCCACCGGAGGCCATGAAGATTTTTCAGATCTTTTGTAATCCTTATGTTCAAGTGGTGCTATCTTTTTCTTTATCTGTGGAATCTTGCAGTTGTCTCCGTGATCTTCCTTCATATCTTTCCGGTGGCTGGTTACTTATGATATGACGACAACATCATCACCCTTATCTATCTTGGATCCGGTGAATCGTTTGCATCAATCTTTGTTTTCTTACGGAGTTCCATGAGCTCTTCTTGTCAATACCTTCAGTCTGTTTCGGTAGTTGGGTTGCATGGTTTTCTTATTCATGTGCGGAGTAATGCTTCGAGTGCGGGATGGAGTAGCTACCATACCACTACTCTTATCATTCGCTCTTGTACATTGAATTGGTGAATTAATGTGATTTCACTCATTCCATGGAAGTTAGAAGTGGCCTTTATCTCTTGATACTTTTACTTCTGTCCTTTTTTTTCCGGAGTGCTCTCTCGAAGAAAGTAATCAATAATCTCTTGTTGGTGGTCTGTCTATTCTAGATGGAGAAAAATCTACAATTATCTGGTGCAAACAAACGCAAACTCTTTTCTGTCCTCGTCATTCTACCGATGCTCGACATCCACAAACAAGATGAAAGGAAACTATCTCTCTCTTTGTTTCATCAATTCTTTTTCTGTGGTAAAACCAATTATGGTTGATGCCATCAGCCGCAAATCTATTGCGTTAGCCTCAAGGCAAAAGAAAGCAATAAGTATCTCTACAATAAACTCCAGATCCTCCATATTCTTTGCTTCTCGGGATTCCACCATGATCTGGCTTCACATCCGTCTCTGGAAGTTATATCCGCGCACCTCAATTGCGTGATCCTTTGGGTCTTACCGGCGCAAGAAGAATCTAATCCGACGATGTCTAACTATATCTTTCTGTTGATATCAAGGGACTCTATTGTTTGAAGGCAATATTGTTTCCGTACTTCATTTCTCAAATCCGAGAGAAGATATGATGCTATCGTCATAGTGGTTCAAAACCTCTCCAACCTAGTCTTCCGGCGACACAAAGATTCATCCTCTCTAGTATCGGTAAATCTTTAATCTTAACGGTGTGCCTTTCTGTATCCATGATACATCATCTTGTCCTTTCTTTCACAAGTGGTTCTATTTCTCTTATCATGTTTCTTGAGAAAACCGGAGCTATGTTCCTCCTATCCTTCTTGTCTCACGACAATCCTTCAACTCTTCTAACCGTTGTTTCTCAAGCAAAACGTAAGACTCACAACAAGTCTAGCAAGTTTTGCAAGGTGTAGCGGTCGCACCATTCCGTTGTTCATCAACTTGGGAACGTGAGGGTCACCTTCGTTCGAACACCCGCCTCTCCTTGTGTTGTTTTATTTTTCCTAGGAATCTCGGGGCGAGATTCTTGTTTAGTGGGGGAGAGTTGTAGCATCCCAATTGTCTAACAATTGCAATGCTACTACCCTAGTCTACATAAATGCTACTTCCTATATATAATTGTTGCATCATAATTATATCATGCTCATGCCATCATGCCACCTTGCATTTGAGCATCATATAAAACCCTCTTTCTTTGGTTCTTCTCTCATATGCATTATTAATTGTATTTGCCTCTTGATATTGTATTTGGTTATTGATATATTGTTTAATGCCCAAGTTGAGTTGGGGGCATATCTTTTATTCCACTCCACCACCTTTCTTTGTCACTACCTTATAATTCCACCACCCTAATTACCCATGAGCTTGTATTTCTTTTTCTTTGATTTTATTCTAGCTCATGTGGGTGGGGTGGATCTAATTCTATAAATTCTTTTCCTTGTCTTTTATTCCACTTCTTGGGAATGCATAAGAATAATGCCATATCATCATTATTGTTTTCACAAGGATAATACATGGCATTTATTATTTTGCATGGGCCATGCAAGAGTACCACCACCTTTAGCCATTTGCTTTTCTCTTGGTTTAAGTGGGGTTTTCTCTTTATTTGGGATCATCTCCATCCCTCACCACCATCTCTCCCTCTACCCCTCCTTCATGCTTGATCTTGTTTGGTTCATGTTAAAAACCCTACACCCATTCCCCCCATCCATGCAAGCCATGTGTGGGCATATTCAACCCTTATCTCTAAAAACCCTAAACCATCTCCCTAACACTCTCTCCTCACACTTGTCACCTCATGCTTTGGTCATGATTCAAACCCTAACTACCATACCACACTCTCTCTCTAATCCCCCTATCTAAACCACACCCCCACCCTAACCACTCCATGTCGAGGCACCACCCAGCCTTAGGCTACCCTCTCTAGCCTAACCCTAACCTCTTCACCCAAACCCTAAGCCCCATCGACCTCCCCCTTGCATAGCCAAAAAGGTGGACACCACCACCCCCATGTGCTCCTATCTCCTTCTTCTATCACACACCTCGTCTTACCTCACCTAGACCCTCATCCAGGAGGCGCCAGGTTCCCCTCTCCCTCCCTTCTTCCTCCTCTCCCTGCGACCTCCCTAAGCCATGGCCTTCATGCAATCCCCCAACCCTAGCTCGGCCTCCCCTCTGTGCCAGCTCGAGATAGTGGCCGCCGCGCCGTTGCAAGGCGCCAGGGGCTCCCTGGGCTACCTCTTTGTCGGCCTAGACCGGGGCGACGCTGGGAGTCGCCAGAGTGGACGCGTCACCGCCGTAGCCGCCATGGACGCTGCTCGGTACCTCGCCACTCGTCGCCGTTCTCCTTCCACTCCGCCACCAGAAACGCTCGCCCGAGCCACGGTGAGTCCCGCTGCGCCCCTCTGCCTGTAGATCCCTCTCTGGGGACATGTATCGCTGGAGGCCTCGCCGCTGTGCGCGCTCGCCGCCGTGCGCCGCGCTCTGACCAGCAGCAGCCGCTTCTGCCCCCTCTATTTCTCGCCATGCCCCGCGCGTTGTAGTCCTCCTCCGGTGATGCCGCCTGAACGGAAGTCGTAGGCCGTAGACCCCTCTTTGCTTTTCCTTTGTATGGCACGGCTAAATGCACCGACGTTTAGTCGCTATCGCCGCCGCAAAACCGCCCGAGCTCGCCGTTCTCTGTCGAGGACGTGCGACTCGTCAGACCAGCCGCCGTCGTTTTGCAGAAAAGCCCAGGAAGTTTTTCCCTCCTCAACCCGCGGTCCCAAGTGGCCCACATGTCAGCCCCTGTGTCGTTTTACGAAAAAGGACCCCTGCTTTCGTTGTTTCGCGTCCGCACTCCCTCGGATCTGTCGCGTGGCACGCCCCGGCTGGCGCGCCCGCGTGTGGGTCCGCGTGTACGCCGGCCCCGCTTGTCACTCACTATGGCTGGGGACGCGCCCGGTAAGAAAAGCCAAGCCAGATCCCGCGGGTCGACCGCTGACTCAGCTTTGCGGTCCCACCCGTCGACGCCTCGGGCTAGCCCCCTCCGTGTGTAAAAAGTTTTGCGTTTATCTGTTTTAATTAAACCTTTTTCAGAAAGTGATTTAAATTCAAATGCAAATCTGTTTTTCATATCTTTATAAATATAATTCCAAATTCAACATATGATATATGTTTTTGAATCAGAAAAATGTGAGGAATTCAAATATGCTATTCAAAATAATGTTTGAGCACTTTAAAATTTCGAGATGATTAAAATTACAATAAAATGCCCTTTTTCTTAATTAATTAATAACTTTGGTTTTATAACTCCAAATTTGACAAATAATATGTCTAAATCGATCAGCGCGACGAGCCCGTTCTATCTATGCATTACATGTTCTGAATTGCAGCATGCATCATATAAATATAAAGTATACAGCAACTTATTTGAGGATAAAAGGTGACTAAAACTCCATAAAATGCTTTATTCTTGTATTCCACACCTCACCCATGCCATGCTACTTTATTGCCATGCAAATTGTGCATCATTCACCATGGCATGATTGTTTGCTTGTCGCATTTTAATTCATATGCTTGTGCACTCTATTTATGTTGGCCCTTGTTTGTTTGGTTCTTCTTCGAATAGACGCTTAGCAGGGGATATATCAAGGAACACAGGAGCACTACCCAGATTCGTCCCTCGCTTCAACCGAGCTGCCAGGCAAGCACTACCACATGCTTTCATACATATAGTACCTATTGCCTCTCTCTTATTCTTGCATCATTGAGAAACGATTGCATTAAACTGAATCCCAAGTACTGCATAGCCTTTACTTTTAAACCCCACCGAAGCTTGTTCCTCCATCCCATGAGCCATTACTACAGGAGTTGTTTGAGCCATGCGAGTCATAGAACAACATGTGTAGGGTATGTGAGTGTCTGATGGATAACGAGGTACCTAAACAACTTAACCTGAGTAGTAATGGGATAACTAATGAAAGTGGCACCAGTGAGCAATATCTGCTATTTGGTTCTTCATGCTCACTTGTGTCCCGTAGGACCCCAAGTACTTGATTCATGTTCCTTGACTATTCGCACTGTCCACATCCGGGAGGCCTTATGGACCCCCCTCAGCCAGAGCTTGATTCATTCTTATTTCTTGGGGCCACAAAGTAGTTTGGGGCTTTATTACTATCCTGTACTTATGCCATGCTTTACTGCTTTATTTAAGATTGTGCGTGGAGCACCTGTACTGTTTAGGACCGTGACACGTTTTCGCTGTATCGACAAGCCCAGTCACATTTTCGTGTTCCCAGTCGTTTACCGCCGTCCACACAAACCCTGGCTCCATTCCGGAGCCGGCCAACTTCGTTCCGGGTAGCTTAGTGGGGTGGCCCCTTGAAACATTTCTGAATCCTGTGATCGCTTTGTCGTGAATGCCTCGTTGGGTTTTGATTTGGTTTTTCCGAGGTTGATTGAGTGTGTGTTGCTATTTGTGCACCACTGTAGGGTAAATCTTTCTGAAAGCCATGTCCGCGGTTATGGACGACTTGGAGCACAGTTTCTCGATCATAGACAAGTATAACTAAAGTACCGCTTTTAATTTGACTAATTACCTGACTAGTAAATAGTGCAACACTCATGGGATGGATAATAAAACTGCCAACGGATGGGGGTTGTTCGTCCGCTTCCTCGTTGGTAAGCGAGGAGGAGGATGGATCTGTTAATATTAATGTTATAACTGTTGTTATTAATTCACGGACATTCGTCTATCTTTGGTTAGGCGGATGGTTAGCGAGTATCTATAGAATTGTTAGGGATTATCTTTTGCTGCAATTGCGTCACCCCAGGTTGTGTCCCCTTTAGAGGCATAAAGACTTGCCGAGTACCCCTAGGGTCTCACATGATAAATTGTTTGATTCAGATGAACAGGTATACTCGCAAGATGGATACTGGGTGGAGGATATGGACGATGTTGGCAACGATTACTCGGTGTAGAGATTCCGGGAACAGGGATCCGTGAGATCTGTGGGCGGGATGTGTTTATTTATGGGGCATCGTATGCCGATTTGCTTCTTATCCGTACTCGGATCTTGCTTTCCGCTTCCGCCTGATACTCTGATGTTTGATGTATGAGGAGATATCCTAAACTATTATATCTATCTAGGATGTTTGGATCTTGCCGTATGGCATTGCAATATTTCTATTTCTTTTTAGATGGAATGGCTCTGAGGACTGTTGTATGTGGCTTGCATACATACTCATTTGTGTATGTAGTTGATCCCTTCGCCAGCCGATTACGCCGCTCGTTCTTGTCCTGATGTGTTGGAAATGGTTAGGACGGCCGAAAGGTCTACCTGTGAGTGGAATTTGGCCCCACCGTACTATTTTAACCATTTCCGCTCATCTAGGCTTGTAACTAAGAGCGTAATTCACCGAGGTAGTTACAATTGCTATCAGAGCCATCCCGCCCTTCAGGGTCTCAGCCAAATGGTCGTTGTCAGTCTAGCAAATATTTTTCGTAGCTATGTATACTAGGGAAAAACAAAACGCGAGAGTAGGACTGCTTCCACTTTTCTTCTTACCCACCCACCCACCCTTTTCTGGTCTAGAAGTGTAATGATTTCAATCCTCTTCTAAAAATTCAAACTAGGATTCACGTGTTCTGGGTTTCCATAGTACCATAGAATGTTCTGGGTTTCCGTAGTACCATTTTTGATGTATGAGGAGATATCCTAAACTATTATATCTATCTAGGATGTTTGGATCTTGCCGTATGGTGTTGCAATATTTCTATTTCTTTTTAGATGGAATGGCTTTGAGGACTGTTTGTATGTGGCTTGCATACATACTCATTTTTGTATGTAGTTGATCCCTTCGCCTGCCGATTACGCCGCTCGTTCTTGTCCCGATGTGTTGGAAATGGTTAGGACGGCCGAAAGGTCTACCTATGAGTGGCATTTGGCCCCACCATACTATTTTAACCATTTTTGCTCATCCAGGCTTGTAACTAAGAGCGTAATTCACCGAGGTAGTTACATGTTCTTTTCACATACCACCTATGTATCCACCAGTCTCATTGCATGTGTGTTCTCTTCAGAGACCACACATGGATCCACCAGTGTAATTGCATGTGTGCTCTTTTTTCTAACAACAACTAGAGTCATTTCATGACTGTTCATTTCACATACAACATATGGATCCACCAGTGTCATTGAAATGTGTGTTCTCTTCAGAGACCACACATGGATCCACCAGTGTCATTGCATGTGTGTTCTTTTTACTAACAACAACCAGAGTCATTGCATGTGTGTTCTTTTCACATACCACCTATGGATCCACCAGTGTCATTGCATGTGTGTTCTCTTTAGAGACCACACATGGATCCACCAGTAGTCATTGCATTTGTGCTCTTTTTACTAACAACAATTGGAGTCATTTCATGACTGTTCTTTTCACATACAACATATGGATCCACCAGTGTCATTGAAATGTGTGTTCTCTTCAGAGACCACACGTGGATCCACCAGTGTCATTGCATGTGTGTTATTTTTACTAACAACAACCAGAGTCATTGCATGTGTGTTATTTTCACAACACACATATGGATCCATCATAGACATTGCATGTGTGTTCTTCTCATTAACCACAACTAGAGTCATTGCATGTGTGTTCTCTTCAGAGACCACACATGGATCCACCAGTGTCATTGCATGTGTTATCTTTTTACTAACAACAACTAGAATCATTTCATGACTATTCTTTTCACATACCACATATGGATCCACCAGTGTCATTGAAATGTGTGTTCTCTTTAGAGACCACACATGGATCCACCAGTGTCATTGCATGTGTGTTCTTTTTACCAAGAACCAGAGTCATTGCATGTATGTTCTTTTCACAATCCACCTATGGATCCACTAGTGTCATTGCATGTGTGTTCTCTTTAGAGACCACACATGGATCCACAAGTGTAATTGCATGTGTGCTCTTTTTACTAATAACAACTGAAGTCATTTGATGACTATTCTTTTCACATACAACATATGGACCCACAGTGTCAATGAAATGTGTGTTCTCCTAAGAGACCACACATGGATCCACCAGTGTCATTCCATGTGTGTTCTTTTTACTAACAAAAACCATAGTCATTGCATGTGTGTTCTTTTCACAATCCACCTATGGATCCACCAGTGTCATTGCATGTGTGGTCTTATCATTAACCATAGCTAGAGTCATTGCATGTGTTATCTCTTCAAAGACCACACATGGATCCACCAATGTCATTGCATGTGTGCTCTTTTTAGTAACAACAACTGGAGTCATTTCATGACTATTCTTTTCACATACCACATATGGATCCACCAGGGTCATTGAAATGTGTGTTCTCTTCAGAGACCACACATGGATCCACCAGTATCATTGCATGTGTGTTCTTTTTACTAACAACAACTTGAGTCATTTCATGACTATTCTTTTCACATACCACATATGGATCCACCAGTGTCATTGAAATGTGTGTTCTCGACAGAGACCACACATGGATCCACTAGTGTCATTGCATGTGTGTTCTTTTTACTAACAACCAGAGTCATTGCATGTGTGTTGTTTTCACATACCAGCTATGGATCCACCAGTGTCATTGCATGTGTGTTCTCTTTAGAGACCACACATGGATCCACCAGTGTAATTGCATGTGTGCTCTTTTTACTAACAACAACTGGAGTCATTTCATGATTGTTCTTTTGACATACAACATATGGATCCACCAGTGTCATTGAAATGTGTGTTTTCTTTAGAGACCACACATGGATCCACCAGTGTCATTGCATGTGTGTTCTTTTTACTAACAACAACTGGACTAATTTCATGACTATTCTTTTCACAAACCGCATATGGATCCACTAGTGTCATTGAAATGTGTGTTCTATTAAGAGACCACACGTGGATCCACCAGTGTCATTGCATGTGTGCTCTTTTGACGAACAACAACTGGAGTAATTTCATGACTATTCTTTTCACAAATCACATATGGATCCACCAGTGTCATTGAAATGTTTGTTCTGTTCAGAGACCACACATGGATCCACCAGTGTCATTGCATGTGTGTTCTTTTTACTAACAACAAATTGAGTCATTTCATGACTATTCTTTTCACATACCACATATGGATCCACCAGTGTCATTGAAATGTGTGTTCTCTACAGAGACCACACATGGATCTACCAGTGTCATTGCATGTGTGTTCTTTTTACTAACAACAACCAGAGTCATTGCATGTGTGTTGTTTTCACATACCAGCTATGGATCCACCAGTGTCATTGCATGTGTGTTCTATTTAGAGACCACACATGGATCCACCAGTGTAATTGCATGTGTGCTCTTTTTACTAACAACAATTGGAGTCATTTCATGATTGTTCTTTTGACATACAACATATGGATCCACCAGTGTCATTGAAATGTGTGTTTTCTTTAGAGACCACACATGGATCCACCAGTGTCATTGCATGTGTGTTCTTTTTACTAACAACAACTGGACTAATTTCATGACTATTCTTTTCACAAACCCCATATGGATCCACTAGTGTCATTGAAATGTGTGTTCTATTAAGAGACCACACGTGGATCCACCATTGTCATTGTAGGTGTGCTCTTTTGACTAACAACAACTGGAGTAATTTCATGACTATTCTTTTCACAAATCACATATGGATCCACCAGTGTCATTGAAATGTTTGTTCTCTTCAGAGACCACACATGGATCCACTAGTGTCATTGCATGTGTGTTCTTTTTACTAACAACAAATTGAGTCATTTCATGACTATTCTTTTCACATACCACATATGGATCCACCAGTGTCATTGAAATGTGTGTTCTCTACAGAGACCACACATGGATCCACCAGTGTCATTGCATGTGTGTTCTTTTTACTAACAACAACCAGAGTCATTGCATGTGTGTTGTTTTCACATACCAGCTATGGATCCACCAGTGTAATTGCATGTGTGTTCTCTTTAGAGACCACACATGGATCCACCAGTGTAATTGCATGTGTGCTCTTTTTACTAACAACAACGGGAGTCATTTCATGATTGTTCTTTTGACATACAACATATGGATCCACCAGTGTCATTGAAATGTGTGTTCTCTTCAGAGACCACACATGGATCCACCATTGTCATTGCATGTGTGTTCTTTTTACTAACAACAACTGGAGTAATTTCATGACTATTCTTTGCACAAACCACATATGGATCCACTAGTGTCATTGAAATGTGTGTTCTCTTAAGAGACCACACGTGGATCCACCAGGGTCATTGCATGTGTGCTCTTTTGAGTAACAACAACTGGAGTAATTTCATGACTATTCTTTTCACAAACCACATATGGATCCACAAGTGTCATTGAAATGTTTGTTCTCTTTAGAGACCACACATGGATCCACCAGTGTCATTGCATGTGTGTTCTTTTTCCTAACAACAACTTGAGTTATTTCATGACTATTCTTTTCACATACCACATGTGAATCCATCAATGTCATTGAAATGTGTGTTCTCTTCAGAGACCACACATGGATCCACTAGTGTCATTGCATGTGTGTTCTTTTTACTAATAACAACCAGAGTCATTGCATGTGTGTTCTTTTCACATACCACCTATGGATCCACCAGTGTCATTGCATGTGTGATCTCTTTAGAGACCACACATGGATCCACCAGTGTCATTGCATGTGTGTTCTTTTTACTAACAACAACTTGAGTCATTTCATGACTATTCTTTTCACATACCACATATGGATCCACCAGTGTCATTAAAATGTGTGTTCTCTACAGAGACCACACATGGATCCACCAGTGTCATTGCATGTGTGTTCTTTTTACTAACAACAACCAGAGTCATTGCATGTGTGTTGTTTTCACATACCAGCTATGGATCCACCAGTGTCATTGCATGTGTGTTCTCTTTAGAGACCACACATGGATCCACCAGTGTAATTGCATGTGTGCTCTTTTTACTAACAACAACTAGAGTCATTTCATGATTGTTCTTTTTACATACAACATATGGATCCACCAGTGTCATTGAAATGTGTGTTCTCTTCAGAGACCACACATGGATCCACCATTGTCATTGCATGTGTGTTCTTTTTACTAACAACAACCAGAGTCATTGCATGTGTGTTCTTTTCACATACCACCTATGGATCCACCAGTGTCATTGCATGTGTGTTCTCTTTAGAGACCACACATGGATCCACCAGTAGTCATTGCATTTGTGCTCTTTTTACTAACAACAATTGGAGTCATTTCATGACTGTTCTTTTCACATACAACATATGGATCCACCAGTGTCATTGAAATGTGTGTTCTCTTCAGAGACCACACGTGGATCCACCAGTGTCATTGCATGTGTGTTATTTTTACTAACAACAACCAGAGTCATTGCATGTGTGTTATTTTCACAACACACATATGGATCCATCATAGACATTGCATGTGTGTTCTTCTCATTAACCACAACTAGAGTCATTGCATGTGTGTTCTCTTCAGAGACCACACATGGATCCACCAGTGTCATTGCATGTGTTATCTTTTTACTAACAACAACTAGAATCATTTCATGACTATTCTTTTCACATACCACATATGGATCCACCAGTGTCATTGAAATGTGTGTTCTCTTTAGAGACCACACATGGATCCACCAGTGTCATTGCATGTGTGTTCTTTTTACCAAGAACCAGAGTCATTGCATGTATGTTCTTTTCACAATCCACCTATGGATCCACTAGTGTCATTGCATGTGTGTTCTCTTTAGAGACCACACATGGATCCACAAGTGTAATTGCATGTGTGCTCTTTTTACTAATAACAACTGAAGTCATTTGATGACTATTCTTTTCACATACAACATATGGACCCACAGTGTCAATGAAATGTGTGTTCTCCTAAGAGACCACACATGGATCCACCAGTGTCATTCCATGTTTGTTCTTTTTACTAACAAAAACCATAGTCATTGCATGTGTGTTCTTTTCACAATCCACCTATGGATCCACCAGTGTCATTGCATGTGTGTTCTTATCATTAACCATAGCTAGAGTCATTGCATGTGTTATCTCTTCAAAGACCACACATGGATCCACCAATGTCATTGCATGTGTGCTCTTTTTAGTAACAACAACTGGAGTCATTTCATGACTATTCTTTTCACATACCACATATGGATCCACCAGGGTCATTGAAATGTGTGTTCTCTTCAGAGACCACACATGGATCCACCAGTATCATTGCATGTGTGTTCTTTTTACTAACAACAACTTGAGTCATTTCATGACTATTCTTTTCACATACCACATATGGATCCACCAGTGTCATTGAAATGTGTGTTCTCTACAGAGACCACGCATGGATCCACTAGTGTCATTGCATGTGTGTTCTTTTTACTAACAACCAGAGTCATTGCATGTGTGTTGTTTTCACATACCAGCTATGGATCCACCAGTGTCATTGCATGTGTGTTCTCTTTAGAGACCACACATGGATCCACCAGTGTAATTGCATGTGTGCTCTTTTTACTAACAACAACTGGAGTCATTTCATGATTGTTCTTTTGACATACAACATATGGATCCACCAGTGTCATTGAAATGTGTGTTTTCTTTAGAGACCACACATGGATCCACCAGTGTCATTGCATGTGTGTTCTTTTTACTAACAACAACTGGACTAATTTCATGACTATTCTTTTCACAAACCGCATATGGATCCACTAGTGTCATTGAAATGTGTGTTCTATTAAGAGACCACACGTGGATCCACCAGTGTCATTGCATGTGTGCTCTTTTGACTAACAACAACTGGAGTAATTTCATGACTATTCTTTTCACAAATCACATATGGATCCACAAGTGTCATTGAAATGTTTGTTCTGTTCAGAGACCACACATGGATCCACCAGTGTCATTGCATGTGTGTTCTTTTTACTAACAACAAATTGAGTCATTTCATGACTATTCTTTTCACATACCACATATGGATCCACTAGTGTCATTGAAATGTGTGTTCTCTACAGAGACCACACATGGATCTACCAGTGTCATTGCATGTGTGTTCTTTTTACTAACAACAACCAGAGTCATTGCATGTGTGTTGTTTTCACATACCAGCTATGGATCCACCAGTGTCATTGCATGTGTGTTCTCTTTAGAGACCACACATGGATCCACCAGTGTAATTGCATGTGTGCTCTTTTTACTAACAACAACTGGAGTCATTTCATGATTGTTCTTTTGACATACAACATATGGATCCACCAGTGTCATTGAAATGTGTTTTTTCTTTAGAGACCACACATGGATCCACCAGTGTCATTGCATGTGTGTTCTTTTTACTAACAACAACTGGACTAATTTCATGACTATTCTTTTCACAAACCACATATGGATCCACTAGTGTCATTGAAATGTGTGTTCTATTAAGAGACCACACGTGGATCCACCAGTGTCATTGCATGTGTGCTCTTTTGACTAACAACAACTGGAGTAATTTCATGACTATTCTTTTCACAAATCACATATGGATCCACCAGTGTCATTGAAATGTTTGTTCTCTTCAGAGACCACACATGGATCCACCAGTGTCATTGCATGTGTGTTCTTTTTACTAACAACAAATTGAGTCATTTCATGACTATTCTTTTCACATACCACATATGGATCCACCAGTGTCATTGAAATGTGTGTTCTCTACAGAGACCACACATGGATCCACCAGTGTCATTGCATGTGTGTTCTTTTTACTAACAACAACCAGAGTCATTGCATGTGTGTTGTTTTCACATACCAGCTATGGATCCACCAGTGTCATTGCATGTGTGTTCTCTTTAGAGACCACACATGGATCCACCAGTGTAATTGCATGTGTGCTCTTTTTACTAACAACAACTGGAGTCATTTCATGATTGTTCTTTTGACATACAACATATGGATCCACCAGTGTCATTGAAATGTGTGTTCTCTTCAGAGACCACACATGGATCCACCATTGTCATTGCATGTGTGTTCTTTTTACTAACAACAACTGGAGTAATTTCATGACTATTCTTTTCACAAACCACATATGGATCCACTAGTGTCATTGAAATGTGTGTTCTCTTAAGAGACCACACGTGGATCCACCAGGGTCATTGCATGTGTGCTCTTTTGAGTAACAACAACTGGAGTAATTTCATGACTATTCTTTTCACAAACCACATATGGATCCACAAGTGTCATTGAAATGTTTGTTCTCTTGAGAGACCACACATGGATCCACCAGTGTCATTGCATGTGTGTTCTTTTTCCTAACAACAACTTGAGTTATTTCATGACTATTCTTTTCACATACCACATGTGAATCCATCAATGTCATTGAAATGTGTGTTCTCTTCAGAGACCACACATGGATCCACTAGTGTCATTGCATGTGTGTTCTTTTTACTAATAACAACCAGAGTCATTGCATGTGTGTTCTTTTCACATACCACCTATGGATCCACCAGTGTCATTGCATGTGTGATCTCTTTAGAGACCACACATGGATCCACCAGTGTCATTGCATGTGTGTTCTTTTTACTAACAACAACTTGAGTCATTTCATGACTATTCTTTTCACATACCACATATGGATCCACCAGTGTCATTAAAATGTGTGTTCTCTACAGAGACCACACATGGATCCACCAGTGTCATTGCATGTGTGTTCTTTTTACTAACAACAACCAGAGTCATTGCATGTGTGTTGTTTTCACATACCAGCTATGGATCCACCAGTGTCATTGCATGTGTGTTCTCTTTAGAGACCACACATGGATCCACCAGTGTAATTGCATGTGTGCTCTTTTTACTAACAACAACTAGAGTCATTTCATGATTGTTCTTTTTACATACAACATATGGATCCACCAGTGTCATTGAAATGTGTGTTCTCTTCAGAGACCACACATGGATCCACCAGTGTCATTGCATGTGTGTTCTTTTTACTAACAACAACTGGAGTAATTTCATGACTATTCTTTTCACAAACCACATATGGATCCACTAGTGTCATTGAAATGTGTGTTCTCTTAAGAGACCACATGTGGATCCACCAGTGTCATTGCATGTGTGCTCTTTTGACTAACAACAACTGGAGTAATTTCATGACTATTCTTTTCACAAACCACATATAGATCCACCAGTGTCATTGAAATGTTTGTTCTCTTCAGAGACCACACATGGATCCACCAGTGTCATTGCATTTGTGTTCTTTTTACTAACAACAACTTGAGTCATTTCATGACTATTGTTTTCACATACCACATGTGGATCCATCAATGTCATTGAAATGTGTGTTCTCTTCAGAGACCACACATGGATCCACTAGTGTCATTGCATGTGTGTTCTTTTTACTAATAACAACCAGAGTCATTGCATGTGTGTTCTTTCACATACCACCTATGGATCCACCAGTGTCATTGCATGTGTGATCTCTTTACAGACCACACATGGATCCACCAGTGTAATTGCATGTGTGCTCTTTTTACTAACAACAACTAGAGTCATTTCGTGGCTGTTTTTTTCACATACAACATATGGATCCACCTGTGCCATTGAAATGTGTGTTCTCTTCAGAGACCACACATGGATCCACCAGTGTCATTGCATGTGTGTTCTTTTTACTAACAACAACCAGAGTCATTGCATGTGTGTTCTTTTCACATACCACCTATGGATCCACCAGTGTCATTACATGTGTGTTCTCTTTAGAGACCACACATGAATCCACCAGTAGTCATTGCATGTGTGCTCTTTTTACTAACAACAATTGGAGTCATTTCATGATTGTTCTTTTCACATACAACATATGGATCCACCAGTGTCATTGAAATGTGTGTTCTCTTCAGAGACCACACATGGATCCACCAGTGTCATTCCATGTGTGTTCTTTTTACTAACAAAAACCATAGTCATTGCATGTGTGTTCTCTTCACAATCCACCTATGGATCCACCAGTGTCATTGCATGTGTGTTCTTATCATTAACCATAGCTAGAGTCATTGCATGTGTTATCTCTTCAAAGACCACACATGGATCCACCAGTGTCATTTCATGTGTGCACTTTTTAGTAACAACAACTGGAGTCATTTCATGACTATTCTTTTCACATACCACATATGGATCCACCAGGGTCATTCAAATGTGTGTTCTCTTGAGAGACCACACATGGATCCACCAGTATCATTGCATGTGTGTTCTTTTTACTAACAACAACTTGAGTCATTTCATGACTATTCTTTTCACATACCACATATGGATCCACCAGTGTCATTGAAATGTGTGTTCTCTTTAGAGACCACACATGGATCCACCAGTGTCATTGCATGTGTGTTCTTTTTACTAACAACAACCAGAGTCATTGCATGTGTGTTGTTTTCACATACCAGCTATGGATCCACCAGTGTCATTGCATGTGTGTTATCTTTAGAGACCACACATGGATCCACCTGTGTAATTGCATGTGTGCTCTTTTTACTAACAACAACTGGAGTCATTTCATGATTGTTCTTTTCACATACAACATATGGATCCACCAGTGTCATTGAAATGTGTGTTATCTTCAGAGACCACACATGGATCCACCCGTGTCATTGCATGTGTGTTCTTTTTACTAACAACAACCGGAGTAATTTCATGACTATTCTTTTCACAAACCACATATGGATGCACTAGTGTCATTGAAATGTGTGTTCTCTTAAGAGACCACACGTGGATCCACCAGTGTCATTGCATGTGTGCTCTTTTGACTAACAACAACTGGAGTAATTTCATGACTATTCTTTTCACAAACCACATATGGATCCACTAGTGTCATTGCATGTGTGTTCTCTTTAGAGACCACACATGGTTCCACCAGTGAAATTACATGTGTGCTCTTTTTACTAATAACAACTGAAGTCATTTCATGACTATTCTTTTCACATAAAACATATGCATCCACCAGTGTCAATGAAATGTGTGTTCTCTTCAGAGACCACACATGGATCCACCAGTGTCATTCCATGTGTGTTCTTTTTACTAACAAAAACCATAGTCATTGCATGTGTGTTATTTTCACAATCCACCTATGGATCCACCAGTGTCATTGCATGTGTGTTCTTATCATTAACCATAGCTAGAGTCATTGCATGTGTTATCTCTTCAAAGACCACACATGGATCCACCAGTGTCATTGCATGTGTGCTCTTTTTAGTAACAACAACTGGAGTCATTTCATGACTATTCTTTTCACATACCACATATGGATCCACCGGGGTCATTGAAATGTGTGTTCTCTTCAGAGACCACACATGGATCCACCAGTATCATTGCATGTGTGTTCTTTTTACTAACAACAACTTGAGTCATTTCATGACTATTCTTTTCACATACCACATATGGATCCACCGGTGTCATTGAAATGTGTGTTCTCTACAGAGACCACACATGGATCCACCAGTGTCATTACATGTGTGTTCTTTTTACTAACAACAACCAGAGTCATTGCATGTGTGTTGTTTTCACATACCAGCTACGGATCCACCAGTGTCATTGCATGTGTGTTCTCTTTAGAGACCACACATGGATCGACCAGTGTAATTGTATGTGTGTTGTTTTTACTAACAACAACTGGAGTCATCTCATGATTGTTCTTTTCACATACAACATATGGATCCACCAGTGTCATTGAAATGTGTGTTCTCTTTAGAGACCACACATGGATCCACCAGTGTCATTGCATGTGTGTTCTTTTTACTAACAAAATCTGGAGTAATTTCATGACTATTCTTTTCACAAACCACATATGGATCCACTAGTGTCATTGAAATGTGTGTTCTCTTAAGAGACCACACGTGTATCCACCAGTGTCATTGCATGTGTGCTCTTTTGACTAACAACAACTGGAGTAATTTCATGACTATTCTTTTCACAAACCACATATGGATCCACCAGTGTCATTGAAATGTGTGTTCTCTTCATAGACCACACATGGATCCACCAGTGTCATTGCATGTGTGTTCCTTTTACTAACAACAACTTGAGTCATTTCATGACTATTCTTTTCACATACCACATGTGGATCCATCAATGTCATTGAAATGTGTGTTCTCTTCAGAGACCACACATGGATTCACTAGTGTCATTGCATGTGTGTTCTTTTTACTAATAACAACCAGAGTCATTGCATGTGTGTTCTTTTCACATACCACCTATGGATCCACCAGTGTCATTGCATGTGTGTTCTCTTTAGAGACCACACATGGATCCACCAGTGTAAATGCATGTGTGCTCTTTTTACTAACAACAACTAGAGTCATTTCATGACTGTTCTTTTCACGTACAACATATGGATCCACCTGTGTCATTGAAATGTGTGTTCTCTTCAGAGACCACACATGGATCCACCAGTGTCATTGCATGTGTGTTCTTTTTACTAACAACAACCAGAGTCATTGCATGTGTGTTCTTTTCACATACCACCTATGGATCCACCAGTGTCAGTGCATGTGTGTTATCTTTAGAGACCACACATGGATCCACCAGTAGTCATTGCATGTGTGCTATTTTTACTAACAACAATTGGAGTCATTTCATGACTATTCTTTTCACATACAACATATGGATCCACCAGTGTCATTGAAATGTGTGTTCTCTTCAGAGACCACAGATGGATCCACCAGTGTCATTCCATGTGTGTTCTTTTTACTAACAAAAACCATAGTCATTGCATGTGTGTTCTTTTCACAATCCACCTATGGATCCACCAGTGTCATTGCATGTGTGTTCTTATCATTAACCATAGCTAGAGTCATTGCATGTGTTATCTCTTCAAAGACCACACATGGATCCACCAGTGTCATTGCATGTGTGCTCTTTTTAGTAACAACAACTGGAGTCATTTCATGACTATTCTTTTCACATACCACATATGGATCCACCAGGGTCATTGAAATGTGTGTTCTCTTCAGAGACCACACATGGATCCACCAGTATCATTGCATGTGTGTTCTTTTTACTAACAACAACTTGAGTCATTTCATGACTATTCTTTTCACATACCACATATGGATCCACTAGTGTCATTGAAATGTGTGTTCTCTACAGAGACCACACATGGATCCACCAATGTGATTACATGTGTGTTCTTTTTACTAACAACAACCAGAGTCATTGCATGTGTGTTGTTTTCACATACCAGCTACGGATCCACCAGTGTCATTGCATGTGTGTTCTCTTTAGAGACCACACATGGATCGACCAGTGTAATTGTATGTGTGTTCTTTTTACTAACAACAACTAGAGTCATCTCATGATTGTTCTTTTCACATACAACATATGGATCCACCAGTGTCATTGAAATGTGTGTTCTCTTTAGAGACCACACATGGATCCACCAGTGTCATTGCATGTGTGTTCTTTTTACTAACAAAATCTGGAGTAATTTCATGACTGTTCTTTTCACAAACCACATATGGATCCACTAGTGTCATTGAAATGTGTGTTCTCTTAAGAGACCACACGTGTATCCACCAGTGTCATTGCATGTGTGCTCTTTTGACTAACAACAACTGGAGTAATTTCATGACTATTCTTTTCACAAACCACATATGGATCCACCAGTGTCATTGAAATGTCTGTTCTCTTCAGAGACCACACATGGATCCACCAGTGTCATTGCATGTGTGTTCTTTTTACTAACAACAACTTGAGTCATTTCATGACTATTCTTTTCACATACCACATGTGGATCCATCAATGTCATTGAAATGTGTGTTCTCTTCAGAGACCACACATGGATTCACTAGTGTCATTGCATGTGTGTTCTTTTTACTAATAACAACCAGAGTCATTGCATGTGTGTTCTTTTCACATACCACCTATGGATCCACCAGTGTCATTGCATGTGTGTTCTCTTTAGAGACCACACATGGATCCACCAGTGTAAATGCATGTGTGCTCTTTTTACTAACAACAACTAGAGTCATTTCATGACTGTTCTTTTCACGTACAACATATGGATCCACCTGTGTCATTGAAATGTGTGTTCTCTTCAGAGACCACACATGGATCCACCAGTGTCATTGCATGTGTGTTCTTTATACTAACAACAACCAGAGTCATTGCATGTGTGTTCTTTTCACATACCACCTATGGATCCACCAGTGTCAGTGCATGTGTGTTATCTTTAGAGACCACACATGGATCCACCAGTAGTCATTGCATGTGTGCTATTTTTACTAACAACAATTGGAGTCATTTCATGACTATTCTTTTCACATACAACATATGGATCCACCAGTGTCATTGAAATGTGTGTTCTCTTCAGAGACCATAGATGGATCCACCAGTGTCATTCCATGTGTGTTCTTTTTACTAAAAAAAACCATAGTCATTGCATGTGTGTTCTTTTCACAATCCACCTATGGATCCACCAGTGTCATTGCATGTGTGTTCTTATCATTAACCATAGCTAGAGTCATTGCATGTGTTATCTCTTCAAAGACCACACATGGATCCACCAGTGTCATTGCATGTGTGCTCTTTTTAGTAACAACAACTGGAGTCATTTCATGACTATTCTTTTCACATACCACATATGGATCCACCAGGGACATTGAAATGTGTGTTCTCTTCAGAGACCACACATGGATCCACCAGTATCATTGCATGTGTGTTCTTTTTACTAACAACAACTTGAGTCATTTCATGACTATTCTTTTCACATACCACATATGGATCCACCAGTTTCATTGAAATGTGTGTTCTCTTTACAGACCACACATGGATCCACCAGTGTCATTGCATGTGTGTTCTTTTTACTAAAAATAACCAGAGTCATTGCATGTGTGTTGTTTTCACATACCAGCTATGGATCCACCAGTGTCATTGCATGTGTGTTCTCCTTAGAGACCACACATGGATCCACCAGTGTAGTTGCATGTGTGCTCTTTTTACTAACAACAACTGGAGTCATTTCATGATTGTTCTTTTCACATACAACATATGGATCCACCAGTGTTATTGAAATGTGTGTTCTCTTCAGAGACCACACATGGATCCACCAGTGTCATTGCATGTGTGTTCTTTTTACTAACAACAACTGGAGTAATTCCATGACTATTCTTTTCACAAACCACATATGGATCCACCAGTGTCATTGAAATGTGTGTTCTCTTCAGAGACCACACATGGATCCACCAGTGTCATTGCATGTGTGTTCTTTTTACTAACAACAACTTGAGTCATTTCATGACTATTCTTTTCACATACCACATGTGGATCCATCAATGTCATTGAAATGTGTGTTCTCTTCAGAGACCACACATGGATTCACTAGTGTCATTGCATGTGTGTTCTTTTTACTAATAACAACCAGAGTCATTGCATGTGTGTTCTTTTCACATACCACCTATGGATCCACCAGTGTCATTGCATGTGTGTTCTCTTTAGAGACCACACATGGATCCACCAGTGTAAATGCATGTGTGCTCTTTTTACTAACAACAACTGGAGTCATTTCATGACTGTTCTTTTCACGTACAACATATGGATCCACCTGTGTCATTGAAATGTGTGTTCTCTTCAGAGACCACACATGGATCCACCAGTGTCATTGCATGTGTGTTCTATTTACTAACAACAACCAGAGTCATTGCATGTGTGTTCTTTTCACATACCACCTATGGATCCACCAGTGTCAGTGCATGTGTGTTCTCTTCAGAGACCATACATGGATCCACCAGTGGTCATTGCATGTGTGCTATTTTTACTAACAACAATTGGAGTCATTTCATGACTATTCTTTTCACATACAACATATGGATCCACCAGTGTCATTGAAATGTGTGTTCTCTTCAGAGACCACAGATGGATCCACCAGTGTCATTCCATGTGTGTTCTTTTTACTAACAAAAACCATAGTCATTGCCTGTGTGTTCTTTTCACAATCCACCTATGGATCCACCAGTGTCATTGCATGTGTGTTCTTATCATTAACCATAGCTAGAGTCATTGCATGTGTTATCTCTTAAAAGACCACACATGGATCCACCAGTGTCATTGCATGTGTGCTCTTTTTAGTAACAACAACTGGAGTCATTTCATGACTATTCTTTTCACATACCACATATGGATCCACCAGGGTCATTGAAATGTGTGTTCTCTTCAGAGACCACACATGGATCCACCAGTATCATTGCATGTGTGTTCTTTTTACTAACAACAACTTGAGTCATTTCATGACTATTCTTTTCACATACCACATATGGATCCACCAGTGTCATTGAAATGTGTGTTCTCTTTACAGACCACACATGGATCCACCAGTGTCATTGCATGTGTGTTCTTTTTACTAACAACAACCAGAGTCATTGCATGTGTGTTGTTTTCACATACCAGCTATGGATCCACCAGTGTCATTGCATGTGTGTTATCTTTAGAGACCACACATGGATCCACCTGTGTAATTGCATGTGTGCTCTTTTTACTAACAACAACTGGAGTCATTTCATGATTGTTCTTTTCACATACAACATATAGATCCACCAGTGTCATTGAAATGTGTGTTCTCTTCAGAGACCACACATGGATCCACCAGTGTCATTGCATGTGTGTTCTTTTTACTAACAACAACCAGAGTCATTGCATGTGTGTTCTTTTCACATACCACCTATGGATCCACCAGTGTCAGTGCATGTGTGTTATCTTTAGAGACCACACATGGATCCACCAGTAGTCATTGCATGTGTGATATTTTTACTAACAACAATTGGAGTCATTTCATGACTATTCTTTTCACATACAACATATGGATCCACCAGTGTCATTGAAATGTCTGTTCTCTTCAGAGACCACAGATGGATCCACCAGTGTCATTCCATGTGTGTTCTTTTTACTAACAAAAACCATAGTCATTGCATGTGTGTTCTTTTCACAATCCACCTATGGATCCACCAGTGTCATTGCATGTGTGTTCTTATCATTAACCATAGCTAGAGTCATTGCATGTGTTATCTCTTCAAAGACCACACATGGATCCACCAGTGTCATTGCATGTGTGCTCTTTTTAGTAACAACAACTGGAGTCATTTCATGACTATTCTTTTCACATACCACATATGGATCCACCAGGGTCATTGAAATGTGTGTTCTCTTCAGAGACCACACATGGATCCACCAGTATCATTGCATGTGTGTTCTTTTTACTAACAACAACTTGAGTCATTTCATGACTATTCTTTTCACATACCACATATGGATCCACCAGTGTCATTGAAATGTGTGTTCTCTTTACAGACCACACATGGATCCACCAGTGTCATTGCATGTGTGTTCTTTTTACTAAAAATAACCAGAGTCATTGCATGTGTGTTGTTTTCACATACCAGCTATGGATCCACCAGTGTCATTGCATGTGTGTTCTCCTTAGAGACCACACATGGATCCACCAGTGTAGTTGCATGTGTGCTCTTTTTACTAACAACAACTGGAGTCATTTCATGATTGTTCTTTTCACATACAACATATGGATCCACCAGTGTCATTGAAATGTGTGTTCTCTTCAGAGACCACACATGGATCCACCAGTGTCATTGCATGTGTGTTCTTTTTACTAACAACAACTGGAGTAATTCCATGACTATTCTTTTCACAAACCACATATGGATCCACCAGTGTCATTGAAATGTGTGTTCTCTTCAGAGACCACACATGGATCCACCAGTGTCATTGCATGTGTGTTCTTTTTACTAACAACAACTTGAGTCATTTCATGACTATTCTTTTCACATACCACATGTGGATCCATCAATGTCATTGAAATGTGTGTTCTCTTCAGAGACCACACATGGATTCACTAGTGTCATTGCATGTGTGTTCTTTTTACTAATAACAACCAGAGTCATTGCATGTGTGTTCTTTTCACATACCACCTATGGATCCACCAGTGTCATTGCATGTGTGTTCTCTTTAGAGACCACACATGGATCCACCAGTGTAAATGCATGTGTGCTCTTTTTACTAACAACAACTGGAGTCATTTCATGACTGTTCTTTTCACGTACAACATATGGATCCACCTGTGTCATTGAAATGTGTGTTCTCTTCAGAGACCACACATGGATCCACCAGTGTCATTGCATGTGTGTTCTTTTTACTAACAACAACCAGAGTTATTGCATGTGTGTTCTTTTCACATACCACCTATGGATCCACCAGTGTCAGTGCATGTGTGTTCTCTATAGAGACCACACATGGATCCACCAGTGGTCATTGCATGTGTGCTATTTTTACTAACAACAATTGGAGTCATTTCATGACTATTCTTTTCACATACAACATATGGATCCACCAGTGTCATTGAAATGTGTGTTCTCTTCAGAGACCACAGATGGATCCACCAGTGTCATTCCATGTGTGTTCTTTTTACTAACAAAAACCATAGTCATTGCATGTGTGTTCTTTTCACAATCCACGTATGGATCCACCAGTGTCATTGCATGTGTGTTCTTATCATTAACCATAGCTAGAGTCATTGCATGTGTTATCTCTTCAAAGACCACACATGGATCCACCAGTGTCATTGCATGTGTGCTCTTTTTAGTAACAACAACTGGAGTCATTTCATGACTATTCTTTTCACATACCACATATGGATCCACCAGGGTCATTGAAATGTGTGTTCTCTTCAGAGACCACACATGGATCCACCAGTATCATTGCATGTGTGTTCTTTTTACTAACAACAACTTGAGTCATTTCATGACTATTCTTTTCACATACCACATATGGATCCACCAGTGTCATTGAAATGTGTGTTCTCTTTACAGACCACACATGGATCCACCAGTGTCATTGCATGTGTGTTCTTTTTACTAACAACAACCAGAGTCATCGCATGTGTGTTGTTTTCACATACCAGCTATGGATCCACCAGTGTCATTGCATGTGTGTTATCTTTAGAGACCACACATGGATCCACCTCTGTAATTGCATGTGTGCTCTTTTTACTAACAACAACTGGAGTCATTTCATGATTGTTCTTTTCACATACAACATATGGATCCACCAGTGTTATTGAAATGTGTGTTCTCTTCAGAGACCACACATGGATCCACCCGTGTCATTGCATGTGTGTTCTTTTTACTAACAACAACCGGAGTAATTTCATGACTATTCTTTTCACAAACCACATATGGATGCACTAGTGTCATTGAAATGTGTGTTCTCTTAAGAGACCACACGTGGATCCACCAGTGTCATTGCATGTGTGCTCTTTTGACTAACAACAACTGGAGTAATTTCATGACTATTCTTTTCACAAACCACATATGGATCCACTAGTGTCATTGCATGTGTGTTCTCTTTAGAGACCACACATGGTTCCACCAGTGAAATTACATGTGTACTCTTTTTACTAATAACAACTGAAGTCATTTCATGACTATTCTTTTCACATACAACATATGCATCCACCAGTGTCAATGAAATGTGTGTTCTCTTCAGAGACCACACATGGATCCACCAGTGTCATTCCATGTGTGTTCTTTTTACTAACAAAAACCATAGTCATTGCATGTGTGTTATTTTCACAATCCACCTATGGATCCACCAGTGTCATTGCATGTGTGTTCTTATCATTAACCATAGCTAGAGTCATTGCATGTGTTATCTCTTCAAAGACCACACATGGATCCACCAGTGTCATTGCATGTGTGCTCTTTTTAGTAACAACAACTGGAGTCATTTCATGACTATTCTTTTCACATACCACATATGGATCCACCAGGGTCATTGAAATGTGTGTTCTCTTCAGAGACCACACATGGATCCACCAGTATCATTGCATGTGTGTTCTTTTTACTAACAACAACTTGAGTCATTTCATGACTATTCTTTTCACATACCACATATGGATCCACCAGTGTCATTGAAATGTGTGTTCTCTACAGAGACCACACATGGATCCACCAGTGTCATTACATGTGTGTTCTTTTTACTAACAACAACCAGAGTCATTGCATGTGTGTTGTTTTCACATACCAGCTACGGATCCACCAGTGTCATTGCATGTGTGTTCTCTTTAGAGACCACACATGGATCGACCAGTGTAATTGTATGTGTGTTCTTTTTACTAACAACAACTGGAGTCATTTCATGATTGTTCTTTTCACATACAACATATGGATCCACCAGTGTCATTGAAATGTGTGTTCTCTTTAGAGACCACACATGGATCCACCAGTGTCATTGCATGTGTGTTCTTTTTTCTAACAAAACCTGGAGTAATTTCATGACTATTCTTTTCACAAACCACATATGGATCCACTAGTGTCATTGAAATGTGTGTTCTCTTAAGAGACCACACGTGTATCCACCAGTGTCATTGCATGTGTGCTCTTTTGACTAACAACAACTGGAGTAATTTCATGACTATTCTTTTCACAAACCACATATGGATACACCAGTGTCATTGAAATGTGTTTTCTCTTCAGAGACCACACATGGATCCACCAGTGTCATTGCATGTGTGTTCTTTTTACTAACAACAACTTGAGTCATTTCATGACTATTCTTTTCACATACCCCATGTGGATCCATCAATGTCATTGAAATGTGTGTTCTCTTCAGAGACCACACATGGATTCACTAGTGTCATTGCATGTGTGTTCTTTTTACTAATAACAACCAGAGTCATTGCATGTGTGTTCTTTTCACATACCACCTATGGATCCACCAGTGTCATTGCATGTGTGTTCTCTTTAGAGACCACACATGGATCCACCAGTGTAAATGCATGTGTGCTCTTTTTACTAACAACAACTGGAGTCATTTCATGACTGTTCTTTTCACGTACAACATATGGATCCACCTGTATCATTGAAATGTGTGTTCTCTTCAGAGACCACACATGGATCCACCAGTATCATTGCATGTGTGTTCTTTTTACTAACAACAACTTGAGTCATTTCATGACTATTCTTTTCACATACCACATATGGATCCACCAGTGTCATTGAAATGTGTGTTCTCTACAGAGACCACACATGGATCCACCAGTGTCATTACATGTGTGTTCTTTTTACTAACAACAACCAGAGTCATTGCATGTGTGTTGTTTTCACATACCAGCTATGGATCCACCAGTGTCATTGCATGTGTGTTCTCTTTAGAGACCACACATGGATCGACCAGTGTAATTGTATGTGTGTTCTTTTTACTAACAACAACTGGAGTCATTTCATGATTGTTCTTTTCACATACAACATATGGATCCACCAGTGTCATTGAAATGTGTGTTCTCTTTAGAGACCACACATGGATCCACCAGTGTCATTGCATGTGTGTTCTTTTTTCTAACAAAACCTGGAGTAATTTCATGACTATTCTTTTCACAAACCACATATGGATCCACTAGTGTCATTGAAATGTGTGTTCTCTTAAGAGACCACACGTGTATCCACCAGTGTCATTGCATGTGTGCTCTTTTGACTAACAACAACTGGAGTAATTTCATGACTATTCTTTTCACAAACCACATATGGATCCACCAGTGTCATTGAAATGTGTGTTCTCTTCAGAGACCACACATGGATCCACCAGTGTCATTGCATGTGTGTTCTTTTTACTAACAACAACTTGAGTCATTTCATGACTATTCTTTTCACATACCCCATGTGGATCCATCAATGTCATTGAAATGTGTGTTCTCTTCAGAGACCACACATGGATTCACTAGTGTCATTGCATGTGTGTTCTTTTTACTAATAACAACCAGAGTCATTGCATGTGTGTTCTTTTCACATACCACCTATGGATCCACCAGTGTCATTGCATGTGTGTTCTCTTTAGAGACCACACATGGATCCACCAGTGTAAATGCATGTGTGCTCTTTTTACTAACAACAACTGGAGTCATTTCATGACTGTTCTTTTCACGTACAACATATGGATCCACCTGTGTCATTGAAATGTGTGTTCTCTTCAGAGACCACACATGAATCCACCAGTATCATTGCATGTGTGTTCTTTTTACTAACAACAACTTGAGTCATTTCATGACTATTCTTTTCACATACCACATATGGATCCACCAGTGTCATTGAAATGTGTGTTCTCTTTACAGACCACACATGGATCCACCAGTGTCATTGCATGTGTGTTCTTTTTACTAACAATAACCAGAGTCATTGCATGTGTGTTGTTTTCACATACCAGCTATGGATCCACCAGTGTCATTGCATGTGTGTTCTCCTTAGAGACCACACATGGATCCACCAGTGTAGTTGCATGTGTGCTCTTTTTACTAACAACAACTAGAGTCATTTCATGATTGTTCTTTTCACATACAACATATGGATCCACCAGTGTCATTGAAATGTGTGTTCTCTTCTGAGACCACACATGGATCCACCAGTGTCATTGCATGTGTGTTCTTTTTACTAACAACAACTGGAGTAATTCCATGACTATTCTTTTCACAAACCACATATGGATCCACCAGTGTCATTGAAATATGTGTTCTCTTCAGAGACCACACATGGATCCACCAGTGTCATTGCATGTGTGTTCTTTTTACTAACAACAACTTGAGTCATTTCATGACTATTCTTTTCACATACCACATGTGGATCCATCAATGTCATTGAAATGTGTGTTCTCTTCAGAGACCACACATGGATTCACTAGTGTCATTGCATGTGTGTTCTTTTTACTAATAACAACCAGAGTCATTGCATGTGTGTTCTTTTCACATACCACCTATGGATCCACCAGTGTCATTGCATGTGTGTTCTCTTTAGAGACCACACATGGATCCACCAGTGTAAATGCATGTGTGCTCTTTTTACTAACAACAACTGGAGTCATTTCATAACTGTTCTTTTCATGTACAACATATGGATCCACCTGTGTCATTGAAATGTGTTTTCTCTTCAGAGACCACACATGGATCCACCAGTGTCATTGCATGTGTGTTCCTTTTACTAACAACAACCAGATTCATTGCATGTGTGTCCTTTTCACATACCACCTATGGATCCACCAGTGTCAGTGCATGTGTGTTCTCTTTAGAGACCACACATGGATCCACCAGTAGTCATTGCATGTGTGCTATTTTTACTAACAACAATTGGAGTCATTTCATGACTATTCTTTTCACATACAACATATGGATCCACCAGTGTCATTGAAATGTGTGTTCTCTTCAGAGACCACAGATGGATCCACCAGTGTCATTCCATGTGTGTTCTTTTTACTAACAAAAACCATAGTCATTGCATGTGTGTTCTTTTCACAATCCACCTATGGATCCACCAGTGTCATTGCATGTGTGTTCTTATCATTAACCATAGCTGAGTCATTGCATGTGTTATCTCTTCAAAGACCACACATGGATCCACCAGTGTCATTGCATGTGTGCTCTTTTTAGTAACAACAACTGGAGTCATTTCATGACTATTCTTTTCACATACCACATATGGATCCACCAGGGTCATTGAAATGTGTGTTCTCTTCAGAGACCACACATGGATCCACCAGTATCATTGCATGTGTGTTCTTTTTACTAACAACAACTTGAGTCATTTCATGACTATTCTTTTCACATACCACATATGGATCCACCAGTGTCATTGAAATGTGTGTTCTCTTTACAGACCACACATGGATCCACCAGTGTCATTGCATGTGTGTTCTTTTTACTAACAATAACCAGAGTCATTGCATGTGTGTTGTTTTCACATACCAGCTATGGATCCACCAGTGTCATTGCATGTGTGTTCTCTTTAGAGACCACACATGGATCCACCAGTGTAGTTGCATGTGTGCTCTTTTTACTAACAACAACTGGAGTCATTTCATGATTGTTCTTTTCACATACAACATATGGATCCACCAGTGTCATTGAAATGTGTGTTCTCTTCAGAGACCACCCATGGATCCACCAGTGTCATTGCATGTGTGTTCTTTTTACTAACAACAACTGGAGTAATTTCATGACTATTCTTTTCACAAACCACATATGGATCCACTAGTGTCATTGAAATGTGTGTTCTCTTCAGAGACCACACATGGATCCACCAGTGTCATTCCATGTGTGTTCTTTTTACTAACAAAAAACATAGTCATTGCATGTGTGTTATTTTCACAATCCACCTATGGATCCACCAGTGTCATTGCATGTGTGTTCTTATCATTAACCATAGCTAGAGTCATTGCATGTGTTATCTCTTCAAAGACCACACATGGATCCACCAGTGTCATTGCATGTGTGCTCTTTTTAGTAACAACAACTGGAGTCATTTCATGACTATTCTTTTCACATACCACATATGGATCCACCAGGGTCATTGAAATGTGTGTTCTCTTCAGAGACCACACATGGATCCACCAGTATCATTGATGTGTGTTCTTTTTACTAACAACAACTTGAGTCATTGCATGTGTGTTCTTTTCACATACCACCTATGGATCCACCAGTGTCATTGCATGTGTGTTCTCTTTAGAGACCACACATGGATCCACCAGTGTAAATGCATGTGTGCTCTTTTTACTAACAACAACTGGAGTCATTTCATGACTGTTCTTTTCATGTACAACATATGGATCCACCTGTGTCATTGAAATGTGTTTTCTCTTCAGAGACCACACATGGATCCACCAGTGTCATTGCATGTGTGTTCCTTTTACTAACAACAACCAGATTCATTGCATGTGTGTTCTTTTCACATACCACCTATGGATCCACCAGTGTCAGTGCATGTGTGTTCTCTTTAGAGACCACACATGGATCCACCAGTAGTCATTGCATGTGTGCTATTTTTACTAACAACAATTGGAGTCATTTCATGACTATTCTTTTCACATACAACATATGGATCCACCAGTGTCATTGAAATGTGTGTTCTCTTCAGAGACCACACATGGATCCACCAGTGTCATTGCATGTGTGTTCTTTTCACTAACAATAACCAGAGTCATTGCATGTGTGTTCTTTTCACATACCACCTATGGATCCACCAGTGTCAGTGCATGTGTGTTCTTCTCATTAACCACAACTAGAGTCATTGCTTGTGTGTTCTCTTTAGAGACCACACATGGATCCACCAGTGTCATTGCATGTGTGTTCTTTTTACTAACAATAACCAGAGTCATTGCATGTGTGTTGTTTTCACATACCAGCTATGGATCCACCAGTGTCATTGCATGTGTGTTCTCTTTAGAGACCACACATGGATCCACCAGTGTAGTTGCATGTGTGCTCTTTTTACTAACAACAACTGGAGTCATTTCATGATTGTTCTTTTCACATACAACATATGGATCCACCAGTGTCATTGAAATGTGTGTTCTCTTCAGAGACCACCCATGGATCCACCAGTGTCATTGCATGTGTGTTCTTTTTACTAACAACAACTGGAGTAATTTCATGACTATTCTTTTCACAAACCACATATGGATCCACTAGTGTCATTGAAATGTGTGTTCTCTTCAGAGACCACACATGGATCCACCAGTGTCATTCCATGTGTGTTCTTTTTACTAACAAAAAACATAGTCATTGCATGTGTGTTATTTTCACAATCCACCTATGGATCCACCAGTGTCATTGCATGTGTGTTCTTATCATTAACCATAGCTAGAGTCATTGCATGTGTTATCTCTTCAAAGACCACACATGGATCCACCAGTGTCATTGCATGTGTGCTCTTTTTAGTAACAACAACTGGAGTCATTTCATGACTATTCTTTTCACATACCACATATGGATCCACCAGGGTCATTGAAATGTGTGTTCTCTTCAGAGACCACACATGGATCCACCAGTATCATTGATGTGTGTTCTTTTTACTAACAACAACTTGAGTCATTTCATGACTATTCTTTTCACATACCACATATGGATCCACCAGTGTCATTGAAATGTGTGTTCTCTACAGAGACCACACATGGATCCACCAGTGTCATTACATGTGTGTTCTTTTTACTAACAACAACCAGAGTCATTGCATGTGTGTTGTTTTCACATACCAGCTATGGATCCACCAGTGTCATTGCATGTGTGTTCTCTTTAGAGACCACACATGGATCGACCAGTGTAATTGTATGTGTGTTCTTTTTACTAACAACAACTGGAGTCATTTCATGATTGTTCTTTTCACATACAACATATGGATCCACCAGTGTCATTGAAATGTGTGTTCTCTTTAGAGACCACACATGGATCCACCAGTGTCATTGCATGTGTGTTCTTTTTACTAACAAAACCTGGAGTTATTTCATGACTATTCTTTTCACAAACCACATATGGATCCACTAGTGTCATTGAAATGTGTGTTCTCTTAAGAGACCACACGTGTATCCACCAGTGTCATTGCATGTGTGCTCTTTTGACTAACAACAACTGGAGTAATTTCATGACTATTCTTTTCACAAACCACATATGGATCCACCAGTGTCATTGAAATGTGTGTTCTCTTCAGAGACCACACATGGATCCACCAGTGTCATTGCATGTGTGTTCTTTTTACAAACAACAACTTGAGTCATTTCATGACTATTCTTTTCACATACCACATGTGGATCCATCAATGTCATTGAAATGTGTGTTCTCTTTAGAGACCACACATGGATTCACTAGTGTCATTGCATGTGTGTTCTTTTTACTAATAACAACCAGAGTCATTGCATGTGTGTTCTTTTCACATACCACCTATGGATCCACCAGTGTCATTGCATGTGTGTTCTCTTTAGAGACCACACATGGATCCACCAGTGTAAATGCATGTGTGCTCTTTTTACTAACAACAACTGGAGTCATTTCATGACTGTTCTTTTCACGTACAACATATGGATCCACCTGTGTCATTGAAATGTGTGTTCTCTTCAGAGACCACACATGGATCCACCAGTGTCATTGCATGTGTGTTCTTTTTACTAACAACAACCAGAGTCATTGCATGTGTGTTCTTTTCACATACCACCTATGGATCCACCAGTAGTCATTGCATGTGTGCTATTTTTACTAACAAAAATTGGAGTCATTTCATGACTATTCTTTTCACATACAACATATGTATCCACCAGTGTCATTGAAATGTGTGTTCTCTTCAGAGACCACAGATGGATCCACCAGTGTCATTCCATGTGTGTTCTTTTTACTAACAAAAACCATAGTCATTGCATGTGTGTTCTTTTCACAATCCACCTATGGATCCACCAGTGTCATTGCATATGTGTTCTTATCATTAACCATAGCTAGAGTCATTGCATGTGTTATCTCTTCAAAGACCACACATGGATCCACCATAGTCATTGCATGTGTGCTCTTTTTAGTAACAACAACTGGAGTCATTTCATGACTATTCTTTTCACATACCACATATGGATCCACCAGGGTCATTGAAATGTGTGTTCTCTTCAGAGACCACACATGGATCCACCAGTATCATTGCATGTGTGTTCTTTTTACTAACAACAACTTGAGTCATTTCATGACTATTCTTTTCACATACCACATATGGATCCACCAGTGTCATTGAAATGTGTGTTCTCTTTACAGACCACACATGGATCCACCAGTGTCATTGCATGTGTGTTCTTTTTACTAACAATAACCAGAGTCATTGCATGTGTGTTGTTTTCACATACCAGCTATGGATCCACCAGTGTCATTGCATGTGTGTTCTCTTTAGAGACCACACATGGATCCACCAGTGTAGTTGCATGTGTGCTCTTTTTACTAACAACAACTTGAGTCATTTCATGATTGTTCTTTTCACATACAACATATGGATCCACCAGTGTCATTGAAATGTGTGTTCTCTTCAGAGACCACCCATGGATCCACCAGTGTCATTGCATGTGTGTTCTTTTTACTAACAACAACTGGAGTAATTTCATGACTATTCTTTTCACAAACCACATATGGATCCACTAGTGTCATTGAAATGTGTGTTCTCTTCAGAGACCACACATGGATCCACCAGTGTCATTCCATGTGTGTTCTTTTTACTAACAAAAAACATAGTCATTGCATGTGTGTTATTTTCACAATCCACCTATGGATCCACCAGTGTCATTGCATGTGTGTTCTTATCATTAACCATAGCTAGAGTCATTGCATGTGTTATCTCTTCAAAGACCACACATGGATCCACCAGTGTCATTGCATGTGTGCTCTTTTTAGTAACAACAACTGGAGTCATTTCATGACTATTCTTTTCACATACCACATATGGATCCACCAGGGTCATTGAAATGTGTGTTCTCTTCAGAGACCACACATGGATCCACCAGTATCATTGATGTGTGTTCTTTTTACTAACAACAACTTGAGTCATTTCATGACTATTCTTTTCACATACCACATATGGATCCACCAGTGTCATTGAAATGTGTGTTCTCTACAGAGACCACACATGGATCCACCAGTGTCATTACATGTGTGTTCTTTTTACTAACAACAACCAGAGTCATTGCATGTGTGTTGTTTTCACATACCAGCTATGGATCCACCAGTGTCATTGCATGTGTGTTCTCTTTAGAGACCACACATGGATCGACCAGTGTAATTGTATGTGTGTTCTTTTTACTAACAACAACTGGAGTCATTTCATGATTGTTCTTTTCACATACAACATATGGATCCACCAGTGTCATTGAAATGTGTGTTCTCTTTAGAGACCACACATGGATCCACCAGTGTCATTGCATGTGTGTTCTTTTTACTAACAAAACCTGGAGTTATTTCATGACTATTCTTTTCACAAACCACATATGGATCCACTAGTGTCATTGAAATGTGTGTTCTCTTAAGAGACCACACGTGTATCCACCAGTATCATTGCATGTGTGCTCTTTTGACTAACAACAACTGGAGTAATTTCATGACTATTCTTTTCACAAACCACATATGGATCCACCAGTGTCATTGAAATGTGTGTTCTCTTCAGAGACCACACATGGATCCACCAGTGTCATTGCATGTGTGTTCTTTTTACAAACAACAACTTGAGTCATTTCATGACTATTCTTTTCACATACCACATGTGGATCCATCAATGTCATTGAAATGTGTGTTCTCTTTAGAGACCACACATGGATTCACTAGTGTCATTGCATGTGTGTTCTTTTTACTAATAATAACCAGAGTCATTGCATGTGTGTTCTTTTCACATACCACCTATGGATCCACCAGTGTCATTGCATGTGTGTTCTCTTTAGAGACCACACATGGATCCACCAGTGTAAATGCATGTGTGCTCTTTTTACTAACAACAACTGGAGTCATTTCATGACTGTTCTTTTCACGTACAACATATGGATCCACCTGTGTCATTGAAATGTGTGTTCTCTTCAGAGACCACACATGGATCCACCAGTGTCATTGCATGTGTGTTCTTTTTACTAACAACAACCAGAGTCATTGCATGTGTGTTCTTTTCACATACCACCTATGGATCCACCAGTAGTCATTGCATGTGTGCTATTTTTACTAACAAAAATTGGAGTCATTTCATGACTATTCTTTTCACATACAACATATGTATCCACCAGTGTCATTGAAATGTGTGTTCTCTTCAGAGACCACAGATGGATCCACCAGTGTCATTCCATGTGTGTTCTTTTTACTAACAAAAACCATAGTCATTGCATGTGTGTTCTTTTCACAATCCACCTATGGATCCACCAGTGTCATTGCATATGTGTTCTTATCATTAACCATAGCTAGAGTCATTGCATGTGTTATCTCTTCAAAGACCACACATGGATCCACCATAGTCATTGCATGTGTGCTCTTTTTAGTAACAACAACTGGAGTCATTTCATGACTATTCTTTTCACATACCACATATGGATCCACCAGGGTCATTGAAATGTGTGTTCTCTTCAGAGACCACACATGGATCCACCAGTATCATTGCATGTGTGTTCTTTTTACTAACAACAACTTGAGTCATTTCATGACTATTCTTTTCACATACCACATATGGATCCACCAGTGTCATTGAAATGTGTGTTCTCTTTACAGACCACACATGGATCCACCAGTGTCATTGCATGTGTGTTCTTTTTACTAACAATAACCAGAGTCATTGCATGTGTGTTGTTTTCACATACCAGCTATGGATCCACCAGTGTCATTGCATGTGTGTTCTCTTTAGAGACCACACATGGATCCACCAGTGTAGTTGCATGTGTGCTCTTTTTACTAACAACAACTTGAGTCATTTCATGATTGTTCTTTTCACATACAACATATGGATCCACCAGTGTCATTGAAATGTGTGTTCTCTTCAGAGACCACCCATGGATCCACCAGTGTCATTGCATGTGTGTTCTTTTTACTAACAACAACTGGAGTAATTTCATGACTATTCTTTTCACAAACCACATATGGATCCACTAGTGTCATTGAAATGTGTGTTCTCTTCAGAGACCACACATGGATCCACCAGTGTCATTCCATGTGTGTTCTTTTTACTAACAAAAAACATAGTCATTGCATGTGTGTTATTTTCACAATCCACCTATGGATCCACCAGTGTCATTGCATGTGTGTTCTTATCATTAACCATAGCTAGAGTCATTGCATGTGTTATCTCTTCAAAGACCACACATGGATCCACCAGTGTCATTGCATGTGTGCTCTTTTTAGTAACAACAACTGGAGTCATTTCATGACTATTCTTTTCACATACCACATATGGATCCACCAGGGTCATTGAAATGTGTGTTCTCTTCAGAGACCACACATGGATCCACCAGTATCATTGATGTGTGTTCTTTTTACTAACAACAACTTGAGTCATTTCATGACTATTCTTTTCACATACCACATATGGATCCACCAGTGTCATTGAAATGTGTGTTCTCTACAGAGACCACACATGGATCCACCAGTGTCATTACATGTGTGTTCTTTTTACTAACAACAACCAGAGTCATTGCATGTGTGTTGTTTTCACATACCAGCTATGGATCCACCAGTGTCATTGCATGTGTGTTCTCTTTAGAGACCACACATGGATCGACCAGTGTAATTGTATGTGTGTTCTTTTTACTAACAACAACTGGAGTCATTTCATGATTGTTCTTTTCACATACAACATATGGATCCACCAGTGTCATTGAAATGTGTGTTCTCTTTAGAGACCACACATGGATCCACCAGTGTCATTGCATGTGTGTTCTTTTTACTAACAAAACCTGGAGTTATTTCATGACTATTCTTTTCACAAACCACATATGGATCCACTAGTGTCATTGAAATGTGTGTTCTCTTAAGAGACCACACGTGTATCCACCAGTATCATTGCATGTGTGCTCTTTTGACTAACAACAACTGGAGTAATTTCATGACTATTCTTTTCACAAACCACATATGGATCCACCAGTGTCATTGAAATGTGTGTTCTCTTCAGAGACCACACATGGATCCACCAGTGTCATTGCATGTGTGTTCTTTTTACAAACAACAACTTGAGTCATTTCATGACTATTCTTTTCACATACCACATGTGGATCCATCAATGTCATTGAAATGTGTGTTCTCTTTAGAGACCACACATGGATTCACTAGTGTCATTGCATGTGTGTTCTTTTTACTAATAATAACCAGAGTCATTGCATGTGTGTTCTTTTCACATACCACCTATGGATCCACCAGTGTCATTGCATGTGTGTTCTCTTTAGAGACCACACATGGATCCACCAGTGTAAATGCATGTGTGCTCTTTTTACTAACAACAACTGGAGTCATTTCATGACTGTTCTTTTCACGTACAACATATGGATCCACCTGTGTCATTGAAATGTGTGTTCTCTTCAGAGACCACACATGGATCCACCAGTGTCATTGCATGTGTGTTCTTTTTACTAACAACAACCAGAGTCATTGCATGTGTGTTCTTTTCACATACCACCTATGGATCCACCAGTAGTCATTGCATGTGTGCTATTTTTACTAACAAAAATTGGAGTCATTTCATGACTATTCTTTTCACATACAACATATGTATCCACCAGTGTCATTGAAATGTGTGTTCTCTTCAGAGACCACAGATGGATCCACCAGTGTCATTCCATGTGTGTTCTTTTTACTAACAAAAACCATAGTCATTGCATGTGTGTTCTTTTCACAATCCACCTATGGATCCACCAGTGTCATTGCATATGTGTTCTTATCATTAACCATAGCTAGAGTCATTGCATGTGTTATCTCTTCAAAGACCACACATGGATCCACCATAGTCATTGCATGTGTGCTCTTTTTAGTAACAACAACTGGAGTCATTTCATGACTATTCTTTTCACATACCACATATGGATCCACCAGGGTCATTGAAATGTGTGTTCTCTTCAGAGACCACACATGGATCCACCAGTATCATTGCATGTGTGTTCTTTTTACTAACAACAACTTGAGTCATTTCATGACTATTCTTTTCACATACCACATATGGATCCACCAGTGTCATTGAAATGTGTGTTCTCTTTACAGACCACACATGGATCCACCAGTGTCATTGCATGTGTGTTCTTTTTACTAACAATAACCAGAGTCATTGCATGTGTGTTGTTTTCACATACCAGCTATGGATCCACCAGTGTCATTGCATGTGTGTTCTCTTTAGAGACCACACATGGATCCACCAGTGTAGTTGCATGTGTGCTCTTTTTACTAACAACAACTTGAGTCATTTCATGATTGTTCTTTTCACATACAACATATGGATCCACCAGTGTCATTGAAATGTGTGTTCTCTTCAGAGACCACCCATGGATCCACCAGTGTCATTGCATGTGTGTTCTTTTTACTAACAACAACTGGAGTAATTTCATGACTATTCTTTTCACAAACCACATATGGATCCACTAGTGTCATTGAAATGTGTGTTCTCTTCAGAGACCACACATGGATCCACCAGTGTCATTCCATGTGTGTTCTTTTTACTAACAAAAAACATAGTCATTGCATGTGTGTTATTTTCACAATCCACCTATGGATCCACCAGTGTCATTGCATGTGTGTTCTTATCATTAACCATAGCTAGAGTCATTGCATGTGTTATCTCTTCAAAGACCACACATGGATCCACCAGTGTCATTGCATGTGTGCTCTTTTTAGTAACAACAACTGGAGTCATTTCATGACTATTCTTTTCACATACCACATATGGATCCACCAGGGTCATTGAAATGTGTGTTCTCTTCAGAGACCACACATGGATCCACCAGTATCATTGATGTGTGTTCTTTTTACTAACAACAACTTGAGTCATTTCATGACTATTCTTTTCACATACCACATATGGATCCACCAGTGTCATTGAAATGTGTGTTCTCTACAGAGACCACACATGGATCCACCAGTGTCATTACATGTGTGTTCTTTTTACTAACAACAACCAGAGTCATTGCATGTGTGTTGTTTTCACATACCAGCTATGGATCCACCAGTGTCATTGCATGTGTGTTCTCTTTAGAGACCACACATGGATCGACCAGTGTAATTGTATGTGTGTTCTTTTTACTAACAACAACTGGAGTCATTTCATGATTGTTCTTTTCACATACAACATATGGATCCACCAGTGTCATTGAAATGTGTGTTCTCTTTAGAGACCACACATGGATCCACCAGTGTCATTGCATGTGTGTTCTTTTTACTAACAAAACCTGGAGTTATTTCATGACTATTCTTTTCACAAACCACATATGGATCCACTAGTGTCATTGAAATGTGTGTTCTCTTAAGAGACCACACGTGTATCCACCAGTATCATTGCATGTGTGCTCTTTTGACTAACAACAACTGGAGTAATTTCATGACTATTCTTTTCACAAACCACATATGGATCCACCAGTGTCATTGAAATGTGTGTTCTCTTCAGAGACCACACATGGATCCACCAGTGTCATTGCATGTGTGTTCTTTTTACAAACAACAACTTGAGTCATTTCATGACTATTCTTTTCACATACCACATGTGGATCCATCAATGTCATTGAAATGTGTGTTCTCTTTAGAGACCACACATGGATTCACTAGTGTCATTGCATGTGTGTTCTTTTTACTAATAATAACCAGAGTCATTGCATGTGTGTTCTTTTCACATACCACCTATGGATCCACCAGTGTCATTGCATGTGTGTTCTCTTTAGAGACCACACATGGATCCACCAGTGTAAATGCATGTGTGCTCTTTTTACTAACAACAACTGGAGTCATTTCATGACTGTTCTTTTCACGTACAACATATGGATCCACCTGTGTCATTGAAATGTGTGTTCTCTTCAGAGACCACACATGGATCCACCAGTGTCATTGCATGTGTGTTCTTTTTACTAACAACAACCAGAGTCATTGCATGTGTGTTCTTTTCACATACCACCTATGGATCCACCAGTAGTCATTGCATGTGTGCTATTTTTACTAACAAAAATTGGAGTCATTTCATGACTATTCTTTTCACATACAACATATGTATCCACCAGTGTCATTGAAATGTGTGTTCTCTTCAGAGACCACAGATGGATCCACCAGTGTCATTCCATGTGTGTTCTTTTTACTAACAAAAACCATAGTCATTGCATGTGTGTTCTTTTCACAATCCACCTATGGATCCACCAGTGTCATTGCATATGTGTTCTTATCATTAACCATAGCTAGAGTCATTGCATGTGTTATCTCTTCAAAGACCACACATGGATCCACCATAGTCATTGCATGTGTGCTCTTTTTAGTAACAACAACTGGAGTCATTTCATGACTATTCTTTTCACATACCACATATGGATCCACCAGGGTCATTGAAATGTGTGTTCTCTTCAGAGACCACACATGGATCCACCAGTATCATTGCATGTGTGTTCTTTTTACTAACAACAACTTGAGTCATTTCATGACTATTCTTTTCACATACCACATATGGATCCACCAGTGTCATTGAAATGTGTGTTCTCTTTACAGACCACACATGGATCCACCAGTGTCATTGCATGTGTGTTCTTTTTACTAACAATAACCAGAGTCATTGCATGTGTGTTGTTTTCACATACCAGCTATGGATCCACCAGTGTCATTGCATGTGTGTTCTCTTTAGAGACCACACATGGATCCACCAATGTAGTTGCATGTGTGCTCTTTTTACTAACAACAACTAGAGTCATTTCATGATTGTTCTTTTCACATACAACATATGGATCCACCAATGTCATTGAAATGTGTGTTCTCTTCAGAGACCACACATGGATCCACCAGTGTCATTGCATGTGTGTTCTTTTTACTAACAACAACTGGAGTAATTTCATGACTATTCTTTTCACAAACCACATATGGATCCACTAGTGTCATTGAAATGTGTGTTCTCTTAAGAGACCACACGTGTATCCACCAGTGTCATTGCATGTGTGCTCTTTTGACTAACAACAACTGGAGTAATTTCATGACTATTCTTTTCACAAACCACATATGGATCCACCGGTGTCATTGAAATGTGTGTTCTCTTCAGAGACCACACATGGATCCACCAGTGTCATTGCTTGTGTGTTCTTTTTACTAACAATAACTTGAGTCATTTCATGACTATTCTTTTCACATACCACATGTGGATCCATCAGTGTCATTGAAATGTGTGTTCTCTTCAGAGACCACACATGGATCCACTAGTGTCATTGCATGTGTGTTCTTTTTACTAATAACAACCAGAGTCATTGCATGTGTGTTCTTTTCACATACCACCTATGGATCCACCAGTGTCATTGCATGTGTGTTCTCTTTAGAGACTACACATGGATCCACCAGTGTAATTGCATGTGTGCTCTTTTTTACTAACAACAACTAGAGTCATTTCATGACTGTTCTTTTCACATACAACATATGGATCCACCAGTGTCATTGAAATGTGTGTTCTCTTCAGAGACCACACATGGATCCACCAGTGTCATTGGATGTGTGTTCTATTTACTAACAACAACCAGAGTCATTGCATGTGTGTTCTTTCACATACCACCTATGGATCCACCAGTGTCATTGCATGTGTGATCTCTTTATTGACCACACATGGATCCACCAGTGTAATTGCATGTGTGCTCTTTTTACTAACAACAACTAGAGTCATTTCGTGGCTGTTCTTTTCACATACAACATATGGATCCACCTGTGCCATTGAAATGTGTGTTCTCTTCAGAGACCACACATGGATCCACCAGTGTCATTGCATGTGTGTTCTTTTTACTAACAACAACCAGAGTCATTGCATGTGTGTTCTTTTCACATACCACCTATGGATCCACCAGTGTCATTACATGTGTGTTCTCTTTAGAGACCACACATGAATCCACCAGTAGTCATTGCATGTGTGCTCTTTTTACTAACAACAATTGGAGTCATTTCATGATTGTTCTTTTCACATACAACATATGGATCCACCAGTGTCATTGAAATGTGTGTTCTCTTCAGAGACCACACATGGATCCACCAGTGTCATTCCATGTGTGTTCTTTTTACTAACAAAAACCATAGTCATTGCATGTGTGTTATTTTCATAATCCACCTATGGATCCACCAGTGTCATTGCATGTGTGTTCTTATCATTAACCATAGCTAGAGTCATTGCATGTGTTATCTCTTCAAAGACCACACATGGATCCACCAGTGTCATTGCATGTGTGCACTTTTTAGTAACAACAACTGGAGTCATTTCATGACTATTCTTTTCACATACCACATATGGATCCACCAGGGTCATTCAAATGTGTGTTCTCTTGAGAGACCACACATGGATCCACCAGTATCATTGCATGTGTGTTCTTTTTACTAACAACAACTTGAGTCATTTCATGACTATTCTTTTCACATACCACATATGGATCCACCAGTGTCATTGAAATGTGTGTTCTCTTTAGAGACCACACATGGATCCACCAGTGTCATTGCATGTGTGTTCTTTTTACTAACAACAACCAGAGTCATTGCATGTGTGTTGTTTTCACATACCAGCTATGGATCCACCAGTGTCATTGCATGTGTGTTATATTTAGAGACCACACATGGATCCACTAGTGTAATTGCATGTGTGCTCTTTTTACTAACAACAACTAGAGTCATTTCATGATTGTTCTTTTCACATACAACATATGGATCCACCAGTGTCATTGAAATGTGTGTTCTCTTCAGAGACCACACGTGGATCCACCCGTGTCATTGCATGCGTGTTCTTTTTACTAACAACAACTGGAGTAATTTCATGACTATTCTTTTCACAAACCACATATGGATGCACTAGTGTCATTGAAATGTGTGTTCTCTTAAGAGACCACACGTGGATCCACTAGTGTCATTGCATGTGTGCTCTTTTGACTAACAACAACCGGAGTATTTTCATGACTATTCTTTTCACAAACCACATATGGATCCACTAGTGTCATTGCATGTGTGTTCTCTTTAGAGACCACACATGGATCCACCAGTGTAATTACATGTGTGCTCCTTTTACTAATAACAACTGAAGTCATTTCATGACTATCCTTTTCACATACAACATATGCATCCACCAGTGTCAATGAAATGTGTGTTCTCTTCAGAGACCACACATGGATCCACCAGTGTCATTCCATGTGTGTTCTTTTTACTAACAAAAACCATGGTCATTGCATGTGTGTTATTTTCACAATCCACCTATGGATCCACCAGTGTCATTGCATGTGTGTTCTTATCATTAACCATAGCTAGAGTCATTGCATGTGTTATCTCTTCAAAGACCACACATGGATCCACCAGTGTCATTGCATGTGTGCTCTTTTTAGTAACAACAACTGGAGTCATTCCATGACTATTCTTTTCACATACCACATATGGATCCACCAGGGTCATTGAAATGTGTGTTCTCTTCAGATACCACACATGGATCCACCAGTATCATTGCATGTGTGTACTTTTTACTAACAACAACTTGAGTCATTTCATGACTATTCTTTTCACATACCACATATGGATCCACCAGTGTCATTGAAATGTGTGTTCTCTACAGAGACCACACATGGATCCACCAGTGTCATTACATGTGTGTTCTTTTTACTAACAACAACCAGAGTCATTGCATGTGTGTTGTTTTCACATACCAGCTATGGATCCACCAGTGTCATTGCATGTGTGTTCTCTTTAGAGACCACACATGGATCGACCAGTGTAATTGTATGTGTGCTCTTTTTACTAACAACAACTGGAGTCATTTCATGATTGTTCTTTTCACATACAACATATGGATCCACCAGTGTCATTGAAATGTGTGTTCTCTTTAGAGACCACACATGGATCCACCAGTGTCATTGCATGTGTGTTCTCTTTACTAACAAAACCTGGAGTAATTTCATGACTATTCTTTTCACAAACCACATATGGATCCACTAGTGTCATTGAAATGTGTGTTCTCTTAAGAGACCACACGTGTATCCACCAGTGTCATTGCATGTGTGCTCTTTTGACTAACAACAACTGGAGTAATTTCATGACTATTCTTTTCACAAACCACATATGGATCCACCAGTGTCATTGAAATGTGTGTTCTCTTCAGAGACCACACATGGATCCACCAGTGTCATTGCATGTGTGTTCTTTTTACTAACAACAACTTGAGTCATTTCATGACTATTCTTTTCACATACCACATGTGGATCCATCAATGTCATTGAAATGTGTGTTCTCTTCAGAGACCACACATGGATTCACTAGTGTCATTTCATGTGTGTTCTTTTTACTAATAACAACATGAGTCATTGCATGTCTGTTCTTTTCACATACCACCTATGGATCCACCAGTGTCATTGCATGTGTGTTCTCTTTAGAGACCACACATGGATCCACCAGTGTAAATGCATGTGTGCTATTTTTACTAACAACAATTGGAGTCATTTCATGACTATTCTTTTCACATACAACATATGGATCCACCAGTGTCATTGAAATGTGTGTTCTCTTTACAGACCACACATGGATCCACCAGTGTCATTGCATGTGTGTTCTTTTTACTAACAATAACCAGAGTCATTGCATGTGTATTCTTTTCACATACAACATATGGATCCACCAGTGTCATTGAAATGTGTGTTCTCTTCAGAGACCACAGATGGATCCACCAGTGTCATTCCATGTGTGTTCTTTTTACTAACAAAAACCATAGTCATTGCATGTGTGTTCTTTTCACAATCCACCTATGGATCCACCAGTGTCATTGCATGTGTGTTCTTATCATTAACCATAGCTAGAGTCATTCCATGTGTTATCTCTTCAAAGACCACACATGGATCCACCAGTGTCATTGCATGTGTGCTCTTTTTAGTAACAAGAACTGGAGTCATTTCATGACTATTCTTTTCTAATACCACATATGGATCCACCAGGGTCATTGAAATGTGTGTTCTCTTCAGAGACCACACATGGATCCACCAGTATCATTGCATGTGTGTTCTTTTTACTAACAACAACTTGAGTCATTTCATGACTATTCTTTTCACATACCACATATGGATCCACCAGTGTCATTGAAATGTGTGTTCTCTTTACAGACCACACATGGATCCACCAGTGTCATTGCATGTGTGTTCTTTTTACTAACAATAACCAGAGTCATTGGATGTGTGTTGTTTTCACATACGAGCTATGGATCCACCAGTGTCATTGCATGTGTGTTCTCTTTAGAGACCACACATGGATCCACCAGTGTAGTTGCATGTGTGCTCTTTTTACTAACAACAACTGGAGTCATTTCATGATTTTTCTTTTCACATACAACATATGGATCCACCAATGTCATTGAAATGTGTGTTCTCTTCAGAGACCACACATGGATCCACCAGTGTCATTGCATGTGTGTTCTTTTTACAAACAACAACTGGAGTAATTTCATGACTATTCTTTTCACAAACCACATATGGATCCACTAGTGTCATTGAAATGTGTGTTCTCTTAAGAGACCACACGTGGATCCACCAGTGTCATTGCATGTGTGCTCTTTTGACTAACAACAACTGGAGTAATTTCATGACTATTCTTTTCACAAACCACATGTGGATCCACCGGTGTCATTGAAATGTGTGTTCTCTTCAGAGACCACACATGGATCCATCAGTGTCATTGCTTGTGTGTTCTTTTTACTAACAATAACTTGAGTCATTTCATGACTATTCCTTTCACATACCACATGTGGATCCATCAGTGTCATTGAAATGTGTGTTCTCTTCAGAGACCACACATGGATCCACTAGTGTCATTGCATGTGTGTTCTTTTTACTAATAACAACCAGAGTCATTGCATGTGTGTTCTTTTCACATACCACCTATGGATCCACCAGTGTCATTGCATGTGTGTTCTCTTTAGAGAACACACATGGATCCACCAGTGTAATTGCATGTGTGCTCTTTTTTACTAACAACAACTAGAGTCATTTCATGACTGTTCTTTTCACATACAACATATGGATCCACCAGTGTCATTGAAATGTGTGTTCGCTTCAGAGACCACACATGGATCCACCAGTTTCATTGCATGTGTGTTCTATTTACTAACAACAACCAGAGTCATTGCATGTGTGTTCTTTTCACATACCACCTATGGATCCACCAGTGCCATTGCATGTGTGTTCTCTCTAGAGACCACACATGGATCCACCAGTAGTCAATGCATGTGTGCTCTTTTTACTAACAACAATTGGACTAATTTCATGATTGTTCTTTTCACATACAACATATGGATCCACCAGTGTCATTGAAATGTGTGTTCTCTTCAGAGACCACACATGGATCCACCAGTGTCATTGCATGTGTGTTCTTTTCACTAACAACCAGAGTCATCGCATGTGTGTTATTTTCACAATGCACCTATGGATCCAACATTGACATTGCATGTGTGTTCTTCTCATTGACCACAACTAGAGTCATTGCATGTGTGTTCTCTTCAGAGACCCCACATGGATCCACCAGTGTCATTGCATGTGTTATCTTTTTACTAACAACAACTAGAGTCATTTCATGACTATTCTTTTCACATACCACATATGGATCCACCAGTGTCATTGAAATGTGTGTTCTCTTTAGAGACCACACATGGATCCACCAGTGTCATTGCATGTGTGTTCTTCTTACTAACAACAACCAGAGTCATTGCATGTGTGTTCTTTTCACAATCCACCTATGGATCCACCAGTGTCATTGCATGTGTGTTCTTCTCATTAACCACGGCCTTAGTCATTGCATGTGTGTTCTTTTCACAGACCACACATGGAACCACCATTGGGATTGCATGTGTGTTCTTTTTACTAACAACAACTGGAGTCATTTCATGACTATTCTTTTCACATACCACATATGGATCCACCAGTGTCATTGAAATGTGTGTTCTCTTCAGAGACCACATATGGATCCACTAGTGTCATTGCATGTGTGGTCTTTTTACTAACAACAACTAGAGTCATTTCATGACTATTCTTTTCACATGCCACATATGGATCCACCAGTGTCATTGCATGTGGTTTCTTTTTACCAAGAACCAGAGTCATTGCATGTATGTTCTTTTCACAATCCACCTATGGATCCACTAGTGTCATTGCATGTGTGTTCTCTTTAGAGACCACACATGGATCCACCAGTGTAATTGCATGTGTGGTCTTTTTACTAATAACAACTGAAGTCAATTCATGACTATTCGTTTCACATACAACATATGGATCCACCAGTGTCATTCAAATGTGTGTTCTCTTCAGAGACCACACATGGATCCACCAGTGTCATTGCATGTGTGTTCTTTTTACTAACAACAACCAGAGTCATTGCATGTGTGTTCTTTTCACATACCACCTATGGATCCACCAGTGTCATTGGATGTGTGTTCTCTTTAGAGACCACACATGGATCCACCAGTAGTCATTGCATGTGTGCTCTTTTTACTAACAACAATTGGAGTCATTTGATGACTGTTCTTTTCACATACAACATATGGATCCACCAGTGTCATTGAAATGTGTGTTCTCTTCAGAGACCACACATGGATCCACCAGTGTCATTGCATGTGTGTTCTTTTCACTAACAACAACCAGAGTCATTGCATGTGTGTTCTTTTCACATACCACCTATGGATCCACCAGTGTCAGTGCATGTGTGTTCTTCTCATTAACCACAACTAGAGTCATTGCTTGTGTGTTCTCTTTAGAGACCACACATGGATCCAGCAGTGTCATTGCATGGTGTTATCTTTTTACTAACAACAACTAGAGTCATTTCATGACTATTCTTTTCACATACCACATATGGATCCACCAGTGTCATTGAAATGTGTGTTCTCTTTAGAGACCACACATGGATCCACCAGTGTCATTGCATGTGTGTTCTTCTTACAAACAACAACCAGAGTCATTGCATGTGTGTTCTTTTCACAATCCACCTATGGATCCACCAGTGTCATTGCATGTGTGTTCTTCTCATTAACCACGGCCTTAGTCATTGCATGTGTGTTCTTTTCACAGACCACACATGGAACCACCATTGGCATTGCATGTGTGTTCTTTTTACTAACAACAACTGGAGTCATTTCATGACTATTCTTTTAACATACCACATATGGATCCACCAGTGTCATTGAAATGTGTGTTCTCTTCAGAGACCACATATGGATCCACCAGTGTCATTGCATGTGTGTTCTTTTTACTAACAACAACTGGAGTCATTTCATGACTATTCTTTTCACATACCACATATGGATCCACCAGTGTCATTGCATGTGTGTTCTTTTTACCAAGAACCAGTCATTGCATGTATGTTGTTTTCACAATCCACCTATGGATCCACTAGTGTCATTGCATGTGTGTTCTCTTTAGAGACCACACATGGATCCACTAGTGTAATTGCATGTGTGCTCTTTTTACTAATAACAACTGAAGTCAATTCATGACCATTCTTTTCACATACAACATATGGATCCACCAGTGTCATTGAAATGTGTGTTCTCTTCAGAGACCACACATGGATCCACCAGTGTCATTCCATGTGTGTTCTTTTTACTAACAACAACCATAGTCATTGCATGTGTGTTCTTTTCACAATCCACCTATGGAACCACTAGTGTCATTGCATGTGTGTTCTTCTCATTAACCATAGCTAGAGTCATTGCATGTGTTATCTCTTCAAAGACCACACATGGATCCACCAGTGTCATTGCATGTGTGCTCTTTTTACTAACAACATCTGGAGTCATTTCATAACTATTCTTTTCACATACCACATATGGATCCACCAGGGTCATTGAAATGTGTGTTCTCTTCAGAGACCACACATGGATCCACCAGTGTCATTGCATGTGTGTTCTTTTTACTAACAACAACTTGAGTCATTTCATGACTATTCTTTTCACATACCACATATGGATCCACCAGTGTCATTGAAATGTGTGTTCTCTTCAGAGACCACACATGGATCCACCAGTGTCATTGCATGTGTGTTCCTTTTACTAAAAACAACGAGAGTCATTGCATGTGTGTTGTTTTCACATACCAGCTATGGATCCACCAGTGTCATTGCATGTGTGTTCTCATCAGAGACCACACATGGATCCACCAGTGTAATTGCATGTGTGCTCTTTTTACTAACAACAACTCGAGTCATTTCATGATTGTTCTTTGCACATACAACATATGGATCCACCAGTGTCATTGAAATGTATGTTCTCTTAAGAGACCACACATGGATCCACCAGTGTCATTGCATGTGTGTTCTTTTTACTAACAACAACTGGAGTCATTTCATGACTATTCTTTTCACATACCACATATGGATCCACCAGTGTCATTGCATGTGTGTTCTTTTTACCAAGAACCAGGGTCATTAGATGTATGTTGTTTTCACAATCCACCTATGGAACCACTAGTGTCATTGCATGTGTGTTCTCTTTAGAGACCACACATGGATCCACCAGTGTAATTGCATGTGTGCTCTTTTTACTAATAACAACTGAAGTCAATTCATGACTATTCTTTTCACATACAACATATGGATCCACCAGTGTCATTGAAATGTGTGTTCTCTTCAGAGACCACACATGGATCCACCAGTGTCATTCCATGTGTGTTCTTTTTACTAACAACAACCATAGTCATTGCATGTGTTTTCTTTTCACAATCCACCTATGGATCCACTAGTGTCATTGCATGTGTGTTCTTCTTACTAACAAAACTTGAGTCATTTCATGACTATTCTTTTCACATACCACATATGGATCCACCAGTGTCATTGAAATGTGTGTTCTCTTCAGAGACCACACATGGATCCACCAGTGTCATTGCATGTGTGTTCTTTTTACTAACAACAAGCAGAGTCATTGCATGTGTGTTGTTTTCACATACCAGCTATGGATCCACCAGTGTCATTGCATGTGTGTTCTCTTCAGAGACCACACATGGATCCACCAGTGTCATTGCATGTGTGTTCTTTTTACTAACAACAAATTGAGTCATTTCATGACTATTCTTTTCACATACCACATATGGATCCACCAGTGTCATTGAAATGTGTGTTCTCTTCAGAGACCACACATGGATCCACCAGTGTCATTGCATGTGTGTTCTTTTTACTAACAACAACCAGAGTCATTGCATGTGTGTTGTTTTCACATACCAGCTATGGATCCACCAGTGTCATTGCATGTGTGTTCTCTTCAGAGACCACACATGGATCCACCAGTGTAATTTCATGTGTGCTCTTTTTACTAACAACAACTAGAGTCATTTCTTGATTGTTCTTTTGACATACAACATATGGATCCACCAGTGTCATTGAAATGTGTGTTCTCTTTAGAGACCACACATGGATCCACCAGTGTCATTGCATGTGTCTTCTTTTTACTAACAACAACTAGAGTAATTTCATGACTATTCTTTTCACAAACCACATATGGATCCACTAGTGTCATTGAAATGTGTGTTCTCATAAGAGACCACACGTGGATCCACCAGTGTCATTGCATGTGTGCTCGTTTGACTAACAACAACTGGAGTAATTTCATGACTATTCTTTTCACAAACCACACATGGATCCACCAGTGTCACTGAAATGTGTGTTCTTTTTACTAACAAAAACTGGAGTCATTTCATGACTATTCTTTTCACATACCACATATGGATCCACCAGTGTCATTAAAATGTGTGTTCTCTTCAGAGACCACACATGGATCCACTAGTGTCATTGCATGTGTGTTCTTTTTACTAACAACAACCAGAGTCATTGCATGTGTGTTCTTTTCACAATCCACCTATGGATCCACCAGTGTCATTGCATGTGTGTTCTTCTCATTAACCACGACCTTAGTCATTGCATGTGTGTTCTTTCCATAAACCACACATGGAACCACCATTGTCATTGCATGTGTGTTCTTTTTACTAACAACTGGAGTAATTTCATGACTATTGTTTTCACATACCACATATGGATCCACCAGTGTCACTGAAATGTGTGTTCTCTTCAGAGACCACACATGGATCCACCAGTGTCATTGCATGTGTGTTCTTTTTACCAACAACCAGAGTCATTGCATGTATGTTCTTTTCACAATCCACCTATGGATCCACCAGTGTCATTGCATGTGTATTCTCTTCAGAGACCACACATGGATCCACCAGTGTAATTGCATGTGTGCTCTTTTTACTAATAACAGCTGAAGTCATTTCATGACTGTTCTTTTCACATACAACATATGGAGCCACCAGCGTCATTGAAATGTGTGTTCTCTTCAGAGACCACACATGGATCCACCAGTGTCATTCCATGTTTGTTCTTTTTACTAACAACAACCACCGTCATTGCATGTGTGTTCTTTGCACAATCCACCTATGGATCCACTAGTGTCATTGCATGTGTGTTCTTCTCATTAACCATAGCTACAGTCATTGCATGTGTTATCTCTTCAAAGACCACACATGGATCCACCAGTGTCATTGCGTGTGTGCTCTTTTTACTAAAAACAACTTGAGTCATTTCATGACTATTCTTTTCACATACCACATATGGATCCACCAGTGTTAGTGAAATGTGTGTTCTCTTCAGAGACTACACATGGATCCACCAGTGTCATGGCATGTGTGTTCTTTTTACTAACAACAACCAGAGTCATTGCATGTGTGTTCTTTTCACAATCCACCTATGGATCGACCAATGTCATTGCATGTGTGTTCTTCTCATTAACCATAGCTAGAGTCATTATATGTGTGTGCTCTTTAGAGACCACACATGGATCCACCAATGTCATTGCATGTGTGTTCTTTTTACTAACAACAACTAGAGTCATTTCATGACTATTCTTTTCACGTACCACATATGGATCCACCAGTGTCATTGCATGTGTGTCCTCTTGAGAGAACACACGTGGATCCACCAGTGTCATTGCATGTGTGCTCTTTTTACTAACAACAACTGGAGTAATTTCATGACTATTCTTTTCACATACCACATATGGATCCACTAGTGTCATTGAAATGTGTGTTTTCTTCAGAGACCACACATGGATCCACTAGTGTCATTGCATGTGTGTTCTCATCAGAGACCACACATGGATCCACCAGTGTAATTGCATGTGTGCTCTTTTTTACTAACACCAACTGGAGTCATTTCATGATTGTTCTTTGCACATACAACATATGGATCCACCAGTGTCATTGAAATGTGTGTTCTCGTCAGAGACCACACATGGATCCACCAGTGTCATTGCATGTGTGTTCTTTTTACTAACAACAACTTGAGTCATTTCATGACTATTCTTTTCACATACCACATATGGATCCACCAGTGTCATTGAAATGTGTGTTCTCTTCAGAGACCACACATGGATGCACCAGTGTCATTGCATGTGTGTTCTTTTTACTAACAACAACCAGAGTCATTGCATGTGTGTTCTTTTCACATACCACCTATGGATCCACCAATGTCCTTGCATGTGTGTTCTCTTGAGATACCACACTGGATCCAGTAGCGTAATTGCATGTGTGCCCTTTTTACTAACAACAGCTCGAGTCATTTCATGACTGTTCTTTTCACATATAACATATGGATCCCCCAGTGTCATTGAAATGTGTGTTCTCTTGAGAGACCACACATGGATCCAGCAGTGTCATTGCATGTGTGTTCTTTTTACTAACAACAACTCGAGTAATTTCATGACTATTCTTTTCACAAAACACATATGGATCCACTAGTGTCATTACATGTGTGTTCTCTTCAGAGAACACACGCGGATCCACCAGTGTCATTGCATGTGTGCTCTTTTTACTAACAACAACTTGAGTAATTTCATGACTATTCGTTTCACAAACCACATATGGATCCACCAATGTCGTTGAAATGTGTGTTCTCTTCAGAGACCACACATGGATCCACCAGTGTCATTCCATGTGTGTTCTTTTTACTAACAAAACTTGAGTCATTTCATGACTATTCTTTTCACATACCACATATGGATCCACCAGTGTCATTGAAATGTGTGTTCTCTTCAGAGACCACACATGGATCCACTAGTGTCATTGCATGTGTGTTCTTTTTACTAACAACAACCAGAGTCATTGCATGTGTGTTGTTTTCACATACCAGCTATGGATCCACCAGTGTCATTGCATGTGTGTTCTCTTCAGAGACCACACATGGATCCACCAGTGTAATTTCATGTGTTCTCTTTTTACTAACAACAACTAGAGTCATTTCATGATTGTTCTTTTCACATACAACATATGGATCCACCAGTGTCATTGAAATGTGTGTTCTCTTCAGAGACCACACATGGATCCACCAGTGTCATTGCATGTGTGTTCTTTTTACTAATAACAACTGGAGTAATTTCATGACTATTCTTTTCACAAACCACATATGGATCCACTAGTGTCATTGAAATGTGTGTTCTCTTAAGAGACCACACGTGGATCCACCAGTGTCATTGCATGTGTGCTCGTTTGACTAACAACAACTGGAGTATTTTCATGACTATTCTTTTCACAAACCACATATGGATCCACTAGTGTCATTGAAATGTGTGTTCTCTTTAGAGACCACACATGGATCCACCAGTGTCATTGCATGTGTGTTCTTTTTACTAACGACAACTTGAGTCATTTCATGACTATTCTTTTCACATACCACATATGGATCGATCAGTGTCATTGAAATGTGTGTTCTCTTTAGAGACCACACATGGATCCACCAGTGTCATTGCATGTGTGTTATTTTTACTAATAACAACCAGAGTCATTGCATGTGTGTTCTTTTCACATACCATCTATGGATCCACCAGTGTCATTGCATGTGTGTTCTCTTCAGAGACTACAGATGGATCCACCAGTGTAATTGCATGTGTGCTCGTTTTACTAACAACAACTGGTGTCATTTCGTGACTGTTCTTTTCACATACAACATATGGATCCACCAGTGTCATTGAAATGTGTGTTCTCTTCAGAGACCACACATGGATCCACCAGTGTCATTGCATGTGTGTTCTTTTTACTAACAAAAACTGGAGTCATTTCATGACTATTCTTTTCACATACCACATATGGATCCACCAGTGTCATTAAAATGTGTGTTCTCTTCAGAGACCACACATGGATCCACTAGTGTCATTGCATGTGTGTTCTTTTACTAACAACAACCAGAGTCATTGCATGTGTGTTCTTTTCACAATCCACCTATGGATCCACCAGTGTCATTGCATGTGTGTTCTTCTCATTAACCACGGCCTTAGTCATTGCATGTGTGTTCTTTTCACAAACCACACATGGAACCACCATTGTCATTGCATGTGTGTTCTTTTTACTAACAACAACTGGAGTAATTTCATGACTATTCTTTTCACATACCACAGATGGATCCACCAGTGTCACTAAAATGTGTGTTCTCTTCAGAGACCACACATGGATCCACCAGTGTCATTGCATGTGTGTTCTTTTTTCCAACAACTAGTGTCATTGCATGTATGTTCTTTTCACAATCCACCTATGGATCCACCAGTGTCATTGCATGTGTATTCTCTTCAGAGACCACACATGGATCCACCAGTGTAATTGCATGTGTGCTCTTTTTACTAATAACAGCTGAAGTCATTTCATGACTGTTCTTTTCACATACAACATATGGATCCACCAGTGTAATTGAAATGTGTGTTCTCTTCAGAGACCACACATGGATCCACCAGTGTTATTCCATGTGTGTTCTTTTTACTAACAACAACCAAAGTCATTGCATGTGTGTTCTTTTCACAATCCACCTATGGATCCACTAGTGTCATTGCATGTGTGTTCTTCTCATTAACCATAGCTAGAGTCATTGCATGTGTTATCTCTTCAAAGACCACACATGGATCCACCAGTGTCATTGCGTGTGTGCTCTTTTTACTAAAAACAACTGGAGTCATTTCATGACTATTCTTTTCACATACCATATATGGATCCACCAGTGTCATTGAAATGTGTGTTCTCTTCAGAGACCACACATGGATCCACCAATGTCATTGCATGTGTGTTCTTTTTACTAACAACAACTAGAGTCATTGCATGTGTGTTCTTTTCACATACCACCTATGGATCCACAAGTGTCATTGCATGTGTGTTCTCTTCAGCGACCACACATGGATCCACTAGTGTAATTGTATGTGTGCTCTTTTTACTAACAACAACTGGAGTCATTTCATGACTGTTCTTTTCACATACCACATATGGATCCACCAGTGTTAGTGAAATGTGTGTTCTCTTCAGAGACTACACATGGATCCACCAGTGTCATGGCATGTGTGTTCTTTTTACTATCAACAACCAGAGTCATTGCATGTGTGTTCTTTTCACAATCCACCTATGGATCGACCAATGTCATTGCATGTGTGTTCTTCTCATTAACCATAGCTAGAGTCATTATATGTGTGTGCTCTTTATAGACCACACATGGATCCACCAATGTCATTGCATGTGTGTTCTTTTTACTAACAACAACTAGAGTCATTTCATGACTATTCTTTTCACGTACCACATATGGATCCACCAGTGTCATTTCATGTGTGTCCTGTTCAGAGAACACACATGGATCCACCAGTGTCATTGCATGTGTGCTCTTTTTACTAACAACAACTGGAGTAATTTCATGACTATTCATTTCACATACCACATATGGATCCACTAGTGTCATTGAAATGTGTGTTCTCTTCAGAGACCACACATGGATCCACTAGTGTCATTGCATGTGTGTTCTCATTAGAGACCACACATGGATCCACCAGTGTAATTGCATGTGTGCTCTTTTTACTAACAACAACTAGATTCATTTCATGATTGTTCTTTGCACATACAACATATGGATCCACCAGTGCCATTGAAATGTGTGTTCTCTTCAGAGACCACACATGGATCCACCAATGTCATTGCATGTGTGTTCTTTTTACTAACAACAACTTGAGTCATTTCATGACTATTCTTTTAACATACCACATATGGATCCACCAGTGTCATTGAAATGTGTGTTCTCTTCAGAGACCACACATGGATGCACCAATGTCATTGCATGTGTGTTCTTTTTACTAACAACAACCAGAGTCATTGCATGTGTGTTCTTTTCACATACCACCTATGGATCCACCAGTGTCATTGCATGTGTGTTCTCTTGAGAGACCACACATGGATCCACCAGTGTAATTGCATGTGTGCCCTTTTTACTAACAACAACTCGAGTCATTTCATGACTGTTCTTTTCACATACAACATATGGATCCACCAGTGTCATTGAAATGTGTGTTCTCTTGAGAGACCACACATGGATCCACCAGTGTCATTGCATGTGTGTTCTTTTTACTAACAACAACCTGGGTCATTGCATGTGTGTTCTTTTCACAATCTACCTATGGATCCACCATAGACATTGCATGTGTGTTCTTCTCATTAACCACAACTAGAGTCATTGCATGTGTGTTCTCTTCAGAGACCACACATGGATCCACCAGTGTCATTGCATGCGTGTTCTTTTTACTAACAACAACTGGAGTCATTTCATGACTATTCTTTTCACATACCACATATGGATCCACTAGTGTCATTGAAATGTGTGTTCTCTTTAGAGACAACACGTGGATCCACCAGTGTCATTGCATGTGTGCTCTTTTTACTAAAAACAACTGGAGTAATTTCATGACTATTCTTTTCACAAACCACATCTGTATCCACCAGTGTCATTGAAATGTGTGTTCTCTTCAGAGACCACACATGGATCCACCAGTGTCATTGCATGTGTGTTCTTTTTACTAACAACAACCTGAGTCATTTCATGACCATTCTTTTCACATACAACATATGGATCCACCAGTGTCACTGAAATGTGTGTTCTCTTCAGAGACCACACATGGATCCACCAGTATCATTGCATGTATGTTCTTTTTACTAAGAACAACCAGAGTCATTGCATGTGTGTTCTTTTCACATACCACACATGGATCCACCTGTGTAATTGCATGTGTGCTCTTTTTACTAACAACTGGAGTCATTTTATGACTGTTCTTTTCACATACAACATATGGATCCACCAGTGTCATTGAAAAGTGTGTTCTCTTCAGAGACCACACATGGATCGACCAGTGTCATTGCATGTGTGTTCTTGTTACTAACAACAACCAGAGTCATTGCATGTGTGTTCTTTTTACAATCCACCTATGGATCCATCGCCGATATTGCATGTGTGTTCTTCTCATTAACCACAACTAGAGTCATTGCATGTGTGTTCTCTTCAAAGACCACACATGGATCCACCAGTGTCAATGCATGTGTGTTATTATTAATAACAACAACTGGATTCATTTCACGACTATTCTTTTCATATACCACATATGGATCCACCAGTGTCATTGAAATGTGTGTTGTCTTTAGAGACCATACATGGATACACCAGTGTCATTGCATGTGTGTTCTTTTTAGTAACAACAAATGGAGTCATTTCATGACTATTCTTTTCAAATACCAGATATGGATCCACCAGTGTCATTGAAATGTGTGTTCGCTTCAGAGACAACACATGGATCCACCAGTGTCATTGCATGCGTGTTCTTTTTACTAAAAACAACAGGAGTAATTTCATGACTATTCTTTTCACAAACCACATATGGATCCCCTAGTGCCATTGAAATGTGTGTTCTCTTTAGAGACAACACGTGGATCCACGAGTGTCATTGCATGTGTGCTCTTTTTACTAACAACAACTGGAGTAATTTCATGACTATTCTTTTCACAAACCACATCTGTATCCACCAGTGTCATTGAAATGTGTGTTCTCTTTAGAGACCACACATGGATCCACCAGTGTCATTGCATGTGTGTTCTTTTTACTAACAACAACCTGAGTCATTTCACGACTATTCTTTTCAGATACAACATATGGATCCACCAGTGTCATTGAAATGTGTGTTCTGTTCAGAGACCACACATGGATCCACCAGTATCATTGCATGTATGTTCTTTTTACTAACAACATCCAGAGTCATTGCATGTGTGTTCTTTTCACATACCACACATGGATCCACCAGTGTAATGGCATGTGTGCTCTTTTTACTAACAACTAGAGTCATTTTATGACTGTTCTTTTCACATTCAACATATGGATCCACCAGTGTCATTGAAATGTGTGTTCTCTTCAGAGACCACACATGGATCCACTAGTGTCATTGCATGTGTGTTCTTTTTACTAACAACAACCAGTCATTGCATGTGTGTTCTTTTCACAATCCACCTATGGATCCACCGCCGATATTGCATGTGTGTTCTTCTCATTAACCACAACTAGAGTCATTCATGTGTGTTCTCTTCAAAGACCACACATGGATCCACCAGTGTCATTGCATGTGTGTTATTTTTAATAACAACAACTGGAGTCATTTCACGACTATTCTTTTCACATACCACATATGGATCCACCAGTGTCATTGAAATGCGTGTTCTCTTCAGAGACCATACATGGATCCACCAGTGTCATTACATGTGTGTTCTTTTTACTAACAACAACTAGAGTAATTTCATGTCTATTCTTTTCACAAACCACATATGTATCCACTGGTGTCATTGAAATTTGTGTTCTCTTGAGAGACCACACATGGATCCACCAGTGTCATTGCATGTGTGTTCATTTTACTAACAACAACTGGAGTCATTTCATGACTATTCTTTTCACATACCACATATGGATCCGCCAGTGTCATTGAAATGTGTGTTCTCTTTAGATACCACACATGGATCCACCAGTGTCATTGCATGTGTGTGTTTTTACTAACAACAAGTAGAGTCATTGCATATGTGTTCTTTTAACAATCCACCTATGGATCCACCAGTGTCATTGCTTGTGTGTTCTTCTCATTAACCACGGCCTTAGTCATTGCATGTGTGTTCTTTTCACAGACCACACATGGAACCACCATTGTGATTGCATGTGTGTTCTTTTTAGAAACAACAACTGGAGTCATTTCATGACTATTCTTTGCACATACCACATATGGATCCACCAATGTCATTGAAATGTGTGCTCTCTTCAGAGACCACACTTGGATCCACCAGTGTCATTGCATGTGTGTTCTTTTTACTAACAACAACCAGAGTCATTGCATGTGTGTTCTTTTCACATACCACATATGGATCCACAAGTGTCATTGAAATGTGTGTTCTCTTCAGAGACCACACATGGATCCACCAGTGTCATTGCATGTGTGTTATTTTTACTAACATATGGATCAACCAATGTCATTGCATGTGTGTTCATGTCACAAACCACACATGGATCCACCAATGTCATTGCATGTGTGTTCTTTCCATGAACCACAGTCATTGCATGTGTGTTGTTTCCACAAACCACACATGGATCCACCAGAGTTATTGCATGTGTGTTCTTTCCGCAAACCACATATGGATCCACCATTGTCATTGAAATGTGTATTCTTTCATTAACCACACCTGGTGTCATTTCATGACTATCCTTTTCACAGACCATATATGCATCCACCAGAGTTCATTGCATGTGTGTTTTCTTCATAGACCACACATGGATCCACCAATGTCATTCCATGTGGTTCCACCAGAGTTCATTGCATGTGTGTTCTTTTCACAATCCACCTATGGATCCACCAGTGTCATTTCATGTGTGTTCTTCTCATTAACCACAACTAGAGTCATTGCATGTGTGTTCTTTTCACAAACCACATATGGATCCAGCATTGTCATTGAAATGTGTATTATTTTCAACGACAGCCGTTGGCCACAAAAAATAGGGACGCAGAGCTAACCAGCAACTGCTCTGGGCTTCTAGAAGACCCGATCCCTGATTGTTAGGTGCCATTGGATCGGGGTGCGTGGACGATAAGGATGTCCTTCGCGAGGGCGATCCGCGAGAAGTCTGTTCTGTGAACAGATTGGTAGTGGCAACGACACTGGGCCTACGTCCTTGCCCTTATCCCCTTAACCTCAGGGCCGATGCTCAGATCCTGTTCCTTCATTGCCATGGAGAGGGAGAGGTCCAAACTCAGCTTGCACGAGGCTCAGATGTTCGCCCACTATGACATACTCACGCCGCCGTTCGCGAGGCTTCTGGCCGACTTCGAGCTCAGCTACGCCGGGGTTCCTGTCGTGCCGCTCTTGCACGACAACACATTGGCGAGGCAGATCGAGAAGCGCTACCTCCAGCTGCTAGAGGGGAAGAGGGCAATGTCACTATACTCGCGCACGAGCGCTTACTGGCGAAAGTTGTTCAAGAAGGAGCAGGCTGTGTTGATTGAGTTGTGCGGAACCCACCAACGGGAGATCCACCCGGATCAGCGCAACCCCGAAGGGAGGTAGCGCTTATGGGCAGTGCCTAGGCGTACGACCTCCACCATTATCGATGCGGCACGCCGTGAAGAATCCATGAGGAGGAGGAACGCTGCCGGGAACGTTGGCATCGATTCCGACGCGAAGGAGGCTGGCGGCGACGCAGACAACATCGTCGATGATGGAGACTACGGGAGTGTCATAGTCGATTAGGGCCACTTAAGCATAAATTAAATCTATGTACGTTATCTTAATGCCCTCTTTGGATCTGGGTCACTTGAGCCATGGTCGATTATCATCATAATCTATATATGTTGGCCATGTTTTAGTTGTCTTTGTCTTTGAAACTAGTCAAAACTCGTCTGATCCTGAAAATAAAGTTCGCACGTTCCTGGCATATCGGATGGGATAATACGCTGACTCTGCTCCCAGCACTTGATGGCACAGCCATAATTTGGAGTGCGCTAGAGGAGAAGGAAACGAGCGTGTTGTAATAGTGTACTACTCCTGTCCAGATATAACTGACTTAGTTTTTTTTAGATATTTAATAAATGTGTCTATACCCAAAACATGTCTAAATACATGTTTTAGGTTTCTCTGTCTTTTAAACTAATCAAAAGTCGTCAAATTCTGAACAAACAAAGTCATTGCATTCACATCTGATGGGACAATACACTGACTCTGCTACTTGATGGCACAGCCATAATTCCGGAGTGCGCCGGAGGAGATGGGAATCCAAGGGAGATGGGAACTAGTAGCTGCGCCCATACGCAGGTAAAAACTTAATATAATAATATTTAAAAAATTGTAATCTGGTCCACATGACCCCATCATAGACACGTTGCACGCGCCAGATATAAATAAAGACGACACAACTAGTTTACTTTCAATGATATAATTCAACATTCGATGTTACTATGCCCGCATCTTTTTGCTCCTCTTATTAGTCTACTTGCCCACGCTGCATTAAGCATGAGTTGATGAGGATAAAAAAATGATAAAATGGCAAATAAAAAAATTTTAAGGTTACCTTCCATCCAGAGAATCGTACAAAGATGAAATTGGCAGGGATTTATTATTTCTCCTGTAGTTAGCCGAAAGATCCTCAAGAACATCCTCAATCACCCCTGCAACTTCTTCATATTCTAATACACCTCCATTATTTTCCCTTTCCTCCCCATTTTGCTTACCCTTTTCTCGCCGGCACCTCCACTTCTTCATAAATTGGCTGCTTACGTATGTTTTCCTCCAAGTGCTCATCACCATTTTCCTCCACCTGCTGCACTTCCTCAAGTTATTCATCTTCGCGTTGCTCTTCCTCCAGTTCTGGCTGAGAGGCCTCATTTTCTGCCACCAGGGTGTGAACAGGGACAATATCATGTGTAACTAGGTCTTTGCACAACCTCTTGATATGGCCGAATCCACCACAACGTTTGCATTTCCTTTTCCTAGCTCCCAGCCTTGAGCCTTTATCGGTGGAGGCTTCGATCCTTAGCTTTCTAGGCCTCCTAGGTGGCCTCCTAAGAACTAGTGGTTGAAGTTTGAACCCTGGATCGACAATCTCCCAATCATTTTCATCGTCCATAGGTGGTACGTTTTATGCATAAGTTACAGCAAACTTGTCCACGGAGAAATAGTTGTCGACATAGTTCTCTATTTCAGCTCCGCTACCTCTAAGCTTTAAGATGAAGTAAATTGCATGGTGACATGGCAGACCAGTAATCTACCACTGCCTGCATGAACAAGTCTTGTTTCCAATGTTTACAGTGTACCTCCGTTCACTTCCATGCTTGTATTGTGCATAAACCTTAGCCAATGTTCTGGAACTTCTGACCATCCTCATCTTTATTATTCTCATTGCCCTGGTTCTTGCATTAAGTAAAATAACCACCTTTGGAACTATTTTATGGCCTCACAAATTTCTTCCACAAATTCTTTGCCTTGAATCTATCTTCACCATTATGCACTGTCTTATTGCATCTAACAAAATAACAATTCCAAGTGTCTTCATGCCCGAAATCTTATCATTGAAACTCTCTGCCAAATTATTGCAAACGAAATCCACCTTGCTTAACTCGCCAAACTTGCTTCTGGCCCATAGCTTGGTATGATGTTCTTCAAGGTATTTTTTCACCTTTGGCACTACATACATGTTCTGCAAGTAAGTACCATGCGTGCTTTGGGTGTATGTGTATGCTGATCACCACAAGTCCTCTTCAAAGATCTTTCCTTTGAACTTCTTCATGAAGTTAGTAGCAAGGTGCCGCATGCATTCCCTATGCTCAACCCCTGGAAACATAGCATGAACAACATTCTCAAGATCCTTGCTTGCACCGGTGTGTATCACCAAGACTTCAGGGTGACCAATTACTTCCCTAGTCTCTGCATGAACCATGTCCAGATTTCATTTGATTCACCCTCAAGAACAGCATAAGCTACGGGTAGAAGCCAATTATGCGCGTCCAAAGCACAAGCAGAAGAAACATGTCCCCTGAACTTCCCTGGTAAAGAATTTGTGCCTATTCCCAAGTATGGCCTGCAGTCGTCTAGGAACCCCTTAAAGCATGCCTTTAGGCAGACAAAACATCTCCTGCAGCATATCTTTTCTTCCTGCTTATACCTGACCCCATCGAGACCTTTTCTCTTCCTTCCACAACCTCGTGATCGATGTCAACAACACTACCAGGTGATGTTTTCTCTACCTGATCTTCGAAACTATACAACATATGAAAACTGTCAGTCCACTTGCCTTCAATGAAGTCTAGAGCCATCTCCTTCCCATCAAAGACTCTAAAGAGTTAATCTTTTTGTCAAATCAGAACGTTTAACTTTTTGTTAATCTTTGCTCTGAGTTCAGCAGGTCCAATGTTATGATCCTGCCTCACCCAGTCAAGTACAGTAGCAGCGATCCACTTGGTAGTCGCCGGTCTAATTTTATCACTTAAAGAAGTATTAGGGCAGTTGTGTTTCTTCGTGTTTACTTTGATATGCATTCGATAAGAATCCAAATAATTTAGAGCTAGTTATCAACAGAATAAATATGAGAAAGACTAAAACTAAATGTAGCTATTGCAACCTAAAATTGGTGTCCACCCCGCATTGGAGATGCATGTAATCTCCATTTACACACATTACTTTCCCTACAGTGCACCCTAAATCTCTTTTGGTCGCTCTTTTCAATGATAAATTCGAACCCAACTCTGATTGCATAGGTTGCAACTGCATATCTGCAGTCCTCCACATTCTCAAAGACAGTCCCCTCATCAATTGTAGGATTGTCCCTGTCAAAGTGTATCACTGGCCTGTCCTCGTCTTCGTCGCCGTATCTACATCCCATTTCCACATCTTCACATTCCTCTTCCTCGCCAGTCCCATAGTCAGGCTCAAAGTTCGAATCAACCAAATATTCCCTACTCTCCATCCTATCAGGGTCAGCGGCCATGTCTGGATATGATTTCTCATCATCATCCGCACCGCCACACATTTCAGTGCCTTCATGCTCGCTTGATAAAGCATCATGCTCAAGGACGTCCTGCGGTTACCAACACATATCCTAGCCATCACCACGGGACTAGAGACGCTAATTGGGGTATGCAAAAAAGGAATCATAGTTCTTACCCTTCAATGTAGATGCACGGCACCTTCTCCGGGCTCCATACCTCCAAAGCTCTACACCGCACTTCCTCTTCCCCTCTTTTGTTGTCCTCTGTGCTCTCCAGACTTGAAGGAGATTCCATGCTCTCCAGCCGCGCATGACCCATCTACGTGTTCTCAAGCCTCGCGGGATCCATCTCCGAGCGGGATCCGGAACACCAGCGTCGTTGGGCCCCTAACCCAATGGACGACTCTCAGTTTTCGTTTCCAGACGCACTTGGGTGGTGGATGGTGGCAAGGAGACATGGCAGGGAGGGGAGGGCGGGAGGACGACGACCCAAGAGGACGACGAGAGCAGTGCACGACTGAGTGGAGTGGCGGCGGCAAGAGCAGAGGAGCGGAGCGGAGCAGAGCTGGTTGCGACAAAGCATGGAAAATTGCACAATAATGTGTTGGTGGGCGGCACCAGCCCTCAAACCTAGGACGTGCGCCGTTGAAGGTGGAGGAGGTGAGCCGGCCAGTCAGAAAACATGCCACCTATCAGCGCACTATGCATCGTAGCACTTCACAGATTTTTTTAGCAGGTCCCACCTGATAGTCAGTTTGATCAAAACTTGCATGCAGTGCATGGCTGGTTCACGCGCTAGTTCCGAAAAAAAGCCCGTTGATTAAAACTTGAAGTGGCAGTTCCGCTTCTTCTCCCTCGTCTCCTCGTCTCCTCGAAGTGGCAGTTCCGCTTCGTCTCCCTCGTATTCTCTCCTCTTCTTCTCCTCGCAGTGGTAGTTCTTCTTTCTTCCTCGATGAAAACATTCCCGCATGTAAGCCATGGCCAGTAGCCGGATGAAGAGGAACTGGTCCGATCTCCCGGCCGACCCACTTGGCAAGATCGCTGACTACTTGCTGGAGAAAGAGGAGTACGTCGAGACCTATGCTGCTTGTCGGGAAGTGTGCACCGATTGGCGCCGCACTTTAAAGGTGCCCAAATTCCATCTCAACAACTGGATCATGATAGATCACACACTTCGAGACGTTGGCGACTTCACCTTCCTCAACCTTGCCACTGGTCGTTGGTTCAGGACAAATCTAATGGACGTCCATCGCAGGTTCACATTCACATCGGATATATATATATATATATAACATTCATTTATTGGTATTTTCCATTGTAATCATCTTAGTGTAAACTGATGCCCTCTTCTTCCAAAAGATTCTACTTCATCGGTGTTTCTCGTGGCGTCATCATGCTTGCTCAGAGGGTGGAGCCGTACCAGATTCGGCTTCTGAACCCAATCACTCATAAGTCTAACACTGAGTTTCAAGCACACATACCATCTAATCTTCTGCAATCTGTCGTCATGACGAAGTCCCCGACGATGGTGTTCGTTTGCACTGATTATCTAGATCATAGTGCATGGGCCGATGACAGCACCCCAACGGGGCAAATCAATGAATCATTTGGAGAAGGATTGTATTCGCCACCTCCTGATATGCTTCTGGACTGCATGACGGCATTCCGAGGGGAAGTATATGCATTACTTGAGAATGGAGACATCTTGTCGACCAACATCCAGTTAGAGCAGCGCGCGAGCACTGTCACGATGGCCAAAATAATTTCAGCCCCTGTCTTTGAATAGGTACGCGGAACTTACAAATTTTACCTTGTGGAGTCAGATGGTGATCTGCTTCTTGTGTTGAACGGGGATTTTGCCAAAGGGTAACCGGTGTTGTACCGGGTGGACACGGAGAACCGCTCTCTCGAGGCCGTCGGTGACATTGGAAGTCATGCCCTCTTTGTTGATTACAATCATTCTATCTCCATTGGCACCAGGTTACACCCCACAGTCAAAACCGGTTGCATATTCTACATGAATTATATCATACTGTACGATCATGAGGTTCAAGCCTGGGAAGAGGAACCAATAATGGTAATGCTGGCTTAAGTCTAGAACATACACCGAGGCCTTACCCCCTGGACGAGATACTGGTAGCGCATTGCAGACGGAGAGAGTTCTCTGAACATGTGTTGCAGCACGCAGGAGCCGCTGCCGACGAAATATATAGGGGAGAATGAATCCTAAATTCATGCTAGGTTAATTGCTAGCATTTTCAGGTCTATTTTCCGAAGTAGAAATTTGTACTGTATTTATATTATTTCGATCAGCAGTATGCATATTACCTTTTAGACAAAATTGTAATGTATTTAATTTTAGTACTTTCAGAATTCAAAGTATTTATTTTTAGTAGCTTCTTTCAGAATTCTCTATGCTCGACAGCCGGAGCCGGCGGCGGGCATCAGCTCAGCGTCGGAATTCAGGTTCCACATGGAAAATTGCACAATAATGTGTTGGTGGGTGGCACCAGCCCTCGAACCTGGGATGCACACCGTCGAAGGTGGAGGAGGCGGGCCCGCCAGTCAGAAAGCATGCCACGTCGGCATCGCCTGTTTCTGATGCCCTTAAAAAAAGAAAACACGCCATGTCATCATCCCCTGTTTCTGATGGTGTTGCTACAATCGACGGTACATGGTGGCATAGAAATAATATCATATAAACATAAGGGCACAGTCGTCAACATTTCTAAAATGAAACCCGGTCTCCTACCTGTCCTGGTACATTGCCTGATGAGGTGGATAGCCACGACCGATATTTTTAATACGTTCGCACTCTTATGCTGAGAAGGGAAATAAAGATTAAGCGGTTAATGCAACGAGTGTCAAATTATTACCCTCTAAGGAAATGAGAGATGGTTATTTTCACGCGTGCCCGTAGTCCAAACCTACTGTCAGTCTTTCACTCCCCTTCTCTTACAAACCACAGTTCACCTTGCGCATCTCCTCCGCGCTGCACCACCTAGGGTAACATGGCCCCGCCGAAGCAGCCGCCGCCGCCGCCATGACAGCCGCCGAAACTGGGGTATTTAGCCCCTCTAAGGCAGTCCATGAAGCTCTACTTCAAGGACAGTATCACATTGCCCTGCCAGGCGGATAATTTCCCCGAATGTGCCGAATCGGCCGTGTCGGCGACGGCGGCGTCGTCGGTGCCAGATGCGGCAAGCAGGGCCAAGAGAGCGACGTGGAGAAAAAATCACGCGGCAGCATTACGGCATGCTCTAGGCAGTGGGAACAAGGTACGTATCAAATCATTCACGAGAGCGTGCCATCAAGGGTACACACCCTCGAACAGGGCCACACCAAGGTCTAGGAACTCACGCGTCCACGCTTTGGCGTGGGCTACCTTACCGCAGTGGGGGAGGCTGGGAACACGCCGTCTGTGGCAAAGACGCTCCATCCTACGGACCGTCGGAGGCCGTACAGTGGCGGCGACCAAGCGTCTACACTCAGCATGCGGGATTGTTCGACAACCGGAGTCGGCGGCGGGCATCAGCTCAGCACCAGAATTCAGGTTCGAGTTCACACGGACCTACGATCCCAAGAAGGAGATGCCGAATTCCAGTTTCGAAGAAATCGTTGCGGCGGCGGGGATGGTCCAACTAACCCGGGACTGGCGCACGCAAATCGCTTGTGCATGAACGATGTAGATTTCTTGTAGTTTGGCGGGAAGGCAATAGATCAGTTTGGGTTAAATGATCAAAGAACTTATGTCCTCTCAAGGAAATTGGCTAGCCAACTTTTCTGGTAGAGATCTGTAGTTTCTTCAGCGTAGAATAGTTAAGTTTAGACTGAAGAATGGCTTTTGTAGATGAAATGCTGATGAATTGTTCTATAAACTAGTAGGAAGTTTAGCCCAATTTTGTGCAGGTATAAGACCCTTTTGTATGGAAGTACTACTGTTGTAAGCAAATACTATCAAGTATCTATTTCCTTCAATTACTAGTCGTGGTTAAATCCAGTTAACTAGCATTTTTTTATCCCAGACTACAGATTTTGCATCTGTTGTCTGTGCTGTAAACCATTTTTCCTTTGTCTTGTGTTGTCTACAAAATGGTCCTGTAGTTCAACGTGTTACAAATATAGCTACCTTGTACTTGAAGAGGAGATGGACTATATTTTCCTGGCATCCACCGAATTGACATTGCTCATTGCCAGACCACCCTCTTTTCATGAGGTTGTCCTTGGTTATTCATAGAAATTATAAAGCACGGTGTTCAACTACATCGATTCAAACTATTACGCACACACTACATCAAATTCATTACCCACACATACTACATCGATTCAAACTATTACACACACATACTACTTCAAACTATTACACACACGTACTACATCGATTCAAACTATTACACATTTTTAGTCGATGCTAACTTCCTGCTACGCTCTCCATACTACAAATTCATTAGCCACACATACCACAGCAATTCACTAGAGCCTTGTCTTCACTCGAGGGAAATCAGAACCACCAGCTCGTCCAAGCCCAGTTCCCCCACCGAAACTGTGTGCGCCGTCGCGAAACGGTGGTGGTCCTGTGCCATCGATCCTTCAAGGCCAGAACTATAGGCGACGAGGACGCTTTCTGACAGCCTCTTTGGGGCCCTGAATGCCATGTACCGATTCTAGAACCTCCTCCAGGTGGATGATGACCGGGTGCTTCCAGCAAAGCTGTCACCCTGCCCTGATTGGAATCTACACCTCGTACATCTTAGGAACGGCATCAAGATCTTTTAGCCTCGCCTTTACCTCGATGACACATCTATCGCTCGGTGGCACGATTTCCACCAGCTCGCCACTAAGGCTACTGACGACCTGCTTGAGGGCCTCCGGCTCCCAAGAATCCAATGGGAGGCCGTCAAAGCCGAGTTTGGACAAGAAACGAAGCTGCCCCAAGCGATCGTCCCACCCATAGGCGCGATGCCAACGCATGAAGCTCATTTTATCCCCGCAACACTCGAAAGAATGGGAAGAATGCAGAACGCGCTCGGTGTCTGAGATATGCTCGAACCGTACGAAAAAATTGAATGGCGGCGCGCATACCTCAATCTTGACCTCATTTCGTTTGATCCCAAAACGGGACCTGAAAGCCGACAGCAACTCTGTCGGCGACATGGCGGGACGGACGCCCAGCACGGTGTCCATGAGAGCGTGGTTGTCGAACTGCTGTGCCAGGGATACCGTGCCTAGGGTGCGCGGCAGCATGCAACTTCCCGAGAACGGTCGCCGTCTTGGATCGCCTGATGGGATGCGCTCCGCCGTACGAGAAGGACTAGCCAAAGGGGAGATATTAGTCCGGGGACGCGAAGCTCCGATACGGCGGACGATGCGACGGCGATGGCTGCGAGCTTCAATTAGAGGCGTGGGAGGTTGACCGAACATGGCGGGGACGCAAATTGGAGCAAGTGCGAGCTCCGATCTAAGACGAGCAGCCGGAGCTGAGCAAATGTTATGGGGAGGGGAGCAGGGGAGAAGACCAGAGCAGAGCAAAGAAATAGATCTAGTCCACGCAGGGGTAAGCTAGTCCACGACTGCAAAAGATAACAGGGAATACTGATAGGGCGGGCCAAGAAGAGTTGACCTAACGGCGGTATTTGAGTTCAATAGTTTTTCGTCTAGTTCAAACAACCGTTTGGCCGTTAGATTTGTATTCACCCCCATTTGGCCCTTCTAGGCAATTGGTGATTCTACTACGGCCCCTCCGCGCGATTGATGACAACTCGGGTACCGCGGTGCACTCGCCCGGGAAGTTTGGTACCGCAAACGAACAATCCTGTACTAAAATCCACCTCAAACTGGTTCCAGGTGATAGCATCAATATCATGGTGGGTGACTTGGTAGTTATCCCACCATTCAGCAGCTGGACCCTCAAGTTGGTGCGCGGCAAAACGCACCCTGTCAGCTCCAACAACTTGGACGGTGTCTAACTTCTTGTTGGTGGTGCGGAGCTAGTCATCTGCCACAATTGGCTCAGAACTACTTGAGAAAGTAGGAGGGTTCAACCTCAAAAACCGAGTCAGGTGATCATGTTGGGGCAGCAGAGGTGGTGGAGGTGGCGGGTTGTTGTTGTTGTTTTGCATATTTTGGGTGAGGAGTTGGATCGGCTAATTCTGGGAGTTCATGAGTTGTGCATATTATTGTTCCCACATCTCGCCATCTGTGGGGTTGGGGAAACAAGTTAAGAAATAGATAGAAATACTAAGGAATAAAATCCTACCCTTATGTAAACACAAGAAAAACACACGAGAAACCCAAAAGGCACACATAGCACAAAGTTTAACACAACTCATCCAAGTTTAACTAAACCAATATAGTTTTGGTACTTATTACAATCGCGAATAACGTTTGACTATCGAAATAAAGGTGGTCCAACTATCTACCCTACTCATCATCCACTTCCTCGTCCTCAATAGAGAATCCTTTCTTCTCCAGCATTAACTTATATAGCTCCATGTCCTTTGTTGTGGCTTCGAGCTTCTCCTGAAGTTCCTTCACCTCATGCGGCTCCTATGTAGCAGCTTCGAGCTTCTCTTGAAGTTCGCTCACCTCTTGTAGCTCCTGTGTAGCAGCTTCGAGCTTCTCTTGAAGTTCCTTCTTCTCCTCTTGCAGCTCCTTAATCAAGTTTGACTCCTTCACCTCATGCGGCTCCAGGCTCGCAACTCCTTCAACATGAGAGAAAAGTTCATGAACTCCATCTTGTTTCTCGCGAGTAACAGACTCTGTTCCTTGATTCTCTTGTTCTTATCTTGCACCCTCTTCTCTTGATTAGTGAACCTTTTGTTTTGGGTTGTAATATTCCCTTATAGGGACTTGATCTTCTCTTCTAGCTCTTGGATCTTCTCGTCCTTCTCCTCGACTAGGGCGCATAACTCGTCATTCCTCATGATCTCAAAGCAGCTTCCCTCCTCAAGATCTTTGAAGTGGCACTCCAAGTCTTGGTATTGGATCCTTCGATGCTTAGATGTCGCCCTTTCCTCCAAGGTTAACTCGATTGGAACTCCTTTCTCATCACGCCTCCCAAAGAGATTGATATAGTGGCCTTCAACCTCTTCATGGTGGCATCCACATAGGCGTCCAATGAGCTCTTGCATGCTGGTGCTAAGTCCTTTCTCCTTGGAGTCGCTGACGATGTTGAACACAATGGTCTCCATCTTGAGTTCAGTCTCCCTTCGACCCGGTTCGATGACTTTGATCACACAACATCCCTCCTTGTGCATCTTCCTCAACTCGCTCCCCTTGATCGACAACATGGGCAGCTCCAACATCTTGACGATGTCCAGAAGGCATTCCCCAAAGCGCAGGTACTTGATGTCTTCGGCGGTGTCATAGTATAAGCTCGTCATCTTTTAGTTAGGAGACTGAATATTAGATACAAAGAGATAAGGAAAAGGATTTACTAGAAGAGCATAAATAACTTAGAAGAATATAGAAAGCAAAAACACACAATGGTAAAGGTGATTTCCAATCCTAGGGGTCACGTCCTACATACAACTTTGTGCTCTGATAGCATCTATTGTGACCTCGGATCGTTAAAGATCCTAACTCCCTGTGATTAACATGCTACTCCCTAGATCAATAGCTAACACTTCATAGTCGATGAGTATCATGTAAAACACAAGTCATTATTACACGAATAATCCAGAGTATAATTATTACAAGCTTGCATAGCTTATAGCTAGCTCAAATAAAACAGCGGAAACTTAATAAAACCTGAGTCCATCAACGCCCCAGGCTAGTTGCGTGAAGACCCGCGATCCCTACGCACCTTGCCATCTTCGGATTCTGCACATAAGACGTGCAACCAAAAAGTTGGGTCAATACTTTGAATGTATTCGCAAATTACACCAAGGAAAGAATAAGACTAACACTACATGCAAGGCTTGGAGTAGGCTTTGGGGTTCGTTTGCATTAAGCCAATTTTCTCTAAGTAAGAAGAAAAGAGGGATAGTTTTATCCTACTTTGTAAACAGTGTTCAAGTAGTATAGGGTCGAGTGGAACACTAGGATATTACTCACCAAGTGTCCAATCAACCTAGCACATGGATATTACGCACCAAGTCCCCAATATCCCACCCATTGGCGATATTACTCACGCCATGGGGTTTTATAAAACTTTAAGTTTGGAAAGAGAGAGGAAGATCTTTCAGAGGCTCCATCCTTCAGATGCTCAAGTGTTCTTTTCCATGAACTCGGCTGATCGATCAGATTGCAATACTCTCGAGAGGTCGTGCACTTTCCCCACAATACACGATCAAGTCCTTTTACAGACAAGACCATGGTGAGGCCTTCCTTCAGATGCTCCAACCGTGCCAAGAACCTCCAAATGTTGGTACGCCGGTGAGGTTTCCCACTAAGTACTAAGCCAAGACAGAGCCCATATGTATTGTGGTTGCACTGGAAGTTTCTGAATTCTGAAACATGGCACACTTCTTTGATTCCTAGGCGGCCGTCCTCCACCAATTTCCACTCATTGACCTGATAACCATTTTGCCCAGAAGAAAACTTAGTTTTATTTTGAAGGGGGTTTTGAGAAGAAAAGGTTCGCTTGAGAGAGCTCTTATACTTAGAAATTTTTTCAGTCTTTCGAACCCCCCAATGGTACTTGATATATATAACTATATATCATAGCAAGCATAACTTAGCAAAATAGGATAACCTATTGGGATGGAAAATCCTAAGCATAGAGCTACTCATGGCATACTACAAAACCGCACTTGCAAAACTAGTACTAAGAAAATCTACCAAAATCCTACACATGCATACTAAAGAATTTGAATTGTAAAACATGCATAGTCAAAACTGGGACATAAACATGAACAAGTGGTGTAATTTGCCTTGATCCGAGCAGCACTCTACACAACAGTACTCCTCAGCGTACTCCGAACAATAAAACAAAACACAAACATGGATCCAATCAGAACTTGCACAAAACTATGCCACAAAAGTAATTGTGCATGCATGCAACATGGTAATATGCAAGGATGGGTTCAAATTCGACGAAGAATTTTATTCAGGGGTGTTATTGAGTTGGGGATGTCATTAGTATTAATTTCGCACAGATTTTAAGTATTTTGGATTTTACTTAGTTAAATATGCTCATATATAGATCTACACTTCCAATCTACCTCGAAACATATATAAACACTCTAAGCAAGATATACCAATTATACACAGTATATCTCGTAGATACAAAGCCCATCCAACAGGAATCAACTAAAACGGAGTTACGATTATTTTCCTATAATTAAAATACTCCAAACTAAACTTTAAATTCTACCACAAGATCAGTACAGTAAACTAATAATATTATTGAAGATATTTGTTCTACTCAATTTTATGAATCCAACGATATATTATACGCAATTTTTGGCCAAGTATTTGATTTACTATGAATTATAAAAGATTAAAACAATTTCTGGCTATTTTAAAAACAAAACCAGACGGGGTGGCTACGCAGACGACATGTGGCAGCATCAAACTGGTCCATCGGTGCTGACGCAGCGTGCTGACGCTGGCGTGCCACGCGGCCCGCTGCTATTGGCCGGTACTGATTCAGTAAAAGGATCTATTCTAGGCCGCTGGATCACGATCAGACGGCGGTGGAGCGTCGGCACCTTACCGGTGGCGACGACGTTGGCGTGGACGGCGGTGAGGTGGTCGGCGGTCGTCCGTGTTATCGCTGTAGTGCTCATCCGGCTCGATGAAGTGGACTATGGTGACGGCCTTCTCCTTGCGGTTCTGTTCCCAGTGATAGCGTCGACCTCCTCTCCAGAATCGATGGCAAACGACGGTTGTTCTTCGTGAACTCCGGCGAGGCTCCATGGAGGAATCGGGGACACTTTGTGGCTCTGGAGAGGGGGAACAAGAGATAAACATCGTGGTACAGCAAGGGGAAGACAGAGGAGGGAGAAGGAGGGGCAGAGGACGTCGGAACCTTGCTTTCAAACGTCAGTGGTGGCGTACTCTGGCGAGGTTGGTACTGACCTCAAATCGAGCAGTCCGGCGGCGGAGGTTTGAAATTTGTTTACGGTTTTGGGGCAGCGTGCCGAGGGGTATAAGTAGGCGGTGAGGCTTGGCGCGGGGGTCGCGGAGATCCTCTCCGATTCGGCCGGGAAATCATTCCAGACGCGGTGGCGCACGAGTTCGTTCCGAACTCGTCAAAGGAGATGACGACGGGATGGGGGCCCCGGTCAGTGGCTGCGGGGCGCAGGCGGCTGCAGCATGGGCCGGCACAACTAGCGCGTGCGGTAAGACACGGGCTGGCTCGGCTGGCCCGCTTAGGTTTTTTTTTTGTATTTATCCTTTTTCTTTTCTGTTTTACTATTTGTTTAATAACTTTTGCATATTAACTCCAAATTTAATGAAATTGGTCTCCAAAATTTTGTAAAAAGAAGGAGATTAATATGGGATTATAAAATAACACCTTTTCAAGCATTTAGAAGGTTAGGTTTTATATAACCCCTTCTTGTCTTTTGACCATAGGGTTTAGGGAAAAGTAATCGATGCAACTTTTATTGTGTAATGCCATGATGCATACGATATGATGCATGCTTCTAGTAACATCTGAAATTGTAAAATTTGGGATGTTACACTAGTGGGTCTATGTGGTTTAGTAAAAGAACACACATGCAATGACTCTAGTGGATACATGTAGTTTAGGAGAAGAACAAACATGCAATGTCACTAGTGGATCCATGTGGTTTAGGAAAAGAACATACATGCAATGACTCTAGTGGATCAATGTGGTTTAGGAAAAGATTACACATGCAATGTCACTAGTGGATCAATGTGGTTTAGGAAAATAACACACATGCACTATCACCATTGGATCAATGTGGTTTAGGAAAATAACACACATGCAATCACTCTAGTGGATCAATGTGGTTTAGGTAAAGAATACACATGCAATAGCACTAGTGGATCAATGTGGTTTAGAAAAAGAACAAACATGCAATCTCACCAGTGGATCCATGTAGTTTAGGAAAATAACACACATGCAATGTCACTAGTGGAGTAATGTGGTTTAGGAAAAGAACACACGTGCAATGTCACTAGTGGATCAATGTGGATTAGGAAAAGAACACACATGTAGTGTCACTAGTGGATCAATGTGGTTTAGGAGACAAAGACAGATGCAATGTCACCAGTGGATCAATGTGGTTTTAGAAAAGAACACACATGCAATGTCACTAGTGGATCAATGTGGTTGAGGAAAATAACACACATGTAATGTCACTAGTGGATCAATGTGCTTTAGTAAAAGAACACACAGGCAATGTCACAAGCGAATCAATGTGGTTTAGGAAAATAACACACATGCAAAGATACTAGTGGATACATGTGGTTTAGGAAAAGAACACACATGCAATGTCACAGGTGCATCCATGTTGTTTTGGAAACGAACACACACAATGTCACTAGTGGATCAATGTGGTTTAGGAAAAGAACACACATGCAATGTCACTAGTGGATCAATGTGGTTTAGAAAAAGAACACACATGCAATGCATCTGGTGGATCAATGTGGTTTCAAAAAAGAACACACATGCAATGTCACTAGTGGATCAAGGTGTTTTAGGCAAAAAACACACAGGGAATGTCACTAGTGTATGCATGTGGTTTAGGAAAAGAACACATGTGCAATGTTACCAGTGGATCCATTTGGTTTAGAGAAAGAACACACATGCAATGTCACAGTGGAGCAATGTGGTTTAGGAAAAGAACACACATGCAACGACTTTTGTGGATCAGTGTGGTTTAGGAAAACAATGCACATGCAATGTCTCTATCGGATCAATGTGGTCTAGGAAAACACACACATGCGATGTCACTAGTGGATCAATGTGGTTTAGGAAAAGAACACACACTCAATGTCACAAGTGGATCAACGTGGTTTAGGAAAAGAAGACACATGCAATGTAACCAATGGATAATTGTGGTTTAGGAAAAGAACACACATGCAATGACCCTAGTGGATCAATCTGGTTTAGTGAAATAACGAACATGCAATGTCACTAGTGGATCAATGTGGCTTAGAAAAATAACACATGCAATGAATCTAGTGGATCTACGTGGTTTAGGAAAAGAACACACATGCAATGTCACTAGTGCATCCATGTGGTTTAGGAAAAGAACATAAATGCAATGACTCTAGTGGATCAATGAGGTTTAGGAGAAGAACACAGATGCAATGTCACTAGTGGATCAATGTGGTGTAGGAAAATAACACACATGCACTGTCACTAGTGGATCAATGTGGTTTAGGAAAATAACACAGATGCAATGCCTCTAGTGGATCAATGTGGTTTAGGAAAAGAACACGCATGCAATGGCACTAGTGGATCAATGTGGTTTAGGAAAAGAACACACATGCAATGTCACCAGTGGATCCATGTGCTTTAGGAAAATAACACACATGCAATGTCACTAGTGGATCAATGTGGTTTAGGAAAAGAAACAGTTGCAATGTCACCGAAGGATCAATGTGGGTTAGGAAAAGAACACACATGCAGTGTCACTAGTGGATCAATGTGGTTTAGGAGAATAACACATATGCAATGTCACTAGTGGATCAATGTGCTTCTGGAAAATAACACACATGCAATGACACTAGTGGATCAATGTGGTTTAGGAAAATAACACACATACAATGTCACTGGTGGATCCATCTGGTTTAGGAAAAGAACACACATGCAATGTCAGTAGTGGATCAATGTGGATTAGGAAAAGAACACACATGCAATATCACTAGTGGATCAATGTGATTTAGGAAAAGAACACACATGCAATGTCACCAGTGAATCAATGTGGTTTAGGAAAATAACACACATGCAATGACACTAGTGGATCAATGTGGTTTAGGAAAAGAACACACATGCAATGTCACTGGTGGATCCATGTGGTTTTGGAAAAGAACACACATGCAATGTCACTAGTGGATCAATTTGGTTTAGGAAAAGAACACACATGCAATGTCACTAGTGGATCAATGTGTTTTAGGAAAACAACACACATGCAATGCATCTAGTGGATCAATGTGGTTTCGGAAAAGAACACACATGCAATGTCACGAGTGGATCAATGTGTTTTAGGCCAAAAATAGACATGCAATGTCACTAGTGGATCAATATGGTTTAGGAAAAGAACACACGTGCAATGTCACCAGTGGATCCATTTGTTTTAGGGAAAGAACAAACATACAATGTCACCCGTGGATCAATGTGGTTTAGGAAAAGTACACACATGCAATGACTCAAGTGGATCAATGTGGTTTAGGAAAAGAATGCACGTGCAATGTCTCTAGTGGATCAATGTGGTTTAGGAAATGAACACACATGCGATGTCACTAGTGGATCAATGTGGTTTAGGAAAAGAACACACACTCAATGCCACAAGTGGATCAATTTTGTTTAGGAAAAGAACACACATGCAATGTAACCCGTGGATCAATGTGGTCTAGGAAAATAACACACACGCGATTACTCCAGTGGATCAATTTGGTTTAGGAAAAACACACACATGCGATGTCACTAGTGGATCAGTGTGGTTTAGGAAAAGAACACACACTCAATGTCACAAGTGCATCAATGTGGTTGAGGAGAAGAACACACATGCAATGTAACCAGTGGATCAATGTGGTTTAGGAAAAGAACACACATGCAATGACTCTAGTGGATGAATGTGGTTTAGTAAAATAACGAGCATGCAATGTCATAGTGGATCAATGTGGCTTAGAAAAAACACACATGCAATGACTCTAGTGTATCTATGTGGTTTAGGAAAAGAACACACATGCATTTACTCTAGTGGATACATGTGGATTAGGAAACGAACACACATGCAATGTCACAAGTGGATCCATGTGGTTTAGGAAAAGAATAAACATGCAATGACTCTAGTGGGTCAATGTGGTTTAGGAAAAGAACACACATGCATTGTCACCAGTGGATCAATGTGGTTTTGGAAAATTACACACATGCACTATCACTAGTGGATCAATGTGATTTAGGAAAATAGCACACATACAATAACTCTAGTGGATCAATGTGCTTTACGAAAAGAACACACATGAAATGGCACTAGTGGATCAGTGTGGTTTAGGAAAAGAACACACATGCAATGTCACCAGTGGATCCATGCGGTTTAGGAAAAGAACACACATGCAATGTCACTAGTGGATCGATGTGGTTTACGAAAAGAACATACGTGCAATGTCACTAGTGGATCAACGTTGGTTAGGAAAAGAACATACATGCAGTGTCACCAGTGGATCAACGTGATTTAGGAGAAGAACACAAATGCAATGTCACCGGCGGATCAATGAGGTTTTGGAAAAGAACACACATGCAATGTCACTAGTGGATCAATGTGGTTTAGGAAAAGAACACACATGAAATGTCAGTAGTGCATAAATGTGCTTTAGGAAAATAACACACATGTAATGTCACCAGTGAATCAATGTGGATTAGGAAAATAAGACACATACAATGACACTAGTTGATTAATGTGGTTTAGGAAAAGAACACACATGCAATGTCACCGGTGGATCCATGTGGTTTAGGAAAAGAACACACATGCAATGTCACTAGTGGATCAATGTGGTTTAGGAAAAGAACACACATGCAATATCACTAGTGGATCAATGTGGTTTAGGAAAAGAACACACGTGCAATGTCACCAGTGGATCCATTTAGTTTAGGGAAAGAACACACATGCAATGTCACCAGTGGATCAATCAGGATTAGGAAAAGAACACACATGCAATGACTTCAATGGATCAATGTGGTTTAGGAAAAGAACGCACATGCAATGTCTCTAGTGGATCAATGTGGTTTACGAAAAGCACACAAATGCGATGTCACTAGTGGATCAATGTGGTTTAGGAAAAGAACACACACTCAATGTCACGAGTGGATAAATGTGGTTTAAGAAAAGAACACACATGCAATGTAACCAGCGGATCAATGTGGTTTAGGAAAAGGACACACATGCAATTACTCCAGTGGATCAATGTGGTTTAGGAAAAGCACACACATGCGATGTCACTAGTGGATCAATGTGGTCTAGGAAAAGAACACACACTCAATGTCACAAGTGGATCAATGTGGTTTAGGAAAAGAACACACATGCAATGTAATCAGTGGATCAATGTGGTTTAGGAAAAGAACACACATGCAATGACTCTAGTGGATCAATGTGGTTTAGGAAAAGAACACACATGCAATGTCATTAGTGGATCAATTTGGCTTAGAGAAAACACACATGCAATGACTCTAGTGGATCTATGTGGTTTAGGAAAAGAACACACATGCAATGACTCTAGTGGATCAATGTGGTTTAGGAAAATAACAGACATGCAATGACTCTAGTGGATCAATATGGTTTACGAAAAGAACACACATGAAATGGCACTAGTTGATCAATCTAGTTTAGGAAACGAACACACATGCAATGTCACTGGTGGATCCATGTGGTTTAGGAAAAGAACACACATGCAATGTCACTCGTGGATCAATGTGATTTAGGAAAAGAACACACGTGCAATGTCACTAGTGGATCAATGTGGTTTAGGAAAAGAACACACATGCAATGACTCTAGTGGATCAATGTGGTTTAGAAAAAGAACGCACATGCAATGTCTCTAGTGGATCAATGTGGTTTAAGAAAAGCACACACATGCGATGTCACTAGTGGATCAATGTGGTTTAGGAAAAGAACACACATGCAATGTCTCTAGTGGATCAATGTGGTTTAGGAAAAGCACACACATGCGATGTTTCTAGTGGATCAATGTGGTTTAGGAAAATAACACACATGCAATGACTCAAGTGGATCAATGTGGTTTAGTAAAATAACAAACATGCAATGTCACTAGTGGATCAATGTGGCTTAGAAAAAACACACATGGAATGACTCTAGTGGATCTATGTGGTTTAGGAAAAGAAAACATATGCAATGACTAGTGGATACATGTGGTTTAGGAAAAGAATACACATGCAATGTCACTAGTGGATCCATGTGGTTTAGGAAAAGAACAAACATGCAATGACTCTAGTGGATCAATGTGGTTTAGGAAAAGAACACACATGCAATGTCACAAGTGGATCAATGTGGTTTAGGAAAATTACACACATGCACTGTCACCAGTGGATCAATGTAATTTAGGAAAGTAACACACATGCAATGACTCTAGTGGATCAATGTGCTTTAGGAAAAGAACACACATGAAATGGCACTAGTGGATCTATGTGCTTTAGGAAAAGAACACTGACATGGGTATACCCTACAGGTACTCGAGCTTGGTATATACTGTCCAAATACGCATGGGCCCACGGTGTCGCCAAGGCCCGGATGAAAGGACTCGAGTAACCTGCGGACTCTCGGTTGCTTGAAGAATAAGAAGAAGCTAAAGATAGAAAGTTTGAAAGGGAAAAACCCTAACTTGTAACCGACTCGACCTGCTACCCGAGACCTAGCCTATCTATATAAACGCTAGGAGGGGCGGTGAGAAGGACACACGCAACCCTAGTTTCCACAACCCTCGCCAGATTGCATCTGCGCACCATTGTAACTTTCGACTCCCTCGATAATTCCACGAGCAGACAAGCAGGAGTAGGGACCTCTACGAGGCCTGAACCTGGGTAAATCTTTGTCCCCTGTGTGCTTTTTTGCTAGCCGATAGATGTCTCCAGCGCTCCCTCCTTCTCCAAAACCCAAGTCCATAACAATGGGTATTGATGATTTAAACCCTCGTCAATTGGCGCCGTCTATGGGAATTGGGAGTGCTGATGTAGCGTCTTCTTCGGCCCCATCAACTGCGATCTACAACTCCGCAACAACGGAGATTCGCCAGCTCTTCGCTGCCTTCGACTTCACCGTCCACATGACGACCACCCGCCCGGCCTTCGAGTCCGTGGGCGACGGAATCAACCTGGCAATTGGGAGCTTCCGCTTCCAAGTTGTTCAGATGGGCATGCTTTGCATGCCTGATCAGCCGACAGCACCGGCGATTGCCCCGGCATCATGGTTACCTCCATCGATCGGCACCCTCAGCGAGCTCAACGGCCCGGTGACAGTCGAGAACACGATCAGCGACAGCAGTCGCGATTCCAATCTAAGCGATCTGGCCACTAAAGATGGAACCTACGGTTCCGGATCTGAAAGTTGTGGAAGCAACAGCTTCCCCAATCACTTCATGTGCGCCGTCATCAATGCAGGCGACACCTCCGCCAATCGCGACAACGGTGGTAACACCGGTAACGGCACCGGGCCACCCAACGCCGGCAACGGTGGCAACGGCGGTAACGACGGCAATCGTGCTCCCGTCAACAACGGAGGAGCAATCGAACCTCCCAGCATAATCAATGAGCAAACCGGCGAACGCGTCGTAATCAAGCTCAACGAGCAAGAGTGGGATCGCTGCCGCGAGGCCTTACGGGGTACACCTCTACCCTTCGGGTCCCCGCAGGAACTGCTGATGGGCTATCACTGGCTCTTGAAAGAAGAATTCAAGCGCCAACTGCAAACAATCACGCAACTTGAGGCGCGTAAAAAGGTAGCGGACGAATCGAGCCTTTGCCGCGCTGGGCTCTCCTCCTATGGAGGATCCTCCTCAAGAGGCAACGAGTACCTCGCCAAGAAGAGGCAATCGCGGATGGCTCATCTTACTGAACAAGAGCGCATAGAAGCCGCGAAAGTACTTGACTTTGGCTCTATGACAATCGACACGAGAGGAAACGTGGTCCCCAGGATGCCGCAGGCTGCGGTGACAGCAGCCACCATGTACCTCCTCAATAACCAGTCGCCAACTGGAGATCCACGAACTGCCATGCACCGATCTATGATCGCGGGTTTGGGATTAATCGAGGACGCCCTCGACAAGGAGCCAACACCAGACCCAAAAAAGGGCAAAGCGCTAGCAAAGTGCCACTCCTCGCCCTCATCCAGCGATGACAGTCACGACCTGTCTCAGCGCCGCCGCTCATGGCGACACGACCGTGACTATGATGCACGCGACGATCTCACACAGCGCAAGATCGACAAATCAAGGGCATGACATGCTCGGTCGACTGACACGGAAGAAGAAGATGGGGAGCTCTGCGGCGCAAGATACTTCAGCAGATCAATTAGGCAAAAGCGAATGCCTAAAGGGTTTAAACTCCCATCAGAGAACCCGAAATTTGACGGTCTGCAGGACCCCAAGATCTGGCGGGAGGACCACATCTCCTCCGTCAGGCTCCACGGAGGCAGTCGAAGCACTGCCATGCAATGCTTGCAGCTACAGCTGCAGGGTGCCGCCCGAGCATGGCTCAATAACCTCCCACACGGATCCATTCGCAGTTGGGATGAGCTGGTTTACAGCTTCGTGCGCAACTTTAAGGGCACGTACAAACGGCCCGCATCGATCGAAGAGCTGAGATGCTACTAGCAAAGATCTGGCGAATCGCTGCGCTCCTACATCCAAAGGTGGTCCATCATCAAGAACTCCGCAGAGAACATCTCGGAAGATCACGTGATTGATGCATTCAACGGTGGTCTCCGCCGCCTAGAGCTCAGGGAGGAGATGGGCCGCTCAAAGCCCTTGACCATCGATCACCTGATGGAGATCGCGAATCGATGGGCCGATGGAGAAGATTCAGTAAAGAATCTCGCTCACTCCGACGAGGAGTCAGAACTCGAACACAAACGCGACCGCCGAGGTAAGCGCCGCATGTGCATCTACGATGACCGCGACGACGTCAACCTGGTCGTGGCCGGCTATGCCGATAGACGCAACGATAACCGCAACATCGGATACTGTAACGACGAATACCTCGACTCCAGGAAAACCAAGAAAGTATGGCAACACCACACCCGCGATGAGGCACCCGCGACCTCCATCGAGGACAAACTATCCGGGACATGCACGGTACACTTCTACATCGACAAGCACGATGGCAAGAGAAAGTCCAGCCACCTCCTCAAAGACTACCGCGAGTTTCTCAAGCTGCACGAGGGATTGGTTCGGATGAACCGTAATGCAGTCGAAAGAGGCTACGGAGCCGCTCCAGGCGCCGTGGCACATGGCGCACCACCACCACCACCTGGGCCACCCCCAAACGGAGACGCAGCAAACCAGCACCACGGGGGCGAACCGTACCCCCGGGCCATGGGTACCATGATGATTCAAAAGGGGCGCCCCTCCAACAGGGTGTAGAAGGCCATCACTCGCCAACTCAACTTGGCCACACACTCGCCACCCTCCACCACTGAGTACCTCAGTGGAAGCGAGTCGTGCATCACCTTCGACAAACGCGACCACCCGCCTCAGATACCTCGTCCAGGTCATTGCCCCCTCGTACTCGAGGTGCAAATTGGAGGCTTCGACATGAGTCGCGTCTTCATGGATGGCGGAAGCGGCATCAACCTCATATTCGTGAGTACCTTGCGAGCGATGAGGATCCCTCTAACCTGCCTGGAGGCATCGGACACAATGTTCCACGGCATCGTCCCAGGGAAAGGTGTATACCCCCTAGGAAAAATCAACCTCGACGTCATCTTCGGCACGCCGAAGAACTTCTGGCGCGAGCGCATCGACTTTGCGGTCGTCGACTGGCCCTCACAATACCATTGCATCCTCGGGCGCGTCGCATTTGCTAGGTTCATGGCAGTTCCCCACTACGCCTCCCTGCAGATGAAAATGCCAGGTCCCAACAGCGTCATAACGATCAACGGGAGCTTTGAGCGATATGACAGTTGCGACGGGGAATTCAACAGAATCTCCCAGTCCTTCGGCATGCAGGAGGAACTCGCAAGATTGAAAGAGACGACAGACAACAGTCTGCCTCCCCTGAGTAGGCCAAGCTCACCTGATCTCTCCTTTGACTCATCTGTGCACACAAAGAAGGTGCAGGTCCATCCATCGGATCCCGCCAAGACGGCCCTCATCGCCAACAACTTGAGTCCCGCATAGGAACTCGTGCTCATCGAATTCCTCCACAAGAATTGGGAAATTTTCGCCTGGTGTCCTGCGGACATGCCAGGAGTTCCCAGGGAATTCGCCGAGGATGCACTCAACGTCAACCCCGACTTTAGGCCAGTCAAGCAAACAATTCGGCGATTGTCTGAGCCAAGGGCGCATGCAGTTGGAATGGAGATCAACAGACTCCTCGAGGCCAAGTTCATACGCGAGATCAAGGAAAGCACTGGGCTCGCCAAGACGGTGCTAGTACCAAAAAAGGAAATGAATATCCTGCGGATGTGCTTGGACTTCACCTCTCTGAACAAGCACTGCCCAAAGGATCACTTCCTGCTGCCACGGATCGACCAGATCATCGACTCCACCGCGGGATGCGAGCGCCTCTGCTTCCTCGACGCCTACTTAGGATATAATCAAACTCGAATGAAGGAGGAAGATCAGGAGAAAACAGCATTTACAACGCCCTTTGGTGTGTTCTGCTACAACACAATGCCCTTCGGGCTAAAAAACGCGGGAGCCACCTACCAGCGGTGCATCCAGGCTTGCCTCAAGGAACAACTGGGTCGCAACATCCAAGTCTATGTCGACGATATAGTAATCAAGACCAAGGAGGAAGCCTCTCTAATCAACGATTTGCACGAAACCTTCGCCAACCTCGATCGCTACCGGATCAAGCTCAATCCGGACAAATGTGCCTTCAGCGTACCATGTGGGCAGCTACTCGGGTATCTCATCTCTGCGAGGGGAATCGAGGCGAACCCAAAGAAGATAAAATCCATACTGGCCATGGAGAACCCGAAGAACATAAGAGGCATCCAGCAACTGGCCAGACGAATCACGGCCCTTAGTCGATTTATCAGTCGGATGGGTGAAAAGGCACTGCCCTTCTACCAGCTCCTCCGCAAAGCTGAAAAATTCGAGTGGACCAATGAAGCGCAAGAAGCATTCGAATATCTCAAGCGCCTGCTATCCACTTCGCCAATGCTGGTGACTCCACAAGAAAGGGAACCACTGTTGCTGTACATCTCTGCTAGCAACCAGGTGGTCAGCACAGTGCTCGTCGTCGAGCGAGCTGAGCAAAACAAGGTCCACGGCATACAACGCCCGGTGTACTACCTCAGCGAGGTCCTCACGCCAACAAAACAGTGGTACCCGCACTACCAGAAGCTGACGTACGGCGTCTTTATGACCGCCCGGCGACTGTGTCACTACTTCCAGGAACACCCAATCGTGGTAGTCAACGACGCCCCATTGGGACATATCCTCAATAACCCCGACGCCACGGGGCGAGTTGCGCTTTGGGGAATAGAGCTGTCTCCACGAGACATCACATACGAAAAACGCGACGCAATCAAGTCGCAAGTTCTCCCTGACTTCCTCGTGCACTGGATAGAGAACCAGCTCCCGGACAAGCCAGATATGTCCTACCTCTGGACAATGCACTTCGATGGATCCAAGCGGAAAGACGGAGCAGGCGCAGGTGTCATACTGACATCACCTGAAGGAGACAAGCTGAAGTATATCCTGCGAATGCAGTTCACAGCCTCAAACAACGAGGCTGAATACAAAGCCTTGTTGCACGGGATGAGGATGGCAAAAGCTTGCGGCGCCAAGAGGCTCATCATATATGGTGACGCCAAGTTGGTCGTCAACCAAACAATATATGAGTGCGACGCGCTGAACAACAATATGATCGCGTACCACGACCTCTACGATACACTCGACGGAGACTTTGATGGTTGCGAGCTGCGACACGTAGGTCGCGAAAGCAACGAGGAACCGGACGCACTCGCCAACATAGGCTCTACCTGCGCCCCCATACCACCTGGGGTATTTCTCGAGCGCATATGCGAACGCTCCATCAAGCCAAAGGCCGCAGAGAAGAAAACAAGCGCAACAACGGACTCGGGGGCTACGGCACCCAATGAGACAATGGCACTCGATGACCTGGAGCCGGACACAGGATTCGAGGGACCAATGAGCGTCATGATGACCGAGCAATCCTGGACGCAGCTGTACATTACGTACCTCCTCAGCAAGAGGCTACCAGACGATCTGACAGATGCACGGCACATCGCGTGGTGCTCCAAGGCATTCGCCGTTATCAACGGCGAACTGTATAAACGCAACATCACATGAGTGCTAAAACGATGCGTCTCCATGGCCGACGGAAGAACAGTTCTCCTCGACATCCATGAAGGGACCTGCGGGCACCACGCCGGCAGTCGTGCCCTCGTTGACAAAGCTCTACGAGCTGGATTTTACTGGCCCACAGCCATGCGTGACGCCAAGGACATAGTCCAAAAATGAAATGCTTGCCAGCGATTCGCGGACAAGCCACACGCGCCAGGCGCAGAGCTACGGCCAATTCCTTTGGCCTGGCCCTTCGCACGGTGGGGGCTCGACATGGTCGGCAAGCTTCCAAGATCCTCGCGAGAAGGCTACGTCTAACTCTTGGTGGCAGTCGACAAATTCACCAAGTGGATCGAGGCCATGCCGGTGACCAACCAACCAGGGCACATCGCAGTCAAGTTCTTCGAGTCCATCGTCTACCGCTTTGGCGTGCCGCACAGCATCATCACCGACAACAGGACGAACGTCACATCCTAGGAGTTCCAAGAATTCTGCGAGAACCTGGCGATCAACATCAACTACACCTCAGTAGCGCATCCACAGACCAACGGTCAGGTGGAAAAAGCAAACGGGTTCGTCTGCAGCAGCATCAAGAAGCGACTCCTATGACCACTCGAACAAGACGCGGGTTGCTGGCCAGATGAACTGCAATCCGTACTCTAGAGCCTAAGTACAACTCCAAACAGCGCCACGGGCTACACGCCATTCTTTATGGTGCACAGAGCAGAGGCAGTGCTACCCGCTGAAGTACGATACAAGGTGCCGCGCGTGGTCGCTTACAGCGAACAAGAGTCATCCCTTGCACTCGAAGACTCTGTCGACCTCCTTGACGAAGCATGAGAAATCGCCGCAGAAAGATCCACGATCTACCAACAGAACCTGTGCAACTACCATAGTAGAAGGCTGCGCCCCAGATCCTTCGTCGAAGGTGACCTAGTCGTGCGACTGAAGCAGCAGTGGCATCTCAAGCTCGAGTCCCCCTGGGAAGGACCGTACGTGATTACAGAAGTAATCCCAGGTGGCGCCTACCGCCTCCAAGATTTAGAGACAGAGTCACATACTCCAACCCCTAGAACGTCGCACAGCTGCGTCGCTTCTACCCTTAGTCGTTTTTACTTTTACATTGCAAATAAGGCTACTCAGCCAAGGCTACTTAGCCACACACTGTACCTCGCACTGTTCTTCGAATAAATAAAAGCTAAGTGCCCCAAAACTCTGTGATCTCCTTTACTTTGTCAATTTACGTACTTGGGTGCTGCGCCACCCTATACACATCTATTCTTCGAACCAAAAACGCGATATCCTGAGTAGCTGGCACATCAATCGAACCCCTTAACGCAAAGTCAACCCAGCTGCAACGCACCAGATAGGTTGACAAGGGACTGAGATAAAACATGGCCAGGCTAACGAAAAGGACTCGCATAGTGCAACGCACCTCATGCTAACAAAGCTCTTTATACACATTTGACAATAAATTGTCTACAACATCTATATGAACTTTACAACACAAGTACACTTATGTGCAAGATACAAACTAGGCTACTATTTTAGCAGAAGAACGTTGGTTTGTTCCTCGAAGAAGTCGACGATCTCCTCTGCTAGGTGGTCCACCGCCTGATAGTGCGGCACCATATTCCAAGCAGATCCTGCTGGCGGTGCTGGCGGCCCAGACGCAATGACGGCAACATCCACGTCAGTCCTGTGCAATCGCACCATTGAGAGCGCAGCCTTGGCACCAGCCACCAACTGTTGCCTCACGCACTCGCGAACCGCGGACAGATCTTGAAATTTGGCAAGAAGAGCCAGCAGGCTTGATGGAGTGTCATCCAGCGGGAACATCGCCCGATAAATGTTCTTCAAGCACGACTGCGACTTCTTCAGAAAGAGCAGCACTCGCGATGCACGATCCTGCAGGGTCGCCAGCGCAGTCGCACGATCATGATCTACCCAGAAGTATCCACTCTTTTGAAGTTGCTCCTGGATGAGATCATGAAGGCGAATGACAATTCTATCCTTCTCCTCCTGCGAACGGCGCGCGCTAACAACTACACGAAGTAGCACCAATAGCATGAGCACAACGTACCACTGCGAGCGACTACAAAGGAAAAGATGAGAATAAGCAAACTAACACTTGAACTGGTCGCCCAGCTGCGTCTCCTCGCCGAGCAGATATTGCTCGTGGGCGGTGGCTTTTCCGCCTTCGACTTCCACACGTCTGCGCTACCGCGGAGCATGGGCAACTCACGCTCCAGCTGCTTCATGTGATCACGAAGTCGCGAAAGCAAGGATAACTCCTCTACCCTGGAGTGCGGCGGTGCCACGGTATCATCAAGAGATGGCGAGTCCTGGGTTCCCCTCACGGGATCACTTGATGTACCCTACCACAAGTCAAGATAGAAGCAAATAAGGAGACCAAATCAACACAAAGGCAAAAGGAACAGATGCATTCAAGACAAACATAAGTATCAACAGACACACTCGCCAGCAGGCATGTTCTTAAACAAAAAGGACAATTAATCAACTATTACAAAAGCTAACTACGGAGCAGCTGGCTTCTTCGACTTCGACGGCTTCGGGGGCTTCATCAAGTCCGTGGCAGTGTCAGACGCCACCAACTTTCCGCCGCCCCCTGAGGCCAAAACTTTCACCGCCTTCTTAGCTCGTTGGAGATCCTCCGAGTACTTCGGAACAGTACTTATCAAGTGATGCCCATATTTGGCACAGGCAGTCGCAAAAGGAGCGAAGACTACCTGCTGATCATCCGCGCCAACAGGCATCGCCTTCGACACCGCGGAAGGATCGATCTCGACTCCGTGGGCCTGCACCATGGCGAGTGACATGGACGCGCCAACTGCGCGGAGGGAGTTCTTGTAGGTGGAAGGCACCCCACTGGCGAGTGACTCTACCAGCTCGTCCATATTATCGATCAGCTCCGCCTTCGGCATCAACTCCTCCCGGAGGCGACTGAGGGCGACCTTGGCCTTGGAAAGTGTATCTTGGACGGCGGCGCTACGGTCCTCGACTACAGACACCGCGCCTGCCAGAGCGTCATCACGACGAAGGGCCTGCGGGTCAAAGCTCAAATCGCCAGCATCTGTACATGAACCCCCACATGGATCAAAACTCTAGCGCCACCAGCAAAAACATTAGATGTAGAGAAGGATAAAAATATCCACAAGCAAAGGTACCTAAGAGAGCCTTGGCGATTGAGAACAGTTGCTCTTCGAACAACTTTTCCCTGGCCGCAAAGGAGGCACGCAGATCCCCTTCGCGCTTCTGTGCCTTGTCACGAGCTGCGATTGCCTCGTCGCGAACCTTCACAGTCGCGGCAAGTGTTTTCTCCAGGGTAGCGACGTTACACAGTAAGGCATTATGTTCAGCTACACGGCAATCAAAAATTGATTATAAGTCGACTATACCAAAAGGAGAAGACGAAAAATAATAAGTGTAGAACACTCACTTTCAACCACGCGATGACGCGTCTCGAGCATTGCATGCTGGCGGCCCATCACCATCACCTGCTCTGCCACTTGCGCGGCTTCCTTTACAAGGAGTTGTCGCACAAACAAGGAATCAGCGGAGGCAATAGATAACGTTGACTGCAAAGAAGAAAAGCTATACTTACATGGTCCTCCAATGAGTCCAAAGATGTTTGCTATACCGTCATCCGAGCAACCATTCGATGCTCCCCTACGTGAGGAGAGCTGGAAGAATTGTGCACGGAGTGGGCCGCCACTTGAGAAGAAGGAGCACGCTCGACCTCTTTCTTGGCCCTTGAGGTCGCGACTCCTGATTCCTTCAAAAACTCGACGTCGCCAGAAGATGACGATTCCTCTTGACTACAAGACAACACCCACCTTGAGAAAGGGAAAACTCCGGGACAAGCCAACAAGAAGACAACAGAAAAGAACAAATGAACTCGAAAACTTACCAGTCAAACTTGTCAAAATCAAACGTAGCCTCCACCGACTCCGACGAAGACTCCTTAGGAAATCGCATCTTCTTGCGAGAAGACGGTGCCACAACCCTCACAGGAACGGCCAGAATTGGCGACTCCGCACCAACGGCCGTACCTTCTGGAGTCGAAGGAGACGACGCGTCAGAGCTGCGCGAACGCTTGCGAGTATCCGGACTCTCGGACTCGGGGGCTTCCTCCTCCACATCAGAAGGGACAGTCGACTCAGACTCGTCCTCTTCCAAAGCTTCACGAGAAATAATCCCCTCAGGGAGAGGGGGCATACAAGGCGACACCGCCCAATCCTGCATACAGACAACAAAGATCAGCAAAAAACAAGCAAGTAATAGAAAAGGCGATCGACAAAATAAGCTACTGCATAGCATAACTATACCTCAGGAGGAGGATTCGAAACATCAAAGGGAGGAACAACTGGCTCACTAGGAAGCACATCCTTGCTAGTGTACTTTGTGACCAGTTGAACCCTCTTGTCCACCTCACTCGCGGACATGCCATCGGCAGACACGCGAGTGGCATCATCAGCGCCAACCCATTGAAACATGGGGTGGACTCTTGCCTGAAGGGGCTGGACGCGACAGCGCAGCCAAGTTCGGATGAGGGCGCAACCTCCCTCTTCTTTGCCTATGCGACTCTCGAGGTCACAGACGTGTTGATACAGCACGTCTGTCTCCGCGAGTTCGCCAGGCATAACTACGTTCTTCCAGGAACGCATCTTCTTGCATGGGGCGCGAGTCCAAAGTGTTCATCTTTGGCCTTCTGATCACGGACATAGAACCATTTGTCCCTCCATCCCTGGATGGACTTCGTGAGCTTGATGTCGAAATAGGTGGCGGATGAGTCAACTTGAATTCCGCAACCACATACGTCGTAAACTAAAGACCCAGATGCGGACTGTCAGTTTAATTTAAAGATGCGCTTGAAAAGGCCAAAGTGTGGCTCGATTCCGAGCCAGCACTCGCAAAGAGTGATGAAGCAAGAGATTTGGAGGATCGAATTTGGGGACAGCTGATGGAGCTGGAGCCCATAGAAACAAAGAAGACCCGTAAGAAAGGGGTGAAGAGGCAAGGAAAGACCGCGAATGATGAATGCAAGAAACATCACTCGAAAACCAGCGGGAGGAGCAGGAATGCTCTCACCGCTGGGGACGTGCGCACTAGCGACTGCTGCAGAGATCACTCCGTCTTGGCGAAGAAGACAGAGATCACACGCCTTGATGATGGAAGGGCGCCATGCACCATTCGTAACGCAGGTTCCCGCGACCTTCTTCTTCCCTCCGGTGGTGGTGCTGGCGCCCGCAACGGCGGAGCTGCCCTTCTTCTTCGCCGTGGCAAAAGTTGCCGCAGAATCAGCGGCAACGCCTCCCTTCTTCTTCCCCATTGCACGACGGTGATGTGAGCGAAGGAAGTAGCTCGGGAACGAGCGGAGCTGGTCCAACGTCGTAGAGGAGACGGGCGCAGGAGAAAGCAGAGGAGTAGAAGCAATGGCGATGGCAACAAGGAAGAAAAGAGCACATATGGGAAATTACCGCCGTAGCACCGCTACTTAACCCCTGGAAGATGCAATCCAACGGCTCAGAAAAACCCTATTGGACGCATGGCACACATCGTGTTGGACACGTGGAGAAGGGGAAGCGTGAACCGTCCCTACACTACTCCCATTACGCATGGAAATCGAGGAGGCGCAGTTAAAATAAAAATTACGCACGCCCAGTCAAATCAAAGTTAGGAAGTGGGACCCACCGCTCGTCACATCCCGTCAAACTCGCTCACGCGGGCAACTGAGGTCATACAAGCGTCAGCACTGACATCATCAAAGCTACGCAGTGGAAAAATTCGACTACTTTAGTTCTTGCTGGAGTCTTCAACTCCACCAAGCACTCGGGGGCTACTCCCATAGGGAGCGCTGGCCGTGCACCCTATGATTTTTTTTCTTTCTGCAGGAACAAGGACGGTCAAAAACAAAAACCCAACCACTCAAAATACGGTTCGACTATGGACATGGGTTACTCCCATAGGGAGCGTCGGAAACAAATTCGACTGAAACAGACAAGCAAAAGACGACAGCAGTCGCAAAAGTTATTTAGTCCCTGCCTGAGTCTTCGACTCAACCAGCACTCGGGGGCTACTCCCATAGGGAGCGCTGGTTGTGCACCCTATGATTGTTTATACAGAAAACTGTGTGTTGATAACATCCGCACTCGAAGCTTATGGCGACACCGCCTCATAATATCCCTACAAAGAGAATGTGTCTCCTGGGTCACCTGAATCGTCTCCGCGATGATAAATTTCGGATGCCGCGCTTAAAGCGTGAAGGTAAGACCTGAATAAGGCCTGGCAACGCATTTAGCTGCGCACTACCAGAAATATATTCGTGCCTACAGGCACGATGAACATGCCTTGATGGACGCGTCGAGTGCTCACACCCATATAACTGGAATTCGACTTCTGTAAGACCTCCGCGGCCTAAGTCGAATTACACCAGCACTTTTCCGGATTCGAGTCTAGGGACTCGAATTCGAGTAGATTGCGTTGTTTCACCCTAAGGTGGTTAACTGAGACCGATACTTCGGTTATATCAGGCACATACATCAACAATCCCTATGACACAAATAAAAGCAGTCGAAATGTACCCAATCAAGCACTCGAAGACTTCAAAAAAGTCCCCAGTCGAATCTGCGATTCCACTGGACACTCGGGGGCTACTGACATGGGTATACCCTACAGGTACTTGAGATTGGTATATACGGTCCAAATACGAATAGGCCCACGGTGTCGCCAAGGCCCGGATGAAAGGACTCGAGTAACCTGCGGACTCTCGGTTGCTTGAAGAACAAGAAGAAGCTAAAGATAAAAAGTTTGAAAGGGAAAAACCCTAACATGTAACCGACTCGACCTGCTACCCGAGACCTAGCCTATCTATATAAAGGCTAGGGAGGGGCAGCGACAAGGACACACACAACCCTAGTTTCCACAACCCTCGCCAGATTGCATCTGCGCACCATTGTACCTTTCAACTCCCTCGATAATTCCACGAGCAGACAAGCAGGAGTAGGGACCTCTACGAGGCCTGAACCTGGGTAAATCTTTGTCCCCTGTGTGCTTGTTTGCTAGCCGATAGATGTCTCCAGTGCTCCCTCCTTCTCCAAAACCCAAGTCCATAACAATGGGCATTGATGAGTTAAACCCTCGTCAAACACACTTGCAATGTCACCAGTGGATCCACGTGGTTTAGGAAAAGAACACACATGCAATGTCACTAGTGGATCAATGTGGCTTAGGAAAAGAACACATGTGCAATGTCACCAGTGGATCAATGTGGGATAGAAAAAGAACACACATGCAGTGTCACTAGTGGATCAATGTGGTTTAGGAGAAGAACACAGATGCAATGTCACCAGTGGATCAATGTGGTTTTGGAAAAGAACATACATGCAATGTCACGAGTGGATCAATGTGGTTTAGGAAAAGAACACACATGAAATGTCACCAGTGGATCAATATGCTTTAGGAAAATAACGCACATGCAATGTCACTAGTGAATCAATGTGGTTTAGGAAAAGAACACACATGCAATGTCACTAGTGGATCAATGTGGTTTAGGAAAACAATACACATGCAATGTCACTAGTGGATCAATGTGTTTTAGGAAAAGAACACACATGCAATGCATCTAGTGGATCAATGTGGTTTCTGAAAAGAACATACATGCAATGTCACCAGTGGATCAATGTGTTTTAGGCAAAAAACACACATGCAATGTCACTAGTGGATCAATGTGGTTTAGGAAAAGAACACACGTGTAATGTCAACAGTGGATCCATTTAGTTTAGGGAAAGAGCACACATGTAATGTCACTAGTGGATAAATCAGGTTTAGGAAAAGAATACACATGCAAAGACTTCAGTGGATCAATGTGGTTTAGGAAAAGAACATGCATGCAATGTCTCTAGTGGATCAATGTGGTTTAGGAAAAGCACACACATGCGATGTCACTAGTGGATCAATGTGGTTTAGGAAAAGAACACACACTCAATGTCACAAGTAAATTAATGTGGTTTAAGAAAAGAACACACATGCAATATCACCAGTGGATCAATGTGTTTTAGGCAAAAAACACACATGCAATTTCACTAGTGGATCAATGTGGTTTAGCAAAAGAACACACGTGCAATGTCACCAGTGGATCCATTTAGTTTAGGGAAAGAACACACATGCAATGTCACCAGTGGATCAATCAGGTTTAGGAAAAGAACACAGATGCAATGTCACTAGAGCATCAATTTGGCTTAGAAAAAACACACATGCAATGACTGTAGTGGATCTATGTGGTTTAGGAAAAAGAACACACATGCAATGTCACTAGTGGATCAATGTGGTTTAGGAAAACAATACACATGCAATGTCACTAGTGGATCAATGTGGTTTAGGAAAAGAACACACATGCAATGCATCTAGTGGATCAATGTGGTTTCTGAAAAGAACATACATGCAATGTCACCAGTGGATCAATGTGTTTTAGGCAAAAAACACACATGCAAGGTCACTAGTGGATCAATGTGGTTTAGGAAAAGAACACACGTCTAATGTCACCAGTGGATCCATTTAGTTTAAGGAAAGAGCACACATGCAATGTCACCAGTGGATCAATCAGGTTTAGGAAAAGAATACACATGCAATGACTTTAGTGGATCAATGTGGTTTAGGAAAAGAACATGAATGCAATGTCTCTAGTGGATCAATGTGGTTTAGGAAAAGCACACACATGCGATGTCACTAGTGGATCAATGTGGTTTAGGAAAATAACACACACTCAATGTCACAAGTGGATTAATGTGGTTTAAGAAAAGAACACACATGCAATATCACTAGTGGATCAATGTGTTTTAGGCAAAAAACACACATGCAATTTCATTAGTGGATCCATTTAGTTTAGGGAAAGAACACACATGCAATGTCACCAGTGGATCAATCAGGTTTAGGAAAAGAACACACATGCAATGTCACTAGTGGATCAATTTGGCTTAGAAAAAACACACATGCAATGACTCTAGTGGATCTATGTGGTTTAGGAAAAGAAAACACAGGCAATGACTCTAGTGGATCAATGTGGTTTAGCAAAAGAACACACGTGCAATGTCACCAGTGGATCCATTTAGTTTTGGGAAAGAACACACATGCAATGTCACCAGTGGATCAATCAGGTTTAGGAAAAGAACACACATGCAATGACTTTAGTGGATCAATGTGGTTTAGGAAAAGAACGCACATGCAATGTCTCTAGTGGATCAATGTGGTTTAGGAAAAGCACACACATGCGATGTCACTAGTGGATAATTGTGGTTTAGGAAAAGAACACACTCTCAATGTCACAAGTGGATAAATGTGGTTTAAGAAAATAACACACATGCAATGTAACTAGTGGATCAATGTGGTTTAGGAAAAGCACACACATGCGATGTCACTAGTGGATCAATGTGGTTTAGGAAAAGAACACACACTCAATGTCACAAGTTTATCAATGTGGTTTAGGAAAAGAACACACATGCAATGTAACCAGTGGATCAATGTGGGTTAGGAAAAGAACACACATGCAATGACTCTAGTGGACCAATGTGGTTTAGGAAAAGAACACACATGCAATGTCACTAGTGGATCAATTTAGCTTAGAAAAAACACACATGCAATGACTCTAGTGGAACTATGTGGTTTAGGAAAATAACACACATGCAATGAATCTAGTGGATCAATATGGTTTACGAAAAGAACAGACATGCAATGGCACTAGTGGATCAATCTGGTTTAGGAAAAGAACACACATGCAATGTCACTGGTGGATCCATGTGGTTTAGGAAAAGAACGCACATGAAATGTCACTCGTGGATCAATGTGGTTTAGGAAAAGAACCCACGTGCAATGTCACTAGTGGATCAATGTGGTTTAGGAAAAGAACACACATGCAATGACTCTAGTGGATCAATGTGGTTTAGAAAAAGAACGCACATGCAATGTCTCTAGTGGATCAATGTGGTTTAAGAAAAGCACACACATGTGATGTCACTAGTGGATCAATGTGGTTTAGGAAAAGAATGCACAATGTCTCTAGTGGATCAATGTGGTTTAGGAAAAGCACACACATGCGATGTCTCAAGTGGATCAATGTGGTTTAGGAAAAGAACACACATGCAATGACTCAAGTGGATCTATGTGGTTTAGTAAAATAACAAACATGCAATGTCACTAGTGGATCAATGTGGCTTAGAAAAAACACACATGGAATGACTCTAGTGGATCTATGTGGTTTAGGAAAACAAAACATATGCAATGACTCTAGTGGATACATGTGGTTTAGGAAAAGCACACACATGCAATGTCACTAGTGGATCCATGTGGTTTAGGAAAAGAACAAACATGCAATGACTCTAGTGGATCAATGTGTATTAGGAAAATTACACACATGCACTGTCACCAGTGGATCAATGTGATTTAGGAAAATAACACACATGCAATGACTCTAGTGGATCAATGTGCTTTCGGAAAAGAACACACATGAAATGGCACTAGTGGATCAATGTGGTTTAGGAAAAGAACACACTTGCAATGTCACCAGTGGATCCATGTGGTTTAGGAAAAGAACACACATGGAATGTCACTCGTGGATCAATGTGGCTTAGGAAAAGAACACACGTGTAATGTCACCAGTGGATCAATGTGGGTTAGGAAAAGGACACACATACAATGTCACTAGTGAATCAATGTGGTTTAGGAGAAGAACACAGATGCAATGTCACCAGTGGAAAAATGTGGTTTTGGAAAAGAACACACATGCAATGTCACTAGTGGATCAATGTGGTTTAGGAAAAGAACACACACAAAATGTCACCAGTGGATCAATGTGCTTTAGGAAAATAACACACATGCAATGTCACCAGTGAATCAATGTGGTTTAGGAAAATAACACACATACAATGACACTAGTTGATTAATGTGGTTTAGGAAAAGAACACACATGCAATGTCACCGGTGGATCCATGTGGTTTAGGAAAAGAACACACATGCAATGTCACTCGTGGATCAATGTGGTTTAGGAAAAGAACACACATGCAATGTCACTAGTGGATCAATGTGTTTTAGGCAAAAAACACACATGCAATGCATCTAGTGGATCAATGTGGTTTAGGAAAAGAACACACGTGTCATGTCACCAGTGTATCCATTTAGTTTAGGGAAAGAACACACATGAAATGTCACTAGTGGATCAATCAGGTTTAGGAAAAGAACACACATGCAATGGCACTAGTGGATCAATGTGGTTTAGGAAAAGAACACACATGCAATGACTTCAGTGGATCAATGTGGTTTAGGAAAAGATCGCGCATGCAATGTCTCTAGTGGATCAATGTGTTTAGGAAAAGCACACACATGCGATGTCACTAGTGGATCAATGTGGTTTAGGAAAAGAACACACACTCAATGTCACAAGTGGATTAATGTGGTTTAAGAAAAGAACACACATGTAAGGTAACCAGTGGATCAATGTGGTTTAGGAAAACAACACACATGCAATTACTCCGGTGGATCAATGTGGTTTAGGAAAAGCACACACATGCGATGTCACTAGTGGATCAATGTGGTTTAGGAAAAGAACACACATGCAATGTAACCAGTGGATCAATGTGGTTTAGGAAAAGAACACACATGCAATGACTCTAGTGGATCAATGTGGTTTAGGAAAAGAACACACATGCAATGACTCTAGTGGATCAATGTGGTTTAGGAAAAGAACACACATACAATGTCACTAGTGGATCAATTTGGCTTAGAAAAAACACACACGCAATGACTCTAGTGGATCTATGTGGTTTAGGAAAAGAACAGAGAGGCAATGACTCTAGTGGATCAATGTGGTTTAGGAAATTAACACACATGCAATTACTCTAGTGGATCAATGTGGTTTACAAAAAGAACACACATGCAATGGCACTAGTGGATCAATCTGGTTTAGGAAAAGAAGACACATGCAATGTCACTGGTGGATCCATGTGGTTTAGAAAAAATAACACACATGCAATGTCCCTCGTGGATCAATGTGGTTTAGGAAAATAACACACGTACAATGTCACTAGTGGATCAATGTGGTTTAGGAAAAGAACACACATGCAATGACTCTAGTGGATCAATGTGGTTTAGGAAAAGAACGCACATGCAATGTCTCTAGTGGATCAATGTGGTTTAAGAAAAGCACACACATGCGATGTCACGAGTGGATCAATGTGGTTTACGAAAAGAACGCACATGCAATGTCTCTAGTGGATCAATGTGGTTTAGGAAAAGCACACACATGCGATGTCTCTTGTGGATCAATGTGGTTTAGGAAAAGAACACACATGCAATGACTCGAGTGGATCAATGTGGTTTAGTAAAATAACAAATATGCAATGTCACTAGTGGATCAATGTGGCTTAGATAAAAGACACATGGAATGACTCTAGTGGATCTATGTAGTTTAGGAAAAGAAAACATATGCAATGACTCTATTGGATACATGTGGTTTAGGAAAAGAACACACATGCAATGTCACTAGTGGATCCATGTGGTTTAGGAAAAGAACAAACATGCAATGACTCTAGTGGATCAATGTGGTTTAGGAAAAGAACACACATGCAATGTCACAAGTGGATCAATGTGGTTTAGGAAAATTACACACATGCACTATCACCAGTGGATCAATGTGATTTAGGAAAATAACACACATGCAATGACTCTAGTGGATACATGTGGTTTAGGAAAAGAACACACATGAAATGGAAGTAGTGGATCAATGTGGTTTAGGAAAAGAACACACTTGCAATGTCACCAGTGGATCCATGTGGTTGAGGAAAAGAACACACATGCAATGTCACTCGTGGATCAATGTGGCTTAGGAAAAGAACACACGTGCAATGTCACCAGTGGATCAATGTGGGTTAGGAAAATAACACACATGCAATGTCACTAGTGGATTAATGTGGTTTACGAGAAGAACACAGATGCAATGTCACTAGTGGATCAATGTGGTTTTGGAAAAGAACACACATGCAATGTCACTAGTGGATCAATGTGGTTTAGGAAAAGAAGACACATGAAATGTCACCAGTGGATCAATGTACTTTAGGAAAATAACACACATGCAATGTCACCAGTGAATCAATGTGGTTTAGGAAAATAACACACATACAATGACACTAGTTGATTAATGTGGTTTAGGAAAAGAACACACATGCAATGTCACCGGTGGATCCATGTGGTTTCTGAAAAGAACACACATGCAATGTCACTAGTGGATCCATGTGGTTTAGGAAAAGAACACAAATGCAATGTCACTAGTGGATCAATGTGTTTTAGGCAAGAAACACACATGCAATGCATCTAGTGGATCAATGTGGTTTAGGAAAAGAACACACGTGTAATGTCACGAGTGGATCCACTTAGTTTAGGGAAAGAACACACATGCAATGTCACCAGTGGATCGATCAGGTTTAGGGAAAGAACACACATGCAATGACTTTAGTGGATCAATGTGGTTTAGGAAAAGATCGCGCATGAAATGTCTCTAGTGGATCAATGTGGTTTAGGAAAAGCACACACATGCGATGTCACTAGTGGATCAATGTGGTTTAGGAAAAAAACACACACTCAATGTCACAACAGGATTAATGTGGTTTAAGAAAAGAACAGACATGTAATGTAACTAGTGGATCAATGTGGTTTAGGAAAAGAACACACATGCAATTACTCTAGTGGATCAATGTGGTTTAGGAAAAGCACACACATGCGATGTCACTAGTGGATCAATGTGGTTTAGGAAAAGAACACACACTCAATGTCACAAGTGGATCAATGTGGTTTAGGAAAAGAACACACAAGCAATGTAACCAGTGGATCAATGTGCTTTAGGAAAAGAACACACATGCAATGACTCCAGTGGATCAATGTGGTTTAGGAAAAGAACACACATGCAATGTCACTAGAGGATCAATTTGGCTTAGAAAAAACACACACGCAATGACTCTAGTGGATCTATGTGGTTTAGGAAAAGAACACACAGGCAATGACTCTAGTGGATCAATGTGATTTAGGAAATTAACACACATGCAATTACTCTAGTGGATCAATGTGGTTTACGAAAAGAACACACATGCAATGGCACTAGTGGATCAATCTGGTTTAGGAAAAGAAGACACATGCAATGTCACTGGTGGATCCATGTGGTTTAGGAAAAAGAACACACATGCAATGTCACTCGTGGATCAATGTGGTTTAGGAAAAGAACACACGTACAATGTCACTAGTGGATCAATGTGGTTTAGGAAAAGAACACACATGCAATGACTCTAGTGGATCCATGTGGTTTAGGAAAAGAACGCACATGCAATGTCACTCGTGGATCAATGTGGCTTAGGAAAAGAACACACGTGCAATGTCACCAGTGGATCAATGTGGGTTAGGAAAATAAAACACATGCAATGTCACTAGTGGATTAATGTGGTTTACGAGAAGAACACAGATGCAATGTCACCAGTGGATCAATGTGGTTTTGGAAAAGAACACACATGCAATGTCACTAGTGGATCAATGTGGTTTAGGAAAAGAAGACACATGAAATGTCACCAGTGGATCAATGTACTTTAGGAAAATAACACACATGCAATGTCACCAGTGAATCAATGTGGTTTAGGAAAATAACACACATACAATGACACTAGTTGATTAATGTGGTTTAGGAAAAGAACACACATGCAATGTCACCGGTGGATCCATGTGGTTTCTGAAAAGAACACACATGCAATGTCACTAGTGGATCAATGTGGTTTAGGAAAACAACACAAATGCAATGTCACTAGTGGATCAATGTGTTTTAGGCAAGAAACACACATGCAATGCATCTAGTGGATCAATGTGGTTTAGGAAAAGAACACACGTGTAATGTCACCAGTGGATCCACTTAGTTTAGGGAAAGAACACACATGCAATGTCACCAGTGGATCAATCAGGTTTAGGAAAAGAACACACATGCAATGACTCCTAGTGGATCAATGTGGTTTAGGAAAAGATCGTGCATGAAATGTCTCTAGTGGATCAATGTGGTTTAGGAAAAGCACACACATGCGATGTCACTAGTGGATCAATGTGGCTTAGGAAAAGAACACACACTCAATGTCACAACAGGATTAATGTGGTTTAAGAAAAGAACAGACATGCAATGTAATCAGTGGATCAATGTGGTTTAGGAAAAGAACACACATGCAATTACTCTAGTGGATCAATGTGGTTTAGGAAAAGCACACACATGCGATGTCACTAGTGGATCAATGTGGTTTAGGAAAATAACACACACTCAATGTCACAAGTGGATCAATGTGGTTTAGGAAAAGAACACACAAGCAATGTAACCAGTGGATCAATGTGCTTTAGGAAAAGAACACACATGCAATGACTCCAGTTGATCAATGTGGTTTAGGAAAAGAACACACATGCAATGTCACTAGAGGATCAATTTGGCTTAGAAAAAACACACACGCAATGACTCTAGTGGATCTATGTGGTTTAGGAAAAGAACACACAGGCAATGACTCTAGTGGATCAATGTGATTTGGGAAATTAACACACATGCAATTACTCTAGTGGATCAATGTGGTTTACGAAAAGAACACACATGCAATGGCACTAGTGGATCAATCTGGTTTAGGAAAAGAAGACACATGCAATGTCAATGGTGGATCCATGTGGTTTAGGAAAAAGAACACACATGCAATGTCACTCGTGGATCAATGTGGTTTAGGAAAAGAACACACGTACAATGTCACTAGTGGATCAATGTGGTTTAGGAAAAGAACACACATGCAATGACTCTAGTGGATCCATGTGGTTTAGGAAAAGAACGCACATGCAATGTCTCTAGTGGATCAATGTGGTTTAAGAAAAGCACACACATGCGATGTCACTAGTGGATCAATGTGGTTTACGAAAAGAACACACATGCAATGTCTCTAGTGGATCAATGTGGTTTAGGAAAAGCACACACATGCGATGTCTCTTGTGGATCAATGTGGTTTAGTAAAATAACAAATATGCAATGTCACTAGTGGATCAATGTGGCTTAGAAAAAAGACACATGCAATGACTCTAGTGGATCTATGTGGTTTAGAAAAAGAAAACATATCCAATGACTCTAGTCGATACATGTGGTTTAGGAAAAGAACACACATGCAATGTCATCAGTGGATCCATGTGGTTTAGGAAAAAAACATACATGCAATGACTATAGTGGCTCAATGTGGTTTAGGAAAAGAACACATATGGAATGTCACCAGCAGATCAATGTGGTTTAGGAATAGAACACATGCAATAACTCTAGTGGATCAATGGGGGTTAGGAAAAGAACACACATGTAATGTCACCAGTGGATCAACATGGTTTAGAAAAAGAACACACATGTAATGTCACCAGTGGATCAACATGGTTTAGAAAAAGAACACACATGCAATGACTCTAGTGGATCGATGTAGTTTAGGAAAAGAACACACATGCAATTTCACATGTGGATCCATATGGTTTAGTAAAAGAACACACATGAATTGACTCTAGTGGATACTTGTGGTTTACGAAAAGAACACACATGCAATTTCACCAGTGGATCCATGTGGTTTAGGAAAAGAATGCACATGCATTGACTCTAGTGCATACATGTGGTTTAGGAAAAGAACACATATTCAATGTCACTAGTGGATCCATGTGGATTAGAAAAATAACACACATGCATTGACTCTAGAGGATACATGTGGTTTAGGAAAAGAACAGACCTGCATTGTCACCAGTGGATCAATGTGGTTTAGGAAAATGACACACATGCAATGACTCTAGTGGATCAATGTGGTTTACCAAAAGAACACACATGCAATGTCACTAGTGGATCAATGTTGACATGGGTATACCCTACAGGTACTCGAGCTTGGTATATACGGTCTAAATACGTACAGGCCCACGGTGTCGCCAAGGCCCAAACGAAGGATTTGAGTAACCTGCAGACTCTCGATTGCTTGAAGAACAAGAAGAAGCTAAAGATAGAAAGTTCAAAGGGGAAAACCCTAACTTGTAACCGACTCGACCTGCTGCCCGGGACCTAGCCTATCTATATAAAGGCTGGGAGGGGTGGCGAGGAGGACACACATGCAACCCTAGTTTCCACCATCCTCGCCATATTACATCTGCGCACCATTGTAACCTTCGATTCCTTCGATAATTCCACGAGCAGACAAGCAAGAGTAGGGACCTGTACAAGGCCTGAACCTGGGTAAATCTTTGTCCCCTCAGTGCTTGTCTGTTAGCCGATAGATGTCTCCAACACTCCCTCCTTCTCCAAAACCCAAGTCCATAACAATGGGCATTGACGAGTTAAACCCTCGTCAATTGGTGTCGTCTATGGGAATTGGGAGTGCTGATGTTGCGGCTTCTTCGGCCCCATCAACTATGATCTACAACTCCGCAACAGTGGAGATTCGCCAGCTCTTCGACGCGTTCGACTTCACCGTCCACACGGTGGCCACTCGCCCGGCCTTCGAGTCCGTGGGCGACGGAATCAGCCTGGCGATCGGGAGCTTCTGCTTCCAAGTTGGTCAAATGGGAACGCTTCACAAGCCTGATCAGCCGACAGCACCGGCGATTGCCCCTGCATCATGGTTTTCTCCGTCGATCGGCACCCTCAGTGAGATCAATGCCCCGACAACAGTCGAGAACACTGTCAGCGACAGCAGTCGCGACTCCGATCTGAGCGATCTGGCCACTGAAGATGGAACCTACGGTTCCGGATCTGAGAGTCGTGGAAGCAACAACTTTCCCAATCAGTTCATGTGCGCCGTCATCAACGCAGGCAGCACCTCCGCCAACCGCGACAACGACGGCAATCGCGTCAACGGAACCGACCCGCCTAACGGCGGCAATGGTGGCAATTGCGGCAACGGCGGTCACGGTGGCAATCGCGTCCCCGTTGACAACGGAGGGGCAGTTGAACCTCCAACCATAGTAAATGAGCAAACTGGCGAACGCGTCGTAATAAAGCTCAACTAGCAAGAATGGGCTCGCTGCCGCGAGGCCCTGCGAGGCACCCCTCTACCCTTCGGATCCCTGCAGGAGCTGCTGGTGGGTTATCACTGGCTCCTGAAGGAAGAATTCAAGCGCCAAGTACAAACAATCACGCAACTCGAGGCGCGCAAAAAGGTGGCAGACGAGTCGAGCCTTCATCGTGCTTGACTCTCCTCCTACGGAGGATCCTCCTCAAAGGGTAACGAGCACCTCCCCAAGAAGAGGCAGTCTCGGTGGCCCATCTCACCGAGCAGGAACGCATAGAGGCCGCAAAGGTCCTCGACTTCGGCTCTATGACATTCGACACCAGGGGCAACGTGGTTCCCAAGACACCGCAGGCTGCGGTGACAGCGGCCACCATGTACCTCCTGAACAACCAACCACCAGCTGGGGACCCCCGAGCCGCCATGCACCGATCTACGATCGCGGGCTTGGGATTAATCGAGGCCACCCTCGACAAGGAGCCGACACCGGAGCCAAAGAAGGGCAAATCTCTAGCAAAGCGTTACTCCTCGCCCTCATCCAGTGATGACAGCCATGACTTGTCTCGACGTCGTCGCTCATGACGACACGACCACGACTACGACAGACGTGATGACATCACGCAGCGCAAGATCGACAAATCAAGAGCACGACATGCTCGGTCCACTGACTCAGAAGAGGAGGCCGTGGAGCTCTGCGGCGCTAGATGCTTCAGCAGATCCATTAGGCAGAAGCGAATGCCTAAAGGGTTCAAAATCCCGTCGAAGACCCGAAGTTTGATGGCCTACGGGACCCGAGGATCTGGCTAGAAGACCACATATCCTCCGTCAGGCTCCACGGAGGCAGTCGAAGCACGGCCATGCAATGCTTGCAGCTACAGCTGTAGGGCGCCGCCCGAGCATGGCTCAACAACCTCCCACGCAGATCCATTCGTAGTTGGGACGAGCTGGTTTACAACTTCATGCGCAACTTTAAGGGCACATACAAGCGGCCCGCATCAATCGAAGAGCTGAGATGCTGCCAGCAAAGATTTGGCAAATCGCTGCGCTCCTACATCCAAAGGTGGTCCATCATCAAGAACTCCGCAGAAAACATCTCGGAGGATCGCGTGATTGACGCATTCAACGGTGGCGTCCAACGTTTAGAACTCAGAGAGGAGCTAGGCCGCTCAAAGCCCAAGACCATCGACCACCTGATGGAGATCACGAATCGGTGGGCCGATGGAGAAGACTCAGTGAAGAATCGCGTTCACTCCGACGAGGAGGCGGATCTCGAGCGCAGACGCGATCGCCGAGGCAAGTGTCGCATGCGCATTTACGATGACCGCGACGACATCAACATGGTCGCGGCTGGCTACGCTGAAAGACGCGACGACAACCGCAACAACGGATACCGTAGCGACGGATACCGCGACTCCTGGAAAACCACGCAAGTGTGGCAACGCTGTTTGGGTCTGCAGCATAGAAAACAAAAAATTTCTTACGGTGTGAACTACACGCCAAGATCTATCTACTAGGTACAAAGCAACGGGTGGACATACATCCAACGAGAACTTACCCTCGTAGACAACGAGCTTTGTTAACGAGTAGGAACTCGTGGTTGATGTAGTCGTACACTTGCCGATCTCAAGATCGTGAGGAAGTCCAGCAGGTCCGGCTCTAGCACGTCCATCAGATCCAGCTCCAGCAGCACCAAGTCCAGCACCACAAAGCAGCGGTGCATCCGTGATCGCACACACGTCCGGTACCCCGACAACCTCCGTCCCTCGCTCTAGCAAAGCAGCGGAAGCAGCAATTCCTTTCCAGATAAAGCCACCGGGAACATGTATCTCGCTAATCCGAGACCATGGGGGAATAATACTAGAGGGGGAGAGAGATCCTTCACAAGGAGGTGTGTGTGAGAAATGAGGAGGGAGTGACCTTTTATAGGAGGAGGGGGTGCCCCTCCTTCATGGCCGGCGCATGGAGGGGGTGACCCTTCACCTCCTCCATTCATGTGGTGGTAACCCCTCCACATTAAAATGCCCCTTCACATTCTCTTTTAAAGTCTCCACATTCCCTTTCTCCAAATTTAATGCTCTCTCATGTAATAAAACTCTTTTATTATTTTTATTCAGAATTTTGTTAATTACTTTAATTAACAAACATTCACATAAAACCCCATACAACATTTCAATATTACATGCAGAACCAATTTCAGCATTTTCACCCGAAACAGTTTGGGTGTCTATTGAAATAATTCCAGCGCTTTCTTAAATCTTTATCTGAAACATATTTGCTCCAAATGGTGTCGGTATCCCTTAAGTGTGTAACCCTACAGTTCGCGAATAAAGAAGACATGATCGAGTCCCCTCTCCGATCAATAATCAGTAGCGGGACCTGGAGATCCATACTGACTCCTACACATTCAACGATGACTTCTGTGATCATGAGAACCTTTAATGCTAGTAACTAAATCCCTTTGTCCTGCGATATATTACATGTCCGAGATTCGATCATCGGTATCTCCATACCTAGTTTGATCTTGTTACCGACATGCACTCTTTTCTCGTTCTCGTGAAATAACATTCTAGTGATCACATCACTTGCTTGCAAGCTATTTCAATGTGATATCACTGAGAGGGCCCAGAGTATATCTATCCGTCATCGGGATGGACAAATCCCACTCTTGATCCATGAGACTCAACATAACACCTTCATAGCACTGAACCCACCTTTATAGTCACCCTGTTACTGTGTGACGTTTGATGTTATCAAGATACTCTTCCGGTGTTAGCAATTAACATGATCTCATGGTCTAAGGATAAAGATTACTTCGTATGATATTATAGCAATATAAACATAATGACTTTGATCGTAATGCTATACTTCGGATGAATGTTCATCACATCATTCCATCAATGGTGTGACCTTGTTATTAACAACATCCAATGTCCATGATCAGGAAACCTTGATCATCTTGTTAATCTAATAGCTAGTCTATAAGAGAGGCATAACTAGGAACCCTTTTTGTTTATTAAACACACATGTATTGATGTTTCCGATTAATACAATTCTAGCATGTACAATAAACATTTATCATAAACATGGAATAAGATAATAACCACTTTATTATTGCCTCTCGGACATATTCCCTTCAGTCTCCCACTTGCACTAGAGTCAATAATCTAGTTTGAAAAACTTTGCATATTGAACACATATGGCTTTCTGGTGTTGCATATACGCTATTGCTAGTGGTTAACTTATTCTCTGGATCTGACAGTTTCAGGTTCGTGTGTATTTTCATGTCTGTGCCTCTCTACGCATCACTCATTCTCAAATGAGATGGCATTGTATAGATTTGGTCCTTTGGTGAGACCTTTAGTTCATTCGGCTCAAAATATGTTGATATTATTGTCACACAATATATCTTCATAGTATTAGCCCACTTTGGACCACACCTAGTTTGATAACAAACTACTTAACACAAATGCCCTGCTTTGCTGCTACTATAGCAGTCATATACTTAGCCTTTTGTTGTAGTGTCCGTCACAATGTCTCAACTTTGGAACTCATCCAAATCAATCATGGAACATCCTTTCCATTACATTGTGCCACCCATAGTCTAAATTGAGATAAATTTAATTTGTATCTTGTGACAAAACTAGTATCAATGTAACACTTTACAATGAACTACCTTTAACTATTTGTCACTTATACATTATATATTCTTAGTTCTTCCAAAGCTCATAAGAATATCTTTACTATTGTCCAATGATCATCTTATGAATCATTCTGGTATATGCTCATAACATTTAGAGCATAGGACATTCTGGATATATACATATCATGGTATAATCGATCAAAATCTTCATGTGATTTTACTCACCAAGTGTTGAAACACTTGAATTTTGATACGATCCTTTCCATGCAGCAAGAACCTTTCTTGTTGTTTCCATATTGAACCCTTTCAATATCTCATATATGTATGTCTGGCACAACCATATTAGCGCCTTAATCTATCCATATAGATATTGATGCCTAATATTCCGGGTTTGCCCAAGTCTTTCATCGAAATCTTATTTTAATGAAATTCTTAACTTGTGTCAATACAAGATACATCATTTCCAATCAACAATATGTCCTCTACATAATGTAATAGAAATATGTCTCAGCGCTCCCACTTAATTTCTTGCAAATGCAAGCATCTTCATCATCTCCGATGAATTTAAACTCTTTTAATAGTTTCATCATGGTGAAGATTCCAACTCCGCTATGCTTACTTCAACTATTGAAGTTTACATGCCCTTTTAGCACCCTTTGAATTAACAAAACCCTTCGGACCATGTCATGTACATGTCCTAGGTTACCATTCTATTAGAAGAACCTTGTTTTGTTTATTCAACTACCATATACCAAATTATATGTAGTGGTTGCTACATTAATCCGTCAAGACTATATGTCGCTATGAAAGATCAAATCTTGTCATAGTCAACTCCTTGAACATTGTCGTAAACTTCTTTCCGACATGTCGACTATTTCATAGATGTTAAACATCCATGTCTTCTTTCTTTATAGATCCAAACACGACCGATAGGCTTCACGCCTTTCCGGAGGGTCTTCCAAGTTCAGAAACTTGTTTTCTCGTGTATGGACAGTATCACGGATTCTATGACTTCTAGTCATTTTATAGAGTCAGGGCCCATCATTGCTTCTTTGCATGTAGTCGGTTAATCATTGTCAAAACAATGACGACTTGCTTATCAAATCTTACTATTTGATTCTTACCGACCCACACGGTTCTATAGGAACTCTAATCTCCGAGATCACACCTTCTGTAATCACGAGAGCCATGAGCATTGTGGCCGCCACCGGGACACTTTTCGGCACTGGGCTACTTAGCACATATAGCTAAGGTTCAACAACCTTATCAAATTTCTATTGTCCTCCCACTTAACTTTTCACGAAAAATTCCTTCTCAAGAAACTTGACGTTCCAAGTAACAAACTCTTTTGTCCTCGGTGTTATGGAGAAATTCCCAACAAATTCTTTGGTATAACCTACAAATACGTGCTTATCCGACTTTGGTTGTAAACATTTTACTTATGCATAGCATACCAAAATTTAAGAAAAGACAATTCAGGTTTTATCCCAAACCATAACTCATATGGTTTCATTTCAATGGATCAGATGGTGCTCTTTTCAGTGTAAAAGCGGTAGACTCTAAAGCTTCAATCCTTAAAACATAATGGCAGTTTTATAAATGACACCCTTGATCTTACCATGTCAAACATGGTTTGATTTTATCTCTCGAATATGCCATACTCCTATTGTTTATCGGGAAAAAAATCATGGAACAATTCCTCAAGTCTTCGGTGTTTTTGCTAAACATGTAACTCAAATATCTTCTTTTATGATCGAATCATAAACTCTTTATTTTCTTGTTACAATGATTTTCCACTTCATCTTGAAAGTCTTAGAACAATTTTCAAATGTTTCATACTTCTTCCTTATTAAGTAAATATACAGATATATTCACTCAAATTTTCGGAGAAAGCATATGAAGCAAAAAGATCCATCGCATATGGCTACACATAATGGACTATGCACATAAGCATGCACAATTTCCAATAAGCTAGTCATCCGTTCCTCTCTGGCCTATGGACGGAGTTTCAATTATCTCGAGGAAAGTCTCACATGCGTCAATTGATCAAAATCAAAGACTCCAAAAATCCATCAACATGGAGTTTCTTCATGTTTTCTTTCAAATATAATTTAAACAGCGATGTCACTTCATAAGTAATCTTTCAATCATTTTTCTTGTGACATTTTAGCAATGGTGTTTATGGATGTGATTTCTCCAACTAGACTTGTAAAAGTTCATCCATCCTTTATGGAATACAGTAATTAGTTGAACAGCCATTGTTCTCATGATACCAGAACAAAATAACAATTATTTAAACAAATCTTGAAGGCTTGGTTTGATGACAACGGAAAACACAATAACACTTTATTTGTTTTCGATGAACATCATCACTTATTCTCTAGCTGGTTTACTTAGGCCATTGTAGTTCATGAATTGCGTTGTCCTGTATGACACTTCATACCAACCAATTCGGTATCCAATACCGGTATCCAATACCCAAGAACCACATTTTTTTAACAAGCAAGGAATACAACCATAACATGTATATCTTCTATATACCCAAGTTGGACATCTCCTACCTTATATTTTGTGCCAAATATTTTATAGATTCTCTTTCAGCAATCCCTTTTTCTTTTAAAAGAATCTATCAACATCAGTAGTGGTGTCATTCACATGACACATAGTACAAAGCGTATATAGTCAAATACTAATACCTTTGGACTTGCACTTTGAAGTGGATCACCATCATCAAATGTTTGGCCTTCTTTCAAAAATCCATTCTTTAGTAATCTATTAGTGTAGTAAACATTTTACTTACATCTTCTATTCATCCTTATCATGACAACTTTCATGATCAAGCTACTATAGCTTATAAGGAAGAATCAGGAGTATAATATTAGTTCCCAAAACCTTTTTGGTAGATTCGGATGCCTAGAATCTCCATCCTTCACAAATTCTCATACAATATGAGAACATGTATTTTGCTAAATTATACTCTATCATAATGCAACCAAAAACATTGTTTCAGATACCACAATATCTTTCACACATGATGGTTTCTGAAACAATTTCTAGCTCCAATATAATCTTGATATTAAACCAACTTTTTGAATATCAATAATCATGGAGGCAAACATGATACTTTAGATACTAACATTGGAATTCTTACTCTTGATTTAATACTACTTATTAAACTTCATGGAGTAAATAGAGTTTGCTGAAAGTTTGCAATAGGACTTATAAACATTAAATTGACATTCAAAACAATACGATACCAGTTTGTAAAGTAAATATCCAGAATTCTATAGTTCTATTATCTCAAATAAAACTAAGCATAAGGTAGAAAACGAATGCCAATGACTACAACAAACTATGCAAATTCACTTTGATTTAATTTATGACAAATTTGGTTCGACTAATCCAAATTAGAAATGAACTCCCACTCAAAAACGACATCCCTCGTGCCTTTTTGGTGATGACATGAACCAAATCCACTACACCAAGTCCGATCATCACGTGAGTTGATGTAGCTTCAAAGGCGAGCATCTATATGGGCATCATATCAACTATATAACTCATGCTTAACCTTTCGGTCCGTGTTCCGAGGCCATGTCTGTACATGCTAGGCTCGCCAAGTAAGAACCTTAGTACTCGCATGTGTAAAACTGTCTTACACCCGTTTGTATGAAAGCGTAGAGTCGAGTACACCCGATCATCACGTGATGTCTCGAAATACGATCCACAAAACGGTGCATACTTAAGGAAGAACACATTTTTATCTTGATATGTAAAAGAGGGATCATCTTACAATGCTACAGAAAGCGCCAAACGAGCAGTATAAGATGCTAACATCTAATGTGTAAAGTGAGATGATATGGTCCATGCATTTGATCTCTATCACTTGCATCGTGGTATGATCTCTATCATTCCTTTGTGTGTAAGGCCAAGGTCTATGGAACTTACACATTAAGTGTGTTGTAAGAGTATCTATCATACATCTACTTACAACAATACCATATCAATACACTAGCCCAGCAACGATCTAAACTAGACGCCTCTAATTTATCAATTGCAAGTTTTATGTGGCTTAGGGCTTTCGGAGATAGAACCGTTCTTACCTATGAACATGAACCACAACGAGGATAACTAAGTTATTAGCAACTCGTTGTAAATCAGATATTGACTATAGTAGGAGAGACAGACACCCGCCAACCACTTATACAAAACAAGTTGCATGTCAGTCGTGGAACCGGTCTCATGTACGATGACATGTAAGGTTGGTCCAGGCCGCTTCATCCCACTATGCCACAAATATCCAAAATACATAGAAGATGCAATAACATGATCATCATCGCCCACATATCAACATATGTGTACTACCCGTGCTAAGCACCTACGCATAGATCAGGCTCTGATACCACTGTTTGGGTCCGTAGCATAGAAAACAAAAAATTTCCTACGGTGTGAACTACACGCCAAGATCTATTTACTAGGTACAAAGCAACGGGTGGACATACATCCAACGAGAACTTACCCTCGTAGACAACGAGCTTTGTTAACGAGTAGGAACTCGTGGTTGATGTAGTCATACACTTGCCGATCTCAAGATCGTTAGGAAGTCCAGCAGATCCGGCTCCAGCACGTCCATCAGATCCAGCTCCAGCAGCACCAAGTCTAGCACCGCAAAGCAGCAGTGCATCCGTGATCGCACACACGTCCGGTACCCCGACAACCTCCATCCCTCACTCCAGCAAAGCAGCGGAAGCAGCAACTCCTTTCCAGATAAAGCCACCGGGAACATGTATCTCGCTAATCCGAGACCATGGGGGAGTAATACTAGAGGGGGAGAGAGATCCTTCACAAGGAGGTGGGTGTGAGAAGTGAGGAGGGGGTGGCCTTTTATAGGAGGAGGGGGTGCCCCTCCTTCATGGCCGGCGCATGGAGGGGGTGACCCTTCACCTCCTCCATTCATGTGGTGGTAACCCCTCCACATTAAGATGCCCCTTCACATTCTCTTTCAAAGTCTCCACTTTAAATGCATTAAATTTCTCCAAATTGAATGCTCTCTCATTTAATAGAACTCTTTTATTATTTTTATTCAGAATTTTGTTAATTACTTTAATTAACAAACATTCACATAAAACCCCCTGCAACATTTCAATATTACATGCAGAACCAATTTCAGCATTTTCACCCGAAACAGTTTTGGTGTCTATTGAAATAATTCCAGCGCTTTCTTAAATCTTTATCTGAAACATATTTGCTCCAAATGGTGTCGGTATCCCTTAAGTGTGTCACCCTATGGTTCGCGAATAATGCAGACATGATCGAGACCCCTCTCCGATCAATAATCAGCAGCGGGACCTGGAGATCCATACTGACTCCTACACATTCAACGATGACTTATGTGATCGTGAGAACCTTTAACGCTAGTAACTAAATCCCTTTGTCCCGCGATCTATTACATGTCCGAGATTCGATCATCGGTATCTCCATACCTAGTTTTATCTCGTTACCGACATGCACTCTTTTCTCGTTCCCGTGATATAACATTCTAGTTATCACATCACTTGCTTGCAAGCTATTTCAATGTGATATCACCGAGAGGGCCCAGAGTATATCTATCCGTCATCAGGATGGACAAATCCCACTCTTGATCCATGAGCCTCAACATAACACCTTCGTAGCACTGAACCCACCTTTATAGTCACCCTGTTACGGTGTGACGTTTGATGTTATCAAGATACTCTTCCGGTGTTAGCAATTAACATGATCTCATGGCCTAAGGATAAAGATTACTTTGTATGATATTATAGCAATATAAACATAATGACTTTGATCGTAATGCTATACTTCGGATGAATGTTCATCACATCATTCCACCAATGGTGTGACCTTGTTATTAACAACATCCAATGTCCATGATCAGGAAACCTTGATCATCTTGCTAATCAACAAGCTAGTCTATAAGAGAGGCATAACTAGGAACCGTTTTTGGTTATTAAACACACATGTATTGATGTTTCCGATCAATACAATTCTAGCATGTAAAATAAACATTTATCATAAACATGGAATAAGATAATAACCACTTTATTATTGCCTCTCTGGCATATTCTCTTCAAACGCCGCACTCGCGACGAGGCACCCGCGAGCTCCATTGAGGATAAACTGTCCAGGCCATGTACGGTGCACTTCTACATCGACAAGCATGATGGCAAGAAGAAATCCAGCCACCTCCTCAAGGATTGCCGCAAATTCCTCAAGCTACATGAGGGACTGGTTCGGATGAACCGCAATGCAGTCGAAAGAGGCTACATGGCCTCTCTAGGCGCCGTGGCACATGGCGCTCCGCCACCTCCACCTAGGCCACCTCCAAATGCAGCTGCACCGGACCAGCACCACGAAGGCGAGCCGTACCCACGAGCCATGGGCACCATGATGATCCAAAAGGGACGCCCCTCCAATAGGGTGCAGAAGGCCATCACTCTCCAAGTCAACTTGGCCACACACTCGCCACCATCCACCACTGAGTACCTAAGTGGAAGCGAGTCCTGCATCACCTTCGACAAACGCGACCATCCACCTTAGGTACCCCGTCCACGCCATTGCCCCCTCGTACTCGAGGCGCAAATCGTAGGCTTCGACATGAGCCGCGTCTTCATGGATGGCAGAAGCGGCATCAACCTCATATTCGCGAGTACCTTGCGAGCAATGAGAATCCCTCTAACCTTCCTGGAGGCATCGGACACAACATTCCACGGCATCGTCCCAGGAAAAGGCGTATACCCCCTGGGCAAAATCAACCTCGACGTCATCTTCGGTATGCCGAAGAACTTCCGGCGTGAGCGCATCGACTTTGAGGTTGTCGACTGGCCCTCACAGTACCACTGTATCCTCGGGCGTGTCGCGTTCGCTAGGTTCATGGCAGTAGCCCACTATGCCTACCTGCAGATGAAAATGCCAGATCCCAATGGCGTCATCATGATCAATGAGAGTTTCGAGCGATCTGACAGTTGCGACAGGGAATTCAACAGAATCTCCCAGTCCTTCGGCATGCAGGAGGAACTCGCGAGACTGAAGGAGACGATAGACAACAGTCTGCCTCCCTTGAGCAGCCCAAGATCACCTGATCTCTCCTTCGACTCATCTATGCACACAAAGAAAGTGCAGGTCCACCCATCGGATCCCGCCAAGACGACCCTCATCGCCAATAACTTGAGTCCCGCATAGGAACTCACGCTCGCTGAATTCCTTCGTGAGCACTGGGAAATTTTCGCCTGGTGTCCTGTGGACATGCCAGGAGTTCCCAGGGAATTCGCCGAGCATGCACTCAACATCAACCCCGACGCAAGGCCAGTCAAGCAAACAATTCGGCGATTGTCTGAGCCAAGGGCGCATGCAGTTGGAATGGAGATCAACAGACTCCTCGAGGCCAAGTTCATACGCGAGATCAAGGAAAGCACTTGGCTCGCCAAGACGGTGCTAGTACCAAAAAAGGACACGGATATCCTGCCGATGTGCTTGGACTTCACCTCTCTGAACAAGCACTGCCCAAAGGATCACTTCCCGCTGCCACGGATCGACCAGATCATCGACTCCACCGCGGGATGCGAGCACCTTTACTTCCTCGACGCCTACTCAGGCTATAATCAAATTCGAATGAAGTAGGAAGATCAAGAGAAAACAGCGTTTACAACGCCCTTTGGTGTGTTCTACTACAACACAATGCCCTTCGGGCTAAAGAACGGGGGAGCCACCTACCAGTGGTGCATGCAGGCTTGCCTCAAGGAGCAGCTGGGTCGCAACATCCAAGTCTATGTCGACGACAGAGTAATCAAGACCAAGGAGGAAGCCTCTCTAATCGACGATTTGCGCGAAACCTTCGCCAACCTCGACCGCTACCGGATCAAGCTCAATCTGGACAAATGCGCCTTCGGCGTACCATATGGGCAGCTACTTTGGTATCTCATCTCCGCAAGGGGAATCGAGGCGACCCCGAAGAAGATAAAAGCCATACTGGCCATGGAGAAGCCAAAGAACATAAGGGGCGTCCCGCAACTGGCCGGGCGAATCGCGGCCCTTAGTCGATTTATCAGTCGGATGGGTGAAAAGGCACTGCCCTTCTACCAGCTCCTCCGCAAAGCTGAAAAAATCGAGTGGACCAACGAAGTGCAAGAAGCATTCGAAGACCTCAAGCGCCTTCTATCCACTTCGCCAGTACTAGTGACCACACGAGAAAGGGAACCAGTGTTGCTGTATATCTCCGCCACCAACCAGGTGGTCAGCACAGTGCTCGTCGTCGAGCGAGCTGAGGAAAACAAGGTCCACGGCGTACAACGCCCAGTATACTACCTCAGCGAGGACCTCACACAAACAAAACAGCGGTACCCGCACTAACAGAAGCTGGCATACAGCGTCTTCATGACCGCCCGGCGACTGCGCCACTACTTCCAGGAACACCCAATCATGGTGGTCAACGACGCCCCCTTGGGACATATCCTCAATAACCCCGATGCCATGGGACGAGTCGCGCTCTGGGAATATCATTGTCTCCACGGGACATCACGTATGAAAAACGTGACGCAATCACGTCGCAAGTTCTCCCACCTCGTGCACTGGATGGAAAACCAGCTCCCGGACAAGCCAGATATGTCCTACCTCTGGACAATGCACTTCGATGGGTCCAAGCGGAAAGACAGAGCAGGCGCAGGTGTCATACTGACATCACCTCAAGGGGACAAGCTAAAATATATCCTGTGAATGCAGTTCACAGCCTCAAACAACGAGACTGAATTCGAGGCCTTGTTGCACGGGATGATGATGGCAAAAGCCTGCGGCGCCAAGAGGCTTATCATATACGGCGACTCCAAGTTGGTCGTCAACCAAACAATGCATGAGGGCGACGCACTGAACGATAACATGATTGCGTACCGCGACCTCTACGACACACTCGAAGGAGAGTTTGATGGTTGTGAGCTGCGACACATAGGTCGCGAAAGCAACAAGGAAGCGGACGCAATCGCCAACATAGTCTCTACCTGCGCCCCCATACCGCCTGGGGTATTTCTCGAGCGCATATGTGAACGCTCCATCAAGCCAAAGGCCACAGAGAAGAAAACAAGCGCAGCAACGGACTCGGGGGCTACGCCACCCAATGAGCCAATGGCACTCGATGACTTGAAGCTGGACACAGGACTCGAGGGACCAATGAGCGTCATGATGATCGAGCAGTCCTGGACGCAGCCATACATCACGTACCTCCTCAGCAAGAGGCTACCAGACGATCCGACCGATGCACGGCACATCGCGCGGCAATCCAAGGCATTCGCTATTATCAATGGCGACCTGTATAAACGCAGCATCACGGGAGTACTCCAACGATGCGTCTCCATCACCGATGGAAAAGAAGTTCTCCTAGACATCCACAAAGGGACATGCGGGCATCATGCCGACAACCGCGCCCTCGTTGCCAATGCTCTACGAGCTGGATTTTACTAGCCTACGGCTATGCGCGACGCCAAGGACATAGTCCAAAAATGCAACGCTTGCCAGCGATTTGCGGCCAAGCCACACGCACCAGACGCAGAACTACGGCCAATCCCACTGGCCTGGCCCTTCGCACAATGGGGGCTCGACATGGTCGGCAAACTTCCAAGGTCCTCACAAGGAGGCTACATCTACCTCTTGGTCGCAGTCGACAAATTCACCAATTGGATTGAAGCCATGCCAATGACCAACCAATAAGGGCACAACACAGTCAAGTTCTTCGAGTCCATCGTCTACCGCTTCGGGGTGCCGCACAACATCATCACCGACACGGGACGAACTTCACATCCAAGGAGTTCCAAGAATTCTGCGAGAACTTGGGGATCAACATCAGCTATGCCTCGGTAGCATATCCGCAGACCAACGGTCAGGTGGAAAAAGCAAATGGGCTCGTTTGCAGCAGCATCAAGAAACGACTCCTCCCGCCACTCGAACAAGCCGCGGGTTGCTGGCCAGACGAACTGCAATCCGTACTATGGAGCCTACGTACAACTCCAAACAGCGCCACGAGTTACACGCCATTCTTTATGGTGCATGGAGCTGACGCAGTGCTACCAGCCAAGGTACGGTACAAGGCGTCGCGCGTGGTCGCTTACAGCGAGCAAGAGTCATCCCTCGCACTCGAAGACTCCGTCGACCTCCTTGACGAGGCAAGGGAAATCGCCGCAGAACGATCCACGATCTACTAGTAGAACCTGCGCAACTACCACAGTAGGAGGCTTTGCCCCACATCCTTCGTCGAAGGTGACCTGGTCCTGCGACTGAAGCAGCAAGGGCATCTCAAGCTCGAGTCCCCCTGGGAAGGACCGTACGTGATTACGGAAGTAATCCCAGGTGGTGCCTATCGCCTTCAAGATTTAGAGATAGGAGTCGCGTACTCCAACCCCTGGAACGTGGCACAACTGCGACGCTTCTACCCTTAGTCGTTTTTACCTTTCATTACAAATAAGGCTACTTAGCCACACATTGTACCTCGCACTGTTCTTCGAATAAATAAAAGCTGAGTGCCCCAAAACTTTGTGTTCTCCCTTACTTTTTCAATTTACCTACTCGGGGGCTGCGCCACCCTATACACATCTATTCTTCGAACCAATATGCGATATCCTGAGTAGCTGGTACATCAATTGAAACCCTTAAGCACAACCTCAATCCAGCTGCAACGCACCTGATAGGTTGACAAGGGACTGAGATAAAAAATGGCCAGGCTAACGAAAAGGACTCGCATAGTGCAACGCACTTCATGCTAGCAAAGCTCTTTATGCACATTCGACAATGAATTATTTACAAGACCTATACGAACTTTACAACACAAGTACACTTATGTGCAGGATACAAACTAGGCTACTACTGCAGCAGGAGAACATTGGTTTGTTCCTCAAAGAAGTCGACGATCTCTTCTATTGGACGATCCACCGCCTGGTAGTGTGGCACCATATTCCAAGTAGAACCTGCTGATGGGGCAGGCGGCCCAGACGCAATCGCTACAACATCGACGCCAGGCCTGTGCAGTCGCACCATGGACAGGGCAGCCTTGGCACCAGCCACCAACTGTTGCCTCACGCATTCGCGAACCGCGGACAGATCTTGAAACTTGGCAAGGAGGGCCAGCAAGCTTGATGGAGCATCATCTAGCGGGAACATCGCCTGATAAATATTCTTCAAGCATGACTGCGACTTCTTCAGAAAAAGTAGCACTCGCGACGCACGATCCTGCAGGGTCGCCAGTGCAGTCGCGCGATCATGATCTACCAAGAAGTATCCACTCTCTTGAAGCTGCTCCTGGGTAAGATCATGCAGGCGAATGGAAACTCTATCCTTCTCCTCATGCGGATGACGCGCGCTAACAACTACACGAAGCAGCAACAACAGCATGAGTACAACGTACCACTACGAGTGACTACAAGGAAAAGATGAGAACAAGCAAACTAACACTTGAATTGGTCGCCTTGCTGCGTCACCTCGCCAAGCAAATATTGCTCTCGGGCGGTGGCTTTCTCTGCCTTCGACTTCCACACGTCTGCGTTACCGCGGAGCACGGGAAACTCACGCTCCAGCTGCTTCACGCGGTCACGCAGTCACGAAAGCAATGACAGCTCATCAACCCTGGAGCGCGGCGAGGCCGCGGTACCATCAAGGGTCGGCGAGTCCTGAGTTTCCATCAAAGGATCACTCGATGTACCCTACCACAAGTCAAGATAGAAGCAAAATAAGATTACCAAATCAACACAAAGACAAAAGGATCATATGCATTCAATACTAGCAAAAGTATCAGCAGATACACTCGCCAGCAGGCATGTTCTCAAACAAAAGGACACAATCTAATTAATTATTACAAAGCTAGATAAGGAGCAGCTGGCTTCTTCGACTCCGACGGCTTCGGGGGCTTCATCAAGTCCGTGGCAGTGTCAGACGCCACTGACTTTCCGCCGGCCCCTGACGCCGAAGCTTTCGCCGCCTTTTTTGCACGTTGGAGCTCCTCAGAGTACTTCGCAATAGTGTTTATCAAATGATGCCCATATTTGCCATAGGCAGTTGCGAAAGGAGCAAAGACTACCTACTGACCGTCCGTGCCAACAGGCATCGCCTTCGACACCGTAGCAGGATCAATCTCGACTCTGTGGGCCTGCACCATGTCAAGCGACATGGACGCGCCAGCCGCGCGGAGTGAGTTCTTGTAGCTGGAGGGCACGCCCCTGGCGAGTGACTCCACCAGCTCGTCTATATTATCAATCAGCTCCGCCTTGGGCATCAACTCCTCCCGGAGGCAACTGAGGGTGCCCTTGGCATTGGAAAGTGTATCCTGCACGGCGGCGCTATGGTCCTCGACTGCCGACAGTGCACCCGCCAGAGCGTCATCGCGACGAAGGGCCTGCGTGTCGAAGCTCAAATCGCCAGCATCTGTGCATAAACCCACACATGGACAAAAACATCAGCGCCACCGATTGAGAAAAAGTACCTGAGAGAGCCTTGGCGATTGAGAAAAGTTGTTCTTCGAACAACTTCTCCCTGGATGTGAAGGAGGCACGCAACTCCTCTTCGCGCCTTCGCGCCTCGTCACGCGCCGCGATTGCCTCGTCGCGACCCTTCACAGCCGCTGCGAGTGTCTTCTCCAAGGTGGCGACGTCACGCAATAGGTCATTATGTTCAGCTACACGACAAACAAAAGCTGACTATCAGTCGACTATATCAAAAGGAGAAGACGAAGAAGAATAAGTGTAGAACACTCACTTTCAACCACGCGGTGACGCGTCTCCAGCATTGCATGCTGGCGGCCCATCGCCATCACTTGTTCTACCAAGTGCGTGGCTTCCTTCACAAGGAGCTGTCGCACAACAAAAAATCATTAGAAGCAATAGATAACATCAACTGCAACACTGCAAAGGAGAAAAGCTACACTTACATGATCCTCCAGTGACTCCGAAGATGTCTGCTGTACCGTCATCCGGGCAATCATTCGATGCTCCCCTTTATGAGGAGAACTGGAAGAATTGTGCCTGGAGTGAGCCACCACTAGAGGGGAAGGAGCGCGCTCGGCCTCTTCCTTGGCCTTCGAGGTCGCGATTCCTGATTCCTTTAAAAATTGGACGTCGCCAGAAGATGACGATGCCTCTTGACTGCAAGATAACAACCATATCAAAAAATGGCAAACCCAGAGACAAGCCAACAAGGGCAAAACAGAAAAGGACAAGTAAGCTAGAAAACTTACCAGTCAAACTTGTCAAAATCAAATGTGGCCTCCTTCGACTCCGACGAAGACTCCTTGGGCAATCGCATCTTCTTGCGAGAAGATGGTGCCACAATGCTCACGGGAACAGCAGGAATTGGCGACTCTGCACCAAGGCCTGGACCTTCCGGAGTCAAAGGATATGACGCGTCGGAATCCTAGTTGCGCGAACGCTTGCGAGTGTCCAGACTATCGGACTCTGGAGCTTCCTCCTGCACATCAGAAGGTATAGTCGACTCCGACTCGTCCTCCTCCAACGCTTCGCGAGGAATAATACCCTCAGGAAGAGGGGGCATACAAGGCGATACCGCCCAATCCTGCATACAGACAACGAAATTCAGCAAAAAGAAAGTACGCAATAGAAAAGCAATCGACAAAATCAGCTACTGCGTAGCGCAACTACACCTCAGGAGGAGGGTTCGAAGCATCAAAAAGAGGAACAACTGGCTCACTGGGAAGCACATCCTTGATGGTGTACTTGGTGACCAGTCGAAACCTCTTGTCCACCTCACTCGCAGACATGCCATCGGCAGAAACGCCAGTGGCATCATCAGCGCCAGCCCACTGAAACATGGGGTGGACTCTGGCTTGCAGGGGCTGGACGCGGCGATGCGGCCAAGTGCGGATGACAGCGCAACCTCCCTCCTCTTTGCCTATGCGACTCTCGAGGTCGCACGCTGATACAGCACGTCTGTCTCCGCGAGCTCGCCAGGCATGACTACGTTCTTCTAGGAGCGCATCCTCCTGCACGGTGTCGCGGGATCGAACGGCGCGAGGCCAAAATGTTCGCCATTAGCCTTCTGATCGCGGATGTAGAACCATTTGTCCCTCCACCCTTGGACAAACGCCGTGAGATTGATGTCGAAGTAGGTGGCGGATGGGTCAACGTGGATTCCGCAACCACCTACATCGTAAACTAAAGAGCCAGACGCAGACTGGCGCTTCAATTTGAAGATACGCTTGAAAAGGCCGAAGTGTGGCTCGATTCCGAGCCAGCACTCGCAGAGAGTGATGAAGCAAGAGATGTGAAGGATTGAATTTGGGGACAGGTGATGGAGCTGGAGCCCGTAGAAACAAAGGAGACCCCTAAAAAATGGGTGAAGAGGCAAGGAGAGACCACGAATGATGAATGCTAGAAACATCACTCGAAAACCAGCGGGAGGAGCAGGAATGGTCTCACCGCTGGGGACGCGGGCGTCGGCGACTGTGGCAGACAACACTCCGTCTTGGCGAAGAAGACGGAGATCGGACGCCTTGATGATGGAGGGGCGCCACGCACCATTTGTGACGCGGGTGCCCGCGACTTTCTTTTTCCCGCCGGCGGCAGTGTTGGTCCTCGCAGCGGTGGAGCCGCCTTTCTTCTTCGCCGCGGCAATAGTAGCCGCAAATCAGCAGCAGCGCCTCCCTTCTTCTTCCCCATTGCACGGCGGCGATGCGAGCGAAGAAAGTAGCTCGGAAACGAGCGGAGCTGGTCCAGCGTCATGGAGGAGATGGGTGCAGAGAAAAGCAGAGGAGCAGCGGCAATGGCGATGGCAGCAAGGATGAATGAGAACATATGGGAAAATTACCATCGCATCGCCACTACTTAACCCTTGGAAGATGCAATCCAACGGCTCAGAAAAACCCAACGAAACGCGTGGCACATATCGTGTTGGACACGTGGAGAAGGGGAAGCGCGAACCATCCCTCCACTACTCCCATTATGCACGAAAATCGAGGAGACACAGTTAAAATAAAGATTACGCACGCCCAGTCAAATCAAAGTCAGAAAGTGGGACCCACTGCTCGTCATGTCCAGTCAAACTCGCTCATGCGGGCAACTGAGGTCATACAAGCGTTAGCACTGACGTCATCAAAGCTACGCAGTGGAAAACTTCGACTGCTTTAGTCCTTGCTGGAGTCTTCGACTCCACCAAGCACTTGGGGGCTACTCCCATAGGGAGCGCTGGCCGCGCACCCTACGATTTTTCTTTTTCTTTTCGCAGAGACATGGACAATCAGAAGCAAACCCAAACCACTCGAAATACGATTCGATTATGGACATGGGTTACTCCCATAGTGAGCGCTGGACAAAAATTTCGACTAAGACAAGCAAGAAAAAGGCGACAGCAGTCGCAAAAGTTCTTTAGTCCCTGCCTGAGTCTTCGACTCAACTAGGCACTCGGGGGCTACTCCCATAGGGAGCGCTGGTTGCGGACCCTATGATTTATTTATACAGAAAACTGTGTGTTGATAACATCCACACGCGATGTTCATGGCGACACCACCTCATAATTTTCCCTACAAAGAGACTGCGTCTCCTGGGTCACCCGAATCGTCTCCGCGATGATAAAATTCGGATGCCACGCTTACAGTGTGAAGGTAATACCTGAATAAGGCCTGGCAATGCACTTACCTGCGCACTACCAGAAATGTATCCGTGCCTAAAGGTACGATGAACATGCCTTGACGGACGCGTCAAGTTCTCACACCCATATAACTGGAATTCGAGTCCTGTAACACCTCTGCGGCTTGAGTCGCATTACGCCTGCACTTTTCCGGATTCGAGTCCGGGGACTCGAGTTCGAGTAGATTGCGTTGTTTCACCCTAAGGTGGTTAACTGATACCGATACTTCGGTTATATTAGGCACGTATATCAACAATCCCTATGACACAATTAAAATTAGTCTAAATATATACTCATTTAGGCACTCGAAAGACTTCAAATGTCCCTAGTCGAATTTGTGATTCCACTGGACACTCGGGGGCTACTGACATGGGTATACCCTACAGGTACTCGAGCTTGGTATATACGGTCTAAATACGTACAGCCCCACGGTGTCGCCAAGGCCCAAACGAAGGATTCGAGTAACCTGCGGACTCTCGATTGCTTGAAGAACAAGAAGAAGCTAAAGATAGAATGTTCAAAGGGGAAAACCCTAACTTGTAACCGACTCGACCTGCTACCCGGGACCTAGCCTATCTATATAAAAGGCTGGGAGGGGGCGGCGAGGAGGACACACATGCAACCCTAGTTTCCATCACCCTCGCCAGATTACATCTGCGCACCATTGTAACCTTCGATTCCTTCAATAATTCCACGAGCAGACAAGCAGGAGTAGGGACCTCTACGAGGCCTGAACCTGGGTAAATCTTTGTCCCCTGTGTGCGTGTCTGTTAGCCGATAGATGTCTCCAGCGCTCCCTCCTTCTCCAAAACCCATGTCCATAACAATGGGCATTGACGAGTTAAACCCTCGTCAAATGTGGTTTATGAAAAGAACACACCTGGAATCTCACTGGTGGATCCATGTGGTTTAGGAAAAGAACACACATGCAATGTCACTAGTGGATCAATGTGGTTTAGGAAAAGAACACATGTGCAATGTCACTAGTGGATCAATGTGGTTTAGGAAAAAAACACACATGCAATGACTCTAGTGGATCAATGTGGTTTAGGAAAAGAACGCCCATGCACTGTCTCTAGTGGATCAATGTGGTTTAGGAAAAGCACACACATGCGATATCTCTAGTGGATCAATGTGGTTTAGGAAAAGAACACACATGCAATGACTCTAGTGGATCAATGTGGTTTAGTAAAATAACAAACACGCAATGTCACTAGTGGATCAATGTGGCTTAGAAAAAACACACATGCAATGACTCTAGTGGATCTATGTGGTTTAGGAAAAGAACACACATGCAATGAGTCTAGTGGATACATGTGGATATGGAAACGAACACACATGCAATGTCACCAGTGGATCCATGTGGCTTAGGAAAAGAACAAACATGCAATGACTCTAGTGGATCAATGTGGTTTAGGAAAAGAACACACATGCAATGTCACAAGTGGATCAATGTGGTTTAGGAAAATTACACACATGCACTATCACCAGTGGATCAATGTGATTTAGGAAAATAACACACATGCAATGACTCTAGTGGATCAATGTGCTTTAGGAAAAGAACACACATGAAATGGCACTATTGGATCAATGTGGTTTAGGAAAAGAACACACATGCAATGTTACCAGTGGATCCATGAGGTTTAGGAAAATAACACACATGCAATGTCACTAGTGGATCAATGTGGTTTAGGAAAACAACACATGTGCAATGTCACCAGTGGATCAATGTGGGTTAGGAAAAGAACTCACATGCAGTGTCACCAGTGGATCAATGTGGTTTAGAAGAAGAATACATATGCAATGTCACGAGTGGATCAATGTGGTATTGGAAAAGAACACACATGCAATGTCACTAGTGGATCAATGTGGTTTAGGAAAAGAACACACATGAAATGTCACTAGTGGATCAATGTGCTTTAGGAAAATAACACACATGCAATGTGACCAGTGAATCAATGTGGTTTAGGAAAATAACACATATATAATGACACTAGTTGATTAATGTGGTTTAGGAAAAGAACACACATGCAATGTCACTACTGGATCAATGTGGTTTAGGAAAAGAACACACATGCAATGCATCTAGTGGATCAATGTGGTTTCTGAAAAGAACACACATGCAATGTCACTAGTGGATCAATGTGTTTTAGGCAAAAAAAAACACATGCAATGTCACTAGTGGATCAATGTGGTTTAGGAAAAGAACACACGTGCAATGTCACCAGTGGATCCATTTATTTAGGGAAAGAACGCACATGCAATGTCACCAGTGGATGAATCAGGTTTAGGAAAAGAACACACATGCAACGACTTCGGTGGATCAATGTGGTTTTGGAAAAGAACGCACCTGCAATGTCTCTAGTGGATCAATGTGTTTTAGGAAAAGAACACACATGCGATGTCACTAGTGGATCAATGTGGTTTAGGAAAAGGACACACATGCAATGTCACCAGTGGATCAATGTTGTTTAAGAAAAGGACACACATGCAATGTAACCAGTGGATCAATGTGGTTTAGGAAAAGAACACACATGCAATTACTCCAGTGGATCAATGTGGTTTAGGAAAAGCAGACACATGCGATATCACTAGTGGATCAATGTGGTTTAGGAAAAGAACACACACTCAATGACACAAGTGGATCAATGTGGTTTAGGAAAAGAACACACATGCAATGTAACCAGTGGATCAATGTGGTTTAGAAAAATAACACACATGCAATAACTCTAGTGGATCAATGTGGTTTAGGAAAAAAACAAACATGTAATGACTCTAGTGGATCTATGTGGTTTAGAAAAAGAACACACATGCAATGAATCTAATGGATCAATGTGTTTTAGGAAAATAACACACATGCAATGACTCTAGTGGATCAATGTGGTTTACGAAAAGAACACACATGCAATGTCACCGGGGGATCCGTGTGGTTTAGGAATAGAACACACATGCAATGTCACTCGTGGATCAATGTGGTTTAGGAAAAGAATACACGGGCATTGTCACTAGTGGATCAATGTGGTTTAGCAAAAGAACACACATGCAATGACTCTAGTGGATCAATGTGGTTTAGGAAAAGAACGCACATGCAATGTCTCTAGTGGATCAATGTGGTTTAAGAAAAGCACACACATGCGATGTCACTAGTGGATCAATGTGGTTTAGGAAAAGAACGCACATGCAATGTCTCTAGTGGATCAATGTGGTTTGGGAAAAGCACACACATGCGATCTCTCTAGTGGATCAATGTGGTTTAGGAAAAGAACACACATGCAATGAGTCCAGTGGATCATTGTGGTTTAGTAAATTAACAAACATGTAATGCCACTAGTGGATCAATGTGGCTTAGAAAATACACACATGGAATGACTCTAGTGGATCTATGTGGTTTAGGAAAAGAAAACATATGCAATGACTCTAGTGGATACATGTGGTTTAGGAAAAGAACATACATGCAATGACTCTAGTGGATGAATGTGGTTTAGGAAAAGAACACATATGCAATGTCATCAGTGGATCAATGTGGTTTAGGAATAGAACACACATGCAATGACTCTAGTGGAACAATGGGAGTTAGGAAAAGAACAGACATGCAATGTCACAAGTGAATCAACATGGTTTAGGAAAAGAACACACATGCAATGAATCTAGTGGATCGATGTAGTTTAGGAAAAGAACACACATGCAATTTCACAAGTGGATCCATATGGTTTAGTAAAAGAACACACATGAATGGACTCTAGTGGATACATGTGGTTTAGGAAAAGAACACACATGAAATTTCACTAGTGGATCCATGTGGTTTAGGAAAAGAATGCACATGCATTGACTCTAGCGCATACATGTGGTTTAGGAAAAGAACACATATTCAATGTCACTAGTGGATCCATGTGGTTTAGGAAAATAACACACATGCATTGACTCTAGTGGGTACATGTGGTTTAGGAAAAGAACACACCTGCACTGTCACCAGTGGATCAATGTGGTTTAGAAAAATAACACACATGCAATGACTTTAGTGGATCAATGTGGTTTACGAAAAGAACACACATGCAATGGCACTAGTGGAACAATGTGTTTTAGGAAAAGAACACACATGCAATGTCACCGGTGGATCCATGTGGTTTAGGAAAAGCACACACATGCAATGACTCCAGTGGATCAATGTGGTTTAGGAAAAGAACACCCATGCAATGTCTCTAGTGGATCAATGTGGTTTAGGAAAGGCACACACATGCGATGTCACTAGTGGATCAATGTGGTTTAGGAAAAAAATGCACATGCAATGTCTCTAGTGGATCAATGTGGTTTAGGAAAAGCACACACATCGATGTATGTAGTGGATCAATGTGGTTTAGGAAAAGAACACACATGCAATGACTCTAGTGAATCAATGTGGGTTAGTAAAATAACGAACACGCAATGTCACTAGTGGATCATTGTGGCTTAGAAAAAACACATGCAATGACTCTAGTGGATACATGTGGATTTGGAAACGAACACACATGCAATTTCACCAGTGGATCCCTGTGGTTTAGGAAAAGAACAAACATGCAATGACTCTAGTGGGTCAATGTGGTTTAGGAAAAGAACACACATGCAATGTCAACAGTGGATCAATGTGGTTTAGGAAAATGACACACATGCACTGTCACCAGTGGATCAATGTGATTTAGGAAAATAACACACATGCAATGACTCTAGTGGATCAATGTGTTTTAGGAAAAGAACACACATGAAATAGCACTAGTGGATCAATGTGGTTTAGGAAAAGAACACACATGCAATGTCACCAGTGGATCCATGTGGTTTAGGAAAAGAACACACATGCAATTTCACAAGTGGATCCATGTGGTTTAGGAAAAGAATACACATGCAATGTCACTAGTGGATCAATGTGGTTTAGGAAAAGAACACACGTGCATTGTCACTAGTGGATCAATGTGGGTTATGAAAAGAACACAGATGCAGTGTCACCAGTGGATCAATGTGGTTTAGGAGAAGAACACAGATGAAATATCACTAGTGGATCAATGTGTTCTTGGAAAAGAACACACATGCAATGTCACTAGTGGATCAATGTGGTTTAGGAAAAGAACACACATGAAATGTCACTAGTGGATCAATGTGCTTTAGGAAAATAACACACATGCAATGTCACAAGTGAATCAATGTGGTTTATGAATAGAACACACATGCAATGACTCTAGTGGATCAATGTTCGTTTGGAAAAGAACACACATGCAATGTCACAAGTGGATCAACATGGTTTAGCAAAAGAACACACATGAATTGTCTCTAGTGGATACATGTGGTTTAGGAAAAGAACACACATGAAATTTCACAAGTGGATCCATATGGTTTAGTAAAAGAACACACATGAATTGACTCGAGTGGATACATGTGGTTTAGGAAAAGAACACACATGCAATGTCACTAGTGGATCAATGTGGTTTAGGAAAAGAACACACATGAAATGTCACTAGTGGATCAATGTGGTTTAGGAAAAGAACACACATGCAATGCATCTAGTAGATCAACGTGGTTTCTGAAAAGAACACACATGCAATGTCACTAGTGGATCATTGTGGTTTAGGCAAAAAACACACATGCAATGTCACTAGTAGATCAATGTGGTTTAGGAAAAGAACACACGTGCAATGTCACCAGTGGATCCATTTAGTTTAGGAAAAGAACACACATGCAATGACTTCAGTGGATCAATGTGGTTTAGGAAAAGAACACACATGCAATGTCTCTAGTGGATCAATGTGGTTTAGGAAAAGCACACACATGCGATGTCACTAGTGGATCAATGTGGTTTAGGAAACTAACACACACTCAATGTCACAAGTGGATCAATGTGGTTTAAGAAAAGAACACACATGCAATGTAACCAGTGGTTTAGGAAAAGAACACACATGCCATTACTCCAGTGGATCAATGTGGTTTAGGAAAAGCACACACATGCGATGTCACTAGTGGATCAATGTGGTTTAGGAAAAGAACACATACTCAATGTCACAAGTGGATCAATGTGGTTTAGGAAAAGAACACACATGCAATGTAAGCAGTGGATCAATGTGGTTTAGGAAAAGAACACACATGCAATGACTCCAGTGGATCAATGTGGTTTAGGAAAAGAACACACATGCAATGTCACTAGTGGATCAATTTGGCTTAGAAAAAAACACACATGCAGTGACTCTAGTGGATCTATGTGGTTTGGGAAAAGAACTCGCATGCAATGACTCTAGTGCATCAATGTGGTTTAGGAAAATAACACACATGCAATGACTCTAGTGGATCAATGTGGTTTACGAAAAGAACACACATACAATGGCACTAGTGGATCAATGTGGTTCAGGAAAAGAACACACATGCAATGGCACTGGTGGATCCATGTGGTTTAGGAAAAGAACACACAAGCAATGTCACCCGTGGATCAATGTGGTTTAGTAAAATAACACACGTGCAATGTCACTAGTGGATCAATGTGGTTTAGGAAAAGAACACACATGCAATGACTCCAGTGGATCAATGTGGTTTAGGAAAAGAACACACATGCAATGTCACTAGGGGATCAATTTGGCTTAGAAAAAACACACATGCGGTGACTCTAGTGGATCTATGTGGTTTGGGAAAAGAACACGCATGCAATGACTCTAGTGGATCAATGTGGTTTAGGAAAATAACACACATGCAATGGCTCTAGTGGATCAATGTGGTTTACAAAAAGAACACACATACAATGGCACTAGTGGATCAATGTGGTCCAGGAAAAGAACACACATGCAATGGCACTGGTGGATCCATGTGGTTTAGGAAAAGAACACACATGCTATGTCACCCGTGGATCAATGTGGTTTAGGAAAAGAACACACGTGCAATGTCACTAGTGCATCAATGTGGTTTAGGATAAGGACACACAGGCAATGACTCTAGTGGATCAATGTGGTTTAGGAAAAGAATGCACATGCAATGCCTCTAGTGGATCAATGTGGTTTAAGAAAAGCACACACATGCGATGTCACTAGTGTATCAATGTGGTTTAGGAAAAGAACGCACATGCAATGTCTCTAGTGGATCAATGTGGTTTAGGAAAAGCATACACATGCGATGTCTCTAGTGGATCAATGTGGTTTAGGAAAAGAACACACATGCAATGACTCCAGTGGATCAATGTGGTTTAGTAAAATAACAAACATGCAATGTCACTAGTGGATCAATGTGTTATAGAAAAAACACACATGTAATGACTCTAGTTGATCTATGTGGTTTAGGAAAAGAAAAACATATGCAATGACTCTAGTGGATACATGTGGTTTAGGAAAAGAACACACATGCAATGTCACCAATGGATCCATGTGGTCTAGGAAAAAAACATACATGCAATGACTCTAGTGGATCAATGTGATTTAGGAAAAGAACACATATGCAATGTCACCAGTGGATCAATGTGGTTTAGGAATAGAACACACATGAAATCACTCTAGTGGATCAATGGGGGTTAGGAAAAGAACACACATGCAATGTCACCAGTGGATCAACATGGTTTAGCAAAAGAACACACATGCAATGACTCTAGTGGATCGATGTAGCTTAGGTAAAGAACACACATGCATTAACTCTAGAGGATACATGTGGTTTAGGAAGAGAACACATATTCAATCTCACTAGTGGATCCATGTGGTTTAGGAAAATAACACACATGTATTGACTCTATTGGATACATGTGGTTTAGGAAAAGAACACACCTGCACTGTTAGTAGTGGATCAATGTGGTTTAGGAAAATAACACACATGCAATGACTCTAGTGGATCAATGTGGTTTATGAAAAGAACACACGTGCAATGGCACTATTGGATCAATGTGGTTTAGGAAAACAACACATATGCAATGTCACTGGTGGTTCCATGTGGTTTAGGAAAAGAACACACATGCAATGTCAGTAGTGGATCAATGTGGTTTAGGAAAAGAACACACGTGCAATGTCTCTAGTGGATCAATGTGGTTTAGGAAAGGAACACACATGCAATGACTCCAGTGGATAAATGTGGTTTAGGAAAAGAACGCCCATGCAATGTCTCTAGTGGATCAATGTGGTTTAGGAAAAAGAACGCACATGCAATGTCTCTAGTGGATCAATGTGGTTTAGGAAAAGCACACACATGCGATGTCTCTAGTGGATCAATGTGGTTTAGTAAAATAACGAACATGCAATGTCACTAGTGGATCAATGTGGCTTAGAAAAAAATACGCATGCAATGACTCTAGTGGATCTATGTGGTTTAGTAAAAGAACACACATGCAATGACTCTAGTGGATACATATGGTTTATGAAAACAACACACATGCAATGAATCTAGTGGATCAATGTGGTTTACGAAAAGAACGCACATGCAATGTCACCGGTGGATCCATGTGGTTTAGGAAAAGAACACCCATGCAATGTCACTAGTGGTTCAATGTGGTTTAGGAAAATAACAAATGTGTAATGTCACCAGTGGATCAACGTGTGTTAGGAAAAGAACACACATGCAGTGTCACTAGTGGATAAATGTGGTTTAGGAAAAGAACACAGATGCAATGACACTAGTGGATCAATGTGGTTTTGGAAAAGAACACACATGCAATGTCACCAGTGGATCAGTGTGGGTTAGGAAAACAACACACATGCAATGTCACAAGTGGATGAATGTGTTTTAGGCAAAAAACACACATACAATGTCACTAGTGGATCAATGTGGTTTAGGAAAAGAACACGCGTGCAATGTCACCAGTGGAACCATTTGGTGTAGGGAAAGAACACACATGAAATGTCACCAGTGGATCAATGTGGTTTAGGAAAAGAACACACATGCAATGACTCCAGTAGATAATGTGGTTTAGGAAAATAACGCACATGACATGTCTCTAGTGGATCAATGTGGTTTAGTAAAAGCACACACATGCGATGTCACTAGTGGATCAGTGTGGTTTAGGAAAATAACACACATGCAATGACTCCAGTGGATCAATGTGGTTTAGGAAAAGCACACACACTCAATGTCACAAGTGGTTCAATGTGGTTTAGGAAAAGAACACACATGCAATGTCTCTAGTGGATCAATGTGGTTTAGTAAAATAATGAACATGGAATGCCACTAGTGGATCAATGTAGCTTAGAAAAAACACACATGCAATGACTCTAGTGGATCTATGTGGTTTAGGAAAAGAACACACATGCAATGACTATAGTGGATACATGTGGTTTAGGAAAAGAACACACATACAATGTCACCAGTGGATCCATGCGGTTTAGGAAAAGAATATACATGCAATGACTCTAGTGGATCAATGTGGTTTAGGAAAAGAACGCACATGCAATGTCACTAGTGGATCAATGTGGTTTAGGAAAAGAACACACATGCAATGACTCCAGTGGATCAATTTGGTTTAGTAAAAGAACGAACATGCAAAGTCACTAGTGGATGAATGTGCTTTAGGAAAAGAACACACATGCAATAACTCTAGTGGATCTATATGGTTTAGGAAAAGAACACACATGCAATGACTCTAGTGGATCAATGTGGTTTAGGAAAAGAACACACATGCAATGACTCTAGTAGATCCATGTGGTTTAGAAACAGAACACCCATGATATGTCACTAGTGGATCAATGTGGTTTAGGAATATAACACACATGAAATGTCACATGTGGATCAATGTGGTTTAGGAAAATAACACACATGCAATGACTCTAGTGGATCAATGTGGTTTAGGAAAAGAACACACATCCAATATCACTAGTGGATCAATGTGGTTTAGGAAAAAAAACACATGCAATGTCACCACTTGATCCATGTGGTTTAGGAAAAGAACATACATGCAATGTCACTACTGGATCAATGTGGTTTAAGAAAAGAACACACGTGCAATGTCACCAGTGGATCAATGTGGGTTAGGAAAAGAACACACGTACAGTGTCACTAGTGGATCCATGTGGTTTAGGAAAAGAACACACATGCAATGTCACCGGTGGATCCATGTGGTACGAAAAGAACACTCATGCAATGTCACTAGTGGATCAATGTTGTTTAGGAAAAGAAAACACATGCAATGCCACTAGTGGATCAATGTGGTTTAGGAAAATAACACACATGCAACGACTCTAGTCGATCGATGTAGTTTAGGAAAAGAACGCACATGCAATCCATCTAGTGGATCAACGTGGTTTAGGAAAATAACACACATGCAATAAATCTAGTGGATCAATGCGTTTTATGAAAAGATTACACATGCAATGGCACTAGTGGATCAATGTGGTTTAGGAAAAGAACACACATACAATGTCACCGGTGGATCCATATGGTTTAGGAAAAAAACACACATGCAATGTCACTAGTGGATCAATGTGGTTTAGGAAAAGAACAAATGTGCAATGTCACCAGTGGATCAATGTGTGTTAGGAAAAGGACACACTTGTAGTGTCACTAGTGGATAAATGAGGTTTAGGAAAAGAACATCGATGCAATGTCACAAGTTGATCAATGTGGTTTAGGAAAAGAACACACATGCAATGTCACTAGTGGATCAATGTGGGTTAGGAAAAGAACACACATGCAATGTCACCTGTGGATTAATGTGTTTTAGGAAAAAAACACACATGCAATGTCACTAGTGGATCAATGTGGTTTAGGAAAAGAACACACGTGCAATGTCACAAGTGGATCCATTTGGTTTAGGGAAAGAACACACATGCAATGTCACTAGTGGATCAATGTGGTTTAGGAAAATAACACACATGCAATGACGCCAGTAGATCAATGTGGTTTAGGAAAAGAATGCACATGCAATGTCTCTAGTGGATCAATGCGGTTTAGGAAAAGCACACACATACGATGCCACTTGTAAGATCCCTCCTTTGTAAAGGAAAAGATCCATGTGATTGCAATGCTAGTCCCTGGATCAATGCTAGCATCCATAGTTTAAGATGAAGTACACAGATACAAAGGTCGTTTATTACAGTCATTCCAGAGATAAAATATAGTCTTTTACAACTCAGGGCCAAAGGCCTAATACAAGAGTTTATGGAATAAGTAAATAAACATAAGTCTTCATCTTCATGTGCCACAGGCAAGCATGTTGAGTGTAGACTAATGACTCCTAATCATCATCGGAGTAACCTGCAACATTACAAGTTACAGCCACAGAGGGTCAATACTTTGGAATAGTATTGGCAAGTGATACCTTAGTATAATTAAAGTGGACTATAATACTATATGCATTTGGCTGGTGGAGCTTAGGCTTGCATTGCTCAAAATAGATTTTTCCTTAACTTTTGAAAACACTAAGTTTTGTTTGGCAAAAACTTTCCAAGGCATCTACCAATCAAAGACTGAAGATCCACTCAGGGCATCTACCAATCAAAGACTGAAGACTTACTTGGCAAAAACACCCAAGGCATCTACCAATCAAAGACTGAAGATCCACTCAGGGCATCTACCAATCAAAGACTGAAGATCCTTTTAACCCTTGTTCATCCACAAGTTTTATTCAGAAATTGGAGTGATGAGATTCTTGAAGTTTCCATGTCTTGATGCTCAAATTGTCCTTTACCAGGGACATGGCTAAGTACTTAGGTTTTACACTCTGCAGAGGTGGTGCACTTTCCCCACAAGCCTTGGTTTCCCAAGACATGACCCTTCAGAAGCCTTTCCTTAGTCAAATGGACGCGTTCCAACCTATCATTCCCTCTACCACCAACTGTCCAAGAGACTAAGTTCTAGCATCCTAAGATCATGGCAGAGCCCATAATGCCAAGTGGTTGCGCTTGAAGCTTCTCAACGTTTGACATCTCAAATCTCTTTGTTTCCTGGGTGGCCATCCATAAGTGAGATACACAAGCCAAGTCCATGGCCTTGTGAACCACTCAACATAAACCATTCCTTCCTTTCCACCCAGGTGATTCATTAACTTAGTTGTTTTGTTAAATAAAACACAAGTCCTCAGACTTAGAATATTTTTCCATAGTGTGAATATATAAACCACCCTTGTTTTCTAGTAGCTAGGCTAAGCATGATAGTAATAGGAATCTTGACTTAGGTAATTTTCACTAAGGTTCCACCTAGTAGGTTTTCCCAAAGCATAGTTTATACATAGCAAAACTCCATGCAAGTCCTATACTTAGAAAAATAACACTAATGCATATATAAAATATAGGAATGGAATATTCATGATGATATCACTTGCCTTGGTAGTGTGGAGAGTAGCACTCGTCACAATCACAATCACTAGCAAAATCTAAACACAAAGTGGTAGCATACAATTACACACAAATATATACAAACAAAGATAATATGAATGCATGCATGCATGAATCTACTAAGTGGTGATTTTTGAAAAACTCTACCAAGAAAGTGCGTGATTACAGAAACTTAACAAGTCACAAGTTTGCCAACTAAGCAAAATAACCCTAAAACAAAATACTAAACTAAATCTATACTCAAAATGGCCTCAAACAAGTTTCTTCAATTTAAGCCAACCTAATGGTTACTATTTGTTAAACAAAAGGGATAGGCAGAAAGGTCTTGTTTTTCTGAACCCAACGGTATAAAATTTGTAAAATTCCAACGTGGCATTCAAAAGTTATAGGCATTTGAAATCTGGATCAAAATCTGGTTTCAATTCTATTTTTAGTTCTAACCCTAGCCACGCGTCGCTTCGGGATTGGTCGGTACCGGTTCGTCTGGATCGAGTGATACAGACCGCTGGATTTAAAGGGCAGGTGCGGCTCAGATCAACGCGTACCCCTTCGATTAGTCATCTTATCCAAACCATCAGATGCAGATCTAACGGTTCCTATTGCCCTGGCCAAAAACTGGCGGCGGATCGGTGGCTACCGGCGGGGAAAGGGTCGGTCGACGATGTTGCCAACGATGCAGGGGGCGAGGAAGAGAGAGGAGATGCTCACCGGGCTCAGGGGGTCACGGTGATGCTTGTCGTACTCCCGGTTGGTCAAGGGGCGCTTGGGCACGGCTGCGATTGCTCGCCGGAGTGGAGGACGGCGTCGGGTGCGTCGAGTGGTCGTCGTGGACATCGCTGTGAATCACTCCAAGGCAAGGCGAAGACACGGTTAGATTCACAGAGTCGAGACAGAGTCGTGTGCATGAACTAGAGGGCGCGGGGCAGTCTGGACTTACCACTAGAGCTCGCCGGAGTTCGTGCAGAAGACGGTGGCGGCCAGTCATTGAGGTTGTCGGAGCTACGGTTCATGCGAGGGCAAACGAAGTGTGTTAAAAGAAGAACAGAGGCTCACTGAACCAGATAGCAAGAACGAGAGGAAGAGGGGAGCTTGGAACTCACCGGAATCATGGCTGCAGCTCGTCGGAGACGGCGGGGCTACAGAGAGTAATACACGCAGCCTGGTGGCGTTCTGGGTTCGGGGTTTGAGGGAGAAGAGAGAGGGGGCAGAGGGGTTTCTTATAGCCTGGTCATGCGCGAGAATCACTCGGCCATTGAATCGAATTAACGCCGCGAATTAAACACAGAAACGGCCGTGTTGATTTGGGGACGAACTAGTCGTGCGGGTGGAGACGACGCTGACGTGGAGAAGGCCCGCTTGTCAGCGAGGTGCGCGAGGTGGAAGTGGGGTCTGGCTGTCAGCGACTCAACGCTTGCGCTCGCGAGTGAGAGAAGAAAAGGAAGGTCCCCGGGTGGGCTTGCTGGGCTCGATCCGCTGCTGGGCCAGAATCCTGGCGCTCGGCCTTTTTCATTTGAATAATCCTTTTCTTTTTCTAATTCCCTTTTCTAAGATGATTTTGATATGAATTCAAATTCTTTTGAATTCAAACAAATTTGGGACTCTTTGTAGGGTTCTGTGGTTTCAAAAACTAGTCAGTTGACCATGTGGTTACTAGCAAGGTCTTGGTCAAGCTTGGACTTCAAATCAAACAGAGACTTTGCTCTAGTTTTCAAATATTTGAAATAGGGTTTGAAAATATTTCCAAATTGGAAACTTGGGTTAAAATGCTATACCTAATCTTTCCAACCAAGGAGGCAAGCAAACAAATTCATAGACAATCAAATCTCAAATGGTGATGGCCAATTGAGATAAATTGCCCACATGAAATCATAGCCTAAGTTTATGCATCTAAATGATTTTGAGAAAAACCCTAAATGAATGAAAGATGCAAGGTTGATATGAATGAGTTTTGAAACATGATTTTTGGGATGTTATAAATCTAACCCCCTTAAAATGAATCTCGCCCTCGAGATTCGGATTGGCTAGCAAATAGGTGAGGGTGGTCTTTCCGAAGATCATCTTCTCTTTCCCATGTTGCTTCCTCTTCGGAATGGTGATTCCATTGTACTTTGCAAAATCTGATTGTTTTTGTCCTTGTGACTCTTTCTGAGTTCCTCTATCAGATACAATACTCTTTGGCACACCGTGAAGGCATACAATTCTGCTCATGTAGATTTTGGCTAACTTGGCACTTTTATAAGTTGTCTTTACGGGTATAAAATGAGCCACTTTAGTTAGGCGATCCACTACTACCCATATGGAATCATACCGTGACCTGGTCCTTGGTAATCCGGTAATGAAATCCATACCAATATTTTCCCACTTCCATTCAGGAATAGGCATTGGTTGAAGCAAACCTGCTGGTTTCTGATGTTCCGCTTTCACTCTACTACACACATCACACAAAGCAATGTGTTCGGCGATGTCTCTTTTGAGATTGTTCCACCAAAATCTTTCTTTCATATCCATGTACATTTTGGTGTTTCCCGGGTGAATAGAATATGGAGAGTTATGGGCTTCTTGTAAAATCAGTTTCCGCATTTCCGGATCTTGTGGAACACAAATACGTTTCCCGTGCCATAAAGTACTTGTTCGTCCATATGGAAACTTTTAGCCTTCCCATGGCTAATCTTTTCCTTAATCTCTTCGATTTCTTTATCCGTCTTTTGGGCTTCTTTAATCTTATCCAACAGAGTGGGTTGAACATCCAAAGACATAAGATGTCCTTCTGGCACAATCTCCAACCAAAGTTCCTTGAATTGCTTACACAAGTCATCTGGCAATTTACCTTTGGTAAGGCCATTTACAAACGCTTTACGACTTAGAGCATCTGCTACTACATTTGCTTTACCGGGGTGGTATTGCAAACTCAAGTCGTAATCCTTGATAAGTTCTAGCCATCTCCTTTGTCTCATGTTGATTTCCTTCTGGGTGAAGATATACTTCAAACTCTTATGGTCGGTGAATACTTCACAACGTTTTCCCAAAAGGTAATGTCTCCATGTTTTGAGTGCATGGACAACAACGGCTAACTCTAAATCATGAGTAGGATAGTTTACTTCATGAGTTTTGAGTTGTCTCGAGGCATAATCCACAACTTTTCCGCCTTGCATAAGCACGGCTCCTAATCCTTGATGTGAAGCATCACAATACACTTGGAAATCCTTTTCCAAATCTGGTAGGCACAGAACTGGTGCTGACACAAGTCTCTTCTTTAATTCTTGAAAGCTGAGTTCACAATCTTCAGACCAAGCAAATTTCTTATCTTTCTTCAGCAATTCTGTCATTGGTTTAGCCACCTTTGAAAAAATTTCAATGAATCTTCTGTAGTAACCTGCTAAACCAAGGAAACTACGAACCTCTTTTACGCTCTTAGGAGATTCCCATTCTGTCACAGCTGAAACCTTAGCAGGATCAACTGCTACACCATCCTTTGTCATAACGTGACCAAGAAATCCAACTTCCTCTAACCAAAACTCACACTTGCTGAATTTGGCATAAAGCTTATGTTCCCTTAGTTTCTCAAGTATCAAGCATAGATATCTTTCATGCTCTTCCTTGCTCTTGGAGTAGACCAAGATGTCATCGATGAAAACGACAACGAACTTGTCGAGAAATTCCATGAACACTTTGTTCATCATATTCATGAAGTATGCTGGAGCGTTGGTTAAACCGAAAGGCATCACAGTGTACTCATACAATCCATACCTTGTGGTGAATGTTGTTTTAGGTATGTCTTGCTCTCTTATCTTGAGTTGAAAATAGCCTGACCGAAGATCAATCTTCGAGAACACACATGCTCCTTCTAGCTGATCAAACAAGTCATTGATTCTGGGCAAAGGATATTTGTTCTTGATGGTCACCTCGTTGAGAGAACGGTAATCTATGCATAATCTTTGAGTTCTGTCTCTCTTTTCTACGAACAAAACTAGAGCTCCGCAAGATGAAGAACTTGGCTGGATGAATCCTTTCTGCAATTGTTCTCCAAGTTGTTTCTTGAGTTCCTTAAGTTCATCAACTGACATTTTATAAGGCCTCTTTGCTCTTGGTCTAGAACCTGGTACCAAATCTATTATAAACTCCACATCTCTATCTGGTGGCATTCCCGGTAACTCTTCCGGAAACACATCCGGATACTCACACACAATTGGCACCATGTCCACGCTAACCCCCTTAAGAGAGTTCAGCTTACTTCCTTTAGATTTAAAATTGGACTTGAATTTTATCCTCTTACCTTCAGGGGTTGTGAGTGAAACTGTACGATTTGCACAATCTAGTACTCCCTCATACTTAGCCATCCAATCCATTCCCAAAATCACATCCAATCCTTGGTAATTCAGGATTATTAAATTCACTGGAAATTTATGTTTTCCAAACTCTATGACTAAATCATGACATCCTGAGTTTACTATCATTTCTCCACCGGGAGAACTTACTCTTATAGGACACCCAATGGTTTCTACCGGTAGTTCATTCCTTTCGACAAATGCTTTTGATATGAATGAATGAGATGCACCAGTATCAAAGAGTACAAATGCTGAGATGGAATTGAGTCTGAACTTACCAGCAACGGCATCAGGCTCTTCATAGACCTCCTCCACATTGATGTGGTTGACCTGTCCTTTCTGAAAAGGATTGGGCTTGTTAGGTCCTTCAACATTCTTCTCAGGGCACTCATTAGCATAATGCCCCAGCTTCTTGCATTTGAAGCATTCAACCTGACTGATGTCCGTTTTAGGCTAGTTTCTACTTCCACTTCCACTTCCACTTCCACTATGGTGGCTCTTATATCCACTCTTGTGATTCTTGTACTTATCATTGTCATGACTGCGGTGATGCTTGTTGTCATGACGGTTGTGGTTGTGGTGCTTGTTAAATTTCCCATGCTTGTGGGATCCTGAGCTGACACTATCATCATAGTGAGATCGTTTAAGAGACGATCCCAAGCCGTGCTTGTCGGAGTGTTTCCTCTTCCTACTCTCGACTTGCTTCATTTTATTCTCCACAATAACAGCCTTGTCACACAGCGACTGATAAGTTGGAACGTATGCCACAGATAGCTGCAGATTCAGTTCATCATTTAAGCCTTCCAGAAACTTTTCCTTCCTTTTGGCATCAGTGTCAACCTCATCCGGTGCATAGCGCGCCAGATTGTTGAACTCTTCAATATATTCAGCCACGTTGTGGTGGCGCTGCTTCAGGTTGTGAAACTCCTTCTTTTTCAGGCTCATCATACCTGGTGAGATATGAGTAGTGAGAAAGCCATCTTCAAAGATAGCCCAAGTCACCTCATCAATAGGTGTGGTGATCTGGAAGTTGTCCCACCATGCTGCGGCTGGTCCTTCCAACAGATGTGCCGCGAACCTGACTTTTTCAGCATCTGTGCATCCCACGGTCACTAAGTCTTTGTTCACAGAACGTAGCCAATCATTGGCCACCATGGGATCAGTCGTTCCCGAAAACTTGGCTGGCCTCAGACGCAGAAATCCGGTGAGCATATCAAAACCTGGAGGGTTGTTGTTGTTGTTATTGTTGTTATTGTTGTTGTTGGGGTTGTTGTTGTTGTTCTGGTTCTGGATGAATGTCGTCATCATTTGCATAAGTTGTGTCTGCGCATTCATCATCTGTTGCATTTCTGGGGTAATGTTGGGGTTGGGGTTGGTGTTTGCGCGACGGGGAGGCATCTGTGGTTTAATCATATAGAGATAAGAATGAGATACCCTTACATGATTTATGCACAATACATTACACAAGCAAACACATAGCAATCAACACCAAGATAACAAAATCCCAAAGTACAAACACACAAGTGGCAAGCCATCCACATGTCGGATGGTCCAATAATAAGTTCACAAATAACAAGTACGGTAAATAAAGATAACTGAGTAGTCAAGTCTACTCGTCAGCCTCAATCTCCTCCTCTACAAAGGTAAGACCTGCGTTCTCCATTGCGGTCTTGTTCTCCTCGATGGTAGTGGTCAAAGAGTCGATCTTGGCCTTGAGAGCCCTCTTCTGGGAACAAAGCCTCTCAATCACTGTTTGCTGCTGCTCTAACTCGAAGTTGGACTGCAGTTCCTCGGTCATATCCCGGATCCTCTTGTTCCTATCCTGGACACGTTTCTCTTGACTCTTGAACTTACGGTCTTGGGTCTCGAACTTCGCCTCCATCTCCTTGACTATCTCGTCCTGCTGCGCGAAGAGCTTGTCCTTCTCGCGAAGCTGCACCTGGAGCTCGTCATTACTAAGCATGACGTTGGTCCTATCGGTATCCACGTGCCTAATAGGAGTGTCTAAGTCCTGGAGGTACAGGCGTATCGGCTCTGCTGTGACCCTCGAGTCGTCCTCAAAGTCAATGGACTCTCCGTCATCATCACGCCTTCTGAAAGCGTGGAAGTGAGTGCCTCTAACCTGTCGGGAGTGACGGCCTAACAGTCGTCCTATCAGGTCCTGCATGACAACCTCCATGCCTCTCTCCCTGTCATCGTGCATAAGCTTGAAGACGATGGCCTCTGTAGTAGGCTCTGTCTGGCGTCCTGGCTGGTTCACCTTGAAGCCCCAAAGGTCCTTCCTCTCAAACTTGGTGAGTGGGTGCACTGTGATGATAGGAAGAGGGAGATCGAGTAAAGTAGTAAGCTCTACGATATGAGGACCGAAACGGGTAGCCTGGAACTCCTCAACAGTGTTGATGGCAATAGGCATCTATTTATAAGATTGAAAAAGTTAGAACAACACAATTTAGAATAAACAGACAAACATTCATACATATCCATGGAACACAAAATCACACAAGTCTTGCATACAAGAATCCATTACATCAACCAAGGTTCAAACTTATTAAGGTATCATTTTGGAAAATAAGGTGATAGGTGGTGGTCCAACTAACGAAGTGCGTTCACAGACCTATCTCACTGGATCTGGTGGCTAACACAATGTTCCTAGTGGCAATAACCCTATCTTGTTCACATGCTTCTATCACTAAGTCTATAATATCTCCTCTTAAGGATTGGGTATGTTCCTTCTCTTTCTCTAAGTCTTTTTGGAGGTTGAGCATCTTGCACTTGACTCTAGCACTTAGTTCTTTGATAGTCTTCCAAGCTGCTTCTTTTGCTGACTCAAAGAATGTGGTGTGCATAAAAGTGTTGGTGTACATGCAGAAGCCTTTTTCTTTGTGGTTGTCTTCCTTGTTTTTGTACAAGTGAAGTTGCACCCACCAATACTCCATTCCTCCCTCCATCACTGGAAAGCCCTTATACACAGCTGCACCATGTGCTCCCATGGTCTCCATGAGGTCCTTGAGAATCTTGGGAAACTCAGTCTCACACTCCAAGATCATGGTCATGAGTGGTCCTTTCTTCACGGCTTCGTTGATGGAGTTCATCTACAAATAGAGATGAGAATGAGAAGATTAGAAAAGTTTACGAGAAGAATAGACAAGTGTAGAAGAAGTTAAAAATTTTCCTTAATGGTTTCCAATCCTAGGGTCATAATCCTACAGGCAACACAGTGCTCTAATACCATCTGTAAGATCCCTCCTTTGTAAAGGAAAAGATCCCTGTGATTGCAATGCTAGTCCCTGGATCAATGCTAGCATCCACAGTTTAGGATGAAGTACACAGATACAAAGGTCGTTTATTACAGTCATTCCAGAGATAAAATATAGTCTTTTACAACTCAGGGCCAAAGGCCTAATACAAGAGTTTATGGAATAAGTAAATAAACATAAGTCTTCATCTTCATGTGCCACAGGCAAGCATGTTGAGTGTAGACTCATGACTCCTAATCATCATCGGAGTAACCTGCAACATTACAAGTTACAGCCACAGAGGGTCAATACTTTGGAATAGTATTGGCAAGTGATACCTTAGTATAATTTAAGTGGACTATAATACTATATGCATTTGGCCTGGTGGAGCTTAGGCTTGCATTGCTCAAAATAGATTTTTCCTTAACTTTTGAAAACACTAAGTTTTGTTTGGCAAAAACTTTCCAAGGCATCTACCAATCAAAGACTGAAGATCCACTCAGGGCATCTACCAATCAAAGACTGAAGACTTACTTGGCAAAAACACCCAAGGCATCTACCAATCAAAGACTGAAGATCCACTCAGGGCATCTACCAATCAAAGACTGAAGATCCTTTTAACCCTTGTTCATCCACAAGTTTTATTCAGAAATTGGAGTGATGAGATTCTTGAAGTTTCCATGTCTTGATGCTCAAATTGTCCTTTACCAGGGACATGGCTAAGTACTTAGGTTTTACACTCTGCAGAGGTGGTGCACTTTCCCCACAAGCCTTGGTTTCCCAAGACATGACCCTTCAGAAGCCTTTCCTTAGTCAAATGGACGCGTTCCAACCTATCATTCCCTCTACCACCAACTGTCCAAGAGACTAAGTTCTAGCATCCTAAGATCATGGCAGAGCCCATAATGCCAAGTGGTTGCACTTGAAGCTTCTCAACGTTTGACATCTCAAATCTCTTTGTTTCCTGGGTGGCCATCCACAAGTGAGATACACAAGCCAATTCCATGGCCTTGTGAACCACTCAACATAAACCATTCCTTCCTTTCCACCCAGGTGATTCATTAACTTAGTTGTTTTGTTAAATAAAACACAAGTCCTCAGACTTAGAATATTTTTCCATAGTGTGAATATATAAACCACCCTTGTTTTCTAGTAGCTAGGCTAAGCATGATAGTAATAGGAATATTGACTTAGGTAATTTTCACTAAGGTTCCACCTAGTAGGTTTTCCCAAAGCATAGTTTATACATAGCAAAACTCCATGCAAGTCCTATACTTAGAAAAATAACACTAATGCATATATAAAATATAGGAATGGAATATTCATGATGATATCACTTGCCTTGGTAGTGTGGAGAGTAGCACTCGTCACAATCACAATCACTAGCAAAATCTACACACAAAGTGGTAGCATACAATTACACACAAATATATACAAACAAAGATAATATGAATGCATGCATGCATGAATCTACTAAGTGGTGATTTTTGAAAAACTCTACCAAGCAAGTGCATGATTACAGAAACTTAACAAGTCACAAGTTTGCCAACTAAGCAAAATAACCCTAAAACAAAATACTAAACTAAATCTATAATCAAAATGGCCTCAAACAAGTTTCTGCAATTTAAGCCAACCTAATGGTTACTATTTGTTAAACAAAAAGGATAGGCAGAAAGGTCTTGTTTTTCTAAACCCAACGGTATAAAGTTTGTAAAATTCCAACGTGGCATTCAAAAGTTATAGGCATTTGAAATCTGGATCAAAATCTGGTTTAAATTCTATTTTTAGTTCTAACCCTAGCCACGCGTCGCTTCGGGATTGGTCGGTACCGGTTCGTCTGGATCGAGTGATATAGACCGCTGGATTTAAAGGCCAGGTGCGGCTCAGATCAACGCGTACCCCTTCGATTAGTCATCTTATCCAAACCATCAGATGCAGATCTAACGGTTCCTATTGCCCTTGCCAAAAACTGGCGGCGGAGCGGTGGCTACCGGCAGGGAAACGGTCGGTCGACGATGTTGGCGACGATGCAGGGGGCGAGGAAGAGAGAGGAGATGCTCACCAGGCTCAGGGGTTCACGGTGATGCTTGTCGTACTCGCGGTTGGTCAAGGGGCGCTTGGGCACGGCTGCGATTGCTCGCCGGAGTGGAGGACGGCGTCGGGTGCGTCGAGTGGTCGTCGTGGACGTCGCTGTGAATCACTCCAAGGCAAGGCGAAGACACGGTTAGATTCAAAGAGTCGAGACAGAGTCGTGTGCGTGAACTAGAGGGCGCGGGGCGGTCTGGACTTACCACTAGAGCTCGCCGGAGTTCGTGCAGAAGACGGTGGCGGCCAGTCGTTGAGGTTGTCGGAGCTACGGTTCATGCGAGGGCAAACGAAGTGTGTTAAAAGAAGCACAGAGGCTCACTGAACCAGATAGCAAGAACGAGAGGCAGAGGGGAGCTTGGAACTCACCGGAATCGTGGCTGCAGCTCGTCGGAGACGGCGGGGCTACAGAGAGTAATACACGCAGCCTGGTGGCGTTCTGGGTTCGGGGTTTGAGGGAGAAGAGAGAGGGGGCAGAGGGGGTTCTTATAGCCTGGTCATGCGCGAGAATCACTCGGCCATTGAATCGAATTAACGCCGCGAATTAAACACAGAAACGGCCGCGTTTATTTGGGGATGAACTGGTCGTGCGGGTGGAGACGACGCTGACGTGGAGAAGGCCCGCTTGTCAGCGAGGTGCGCGAGGTGGAAGTGGGGTCTGGCTGTCAGCGACTCAACGCTTGCGCTCGCGAGTGAGAGAAGAAAAGGAAGGTCCCCGGGTGGGCTTGCTGGGCTCGATCCGCTGCTGGGCCAGAATCCTGGCGCTCGGCCTTTTTCATTTGAATAATCCTTTTCTTTTTCTAATTCCCTTTTCTGAAATGATTTTGATATGAATTCAAATTCTTTTGAATTCAAACAAATTTGGGACTCTTTGTAGGGTTCTGTGGTTTCAAAAACTAGTCAGTTGACCATGTGGTTACTAGCAAGGGCTTGGTCAAGCTTGGACTTCAAATCAAACAGAGACTTTGCTCTAGTTTTCAAATATTTGAAATAGGGTTTGAAAATATTTCCAAATTGGAAACTTGGGTTAAAATGCTATACCTAATCTTTCCAACCAAGGAGGCAAGCAAACAAATTCATAGACAATCAAATCTCAAATGGTGATGGCCAATTGAGATAAATTGCCCACATGAAATCATAGCCTAAGTTTATGCATCTAAATGATTTTGAGAAAAACCCTAAATGAATGAAAGATGCAAGGATGATATGAATGAGTTTGGAAACATGATTTTTGGGATGTTATACCACTAGTGGATCAATGTGGTTTAGGAAAATAACACACACTCAATGTCACAAGTGGATCAATGTGGTTTAGTAAAAGAACACACATGGAATGTACCCAGTGGATCAATGTGGTTTAGGAAAAGAACACACATGCAATGTAACCAGTGGATCAATGTGGTTTAGGAAAAGAACACGCATGCAATGACTCCAGTGGATCAATGTGGTTTAGTAAAATAACGAACATCCAATGTCACTAGTGGATCAATGTGGATTCTAAAAAAACACACATGCAATGACTCTAGTGGATCTATATGGATTAGGAAAAGAACACACATGAAATGACTATAGTGGATACATGTGGTTTAGGAAAAGAACACACCTGCAATGTCACCAGTGGATCCATGCGGTTTAGGAAAAGAATATACATGCAAGGACTCTAGTGGATCAATGTGGTTTAGGAAGAGAACACATATGCAATGTCACCGGTGGATCAATGTGGTTTAGGAAAAGAACACACATGCAGTGCCTCAAGTGGATCAATGTGGTTTAGTAAAAGTACGAACATGCAATGTCAGTAGTGGATCAATGTGCTTTAGGAAAAGGACACACATGCAATGACTCTAGTGGATCTATGTGGTTTAGGAAAAGAACACACATGCAATGACTCTAGTGGAGCAATGTGGTTTAGAAAAAGAGCAGACATGTGATGACTCTAGTGGATCCATGTGGCTTAGGAAAAGAACACACATGCAATGACTCTAGTGTCTCCATGTGGTTTAGAAAAAGAACACCCATGCAATGAAACTATTTGATCAATGTGGTGTAGGAATAGAAGACACATGAAATGTCACCTATGGATCAATGTGGTTTAGGAAAATAACACACATGCAATGACTCTAGTGGCTCAATGTGGTTTAGGAAAAGAACACACATCCAATGGCTAGTGGATCAATGTGGTTTAGGAAAAGAACACACATGCAATGTCACCACTGGATCCATGTGGTTTACGAAAAGAACACAAATGCAATGTCACTAGTGGATCAATGTGGTTTAGGAAAAGAACACACGTGCAATGACTCTAGTGGATCTATATGGTTTAGGAAAAGAAAATACATGCAATGACTCTAGTGGATCAATGTGGTTTAGGAAAAGAACACACATGCAATGACTCTAGTAGATCCATGTGGTTTAGAAAAAGAACACCCATGATATGTCACTAGTGGATCAATGTGGTTTAGGAATATAACACACATGAAATGTCACATGTGGATCAATGTGGTTTAGGAAAATAACACACATGCAATGACTCTAGTGGATCAATGTGGTTTAGGAAAAGAACACACATCCAATATCACTAGTGGATCCATGTGGTTTAGGAATAAACACACATGCAATGTCACCACTTGATCCATGTGGTTTAGGAAAAGAACACACATGCAATGTCACTACTGGATCAATGTGGTTTAGGAAAACAACACACGTGCAATGTCACCAGTGGATCAATGTGGGTTAGGAAAAGAACACACGTACAGTGTCACTAGTGGATCCATGTGGTTTAGGAAAAGAACACACATGCAATGTCACCGGTGGATCCATGTGGTACGAAAAGAACACACATGCAATGTCACAAGTGGATCAATGTGGTGTAGGAAAAGAAAACACATGCAATGCCACTAGTGGATCAATATGGTTTAGGAAAAGAAAACACATGCGATGTCACGAGTGGATCAATATGGTTTAGGAAAAGAACACACATGCAATGACTCTAGTGGATCAATGCGGTTTAGGAAAATAACACACATGCAATGACTCTAGTCGATCGATGTAGTTTAGGAAAAGAACGCACATGCAATGCATCTAGTGGATCAACGTGGTTTAGGAAAAGAACACACATGAAATAAATCTAGTGGATCAATGTGGTTTATGAAAAGAACACACATGCAATGGCACTGGTGGATCAATGTGGTTTAGGAAAAGAACACACATACAATGTCACCGGTGGATCTATATGGTTTAGGAAAAAACACACATGCAATGTCACTAGTGGATCAATGTGGTTTAGGAAAAGAACAAATGTGCAATGTCACCAGTGGATCAATGTGTGTTAGGAAAAGGACACACTTGTAGTGTCACTAGTGGATAAATGTGGTTTAGGAAAAGAACACCGATGCAATGTCACAAGTGGATCAATGTGGTTTAGGAAAAGAACACACATGCAATGTCACAAGTGGATCAATGTGGGTTAGGAAAAGAACACACATGCAATGTCGCCTGTTGATCAATGTGTTTTAGGACAAAAACACACATGCAATGTCACTAGTGGATCAATGTGGTTTAGGAAAAGAACACATGTGCAATGTCACATGTGGATCCATTTGGTTTAGGGAAAGAACACACATGCAATGTCACTAGTGGATCAATGTGGTTTAGGAAAATAACACACATGCAATGACGCCAGTAGATCAATGTGGTTTAGGAAAAGAATGCACATGCAATGTCTCTAGTGGATCAATGCGGTTTAGGAAAAGCACACACATACGATGCCACTAGTGGATCAATGTGGATTAGGAAAAGAACACACACTCAATGTCACAAGTGGATCAATGTGGTTTAGTAAAAGAACACACATGCAATGTACCCAGTGGATCAATGTGGTTTAGGAAAAGAACACACATGCAATGACTCTAGTGGATCAATGTGGTTAGGAAAAGCACACACGTGCGATGTCACTAGTGGATCAATGTGGTTTAGGAAAAGAACACACACTCAATGTCACAAGTGGATCAATGTGGTTTAGGAAAAGAACACACATGCAATGTAACCAGTGGATCAATGTGGTTTAGGAAAAGAACACGCATGCAATGACTCCAGTGGATCAATGTGGTTTAGTAAAATAACGAACATCCAATGTCACTAGTGGATCAATGTGGATTCTAAAAAAACACACATGCAATGACTCTAGTGGATCTATATGGATTAGGAAAAGAACACACATGAAATGACTATAGTGGATACATGTCGTTTAGGAAAAGAACACACGTGCAATGTCACCAGTGGATCCATGCGGTTTAGGAAAAGAATATACATGCAAGAACTCTAGTGGATCAATGTGGTTTAGGAAAAGAACACATATGCAATGTCACCGGTGGATCAATGTGGTTTAGGAAAAGAACACACATGCAGTGCCTCAAGTGGATCAATGTGGTTTAGTAAAAGTACGAACATGCAATGTCACTAGTGGATCAATGTGCTTTAGGAAAAGAACACACATGCAATGACTCTAGTGGATCTATGTGGTTTAGGAAAAGAACACACATGCAATGACTCTAGTGGAATAATGTGGTTTAGAAAAAGAACAGACATGTGATGACTCTAGTGGATCCATGTGGCTTAGGAAAAGAACACACATGCAATGACTCAAGTGTCTCCATGTGGTTTAGAAAAAGAACACCCATGCAATGAAACTATTTGATCAATGTGGTGTAGGAATACAACACAGATGAAATGTCACCTGTGGATCAATGTGGTTTAGGAAAATAACACACATGCAATGACTCTAGTGGATCAATGTGGTTTAGGAAAAGAACACACATCCAATGGCACTAGTGGATCAATGTGGTTTAGGAAAAGAACACACATGCAATGTCACCGCTGCATCCATGTGGTTTACGAAAAGAACACACATGCAATGTCACTAGTGCATCAATGTGGTTTAGGAAAAGAACACACGTGTAATGTCACCAGTGGATCAATGTGGGTTAGAAAAAGAACACACATGCAGTGTCACTAGTGGATCCATGTGGTTTAGGAAAAGAACAGATATGCAATGGCACCGGTGGATCCATGTGGTTTACGAAAAGAACACACATGCAATGTCACCACTGGATCAATGTGGTTTAGGAAAAGAACACACATGCAATGTCACCAGTGGATAAATATGGTTTAGGAAAAGAACACACAAGCAATGACTCTAGTGGATCAATGTGGTTTAGGAAAAGAACACACATGTAATGTCACAAGTGGATCAACGTGGTTTAGCAAAAGAAAACACATGAAATTACTCTAGTGGAGCATTGTAGTTTAGGAACAGAACACACATGCAATGCATCTAGTGGATCAATATGGTTTCAGAAAAGAACACACATGCAATGTCACTAGTGGATAAATGTGGTTTAGGAAAAGAACACCGATGCAATGTCACCAGTGGATCAATGTGGTTTAGGAAAAGAACACACAAGCAATGACTCTAGTGGATCAATGTGGTTTAGGAAAAGAACACACATGTAATGTCACAAGTGGATCAACGTGGTTTAGCAAAAGAAAACACATGAAATTACTCTAGTGGAGCATTGTAGTTTAGGAACAGAACACACATGCAATGCATCTAGTGGATCAATATGGTTTCAGAAAAGAACACACATGCAATATCACTAGTGGATAAATGTGGTTTAGGAAAAGAACACCGATGCAATGTCACCAGTGGATCAATGTGGTTTAGGAAAAGATCACGCATCCAATGACTCTAGTGGATACATGTGGTTTAGGAAAAGAACACACGTGCAATGTCACCAGTGGATCCATGCGGTTTAGGAAAAGAATATACATGCAAGGACTCTAGTGGATCAATGTGGTTTAGGAAAAGAACACATATGCAATGTCACCGGTGGATCAATGTGGTTTAGGAAAAGAACACACATGCAGTGCCTCAAGTGGATCAATGTGGTTTAGTAAAAGTACGAACATGCAATGTCACTAGTGGATCAATGTGCTTTAGGAAAAGAACACACATGCAATGACTCTAGTGGATCTATGTGGTTTAGGAAAAGAACACACATGCAATGACTCTAGTGGAATAATGTGGTTTAGAAAAAGAACAGACATGTGATGACTCTAGTGGATCCATGTGGCTTAGGAAAAGAACACACATGCAATGACTCAAGTGTCTCCATGTGGTTTAGAAAAAGAACACCCATGCAATGAAACTATTTGATCAATGTGGTGTAGGAATACAACACAGATGAAATGTCACCTGTGGATCAATGTGGTTTAGGAAAATAACACACATGCAATGACTCTAGTGGATCAATGTGGTTTAGGAAAAGAACACACATCCAATGGCACTAGTGGATCAATGTGGTTTAGGAAAAGAACACACATGCAATGTCACCGCTGCATCCATGTGGTTTACGAAAAGAACACACATGCAATGTCACTAGTGCATCAATGTGGTTTAGGAAAAGAACACACGTGTAATGTCACCAGTGGATCAATGTGGGTTAGAAAAAGAACACACATGCAGTGTCACTAGTGGATCCATGTGGTTTAGGAAAAGAACAGATATGCAATGGCACCGGTGGATCCATGTGGTTTACGAAAAGAACACACATGCAATGTCACCACTGGATCAATGTGGTTTAGGAAAAGAACACACATGCAATGTCACCAGTGGATAAATATGGTTTAGGAAAAGAACACACAAGCAATGACTCTAGTGGATCAATGTGGTTTAGGAAAAGAACACACATGTAATGTCACAAGTGGATCAACGTGGTTTAGCAAAAGAAAACACATGAAATTACTCTAGTGGAGCATTGTAGTTTAGGAACAGAACACACATGCAATGCATCTAGTGGATCAATATGGTTTCAGAAAAGAACACACATGCAATGTCACTAGTGGATAAATGTGGTTTAGGAAAAGAACACCGATGCAATGTCACCAGTGGATCAATGTGGTTTAGGAAAAGAACACACAAGCAATGACTCTAGTGGATCAATGTGGTTTAGGAAAAGAACACACATGTAATGTCACAAGTGGATCAACGTGGTTTAGCAAAAGAAAACACATGAAATTACTCTAGTGGAGCATTGTAGTTTAGGAACAGAACACACATGCAATGCATCTAGTGGATCAATATGGTTTCAGAAAAGAACACACATGCAATATCACTAGTGGATAAATGTGGTTTAGGAAAAGAACACCGATGCAATGTCACCAGTGGATCAATGTGGTTTAGGAAAAGATCACGCATCCAATGACTCTAGTGGATACATGTGGTTTAGGAAAAGAACACACGTGCAATGTCACCAGTGGATCCATGCGGTTTAGGAAAAGAATATACATGCAAGGACTCTAGTGGATCAATGTGGTTTAGGAAAAGAACACATATGCAATGTCACCGGTGGATCAATGTGGTTTAGGAAAAGAACACACATGCAGTGCCTCAAGTGGATCAATGTGGTTTAGTAAAAGTACGAACATGCAATGTCACTAGTGGATCAATGTGCTTTAGGAAAAGAACACACATGCAATGACTCTAGTGGATCTATGTGGTTTAGGAAAAGAACACACATGCAATGACTCTAGTGGAATAATGTGGTTTAGAAAAAGAACAGACATGTGATGACTCTAGTGGATCCATGTGGCTTAGGAAAAGAACACACATGCAATGACTCAAGTGTCTCCATGTGGTTTAGAAAAAGAACACCCATGCAATGAAACTATTTGATCAATGTGGTGTAGGAATACAACACAGATGAAATGTCACCTGTGGATCAATGTGGTTTAGGAAAATAACACACATGCAATGACTCTAGTGGATCAATGTGGTTTAGGAAAAGAACACACATCCAATGGCACTAGTGGATCAATGTGGTTTAGGAAAAGAACACACATGCAATGTCACCGCTGCATCCATGTGGTTTACGAAAAGAACACACATGCAATGTCACTAGTGCATCAATGTGGTTTAGGAAAAGAACACACGTGTAATGTCACCAGTGGATCAATGTGGGTTAGAAAAAGAACACACATGCAGTGTCACTAGTGGATCCATGTGGTTTAGGAAAAGAACAGATATGCAATGGCACCGGTGGATCCATGTGGTTTACGAAAAGAACACACATGCAATGTCACCACTGGATCAATGTGGTTTAGGAAAAGAACACACATGCAATGTCACCAGTGGATAAATATGGTTTAGGAAAAGAACACACAAGCAATGACTCTAGTGGATCAATGTGGTTTAGGAAAAGAACACACATGTAATGTCACAAGTGGATCAACGTGGTTTAGCAAAAGAAAACACATGAAATTACTCTAGTGGAGCATTGTAGTTTAGGAACAGAACACACATGCAATGCATCTAGTGGATCAATATGGTTTCAGAAAAGAACACACATGCAATGTCACTAGTGGATAAATGTGGTTTAGGAAAAGAACACCGATGCAATGTCACCAGTGGATCAATGTGGTTTAGGAAAAGAACACACAAGCAATGACTCTAGTGGATCAATGTGGTTTAGGAAAAGAACACACATGTAATGTCACAAGTGGATCAACGTGGTTTAGCAAAAGAAAACACATGAAATTACTCTAGTGGAGCATTGTAGTTTAGGAACAGAACACACATGCAATGCATCTAGTGGATCAATATGGTTTCAGAAAAGAACACACATGCAATATCACTAGTGGATAAATGTGGTTTAGGAAAAGAACACCGATGCAATGTCACCAGTGGATCAATGTGGTTTAGGAAAAGATCACGCATCCAATGACTCTAGTGGATACATGTGGTTTAGGAAAAGAACACACGTGCAATGTCACCAGTGGATCCATGCGGTTTAGGAAAATAATATACATGCAAGGACTCTAGTGGATCAATGTGGTTTAGGAAAAGAACACATATGCAATGTCACCGGTGGATCAATGTGGTTTAGGAAAAGAACACACATGCAGTGCCTCAAGTGGATCAATGTGGTTTAGTAAAAGTACGAACATGCAATGTCACTAGTGGATCAATGTGCTTTAGGAAAAGAACACACATGCAATGACTCTAGTGGATCTATGTGGTTTAGGAAAAGAACACACATGCAATGACTCTAGTGGAATAATGTGGTTTAGAAAAAGAACAGACATGTGATGACTCTAGTGGATCCATGTGGCTTAGGAAAAGAACACACATGCAATGACTCAAGTGTCTCCATGTGGTTTAGAAAAAGAACACCCATGCAATGAAACTATTTGATCAATGTGGTGTAGGAATACAACACAGATGAAATGTCACCTGTGGATCAATGTGGTTTAGGAAAATAACACACATGCAATGACTCTAGTGGATCAATGTGGTTTAGGAAAAGAACACACATCCAATGGCACTAGTGGATCAATGTGGTTTAGGAAAAGAACACACATGCAATGTCACCGCTGCATCCATGTGGTTTACGAAAAGAACACACATGCAATGTCACTAGTGCATCAATGTGGTTTAGGAAAAGAACACACGTGTAATGTCACCAGTGGATCAATGTGGGTTAGAAAAAGAACACACATGCAGTGTCACTAGTGGATCCATGTGGTTTAGGAAAAGAAAACACATGAAATTACTCTAGTGGAGCATTGTAGTTTAGGAACAGAACACACATGCAATGCATCTAGTGGATCAATATGGTTTCAGAAAAGAACACACATGCAATGTCACTAGTGGATAAATGTGGTTTAGGAAAAGAACACCGATGCAATGTCACCAGTGGATCAATGTGGTTTAGGAAAAGATCACGCATCCAATGACTCTAGTGGATCAATGTGGTTTAGGAAAAGAACACACATGCACTGGCACTGGTGGATCCATGTGGTTTAGGAAAAGAACACACATGCAATGTCACTCGTGGATCAATGTGGTTTAGGAAAAGAACACACGTGCAATGTCACTAGCGGATCAATGTGGTTTAGGAAAGAACACACATGCAATGACTCTAGTGGATCAATGTGGTTTAGGAAAAGAATGCACATGCAATGTCTCTAGTGGATCAATGTGGTTTAAGAAAAGCACAGACATGCGATGTCACTAGTGGATCAATGTGGTTTAGGAAAAGAACGCACATGCAATGTCTCTAGTGGATCAATGTGGTTTAGGAAAAGCACACACATGCAATGTCTCTAGTGGATCAATGTGGTTTAGGGAAAGAACACACATGCAATGACTCAAGTGGATCAATGTGGATTAGTAAAATAACAAACATGCATTGTCACTAGTGGATCAATGTGGCTTAGAAAAAACACACATGGAATGACTCTAGTGGATCTATGTGGTTTAGGAAAAGAAAACATATGCAATGATTCTAGTGGATACATGTTGTTTAGGAAAAGAACACACATGCAATGTCACCAGTGGATCCATGTGGATTAGGAAAAGAACGTACATGCAATGACTCTAGTGGATCAATGTGGTTTAGGAAAAGAACACATATGCAATGTCACAAGTGGATCAACATGGTTTAGCAAAAGAACACACATGCAATGACTCTAGTGGATCGATGTAGCTTAGGAAAAGAACACGCATGCAATTTCACAAGTGGATCCATATGGTTTAGTAAAAGAACACACATGAATTGACACTAGTGGATACATTTGGTTTAGGAAAAGAACACACAAGCAATTTCACCAGTGGATCCATGTGGTTTAGGAAAAGAACGCACATGAATTGACTCTAGTGCATACATGTGGTTTAGGAAAAGAACACATATTCAATTTCACTAGTGGATCTGTGTGGTTTAGAAAACTAACACACATCTATTGACTCTAGTGGATACATGTGGTTTAGGAAAAAGAACACACCTTTACTATTAGTAGTGGATCAATGTGATTTAGAAAAATAACACACATATAATGACTCTAGTGGATCAATATGGTTTACGAAAAGAACACACATGCAATGGCACTAGTGGATCAATGTGGTTTAGGAAAACAAGACATATACAATGTCACTGGTGGTTCCATGTGGTTTAGGAAAAGAACACACATGCAATGTCACTAGTGGATCCATGTGGTTTAGGAAAAGAACAAATGTGTAATGTCACCAGTGGATCAATGTGTGTTAGGAAAAGAACACACATGCAGTGTCACTAGTGGATCAATGTGGTTTTGGAAAAGAACACACATGCAATGTCACCAGTGGATCAATGTGGGTTAGGAAAAGAACACACATGAAATGTCACAAGTGGTTCAATGTGTTTTAGGCAAAAAACACACATACAATGTCACTAGTGGATCAATGTGGTTTAAGAAAAGAACATGCGTGCAATGTCACCAGTGGATCCATTTGGTTTAGGGAAAGAACACACATGCAATGTCACCAGTGGATCAATGTGGTTTAGGAAAAGAACACACATGTAATGACTCCAGTAGATAAATGTCGTTTAGGAAAATAATGCACATGACATGTCTCTAGTGGATCAATGTGGTTTAGTAAAAGAACACGCATCCAATGACTCTAGTGGATCAATGTGGTTTAGGAAAAGAACACACATGCAATGGCACTGGTGGATCCATGTGGTTTAGGAAAAGAACACACATGCAATGTCACTCGTGGATCAATGTGGTTTAGGAAAAGAACACACGTGCAATGTCACTAGCGGATCAATGTGGTTTAGGAAAGAACACACATGCAATGACTCTAGTGGATCAATGTGGTTTCGGAAAAGAATGCACATGCAATGTCTCTAGTGGATCAATGTGGTTTAAGAAAAGCACAGACATGCGATGTCACTAGTGGATCAATGTGGTTTAGGAAAAGAACGCACATGCAATGTCTCTAGTGGATCAATGTGGTTTAGGGAAAGAACACACATGCAATGACTCAAGTGGATCAATGTGGATTAGTAAAATAACAAACATGCAATTTCACTAGTGGATCAATGTGGCTTAGAAAAAACACACATGGAATGACTCTAGTGGATCTATGTGGTTTAGGAAAAGAAAACATATGCAATGATTCTAGTGGATACATGTTGTTTAGGAAAAGAACACACATGCAATGTCACCAGTGGATCCATGTGGATTAGGAAAAGAACGTACATGCAATGACTCGAGTGGATCAATGTGGTTTAGGAAAAGAACACATATGCAATGTCACAAGTGGATCAACATGGTTTAGCAAAAGAACACACATGCAATGACTCTAGTGGATCGATGTAGCTTAGGAAAAGAACACGCATGCAATTTCACAAGTGGATCCATATGGTTTAGTAAAAGAACACACATGAATTGACACTAGTGGATACATTTGGTTTAGGAAAAGAACACACAAGCAATTTCACCAGTGGATCCATGTGGTTTAGGAAAAGAACGCACATGAATTGACTCTAGTGCATACATGTGGTTTAGGAAAAGAACACATATTCAATTTCACTAGTGGATCTGTGTGGTTTAGAAAACTAACACACATGTATTGACTCTAGTGGATACATGTGGTTTAGGAAAAAGAACACACCTTTACTATTAGTAGTGGATCAATGTGATTTAGAAAAATAACACACATATAATGACTCTAGTGGATCAATATGGTTTACGAAAAGAACACACATGCAATGGCACTAGTGGATCAATGTGGTTTAGGAAAACAACACATATGCAATGTCACTGGTGGTTCCATGTGGTTTAGGAAAAGAACACACATGCAATGTCACTAGTGGATCAATGTGCTTTAGGAAAAGAACACATGTCCAATGTCTCTGGTGGATCAATGTCGTTCAGGAAAAGAACACACATGCAATGACTCAAGTGGATCGATGTGGTTTAGGAAAAGAACGCCCATGCAATGTCTCTAGTGGATCAATTTGGTTTAGGAAAAGCACACACATGCGATGTCACTAGTGGATCAATGTGGTTTAGGAAAAGAACGCACATGCAATGTCTCTAGTGGATCAATGTGGTTTAGGAAAAGCACACACATGCGATGTCTCTAGTGGATCAATGTGGTTTAGGAAAGGAACACACATGCAATGACTATATTGGATCAATGTGGTTTAGTAAAATAACGAACACGCAATGTCACTAGTGGATCAATGTGGCTTAGAAAAAATACGCATGCAATGACTCTAGTGGATCTATGTGGTTTAGTAAAAGAACACACATGCAAAGACTCTATTGGATACATGTGGTTTAGGAAAACAACACACATGCAATGACTCTAGTGGATCAATGTGGTTTAAGAAAAGAACACACATGAAATGGCACTAGTGGATCAATGTGGTTTAGGAAAATAACACACATGCAATGTCACTAGTGGATCCATGTGGTTTAGGAAAAGAACAAATGTGTAATGTCACCAGTGGATCAATGTGTGTTAGGAAAAGAACACACATGCAGTGTCACTAGTGGATCAATGTGGTTTTGGAAAAGAACACACATGCAATGTCACCAGTGGATCAATGTGGGTTAGGAAAAGAACACACATGAAATGTCACAAGTGGTTCTGTTTTAGGCAAAAAACACACATACAATGTCACTAGTGGATCAATGTGGTTTAAGAAAAGAACATGCGTGCAATGTCACCAGTGGATCCATTTGGTTTAGGGAAAGAACACACATGCAATGTCACCAGTGGATCAATGTGGTTTAGGAAAAGAACACACATGTAATGACTCCAGTAGATAAATGTCGTTTAGGAAAATAATGCACATGACATGTCTCTAGTGGATCAATGTGGTTTAGTAAAAGCACACACATGCGATGTCACTAGTGGATCAATGTGGTTTAGGAAAAGAACACAAATGCAATGTAACTAGTGGATCAATGTGATTTAGGAAAATAACACACATCCAATGACTCCAGTGGATCAATGTGGTTTTGGAAAAGCACACACACTCAATGTCACAAGTGGATCAATGTGGTTTAGGAAAAGAACACACATGCAATGACACCAGTGGATCAATGTGGTTTAGTAAAATAATGAACATGCAATGCCACTAGTGGATCAATCTGGCTTAGAAAAAACACACATGCAATGACTCTAGTGGATCTATGTGGTTTAGGAAAAGAACACACATGCAATGACTATAGTGGATACATGTGGTTTAGGAAAAGAACACACATGCAATGTCACCAATGGATCCATGCGGTTTAGGAAAAGAATATACATGCAATGACTCTAGTGGATCAATGTGGTTTAGGAAAAGAACACACATGCAATGACTCTAGTGGATCAATTTGGTTTTGTAAAAGAACGAACATGCAATGTCACTAGTGGATCAATGTGCTTTAGGAAAAGAACACACATGCAATGTCACGAGCGGATCAATATGGTTTAGGAAAAGAACACACATGCAATGACTCTAGTGGATCAATGTGGTTTAGGAAAATAACACACATGCAATGACTCTAGTCGATCGATGTAGTTTAGGAAAAGAACGCACATGCAATGCATCTAGTGGATCAACATGGTTTAGGAAAATAACACACATGCAATAAATCTAGTGGATCAATGTGGTTTATGAAAAGAACACAGATACAATGTCACCGGTGGATCCATATGGTTTAGGAAAAAAACACATGCAATGTCACTAGTGGATCAATGTGGTTTAGGAAAAGAACAAATGTGCAATGTCACCAGTGGATCAATGTATGTTAGGAAAAGGACACACTTGTAGTGTCACTAGAGGATAAATGTGGTTTAGGAAAAGAACACCGATGCAATGTCACAAGTGGATCAATGTGGTTTAGGAAAAGAACACACATGCAATGTCACTAGTGGATCAATGTGGGTTCGGAAAAGAACACACATGCAATGTCACCTGTGGATCAATGTGTTTTACGAAAAAAACACACATGCAATGTCACTAGTGGATCAATGTGGTTTAGGAAAAGAACACACGTGCAATGTCACAAGTGGATCCATTTGGTTTAGGGAACGAACAGACATGCAATGTCACTAGTGGATCAATGTGGTTTAGGAAAATAACACACATGCAATGACGCCAGTAGATCAATGTGGTTTAGGAAAAGAATGCACATGCAATGTCTCTAGTGGATCAATGCGGTTTAGGAAAAGCACACACATACGATGCCACTAGTGGATCAATGTGGTTTAGGAAAAGAACACACACTCAATGACACAAGTGGATCAATGTGGTTTAGTAAAAGAACACACATGCAATGTACCCAGTGGATCAATGTGGTTTAGAAAAAGAACACACATGCAATGACTCTAGTGGATCAATTTTGTTTAGGAAAAGCACACACGTGCGATGTCACTAGTGGATCAATGTGGTTTAGGAAAAGAACACACACTCAATGTGACAAGTGGATCAATGTGGTTTAGGAAAAGAACACATATGCAATGTAACCAGTGGATCAATGTGGTTTAGGAAAAGAACACGCATGCAATGACTCCAGTGGATCAATGTGGTTTAGTAAAATAACGAACATCCAATGTCACTAGTGGATCAATGTGGATTCTAAAAAAACACACATGCAATGACTCTAGCGGATCTATATGGATTAGGAAAAGAACACACATGAAATGACTATAGTGGATACATGTGGTTTAGGAAAAGAACGCACGTGCAATGTCACCAGTGGATCCATGCGGTTTAGGAAAAGAATATACATGCAAGGACTCTAGTGGATCAATGTGGTTTAGGAAAAGAACACATATGAAATGTCACCGGTGGATCAATGTGGTTTAGGAAAAGAACACACATGCAGTGCCTCAAGTGGATCAATGTGGTTTAGCAAAAGTACGAACATGCAATGTCACTAGTGGATCAATGTGCTTTAGGAAAAGAACACACATGCAATGACTCTAGTGGATCTATGTGGTTTAGTAAAATAACGAACACGCAATGTCACTAGTGGATCAATGTGGCTTAGAAAAAATACGCATGCAATGACTCTAGTGGATCTATGTGGTTTAGTAAAAGAACACACATGCAATGACTCTATTGGATACATGTGGTTTAGGAAAACAACACACATGCAATGACTCTAGTGGATCAATGTGGTTTAAGAAAAGAACACACATGAAATGGCACTAGTGGATCAATGTGGTTTAGGAAAATAACACACATGCAATGTCACTAGTGGATCCATGTGGTTTAGGAAAAGAACAAATGTGTAATGTCACCAGTGGATCAATGTGTGTTAGGAAAAGAACACACATACAATGTCACTAGTGGATCAATGTGGTTTAAGAAAAGAACATGCGTGCAATGTCACCAGTGGATCCATTTGGTTTAGGGAAAGAACACACATGCAATGTCACCAGTGGATCAATGTGGTTTAGGAAAAGAACACACATGCAATGACTCCAGTAGATAAATGTCGTTTAGGAAAATAATGCACATGACATGTCTCTAGTGGATCAATGTGGTTTAGTAAAAGCACACACATGCGATGTCCCTAGTGGATCAATGTGGTTTAGGAAAAGAACACAAATGCAATGTAACTAGTGGATCAATGTGATTTAGGAAAATAACACACATCCAATGACTCCAGTGGATCAATGTGGTTTTGGAAAAGCACACACACTCAATGTCACAAGTGGATCAATGTGGTTTAGGAAAAGAACACACATGCAATGACACCAGTGGATCAATGTGGTTTAGTAAAATAATGAACATGCAATGCCACTAGTGGATCAATCTGGCTTAGAAAAAACACACATGCAATGACTCTAGTGGATCTATGTGGTTTAGGAAAAGAACACACATGCAATGACTATAGTGGATACATGTGGTTTAGGAAAAGAACACACATGCAATGTCACCAATGGATCCATGCGGTTTAGGAAAAGAATATACATGCAATGACTCTAGTGGATCAATGTGGTTTAGGAAAAGAACACACATGCAATGACTCTAGTGGATCAATTTGGTTTAGTAAAAGAACGAACATGCAATGTCACTAGTGGATCAATGTGCTTTAGGAAAAGAACACACATGCAATGTCACGAGCGGATCAATATGGTTTAGGAAAAGAACACACATGCAATGACTCTAGTGGATCAATGTGGTTTAGGAAAATAACACACATGCAATGACTCTAGTTGATCGATGTAGTTTAGGAAAAGAACGCACATGCAATGCATCTAGTGGATCAACATGGTTTAGGAAAATAACACACATGCAATAAATCTAGTGGATCAATGTGGTTTATGAAAAGAACACACATCTAATGGCACTAGTGGATCAATGTGGTTTAGGAAAAGAACACACATACAATGTCACCGGTGGATCCATATGGTTTAGGAAAAAAACACATGCAATGTCACTAGTGGATCAATGTGGTTTAGGAAAAGAACAAATGTGCAATGTCACCAGTGGATCAATGTATGTTAGGAAAAGGACACACTTGTAGTGTCACTAGAGGATAAATGTGGTTTAGGAAAAGAACACCGATGCAATGTCACAAGTGGATCAATGTGGTTTAGGAAAAGAACACACATGCAATGTCACTAGTGGATAAATGTGGGTTCGGAAAAGAACACACATGCAATGTCACCCGTGGATCAATGTGTTTTAGGAAAAAAACACACATGCAATGTCACTAGTGGATCAATGTGGTTTAGGAAAAGAACACACGTGCAATGTCACAAGTGGATCCATTTGGTTTAGGGAACGAACAGACATGCAATGTCACTAGTGGATCAACGTGGTTTAGGAAAATAACACACATGCAATGACGCCAGTAGATCAATGTGGTTTAGGAAAAGAATGCACATGCAATGTCTCTAGTGGATCAATGCGGTTTAGGAAAAGCACACACATACGATGCCACTAGTGGATCAATGTGGTTTAGGAAAAGAACACACACTCAATGACACAAGTGGATCAATGTGGTTTAGTAAAAGAACACACATGCAATGTACCCAGTGGATCAATGTGGTTTAGAAAAAGAACACACATGCAATGACTCTAGTGGATCAATTTTGTTTAGGAAAAGCACACACGTGCGATGTCACTAGTGGATCAATGTGGTTTAGGAAAAGAACACACACTCAATGTGACAAGTGGATCAATGTGGTTTAGGAAAAGAACACATATGCAATGTAACCAGTGGATCAATGTGGTTTAGGAAAAGAACACGCATGCAATGACTCCAGTGGATCAATGTGGTTTAGTAAAATAACGAACATCCAATGTCACTAGTGGATCAATGTGGATTCTAAAAAAACACACATGCAATGACTCTAGCGGATCTATATGGATTTGGAAAAGAACACACATGAAATGACTATAGTGGATACATGTGGTTTAGGAAAAGAACGCACGTGCAATGTCACCAGTGGATCCATGCGGTTTAGGAAAAGAATATACATGCAAGGACTCTAGTGGATCAATGTGGTTTAGGAAAAGAACACATATGAAATGTCACCGGTGGATCAATGTGGTTTAGGAAAAGAACACACATGCAGTGCCTCAAGTGGATCAATGTGGTTTAGCAAAAGTACGAATATGCAATGTCACTAGTGGATCAATGTGCTTTAGGAAAAGAACACACATGCAATGACTCTAGTGGATCTATGTGGTTTAGTAAAATAACGAACACGCAATGTCACTAGTGGATCAATGTGGCTTAGAAAAAATACGCATGCAATGACTCTAGTGGATCTATGTGGTTTAGTAAAAGAACACACATGCAATGACTCTATTGGATACATGTGGTTTAGGAAAACAACACACATGCAATGACTCTAGTGGATCAATGTGGTTTAAGAAAAGAACACACATGAAATGGCACTAGTGGATCAATGTGGTTTAGGAAAATAACACACATGCAATGTCACTAGTGGATCCATGTGGTTTAGGAAAAGAACAAATGTGTAATGTCACCAGTGGATCAATGTGTGTTAGGAAAAGAACACACATGCAGTGTCACTAGTGGATCAATGTGGTTTTGGAAAAGAACACACATGCAATGTCACCAGTGGATCAATGTGGGTTAGGAAAAGAACACACATGAAATGTCACAAGTGATTCAATGTGTTTTAGGCAAAAAACACACATACAATGTCACTAGTGGATCAATGTGGTTTAAGAAAAGAACATGCGTGCAATGTCACCAGTGGATCCATTTGGTTTAGGGAAAGAACACACATGCAATGTCACCAGTGGATCAATGTGGTTTAGGAAAAGAACACACATGCAATGACTCCAGTAGATAAATGTCGTTTAGGAAAATAATGCACATGACATGTCTCTAGTGGATCAATGTGGTTTAGTAAAAGCACACACATGCGATGTCACTAGTGGATCAATGTGGTTTAGGAAAAGAACACAAATGCAATGTAACTAGTGGATCAATGTGATTTAGGAAAATAACACACATCCAATGACTCCAGTGGATCAATGTGGTTTTGGAAAAGCACACACACTCAATGTCACAAGTGGATCAATGTGGTTTAGGAAAAGAACACACATGCAATGACACCAGTGGATCAATGTGGTTTAGTAAAATAATGAACATGCAATGCCACTGGTGGATCAATCTGGCTTAGAAAAAACACACATGCAATGACTCTAGTGGATCTATGTGGTTTAGGAAAAGAACACACATGCAATGACTATAGTGGATACATGTGGTTTAGGAAAAGAACACACATGCAATGTCACCAATGGATCCATGCGGTTTAGGAAAAGAATATACATGCAATGACTCTAGTGGATCAATGTGGTTTAGGAAAAGAACACACATGCAATGACTCTAGTGGATCAATTTGGTTTAGTAAAAGAACGAACATGCAATGTCACTAGTGGATCAATGTGCTTTAGGAAAAGAACACACATGCAATGTCACGAGCGGATCAATATGGTTTAGGAAAAGAACACACATGCAATGACTCTAGTGGATCAATGTGGTTTAGGAAAATAACACACATGCAATGACTCTAGTTGATCGATGTAGTTTAGGAAAAGAACGCACATGCAATGCATCTAGTGGATCAACATGGTTTAGGAAAATAACACACATGCAATAAATCTAGTGGATCAATGTGGTTTATGAAAAGAACACACATCTAATGGCACTAGTGGATCAATGTGGTTTAGGAAAAGAACACACATACAATGTCACCGGTGGATCCATATGGTTTAGGAAAAAAACACATGCAATGTCACTAGTGGATCAATGTGGTTTAGGAAAAGAACAAATGTGCAATGTCACCAGTGGCTCAATGTATGTTAGGAAAAGGACACACTTGTAGTGTCACTAGAGGATAAATGTGGTTTAGGAAAAGAACACCGATGCAATGTCACAAGTGGATCAATGTGGTTTAGGAAAAGAACACACATGCAATGTCACTAGTGGATCAATGTGGGTTCGGAAAAGAACACACATGCAATGTCACATGTGGATCAATGTGTTTTAGGAAAAAAACACACATGCAATGTCACTAGTGGATCAATGTGGTTTAGGAAAAGAACACACGTGCAATGTCACAAGTGGATCCATTTGGTTTAGGGAACGAACAGACATGCAATGTCACTAGTGGATCAATGTGGTTTAGGAAAATAACACACATGCAATGACGCCAGTAGATCAATGTGGTTTAGGAAAAGAATGCACATGCAATGTCTCTAGTGGATCAATGCGGTTTAGGAAAAGCACACACATATGATGCCACTAGTGGATCAATGTGGTTTAGGAAAAGAACACACACTCAATGACACAAGTGGATCAATGTGGTTTAGTAAAAGAACACACATGCAATGTACCCAGTGGATCAATGTGGTTTAGAAAAAGAACACACATGCAATGACTCTAGTGGATCAATTTTGTTTAGGAAAAGCACACACGTGCGATGTCACTAGTGGATCAATGTGGTTTAGGAAAAGAACACACACTCAATGTGACAAGTGGATCAATGTGGTTTAGGAAAAGAACACATATGCAATGTAACCAGTGGATCAATGTGGTTTAGGAAAAGAACACGCATGCAATGACTCCAGTGGATCAATGTGGTTTAGTAAAGTAACGAAATCCAATGTCACTAGTGGATCAATGTGGATTCTAAAAAAACACACATGCAATGACTCTAGTGGATCTATATGGATTAGGAAAAGAACACACATGAAATGACTATAGTGGATACATGTGGTTTAGGAAAAGAACACACGTGCAATGTCACCAGTGGATCCATGCGGTTTAGGAAAAGAATATACATGCAAGGACTCTAGTGGATCAATGTGGTTTAGGAAAAGAACACATATGAAATGTCACTGGTGGATCAATGTGGTTTAGGAAAAGAACACACATGCAGTGCCTCAAGTGGATCAATGTGGTTTAGCAAAAGTACGAACATGCAATGTCACTAGTGGATCAATGTGCTTTAGGAAAAGAACACACATGCAATGACTCTAGTGGATCTATGTGGTTTAGTAAAATAACGAACACGCAATGTCACTAGTGGATCAATGTGGCTTAGAAAAAATACGCATGCAATGACTCTAGTGTATCTATGTGGTTTAGTAAAAGAACACACATGCAATGACTCTATTGGATACATGTGGTTTAGGAAAATAACACACATGAAATGGCACTAGTGGATCAATGTGGTTTAGGAAAATAACACACATGCAATGTCACTAGTGGATCAATGTGTGTTAGGAAAAGAACACACATGCAGTGTCACTAGTGGATCAATGTGGTTTTGGAAAAGAACACACATGCAATGTCACCAGTGGATCAATGTGGGTTAGGAAAATAACACACATGAAATGTCACAAGTGGTTCAATGTGTTTTAGGCAAAAAACACACATACAATGTCACTAGTGGATCAATATGGTTTATGAAAAGAACATGCGTGCAATGTCACCAGTGCATCCATTTGGTTTAGGGAAAGAACACACATGCAATGTCACCAGTGGATCAATGTGGTTTAGGAAAAGAACACACATGCAATGACTCCAGTAGATAAATGTCGTTTACGAAAATAATGCACATGACATGTCTCTAGTGGATCAATGTGGTTTAGTAAAAGCACACACATGCGATGTCACTAGTGGATCAATGTGGTTTAGGAAAAGAACACAAATGCAATGTAACTAGTGGATCAATGTGATTTAGGAAAATAACACACATCCAATGACTCAAGTTGATCAATGTGGTTTTGGAAAAGCACACAGACTCAATGTCACAAGTGGATCAATGTGGTTTAGGAAAAGAACACACATGCAATGACACCAGTGGATCAATGTGGTTTAGTAAAATAATGAACATGCAATGCCACTAGTGGATCAATCTGGCTTAGAAAAAACACACATGCAATGACTCTAGTGGATCTATGTGGTTTAGGAAAAGAACACACATGCAATGACTCTAGTGGATCAATGTGGTTTAGAAAAAGAACAGACATGTGATGACTCTAGTGGATCCATGTGGCTTAGGAAAAGAACACACATGCAATGACTCAAGTGTCTCCATGTGGTTTAGAAAAAGAACACCCATGCAATCAAACTATTTGATCAATGTGGTGTAGGAATACAACACACATGAAATGTCACCTGTGGATCAATGTGGGTTAGGAAAATAACACACATGCAATGACTCTACTGGATCAATGTGGTTTAGGAAAAGAACACACATCCAATGGCACTAGTGGATCAATGTGGTTTAGGAAAAGAACACACATGCAATGTCACAAGTGGATCAATGTGGTTTAGGAAAAGAACACACATGCAATGACTCCAGTGGATCAATTTGGTTTAGTAAAAGAATGAACATGCAATGTCACTAGTGGATCAATGTGCTTTAGGAAAAGAACACACATGCAATGACTCTAGTGGATCTATATGGTTTAGGAAAAGAACATACATGCAATGACTCTAGTGGATCAATGTGGTTTAGGAAAAGAACACACATGCAATGACTCTAGTAGATCCATGTGGTTTAGAAAAAGAACACCCATGATATGTCACTAGTGGATCAATGTGGTTTAGGAATATAAAACACATGAAATGTCACATGTGGATCAATGTGGTTTAGGAAAATAACACACATGCAATGACTCTAGTGGATCAATGTGGTTTAGGAAAAGAACACACATCCAATATCACTAGTGGATCAATGTGGTTTAGGAAAAAAACACATGCAATGTCCCCACTTGAACCATGTGGTTTAGGAAAAGAACACACATCCAATATCACTACTGGATCAATGTGGTTTAGGAAAACAACACACGTGCAATGTCACCAGTGGATCAATGTGGGTTAGGAAAAGAACACACGTACAATGTCACTAGTGGATCCATGTGGTTTAGGAAAAGAACACACATGCAATGTCACCGGTGGATCCATGTGGTACGAAAAGAACACACATGCAATGTCACAAGTGGATCAATGTGGTTTAGGAAAAGAAAACACATGCAATGCCACTAATGGATCAATATGGTTTAGGAAAAGAAAACACATGCGATGTCACGAGTGGATCAATATGGTGTAGGAAAAGAACACACATGCAATGACTCTAGTGGATCAATGTGGTTTAGGAAAATAACACACATGCAATGACTCTAGTCGATCGATGTAGTTTAGGAAAAGAACGCACATGCAATGCATCTAGTGGATCAACGTGGTTTAGGAAAATAACACACATGCAATAAATCTAGTGGATCAATGCGGTTTATGAAAAGAACACACATGCAATGGCACTAGTGGATCAATGTGGTTTAGGAAAAGAACACACATACAATGTCACCGGTGGATCCATATGGTTTAGGAAAAAACACACATGCAATGTCACTAGTGGATCAATGTGGTTTAGGAAAAGAACAAATGTGCAATGTCACCAGTGGATCAATGTGTGTTAGGAAAAGGACACACTTGTAGTGTCACTAGTGGATAAATAAGGTTTAGGAAAAGAACACCGATGCAATGTCACAAGTCGATCAATGTGGTTTAGGAAAAGAACACACATGCAATGTCACCAGTGGATCAATGTGGGTTAGGAAAAGAACACACATGCAATGTCACCTGTGGATCAATGTGTTTTAGGAAAAAAAACACATGCAATGTCACTAGTGGATCAATGTGGTTTAGGAAAAGAACACACGTGCAATGTCACAAGTGGATCCATTTGGTTTAGGGAAAGAACACACATGCAATGTCACTAGTGGATCATTGTGGTTTAGGAAAATAACACACATGCAATGACGCCAGTAGATCAATGTGGTTTAGGAAAAGAATGCACATGCAATGTCTCTAGTGGATCAATGCGGTTTAGGAAAAGCACACACATACGATGCCACTAGTGGATCAATGTGGTTTAGGAAAAGAACACACACTCAATGTCACAAGTGGATCAACATGGTTTAGTAAAAGAACACACATGCAATATACCCAGTGGATCAACGTGGTTTAGGAAAAGAACACACATGCAATGGCTCTGGTGGATCAATGTGGTTTAGGAAAAGCACACACGTGCGATGTCACTAGTGGATCAATGTGGTTTAGGAAAAGAACACACACTCAATGTCACAAGTGGATCAATGTGGTTTAGGAAAAGAACACACATGCAATGTAACCAGTGGATCAATGTGGTTTAGTAAAAGAACACGCATGCAATGACTCCAGTGGATCAATGTGGTTTTGTAAAATAACGAACATCCAATGTCACTAGTGGATCAATGTGGATTCTAAAATAACACACATGCAATGACTCTAGTGGATCTATATGGATTAGGAAAAGAACACACATGAAATGACTATAGTGGATACATGTGGTTTAGTAAAAGAACACACGTGCAATGTCACCAGTGGATCCATGCGGTTTAGGAAAAGAATATACATTCAAGGACTCTAGTGGATCAATGTGGATTAGGAAAAGAACACATATGCAATGTCACCGGTGGATCAATGTGGTTTAGGAAAAGAACACACATGTGGATTAGGAAAAGAACACATATGCAATGTCACCGGTGGATCAATGTGCTTTAGGAAAAGAACACACATGCAGTGCCTCAAGTGGATCAATGTGGTTTAGTAAAAGTACGAACATGCAATGTCACTAGTGGATCAATGTGCTTTAGGAAAAGAACACACATGCAATGACTCTAGTGGATCTATGTGGTTTAGGAAAAGAACACACATGCAATGACTCTAGTGGATCAATGTGGTTTAGAAAAAGAACAGACATGTGATGACTCTAGTGGATCCATGTGGCTTAGGAAAAGAACACACATGCAATGACTCAAGTGTCTCCATGTGGTTTAGAAAAATAACACCCATGCAATGAAACTATTTGATCAATGTGGTGTAGGAATACAACACAGATGAAATGTCACCTGTGGATCAATGTGGTTTAGGAAAATAACACACATGCAATTACTCTAGTGGATCAATGTGGTTTAGGAAAAGAACACACATCCAATGGCACTAGTGGATCAATGTGGTTTAGGAAAAGAACACACATGCAATGTCACCGCTGCATCCATGTGGTTTACGAAAAGAACACACATGCAATGTCACTAGTTCATCAATGTGGTTTAGGAAAAGAACACACGTGCAATGTCACCAGTGGATCAATGTGGGTTAGAAAAAGAACACACATGCAGTGTCACTAGTGGATCCATGTGGTTTAGGAAAAGAACAGACATGCAATGGCACCGGTGGATCCATGTGGTTTACGAAAAGAACACACATGCAATGTCACCACTTGATCAATGTGGTTTAGGAAAAGAACACACATGCAATGTCACCAGTGGATAAATATGGTTTAGGAAAAGAACACACAAGCAATGACTCTAGTGGATCAAGGTGGTTTAGGAAAAGAACACACATGTAATGTCACAAGTGGATCAACATGGTTTAGCAAAAGAAAACACATGAAATTACTCTAGTGGAGTGATGTAGTTTAGGAACAGAACACACATGCAATGTCACTAGTGGATAAATGTGGTTTAGGAAAAGAACACCGATGCAATGTCACAAGTGGATCAATGTGGTTTAGGAAAAGATCACGCATGCAATGACTCTAGTGGATCAATGTGGTTTAGAAAAATAACACACATGCAATGACTCTAGTGGATCAATGTGGTTTACAAAAAGAACACACATGTAATGGCACTAGTGGATCAATGTGGTTCAAGAAAAGAACACACATGCAATGGCACTGGTGGATCCATGGGGTTTAGGAAAAGAACACACATGCAATGTCACTCGTGGATCAATGTGGTTTAGGAAAAGAACACACGTGCAATGTCACTAGCGGATCAATGTGGTTTAGGAAAGAACACGCATGCAATGACTGTAGTGGATCAATGTGGTTTAGGAAAAGAATGCACATGCAATGTCTCTAGTGGATCAATGTGGTTTAAGAAAAGCACAGACATGCGATGTCACTAGTGGATCAATGTGGTTTAGGAAAAGAACGCACATGCAATGTCTCTGGTGGATCAATGTGGTTTAGGAAAAGCACACACATGCGATGTCTCTAGTGGATCAATGTGGTTTAGGAAAAGAACACACATGCAATGACTCCAGTGGATCAATGTGGATTAGTAAAATAACAAACATGCAATGTCACTAGTGGATCAATGTGGCTTAGAAAAAACACACATGGAATGACTCTAGTGGATCTACGTGGTTTAGGAAAAGAAAACATATGCAATGATTCTAGTGGATACATGTCGTTTAGGAAAATAACACACTTGCAATGTCACCAGTGGATCCATGTGGATTAGGAAAAGAACGTACATGCAATGACTCTAGTGGATCAATGTGGTTTAGGAAAAGAACACATATGCAATGTCACCAGTGGATCAACATGGTTTAGCAAAAGAACACACATGCAATGACTCTAGTGGATCGATGTAGCTTAGGAAAAGAATACGCATGCAATTTCACAAGTGGATCCATATGGTTTAGTAAAAGAACACACATGAATTGACACTAGTGGATATATTTGGTTTAGGAAAAGAACACACAAGCAATTTTACCAGTGGATCCATGTGGTTTAGGAAAAGAACGCACATGAATTGACTCTAGTGCATACATGTGGTTTAGGAAAAGAACACATATTCAATGTCACTAGTGGATCTGTGTGGTTTAGAAAACTAACACACATCTATTGACTCTAGTGGATACATGTGATTTAGGAAAAAGAACACACCTGCAATTTCTGGATCCATGTGGTTTAGGAAAATAACACACATATAATGACTCTAGTGGATCAATATGGTTTACGAAAAGAACACACATGCAATGGCCCTAGTGGATCAATGTGGTTTAGGAAAACAACACATATGCAATGTCACTGGTGGTTCCATGTGGTTTAGGAAAAGAATACACATGCAATGTCACTAGTGGATCAATGTGCTTTAGGAAAAGAACACATGTACAATGTCTCTGGTGGAACAATCTGGTTTAGGAAAAGAACACACATGCAATGACTCCAGTGGATCGATGTGGTTTAGGAAAAGAACGCCCATGCAATGTCTCTAGTGGATCAATGTGGTTTAGGAAAAGCACACACATGCGATGTCACTAGTGGATCAATGTGGTTTAGGAAAAGAACGCACATGCAATGTCTCTAGTGGATCAATGTGGTTTAGGAAAAGCACACACATGCGATGTCTCTAGTGGATCAATGTGGTTTAGGAAAAGAACACACATGCAATGACTCTAGTGGATCAATGTGGTTTAGTAAAATAAAGAACACGCAATGTCACTAGTGCATAAATGTGGCTTAGAAAAAATACGCATGCAATGACTCTAGTGGATCTATGTGGTTTAGTAAAAGAACACACATGCAATGACTCTAGTGGATACATGTGGTTTAGGAAAACAACACACATGCAATGACTCTAGTGGATCAATGTGGTTTGGGAAAATAACACACATGCAATGTCACTAGTGGATCCATGTGGTTTAGGAAAAGAACACCCATGCAATGTCACTACTGGTTCAATGTGGTTTAGGAAAAGAACAAATGTGTAATGTCACCAGTGGATCAATGTGTGTTAGGAAAAGAACACACATGCAGTGTAACTAGTGGATAAATGTGGTTTAGGAAAAGAACAAAGATGCAATGTCACTAGTGGATCAATGTGTTTTTGGAAAAGAACACACATGCAATGTCACCAGTGGATCAATGTGGGTTAGGAAAAGAACACACATGAAATGTCACAAGTGGTTCAATGTGTTTTAGGCAAAAAAAAAAACACATACAATGTCACTAGTGGATCAATGTGGTTTAAGAAAACAACACGCGTGCAATGTCACCAGTGGATCCATTTAGTTTAGGGAAAGAACACACATGCAATGTCACCAGTGGATCAATGTGGTTTAGGAAAAGAACACACATGCAATGACTCTAGTAGATAAATGTCGTTTAGGAAAATAATGCACATGACATGTCTCTAGTGGATCAATGTGGTTTAGTAAAAGCACACACATGCGATGTCACTAGTGGATCAATGTGGTTTAGGAAAAGAACACAAATGCAATGTAACTAGTGGATCAATGTGATTTAGGAAAAGAACACACATCCAATGACTCCAGTGGATCAATGTGGTTTAGGAAAAGCACACACACTCAATGTCACAAGTGGATCAATGTAGTTTAGGAAAAGAACACACATGCAATGACACCAGTGGATCAATGTGGTTTAGTAAAATAATGAACATGCAATGCCACTAGTGGATCAATGTGGCTTAGAAAAAACACACATGCAATTACTCTAGTGGATCTATGTGGTTTAGGAAAAGAACACACATGCAATGACTATAGTGGATACATGTGGTTTAGGAAAAGAACACACATGCAATGTCACCAATGGATCCATGCGGTTTAGGAAAAGAATATACATGGAATGACTCTAGTGGATCAATGCGGTTTAGGAAAAGAACACACATGTAATGACTCCAGTGGATCAATTTGATTTAGTAAAAGAACGAACATGCAATGTCACTAGTGGATCAATGTGCTTTAGGAAAAGAACACACATGCAATGACTCTAGTGGATCTATATGGTTTAGGAAAAGAACACACATGCAATGACTCTAGTGGATCAATGTGGTTTAGGAAAATAACACACATGCAATGACTCTAGTAGATCCATGTGGTTTAGAAAAAGAACACCCTTGATATGTCACTAGTGGATCAATGTGGTTTAGGAATATAACACACATGAATTGTCACATGTGGATCAATGTGGTTTTGGAAAATAACACACATGCAATGACTCTAGTGGATCAATGTGGTTTAGGAAAAGAACACACATCCAATATCACTAGTGGATCAATGTGGTTTAGTAAAAAAACACATGCAATGTCACCACTTGATCCATGTGGTTTAGGAAAAGAACACACATGCAATGTCACTACTGGATTAATGTGGTTTAGGAAAAGAACACACATGCAATGTCACAAGTGGATCGATGTGGGTTAGGAAAAGAACACACATACAGTGTCACTAGTGGATCCATGTGGTTTAGGAAAAGAACACACATGCAATGACACCGGTGGATCCATGTGGTTCGAAAAGAACACACATGCAATGTCACAAGTGGATCAATGTGGTTTAGGAAAAGAAAACACATGCAATGCCACTAGTGGATCAATATGGTTTAGGAAAAGAAAACACATGCGATGTCACCAGTGGATCAATATGGTTTAGGAAAAGAACACACATGCAATGTCACTAGTGGATCCATGTGGTTTAGGAAAAGAACACCCATGCAATGTCACTAGTGGTTCTATGTGGTTTAGGAAAAGAAAATGCGTAATGTCACCAGTGGATCAATGTGTGTTAGGAAAAGAACACACATGCAGTGTCACTAGTGGATAAATGTGGTTTAGGAAAAGAACAAAGATTCAATGTCACTAGTGGTTCAATGTGGTTTAGGAAAAGCACACACGTGCGATGTCACTAGTGGATCAATGTGGGTTAGGAAAAGAACACACACTCAATGTCACAAGTGGATCAATGTGGTTTAGGAAAAGAACACACATGCAATGTAACCAGTGGATCAATGTGGTTTAGGAAAAGAACACACATGCAATGACTCCAGTGGATCAATGTGGTTTAGTAAAATAACGAACATGCAATGTCACTAGTGGATCAATGTGGATTCTAAAAAAACACATGCAATAACTCTAGTGCATCTATGTGGTTTATGAAAAGAACACACATGCAATGATTATAGTGGATACATGTGGTTTAGGAAAAGAACACACATGCAATGTCACTAGTCGAGCCATGCGGTTTAGGCAAAGAATATACATGCAATGACTCTAGTGGATCAATGTGTTTTAGGAAAAGAACACACATGCAATGTCACCGGTGGATCAATGTTGTATAGGAAAAGAAGACACATGCATTGACTCAAGTGGATCAATGTGGTTTAGTAAAAGTACGAACATGCAATGTCACTAGTGGATCAATGTGCTTTAGGAAAAGAACACACATGCAATGACTCTAGTGGATCTATGTGGTTTAGAAAAAGAACACCCATGCAAAGAAACTATTTGATCAATGTGGTGTAGGATTAGAACACACATAAAATGTCACATGTGGATCAATGTGGTTTAGGAAAATATCACACATGCAATGACTCTAGTGGATCAATGTGGTTTAGGAAAAGAACACACATCCAATGGCACTAGTGGATCAATGTGGTTTAGGAAAAGAACACACATGCAATGTCACCATTGGATCCATGTGGTTTACGAAAAGAACACACATGCAATGTCACTAGTGGATCAATGTGGTTTAGGAAAAGAACACACGTGCAATGTCACCAGTGGATCAATGTGGGTTAGAAAAAGAACACACATGTAGTGTCACTAGTGGATCCATGTGGTTTAGGAAAAGAACAGACATCTAATGTCACCGGTGTATCCAGGTGGTTTATGAAAAGAACACACATGCAATGTCAGCACTTGATCAATGTGGTTTAGGAAAAGGACACACATGCAATGTCACCAGTGGATCAATATGGTTTAGGAAAAGAAGACACATGCAATGACTCTAGTGGATCAACGTGGTTTAGGAAAAGAACACACATGTAATGTCACAAGTGGATCAACATGGTTTAGCAAAAGAAAACACATGAAATTACTCTAGTGGAGCGATGTAGTTTAGGAATAGAACACACATGGAATGCATCTAGTGGATCAATGTGGTTTCAGAAAAGAACACACATGCAATGTCACTAGTGGATAAATGTGGTTTAGGAAAAGAACACCGATGCAATGTCATAAGTGGATCAATGTGGTTTAGGAAAAGAACACACATGCAATGTCACAAGTGGATCAATGTGGGTTAGGAAAAGAACACACATGCAATGTCACCAGTGGATCAATGTGTTTTAGGAAAAAAATACATGCAATTTCACTAGTGGATCAATGTGTTTTAGGAAACGTGCAATGTCATAAGTGGATCCATTTGGTTTAGGGAAAGGACACACATGCAATGTCACTAGCGTATCAATGTGGTTTAGGAAAAGAACTCACATGCAATGGCTCCAGTAAATCAATGTGGTTTAGGAAAAGAACGCACATGCAATGTCTCTAGTGGATCAATGTGGTTTAGGAAAAGCACACCCATACGATGCCACTAGTGGATCAATGTGGTTTAGGAAAAGAACACACACTCAATGTCACAAGTGGATCAATGTGGTTTAGGAAAAGAACACACATGCAATGTACCCAGTGGATCAATGTGGTTCACGAAAAGAACACACATGCAATGACTCTAGTGGTTCAATGTGGTTTAGGAAAAGCACACACGTGCGATGTCACTTGTGGATCAATGTGGGTTAGGAAAAGAACACACACTCAATGTCACAAGTGGATCAATGTGGTTTAGGAAAAGAACACACATGCAATGTAACTAGTGGATCAATGTGGTTTAGGAAAAGAACACACATGCAATGACTCGAGTGGATCAATGTGGTTTAGTAAAATAACGAACATGCAATGTCACTAGTGGATCAATGTGGATTCTAAAAAAACACATGCAATGACTCTAGTGCATCTATGTGGTTTATGAAAAGAACACACATGCAATGATTATAGTGGATACATGTGGTTTAGGAAAAGAACACACATGCAATGTCACTAGTCGATCCATGCGGTTTAGGAAAAGAATATACATGCAATGACTCTAGTGGATCAATGTGGTTTAGGAAAAGAACACACATGCAATGTCACCAGTGGATCAATGTGTTTTAGGAAAAAAAATACATGCAATTTCACTAGTGGATCAATGTGGTTTAGGAAACGTGCAATGTCATAAGTGGATCCATTTGGTTTAGGGAAAGGACACACATGCAATGTCACTAGCGGATCAATGTGGTTTAGGAAAAGAACTCACATGCAATGGCTCCAGTAAATCAATGTGGTTTAGGAAAAGAACGCACATGCAATGTCTCTAGTGGATCAATGTGGTTTAGGAAAAGCACACCCATACGATGCCACTAGTGGATCAATGTGGTTTAGGAAAAGAACACACACTCAATGTCACAAGTGGATCAATGTGGTTTAGGAAAAGAACACACATGCAATGTACCCAGTGGATCAATGTGGTTCACGAAAAGAACACACATGCAATGACTCTAATGGTTCAATGTGGTTTAGGAAAAGCACACACGTGTGATGTCACTTGTGGATCAATGTGGGTTAGGAAAAGAACACACACTCAATGTCACAAGTGGATCAATGTGGTTTAGGAAAAGAACACACATGCAATGTAACTAGTGGATCAATGTGGTTTAGGAAAAGAACACACATGCAATGACTCGAGTGGATCAATGTGGTTTAGTAAAATAACGAACATGCAATGTCACTAGTGGATCAATGTGGATTCTAAAAAAACACATGCAATGACTCTAGTGCATCTATGTGGTTTATGAAAAGAACACACATGCAATGATTATAGTGGATACATGTGGTTTAGGAAAAGAACACACATGCAATGTCACTAGTCGATCCATGCGGTTTAGGAAAAGAATATACATGCAATGACTCTAGTGGATCAATGTGGTTTAGGAAAAGAACACACATGCAATGTCACCAGTGGATCAATGTGTTTTAGGAAAAAAAATACATGCAATTTCACTAGTGGATCAATGTGGTTTAGGAAACGTGCAATGTCATAAGTGGATCCATTTGGTTTAGGGAAAGGACACACATGCAATGTCACTAGCGGATCAATGTGGTTTAGGAAAAGAACTCACATGCAATGGCTCTAGTAAATCAATGTGGTTTAGGAAAAGAACGCACATGCAATGTCTCTAGTGGATCAATGTGGTTTAGGAAAAGCACACCCATACGATGCCACTAGTGGATCAATGTGGTTTAGGAAAAGAACACACACTCAATGTCACAAGTGGATCAATGTGGTTTAGGAAAAGAACACACATGCAATGTACCCAGTGGATCAATGTGGTTCACGAAAAGAACACACATGCAATGACTCTAGTGGTTCAATGTGGTTTAGGAAAAGCACACACGTGCGATGTCACTTGTGGATCAATGTGGGTTAGGAAAAGAACACACACTCAATGTCACAAGTGGATCAATGTGGTTTAGGAAAAGAACACACATGCAATGTAACTAGTGGATCAATGTGGTTTAGGAAAAGAACACACATGCAATGACTCGAGTGGATCAATGTGGTTTAGTAAAATAACGAACATGCAATGTCACTAGTGGATCAATGTGGATTCTAAAAAAACACATGCAATGACTCTAGTGCATCTATGTGGTTTATGAAAAGAACACACATGCAATGATTATAGTGGATACATGTGGTTTAGGAAAAGAACACACATGCAATGTCACTAGTCGATCCATGCGGTTTAGGAAAAGAATATACATGCAATGACTCTAGTGGATCAATGTGGTTTAGGAAAAGAACACACATGCAATGTCACCAGTGGATCAATGTGTTTTAGGAAAAAAAATACATGCAATTTCACTAGTGGATCAATGTGGTTTAGGAAACGTGCAATGTCATAAGTGGATCCATTTGGTTTAGGGAAAGGACACACATGCAATGTCACTAGCGGATCAATGTGGTTTAGGAAAAGAACTCACATGCAATGGCTCCAGTAAATCAATGTGGTTTAGGAAAAGAACGCACATGCAATGTCTCTAGTGGATCAATGTGGTTTAGGAAAAGCACACCCATACGATGCCACTAGTGGATCAATGTGGTTTAGGAAAAGAACACACACTCAATGTCACAAGTGGATCAATGTGGTTTAGGAAAAGAACACACATGCAATGTACCCAGTGGATCAATGTGGTTCACGAAAAGAACACACATGCAATGACTCTAGTGGTTCAATGTGGTTTGGGAAAAGCACACACGTGCGATGTCACTTGTGGATCAATGTGGGTTAGGAAAAGAACACACATCCAATGGCACTAGTGGATCAATGTGGTTTAGGAAAAGAACACACATGCAATGTCACCATTGGATCCATGTGGTTTACGAAAAGAACACACATGCAATGTCACTAGTGGATCAATGTGGTTTAGGAAAAGAACACACGTGCAATGTCACCAGTGGATCAATGTGGGTTAGAAAAAGAACACACATGTAGTGTCACTAGTGGATCCATGTGGTTTAGGAAAAGAACAGACATCTAATGTCACCGGTGTATCCAGGTGGTTTATGAAAAGAACACACATGCAATGTCAGCACTTGATCAATGTGGTTTAGGAAAAGGACACACATGCAATGTCACCAGTGGATCAATATGGTTTAGGAAAAGAAGACACATGCAATGACTCTAGTGGATCAACGTGGTTTAGGAAAAGAACACACATGTAATGTCACAAGTGGATCAACATGGTTTAGCAAAAGAAAACACATGAAATTACTCTAGTGGAGCGATGTAGTTTAGGAATAGAACACACATGGAATGCATCTAGTGGATCAATGTGGTTTCAGAAAAGAACACACATGCAATGTCACTAGTGGATAAATGTGGTTTAGGAAAAGAACACCGATGCAATGTCATAAGTGGATCAATGTGGTTTAGGAAAAGAACACACATGCAATGTCACAAGTGGATCAATGTGGGTTAGGAAAAGAACACACATGCAATGTCACCAGTGGATCAATGTGTTTTAGGAAAAAAATACATGCAATTTCACTAGTGGATCAATGTGTTTTAGGAAACGTGCAATGTCATAAGTGGATCCATTTGGTTTAGGGAAAGGACACACATGCAATGTCACTAGCGTATCAATGTGGTTTAGGAAAAGAACTCACATGCAATGGCTCCAGTAAATCAATGTGGTTTAGGAAAAGAACGCACATGCAATGTCTCTAGTGGATCAATGTGGTTTAGGAAAAGCACACCCATACGATGCCACTAGTGGATCAATGTGGTTTAGGAAAAGAACACACACTCAATGTCACAAGTGGATCAATGTGGTTTAGGAAAAGAACACACATGCAATGTACCCAGTGGATCAATGTGGTTCACGAAAAGAACACACATGCAATGACTCTAGTGGTTCAATGTGGTTTAGGAAAAGCACACACGTGCGATGTCACTTGTGGATCAATGTGGGTTAGGAAAAGAACACACACTCAATGTCACAAGTGGATCAATGTGGTTTAGGAAAAGAACACACATGCAATGTAACTAGTGGATCAATGTGGTTTAGGAAAAGAACACACATGCAATGACTCGAGTGGATCAATGTGGTTTAGTAAAATAACGAACATGCAATGTCACTAGTGGATCAATGTGGATTCTAAAAAAACACATGCAATGACTCTAGTGCATCTATGTGGTTTATGAAAAGAACACACATGCAATGATTATAGTGGATACATGTGGTTTAGGAAAAGAACACACATGCAATGTCACTAGTCGATCCATGCGGTTTAGGAAAAGAATATACATGCAATGACTCTAGTGGATCAATGTGGTTTAGGAAAAGAACACACATGCAATGTCACCAGTGGATCAATGTGTTTTAGGAAAAAAAATGCATGCAATTTCACTAGTGGATCAATGTGGTTTAGGAAACGTGCAATGTCATAAGTGGATCCATTTGGTTTAGGGAAAGGACACACATGCAATGTCACTAGCGGATCAATGTGGTTTAGGAAAAGAACTCACATGCAATGGCTCCAGTAAATCAATGTGGTTTAGGAAAAGAACGCACATGCAATGTCTCTAGTGGATCAATGTGGTTTAGGAAAAGCACACCCATACGATGCCACTAGTGGATCAATGTGGTTTAGGAAAAGAACACACACTCAATGTCACAAGTGGATCAATGTGGTTTAGGAAAAGAACACACATGCAATGTACCCAGTGGATCAATGTGGTTCACGAAAAGAACACACATGCAATGACTCTAATGGTTCAATGTGGTTTAGGAAAAGCACACACGTGTGATGTCACTTGTGGATCAATGTGGGTTAGGAAAAGAACACACACTCAATGTCACAAGTGGATCAATGTGGTTTAGGAAAAGAACACACATGCAATGTAACTAGTGGATCAATGTGGTTTAGGAAAAGAACACACATGCAATGACTCGAGTGGATCAATGTGGTTTAGTAAAATAACGAACATGCAATGTCACTAGTGGATCAATGTGGATTCTAAAAAAACACATGCAATGACTCTAGTGCATCTATGTGGTTTATGAAAAGAACACACATGCAATGATTATAGTGGATACATGTGGTTTAGGAAAAGAACACACATGCAATGTCACTAGTCGATCCATGCGGTTTAGGAAAAGAATATACATGCAATGACTCTAGTGGATCAATGTGGTTTAGGAAAAGAACACACATGCAATGTCACCAGTGGATCAATGTGTTTTAGGAAAAAAAATACATGCAATTTCACTAGTGGATCAATGTGGTTTAGGAAACGTGCAATGTCATAAGTGGATCCATTTGGTTTAGGGAAAGGACACACATGCAATGTCACTAGCGGATCAATGTGGTTTAGGAAAAGAACTCACATGCAATGGCTCCAGTAAATCAATGTGGTTTAGGAAAAGAACGCACATGCAATGTCTCTAGTGGATCAATGTGGTTTAGGAAAAGCACACCCATACGATGCCACTAGTGGATCAATGTGGTTTAGGAAAAGAACACACACTCAATGTCACAAGTGGATCAATGTGGTTTAGGAAAAGAACACACATGCAATGTACCCAGTGGATCAATGTGGTTCACGAAAAGAACACACATGCAATGACTCTAGTGGTTCAATGTGGTTTAGGAAAAGCACACACGTGCGATGTCACTTGTGGATCAATGTGGGTTAGGAAAAGAACACACACTCAATGTCACAAGTGGATCAATGTGGTTTAGGAAAAGAACACACATGCAATGTAACTAGTGGATCAATGTGGTTTAGGAAAAGAACACACATGCAATGACTCGAGTGGATCAATGTGGTTTAGTAAAATAACGAACATGCAATGTCACTAGTGGATCAATGTGGATTCTAAAAAAACACATGCAATGACTCTAGTGCATCTATGTGGTTTATGAAAAGAACACACATGCAATGATTATAGTGGATACATGTGGTTTAGGAAAAGAACACACATGCAATGTCACTAGTCGATCCATGCGGTTTAGGAAAAGAATATACATGCAATGACTCTAGTGGATCAATGTGGTTTAGGAAAAGAACACACATGCAATGTCACCAGTGGATCAATGTGTTTTAGGAAAAAAAATACATGCAATTTCACTAGTGGATCAATGTGGTTTAGGAAACGTGCAATGTCATAAGTGGATCCATTTGGTTTAGGGAAAGGACACACATGCAATGTCACTAGCGGATCAATGTGGTTTAGGAAAAGAACTCACATGCAATGGCTCCAGTAAATCAATGTGGTTTAGGAAAAGAACGCACATGCAATGTCTCTAGTGGATCAATGTGGTTTAGGAAAAGCACACCCATACGATGCCACTAGTGGATCAATGTGGTTTAGGAAAAGAACACACACTCAATGTCACAAGTGGATCAATGTGGTTTAGGAAAAGAACACACATGCAATGTACCCAGTGGATCAATGTGGTTCACGAAAAGAACACACATGCAATGACTCTAGTGGTTCAATGTGGTTTAGGAAAAGCACACACGTGCGATGTCACTTGTGGATCAATGTGGGTTAGGAAAAGAACACACACTCAATGTCACAAGTGGATCAATGTGGTTTAGGAAAAGAACACACATGCAATGTAACTAGTGGATCAATGTGGTTTAGGAAAAGAACACACATGCAATGACTCGAGTGGATCAATGTGGTTTAGTAAAATAACGAACATGCAATGTCACTAGTGGATCAATGTGGATTCTAAAAAAACACATGCAATGACTCTAGTGCATCTATGTGGTTTATGAAAAGAACACACATGCAATGATTATAGTGGATACATGTGGTTTAGGAAAAGAACACACATGCAATGTCACTAGTCGATCCATGCGGTTTAGGAAAAGAATATACATGCAATGACTCTAGTGGATCAATGTGGTTTAGGAAAAGAACACACATGCAATGTCACTGGTGGATCAATGTGGTTTAGGAAAAGAAGACACATGCAGTGACTCAAGTGGATCAATGTGGTTTAGTAAAAGTACGAACATGCAATGTCACTAGTGGATCAATGTGCTTTAGGAAAAGAACACACATGCAATGACTCTAGTGGATCTTTGTGGTTTAGGAAAAGAACACACATGCAATGACTCTAGTGGATCAATGTGGTTTAGAAAAAAAACATGCGATGACTCTAGTGGATCCATGTGGCTTAGGAAAAGAACACTCATGCAATGACTCCAGTGTCTCCATGTGGTTTAGAAAAAGAACACCCATGCAAAGAAACTATTTGATCAATGTAGTGTAGGAATAGAACACACATGAAATGTCACATGTGGATCAATGTGGTTTAGGAAAATAACACACATGCAATGACTCTAGTGGATCAATGTGGTTTAGGAAAAGAACACACATCCAATGGCACTAGTGGATCAATGTGGTTTAGGAAAAGAACACACATGCAATGTCACCACTAGATCCATGTGGTTTACAAAAAGAACACACATGCAATGTCACTAGTGGATCAATGTGGTTTAGGAAAAGAACACACGTGCAATGTCACCAGTGGATCAATGTGGGTTAGAAAAAGAACACACATGCAGTGTCACTAGTGGATCCATGTGGTTTAGGAAAAGAACAGACATGCAATGTCATCGGTGTATCCAGGTGGTTTACGAAAAGAACACACATGTAATGTCACCACTTGATCAATGTGGTTTAGGAAAAGAACACACATGCAATGTCACCAGTGGATCAATATGGATTAGGAAAAGAACACACATGCAATGACTCTAGTGGATCAATGTGGTTTAGGAAAAGAACACACATGCAATGTCACAAGTGGATCAACATGGTTTAACAAAAGAAAACACATGAAATTAATCTAGTGGAGCGATGTAGTTTAGGAACAGAACACACATGCAATGCATCTAGTGGATCAATGTGGTTTCAGAAAAGAACATACATGTAATGTCACTAGTGGATAAATGTGGTTTAGGAAAAGAACACCGATGCAATGTCCCAAGTGGATCAATGTGGTTTAGGAAAAGAACACACATGCAATGTCACAAGTGGATCAATGTGGGTTAGGAAAAGAACACACATGCAATGTCACCGGTGGATCAATGTGCTTTAGGACAAAACACACATGCAATTTCACTAGTGGATCAATGTGGTTTAGGAAACGTGCAATGTCATAAGTGGATCCATTTGGTTTAGGGAAAGGACACGCATGCAATGTCACTAGTGGATCAATGTGGTTTAGGAAAAGAACACACATGCAATGGCTCCAGTAGATCAATGTGGTTTAGGAAAAGAACGCACATGCAATGTCTCTTGTGGATCAATGTGGTTTAGGAAAAGCACACACATCCGATGCCACTAGTGGATCAATGTGGTTTAGGAAAAGAACACACACTCAATGTCACAAGTGGATCAATGTGGTTTAGGAAAAGAACACACATGCAGTGTACCCAGTGGATCAATGTGGTTTAGGAAAACAACACACATGCAATGACTCTAGTGGATAAATGTGGTTTAGGAAAAGCACACACGTGCGATGTCACTAGTGGATCAATGTGGTTTAGGAAAAGAACACACACTCAATGTCACAAGTGGATCAATATGGTTTAGGAAAATAACACACATGCAATGTAACTAGCGGATCAATGTCGTTTAGGAAAAGAACACACATGCAATGACTCCTGTGGATCAATGTGGTTTAGTAAAATAACAAACATGCAATGGCACTAGTGGATCAATGTGGATTCGAAAAAAACACACATGCAATGACTCTAGTGGATCTATGTGGTTTAGGAAAAGAGCACACATGCAATGACTATAGTGGATACATGTGGTTTAGGAAAAGAACACACATGCAATGTCACTAGTCGATCCCTGCGGTTTAGGAAAAGAATATAAATGCAATGACTCTAGTGGACCAATGTGGTTTAGGAAAAGAACACACATGCAATGTCATCGGTGGATCAATGTGGTTTAGGAAAAGAACACACATGCAGTGACCCAAGTGGATCAATGTGGTTTAGTAAAACTACGAATATGCAATGCCACTAGTGGATCAATGTGATTTAGGAAAAGAACACACATGCAATGACTCTAGTGGATCTATGTGGTTTAGGAAAAGAACACACATGCAATGACTCTAGTGGATCAATGTGGTTTAGAAAAAGAACAGACATGCGATGACTCTAGTGGATCCATGTGGCTTAAGAAAAGAACACACATGCAATGACTATAGTGGATACTTGTGGTTTAGGAAAAGAACACACATGCAATGTCACCAGTGGATCCATGCAGTTTAGGAAAAGAATATACATGCAATGACTCTAGTGGATCAATGTGGTTTAGGAAAAGAACACACATGCAATGACTCCAGTGGATCAATTTGGTTTAGTAAAAGAACGAACATGCAATGTCACTAGTGGATCAATGTCCTTTAGGAAAAGAACACACATGCAATGACTCTAGTAGATCTATATGGTTTAGGAAAAGAACACACATGCAATGACTCTAGTGGATCAATGTGGTTTAGGAAAAGAACACACATGCAATGACTCTAGTAGATCCATGTGGTTTAGAAAAAGAACACCCATGATATGTCACTAGTGGATCAATGTGGTTTAGGAATATAACACACATGAAATGTCACATGTGGATCAATGTCGTATAGGAAAATAACACACATGCAATGACTCTAGTGGATCAATGTGGTTTAGGAAAAGAACACACATCCAATATCACTAGTGGATCAATGTGGTTTAGGAAAAAAAACACATGCAATGTCACCACTTGATCCATGTGGTTTAGGAAAAGAACACACATGCAATGTCACTACTAGATTAATGTGGTTTAGGAAAAGAACACACGTGCAATGTCACAAGTGGATCGATGTGGGTTAGGAAAAGAACACACATACAGTGTCACTAGTGGATCCATGTGGTTTAGGAAAAGAACACACATGCAATGACACCAGTGGATCCATGTGGTTTGAAAAGAACACACATGCAATGTCACAAGTGGATCAATGTGGTTTAGGAAAAGAAAACACATGCAATGCCACTAGTGGATCAATATGGTTTAGGAAAAGAAAATACATGCGATGTCACTAGTGGATCAATATGGTTTAGGAAAAGAACACACATGCAATGACTTAGTGGATCAATGTGGTTTAGAAAAATAACACACATGCAATGACTCTAGTCGATCGATGTAGTTTAGGAAAAGAACGCACATGCAATGCATCTAGTGGATCAACGTGGTTTAGGAAAATAACACACATGCAATGTAACTAACGGATCAATGTCGTTCAGGAAAAGAACACACATGCAATGACTCCTGTGGATCAATGTGGTTTAGTAAAATAACAAACATGCAATGGCACTAGTGGATCAATGTGGATTCGAAAAAAACACACATGCAATGACTCTAGAGGATCTATGTGGTTTAGGAAAAGATCACACATGCAATGACTATAGTGGATACATGTGGTTTAGGAAAAGAACACACATGCAATGTCACTAGTCGATCCATGCGGTTTAGGAAAAGAATATAAATGCAATGACTCTAGTGGACCAATGTGGTTTAGGAAAAGAACACACATGCAATGTCATCGGTGGATCAATGTGGTTTAGGAAAAGAACACACATGCAGTGACCCAACTGGATCAATGTGTTTTAGGAAAAAAACACACATGCAATGTCACTAGTGGATCAATGTGGTTTAGGAAAAGAACACACGTGCAATGTCACAAGTGTATCCATTTGGTTTAGGGAAAGAACACACATGCAATGTCACTAGTGGATCAATGTGGTTTAGGAAAAGAACACAGATGCAATGTCACCGGTGGATCAATGTGGTTTAGGAAAAGAAGACACATGCATTGACTCAAGTGGATCAATGTGGTTTAGTCAAAGTACGAACATGCAATGCCACTAGTGGATCAATGTACTTTAGGAAAAGAACACACATGCAATGAATCTAGTGGATCTATGTGGTTTAGCAAAAGAACACACATGCAATGACTCTAGTGGATCAATGTGGTTTAGAAAAAGAACAGACATGCGATGACTCTAGTGGATCCATGTGGCTTAAGAAAAGAACACACATGCAATGTCATAAGTGGATCCATTTGGTTTAGGAAAAGAACACACATGCAATGACTCTAGTGGATCTATGTGGTTTAGGAAAAGAACACACATGCAATGACTATAGTGGATACTTGTGGTTTAGGAAAAGAACACACATGCAATGTCACTAGTGGATCCATGCAGTTTAGGAAAAGAATATACATGCAATGACTCTAGTGGATCAATGTGGTTTAGGAAAAGAACACACGTGCAATGACTCCAGTGGATCAATTTGGTTTAGTAAAAGAACGAACATGCAATGTCACTAGTGGATCAATGTGCTTTAGGAAAAGAACACACATGCAATGACTCTAGTAGATCTATATGGTTTAGGAAAAGAACACACATGCAATGACTCTAGTGGATCAATGTGGTTTAGTAAAAGAACACACATGCAATGACTCTAGTAGATCCATGTGGTTTAGAAAAAAACACCCATGATATGTCACTAGTGGATCAATGTGGTTTAGGAATATAACACACATGAAATGTCACATGTGGATCAATGCGGTTTAGGAAAATAACACACATGCAATGACTCTAGTGGATCAATGTGGTTTAGGAAAAGAACACACATCCAATATCACTAGGGGATCAATGTGGTTTAGGAAAAAAAACACATGCAATGTCACCACTTGATCCATGTGGTTTAGGAAAAGAACACACATGCAATGTCACTACTAGATTAATGTGGTTTAGGAAAAGAACACACGTGCAATGTCACAAGTGGATCGATGTGGGTTAGGAAAAGAACACACATACAGTGTCACTAGTGGATCCATGTGGTTTAGGAAAAGAACACACATGCAATGACACCAGTGGATCCATGTGGTTTGAAAAGAACACACATGCAATGTCACAAGTGGATCAATTTGGTTTAGGAAAAGAAAACACATGCAATGCCACTAGTGGATCAATATGGTTTAGGAAAAGAAAACACATGCAATGTCACTAGTGGATCAATATGGTTTAGGAAAAGAACACACATGCAATGACTCTAGTCGATCGATGTAGTTTAGGAAAATAACACACATGCAATGCATCTAGTGGATCAACGTGGTTTAGGAAAATAACACACATGCAATAAATCTAGTGGATCAATGTGGTTTAGGAAAATAACACACATGCGATGGCACTAGTGGATCAATGTGGTTTAGGAAAAGAACACACATGCAATGTCACCGGTGGATCCATGTGGTTTAGGAAAAGAACACACAGGCAATGTCACTAGTGGATCAATGTGGTTTAGGAAAAGAACAAATGTGCAATGTCACCAGTGGGTCAATGAATTTTTAGGAAAAGAACACACTTGTAGTGTCACTAGTGGATAAATGTGGTTTAGGAAAAGAACACCGATACAATGTCACGAGTGGATCAATGTGGTTTAGGAAAGGAACACACATGAAATGTCACCACTGGATCAATGTGGGTTAGGAAAAGAACACACATGCAATGTCACCAGTGGATCAATGTGTTTTAGGGAAAAAACACACATGCAATGTCACTAGTGGATCAATGTGGTTTAGGAAAAGAACACACGTGCAATGTCACAAGTGTATCCATTTGGTTTAGGGAAAGAACACACATGCAATGTCACTAGTGGATCAATGTGGTTTAGGAAAAGAACACACTTGCAATGACTACAGTAGATCAATGTGGTTTAGGAAAAGAACGCACATGCAATGTCTCTAGTGGATCAATGCGGTTTTGGAAAAGCACAAACATACGATGCCACTAGTGGATCAATGTTGTTTAGGAAAATAACACACACAATGTCACAAGTGGATCAATGTGGTTTAGGAAAAGAACACACATGCAATGTACCCAGTGGATCAATGTGGTTTAGGAAAAGAACACACATGCATTGACTCTAGTGGTTCAATGTGGTTTAGGAAAAGCACACACGTGCGATGTCACTAGTGGATCAATGTGGGTTAGGAAAAGAACACACACTCAATGTCACAAGTGGATCAATGTGGTTTAGGAAAAGAACACACATGTAATGTAACAAGTGGATCAATGTGGTTTAGGAAAAGAACACACATGCAATGACTCCTGTGGATCAATGTGGTTTAGTAAAATAACGAACATGCAATGTCACTAGTGCATCAATGTGGATTCTAAAAAAACACATGCAATGACTCTAGTGCATCTATGTGGTTGATGAAAAGAACACACATGCAATGTCACTAGTCAAGCCATGCGGTTTAGGAAAAGAATATACATGCAATGACTCTAGTGGATCAATGTGGTTTAGGAAAAGAACACACATGCAATGCCACCGGTGGATCAATGTGGTTTAGGAAAAGAAGACACATGCATTGACTCAAGTGGATCAATGTGGTTTAGTAAAAGTACGAACATGCAATGCCACTAGTGGATCAATGTACTTTAGGAAAAGAACACACATGCAATGACTCTAGTGGATCTATGTGGTTTAGGAAAAGAACACACATGCAATGACTCTAGTGGATCAATGTGGTTTAGAAAAAGAACAGACATGCGATGACTCTAGTGGATCCATGTGGCTTAAGAAAAGAACACACTGCAATGTCATAAGTGGATCCATTTGGTTTAGGAAAAGAACACACATGCAATGACTCTAGTGGATCTATGTGGTTTAGGAAAAGAACACACATGCAATGACTATAGTGGATACTTGTGGTTTAGGAAAAGAACACACATGCAATGTCACCAGTGGATCCATGCAGTTTAGGAAAAGAATATACATGCAATGACTCTAGTGGATCAATGTGGTTTAGGAAAAGAACACACATGCAATGACTCCAGTGGATCAATTTGGTTTAGTAAAAGAACGAACATGCAATGTCACTAGTGGATCAATGTGCTTTAGGAAAAGAACACACATGCAATGACTCTAGTAGATCTATATGGTTTAGGAAAAGAACACACATGCAATGACTCTAGTGGATCAATGTGGTTTAGGAAAAGAACACACATGCAATGACTCTAGTAGATCCATGTGGTTTAGAAAAAGAACACCCATGATATGTCACTAGTGGATCAATGTGGTTTAGGAATATAACACACATGAAATGTCACATGTGGATCAATGCGGTTTAGGAAAATAACACACATGCAATGACTCTAGTGGATCAATGTGGTTTAGGAAAAGAACACACATCCAATATCACTAGTGGATCAATGTGGTTTAGGAAAAAAAAACTCATGCAATGTCACCACTTGATCCATGTGGTTTAGGAAAAGAACACACATGCAATGTCACTACTAGATTAATGTGGTTTAGGAAAAGAACACACGTGCAATGTCACAAGTGGATCGATGTGGGTTAGGAAAAGAACACACATACAGTGTCACTAGTGGATCCATGTGGTTTAGGAAAAGAACACACATGCAATGACACCAGTGGATCCATGTGGTTCGAAAAGAACACACATGCAATGTCACAAGTGGATCAATGTGGTTTAGGAAAAGAAAACACATGCAATGCCACTAGTGGATCAATATGGTTTAGGAAAAAAACACATGCGATGTCACTAGTGGATCAATATGGTTTAGGAAAAGAACACACATGCAATGACTCTAGTGGATCAATGTGGTTTAGGAAAATAACACACATGCAATGACTCTAGTCGATCGATGTAGTTTAGGAAAAGAACGCACATGCAATGCATCTAGTGGATCAACGTGGTTTAGGAAAATAACACACATGCAATAAATCTAGTGGATCAATGTGGTTTATGAAAAGAACACACATGCAATGGCACTAGTGGATCAATGTGGTTTAGGAAAAGAACACACATGCAATGTCACCGGTGGATCCATGTGGTTTAGGAAAAGAACACACATGCAATGTCACTAGTGGATCAATGTGGTTTAGGAAAAGAACAAATGTGCAATGTCACCAGTGGGTCAATGAATTTTTAGGAAAAGAACACACTTGTAGTGTCACTAGTGGATAAATGTGGTTTAGGAAAAGAACACCGATACAATGTCACAAGTGGATCAATGTGGTTTAGGAAAGGAACACACATGAAATGTCACCAGTGGATCAATGTGGGTTAGGAAAAGAACACACATGCAATGTCACCAGTGGATCAATGTGTTTTAGGAAAAAAACACACATGCAATGTCACTAGTGGATCAATGTGGTTTAGGAAAAGAACACACGTGCAATGTCACAAGTGTATCCATTTGGTTTAGGGAAAGAACACACATGCAATGTCACTAGTGGATCAATGTGGTTTAGGAAAAGAACACACTTGCAATGACTCCAGTAGATCAATGTGGTTTAGGAAAAGAACGCACATGCAATGTCTCTAGTGGATCAATGCGGTTTAGGAAAAGCACAAACATACGATGCCACTAGTGGATCAATGTTGTTTAGGAAAAGAACACACACAATGTCACAAGTGGATCAATGTGGTTTAGGAAAAGAACACACATGCAATGCCACCGGTGGATCAATGTGGTTTAGGAAAAGAAGACACATGCATTGACTCAAGTGGATCAATGTGGTTTAGTAAAAGTACGAACATGCAATGCCACTAGTGGATCAATGTACTTTAGGAAAAGAACACACATGCAATGACTCTAGTGGATCTATGTGGTTTAGGAAAAGAACACACATGCAATGACTCTAGTGGATCAATGTGGTTTAGAAAAAGAACAGACATGCGATGACTCTAGTGGATCCATGTGGCTTAAGAAAAGAACACACTGCAATGTCATAAGTGGATCCATTTGGTTTAGGAAAAGAACACACATGCAATGACTCTAGTGGATCTATGTGGTTTAGGAAAAGAACACACATGCAATGACTATAGTGGATACTTGTGGTTTAGGAAAAGAACACACATGCAATGTCACCAGTGGATCCATGCAGTTTAGGAAAAGAATATACATGCAATGACTCTAGTGGATCAATGTGGTTTAGGAAAAGAACACACATGCAATGACTCCAGTGGATCAATTTGGTTTAGTAAAAGAACGAACATGCAATGTCACTAGTGGATCAATGTGCTTTAGGAAAAGAACACACATGCAATGACTCTAGTAGATCTATATGGTTTAGGAAAAGAACACACATGCAATGACTCTAGTGGATCAATGTGGTTTAGGAAAAGAACACACATGCAATGACTCTAGTAGATCCATGTGGTTTAGAAAAAGAACACCCATGATATGTCACTAGTGGATCAATGTGGTTTAGGAATATAACACACATGAAATGTCACATGTGGATCAATGCGGTTTAGGAAAATAACACACATGCAATGACTCTAGTGGATCAATGTGGTTTAGGAAAAGAACACACATCCAATATCACTAGTGGATCAATGTGGTTTAGGAAAAAAAAACTCATGCAATGTCACCACTTGATCCATGTGGTTTAGGAAAAGAACACACATGCAATGTCACTACTAGATTAATGTGGTTTAGGAAAAGAACACACGTGCAATGTCACAAGTGGATCGATGTGGGTTAGGAAAAGAACACACATACAGTGTCACTAGTGGATCCATGTGGTTTAGGAAAAGAACACACATGCAATGACACCAGTGGATCCATGTGGTTCGAAAAGAACACACATGCAATGTCACAAGTGGATCAATGTGGTTTAGGAAAAGAAAACACATGCAATGCCACTAGTGGATCAATATGGTTTAGGAAAAAAACACATGCGATGTCACTAGTGGATCAATATGGTTTAGGAAAAGAACACACATGCAATGACTCTAGTGGATCAATGTGGTTTAGGAAAATAACACACATGCAATGACTCTAGTCGATCGATGTAGTTTAGGAAAAGAACGCACATGCAATGCATCTAGTGGATCAACGTGGTTTAGGAAAATAACACACATGCAATAAATCTAGTGGATCAATGTGGTTTATGAAAAGAACACACATGCAATGGCACTAGTGGATCAATGTGGTTTAGGAAAAGAACACACATGCAATGTCACCGGTGGATCCATGTGGTTTAGGAAAAGAACACACATGCAATGTCACTAGTGGATCAATGTGGTTTAGGAAAAGAACAAATGTGCAATGTCACCAGTGGGTCAATGAATTTTTAGGAAAAGAACACACTTGTAGTGTCACTAGTGGATAAATGTGGTTTAGGAAAAGAACACCGATACAATGTCACAAGTGGATCAATGTGGTTTAGGAAAGGAACACACATGAAATGTCACCAGTGGATCAATGTGGGTTAGGAAAAGAACACACATGCAATGTCACCAGTGGATCAATGTGTTTTAGGAAAAAAACACACATGCAATGTCACTAGTGGATCAATGTGGTTTAGGAAAAGAACACACGTGCAATGTCACAAGTGTATCCATTTGGTTTAGGGAAAGAACACACATGCAATGTCACTAGTGGATCAATGTGGTTTAGGAAAAGAACACACTTGCAATGACTCCAGTAGATCAATGTGGTTTAGGAAAAGAACGCACATGCAATGTCTCTAGTGGATCAATGCGGTTTAGGAAAAGCACAAACATACGATGCCACTAGTGGATCAATGTTGTTTAGGAAAAGAACACACACAATGTCACAAGTGGATCAATGTGGTTTAGGAAAAGAACACACATGCAATGCCACCGGTGGATCAATGTGGTTTAGGAAAAGAAGACACATGCATTGACTCAAGTGGATCAATGTGGTTTAGTAAAAGTACGAACATGCAATGCCACTAGTGGATCAATGTACTTTAGGAAAAGAACACACATGCAATGACTCTAGTGGATCTATGTGGTTTAGGAAAAGAACACACATGCAATGACTCTAGTGGATCAATGTGGTTTAGAAAAAGAACAGACATGCGATGACTCTAGTGGATCCATGTGGATTAAGAAAAGAACACACTGCAATGTCATAAGTGGATCCATTTGGTTTAGGAAAAGAACACACATGCAATGACTCTAGTGGATCTATGTGGTTTAGGAAAAGAACACACATGCAATGACTATAGTGGATACTTGTGGTTTAGGAAAAGAACACACATGCAATGTCACCAGTGGATCCATGCAGTTTAGGAAAAGAATATACATGCAATGACTCTAGTGGATCAATGTGGTTTAGGAAAAGAACACACATGCAATGACTCCAGTGGATCAATTTGGTTTAGTAAAAGAACGAACATGCAATGTCACTAGTGGATCAATGTGCTTTAGGAAAAGAACACACATGCAATGACTCTAGTAGATCTATATGGTTTAGGAAAAGAACACACATGCAATGACTCTAGTGGATCAATGTGGTTTAGGAAAAGAACACACATGCAATGACTCTAGTAGATCCATGTGGTTTAGAAAAAGAACACCCATGATATGTCACTAGTGGATCAATGTGGTTTAGGAATATAACACACATGAAATGTCACATGTGGATCAATGCGGTTTAGGAAAATAACACACATGCAATGACTCTAGTGGATCAATGTGGTTTAGGAAAAGAACACACATCCAATATCACTAGTGGATCAATGTGGTTTAGGAAAAAAAAACTCATGCAATGTCACCACTTGATCCATGTGGTTTAGGAAAAGAACACACATGCAATGTCACTACTAGATTAATGTGGTTTAGGAAAAGAACACACGTGCAATGTCACAAGTGGATCGATGTGGGTTAGGAAAAGAACACACATACAGTGTCACTAGTGGATCCATGTGGTTTAGGAAAAGAACACACATGCAATGACACCAGTGGATCCATGTGGTTCGAAAAGAACACACATGCAATGTCACAAGTGGATCAATGTGGTTTAGGAAAAGAAAACACATGCAATGCCACTAGTGGATCAATATGGTTTAGGAAAAAAACACATGCGATGTCACTAGTGGATCAATATGGTTTAGGAAAAGAACACACATGCAATGACTCTAGTGGATCAATGTGGTTTAGGAAAATAACACACATGCAATGACTCTAGTCGATCGATGTAGTTTAGGAAAAGAACGCACATGCAATGCATCTAGTGGATCAACGTGGTTTAGGAAAATAACACACATGCAATAAATCTAGTGGATCAATGTGGTTTATGAAAAGAACACACATGCAATGGCACTAGTGGATCAATGTGGTTTAGGAAAAGAACACACATGCAATGTCACCGGTGGATCCATGTGGTTTAGGAAAAGAACACACATGCAATGTCACTAGTGGATCAATGTGGTTTAGGAAAAGAACAAATGTGCAATGTCACCAGTGGGTCAATGAATTTTTAGGAAAAGAACACACTTGTAGTGTCACTAGTGGATAAATGTGGTTTAGGAAAAGAACACCGATACAATGTCACAAGTGGATCAATGTGGTTTAGGAAAGGAACACACATGAAATGTCACCAGTGGATCAATGTGGGTTAGGAAAAGAACACACATGCAATGTCACCAGTGGATCAATGTGTTTTAGGAAAAAAACACACATGCAATGTCACTAGTGGATCAATGTGGTTTAGGAAAAGAACACACGTGCAATGTCACAAGTGTATCCATTTGGTTTAGGGAAAGAACACACATGCAATGTCACTAGTGGATCAATGTGGTTTAGGAAAAGAACACACTTGCAATGACTCCAGTAGATCAATGTGGTTTAGGAAAAGAACGCACATGCAATGTCTCTAGTGGATCAATGCGGTTTAGGAAAAGCACAAACATACGATGCCACTAGTGGATCAATGTTGTTTAGGAAAAGAACACACACAATGTCACAAGTGGATCAATGTGGTTTAGGAAAAGAACACACATGCAATGTACACAGTGGATCAATGTGGTTTAGGAAAAGAACACACATGCATTGACTCTAGTGGTTCAATGTGGTTTAGGAAAAGCACACACATACGATGTCACTAGTGGATCAATGTGGGTTAGGAAAAGAACACACACTCAATGTCACAAGTGGATCAATGTGGTTTAGGAAAAGAACACACATGTAATGTAACCAGTGGATCAATGTGGTTTAGGAAAAGAACACACATGCAATGACTCCAGTGGATCAATGTGGTTTAGTAAAATAACGAACATGCAATGTCACTAGTGGATCAATGTGGATTCTAAAAAAACACATGCAATGACTCTAGTGCATCTATGTGGTTTATGAAAAGAACACACATGCAATGATTATAGTGGATACATGTGGTTTAGGAAAAGAACACACATCCAATGTCACTAGTCGAGCCATGCGTTTTGGAAAAGAATATACATGCAATGACTCTAGTGGATCAATGTGGTTTAGGAAAAGAACACACATGCAATGTCACCGGTGGATCAATGTGGTTTAGGAAAAGAAGACGCATGCATTGACTCAAGTGGATCAATGTGGTTTAGTAAAAGTACGAACATGCAATGTCACTAGTGGATCAATGTGCTTTAGGAAAAGAACACACATGCAATGACTCTAGTGGATCTATGTGGTTTAGGAAAAGAACACACATGCAATGACTCTAGTGGATCAATGTGGTTTAGAAAAAGAAGAGACATGCGATGACTCTAGTGGATCCATGTGGCTTAAGAAAAGAACACACATGCAATGTCATAAGTGGATCCATTTGGTTTAGGAAAAGAACACACATGCAATGACTCTAGTGGATCTATGTGGTTTAGGAAAAGAACACACATGCAATGACTATAGTGGATACTTGTGGTTTAGGAAAAGAACATACATGCAATGTCACCAGTGGATCCATGCAGTTTAGGAAAAGAATGTACATGCAATGACTCTAGTGGATCAATGTGGTTTAGGAAAAGAACACACATGCAATGACTCCAGTGGATCAATTTGGTTTAGTAAAAGAACGAACATGCAATGTCACTAGTGTATCAATGTGCTTTAGGAAAAGAACACACATGCAATGACTCTAGTAGATCTATATGGTTTAGGAAAAGAACACACATGCAATGACTCTAGTGGATCAATGTGGTTTAGGAAAAGAACACACATGCAATGACTCTAGTAGATCCATGTGGTTTAGAAAAAGAACACCCATGATTTGTCACTAGTGGATCAATGTGGTTTAGGAATATAACACACATGAAATGTCACATGTGGATCAATGTGGTTTAGGAAAATAACACACATGCAATGACTCTAGTGGATCAATGTGGTTTAGGAAAAGAACACACATCCAATATCACTAGTGGATCAATGTGGTTTAGGAAAAAAAACACATGCAATGTCACCACTTGATCCATGTGGTTTAGGAAAAGAACACACATGCAATGTCACTACTAGATTAATGTGGTTTAGGAAAAGAATACACGTGCAATGTCACAAGTGGATCGATGTGGGTTAGGAAAACAACACACATACAGTGTCACTAGTGGATCCATGTGGTTTAGGAAAAGAACACACATGCAATGACACCAGTGGATCCATGTGGTTCGAAAAGAACACACATGCAATGTCACAAGTGGACCAATGTGGTTTAGGAAAAGAAAACACATGCAATGCCACTAGTGGATCAATATGGTTTAGGAAAAGAAAACACATGCGATGTCACTAGTGGATCAATATGGTTTAGGAAAAGAACACACATGCCATGACTCTGGTGGATCAATGTGGTTTAGGAAAATAACACACATGCAATGACTATAGTCGATCGATGTAGTTTAGGAAAAGAATGCACATGCAATGCATCTAGTGGATCAACGTGGTTTAGGAAAATAACACACATGCAATAAATCTAGTGGATCAATGTGGTTTATGAAAAGAACACACATGCAATGGCACTAGTGGATCAATGTGGTTTAGGAAAAGAACACACATGCAATGTCACCGGTGGATCCATGTGGTTTAGGAAAAGAACACACATGCAATGTCACTTGTGGATCAATGTGGTTTAGGAAAAGAACAAATGTGCAATGTCACCAGTGGGTCAATGAATTTTTAGGAAAAGAACACACTTGTAGTGTCACTAGTGGATAAATGTGGTTTAGGAAAAGAACACCAATACAATGTCACAAGTGGATCAATGTTGTTTAGGAAAGGAACACACATGAAATGTCACCAGTGGATCAATGTGGGTTAGGAAAAGAACACACATGCAATGTCACCAGTGGATCAATGTGTTTTAGGAAAAAAAAACATGCAATGTCACTAGTGGATCAATGTGGTTTAGGAAAAGAACACACGTGCAATGTCACAAGTGTATCCATTTGGTTTAGGGAAAGAACACACATGCAATGTCACTAGTGGATCAATGTGGTTTAGGAAAAGAACACACTTGCAATGACTCCAGTAGATCAATGTGGTTTAGGAAAAGAACGCACATGCAATGTCTCTAGTGGATCAATGCGGTTTAGGAAAAGCACAAACATACGATGCCACTAGTGGATCAATGTTGTTTAGGAAAAGAACACACACAATGTCACAAGTGGATCAATGTGGTTTAGGAAAAGAACACACATGCAATGTACCCAGTGGATCAATGTGGTTTAGGAAAAGAACACACATGCATTGACTCTAGTGGTTCAATGTGGTTTAGGAAAAGCACACACGTGCGATGTCACTAGTGGATCAATGTGGGTTAGGAAAATAACACACACTCAATGTCACAAGTGGATCAATGTGGTTTAGGAAAAGAACACACATGTAATGTAACCAGTGGATCAATGTGGTTTTGGAAAATAACACACATGCAATGACTCCAGTGGATCAATGTGGTTTAGTAAAATAACGAACATGCAATGTCACTAGTGGATCAATGTGGATTCTAAAAAAACACATGCAATGACTCTAGTGCATCTATGTGGTTTATGAAAAGAACACACATGCAATGATTATAGTGGATACATGTAGTTTAGGAAAAGAACACACATGCAATGTCACTAGTCGAGCCATGCGGTTTAGGAAAAGAATATACATGCAATGACTTTAGTGGATCAATGTGGTTTAGGAAAAGAACACACATGCAATGTCACCGGTGGATCAATGTGGTTTAGGAAAAGAAGACACATGCATTGACTCAAGTGGATCAATGTGGTTTAGTAAAAGTATGAACATGCAATGTCACTAGTGGATCAATGTGCTTTAGGAAAAGAACACACATGCAATGACTCTAGTGGATCTATGTGGTTTAGGAAAAGAACACACATGCAATGACTCTAGTGGATCAATGTGGTTTAGAAAAAAAAAACACATGCGATGACTCTAGTGGATCCATGTGGCTTAGGAAAAGAACACACATGCAATGACTCTAGTGTCTCCATGTGGTTTAGAAAAAGAACACCCATGCAAAGAAACTATTTGATCAATGTGGTGTAGGAATAGAACACACATAAAATGTCACATGTGGATCAATGTGGTTTAGGAAAATATCACACATGCAATGACTCTAGTCGATCAATGTGGTTTAGGAAAAGAACACACATCCAATGGCACTAGTGGATCAATGTGGTTTAGGAAAAGAACACACATGCAATGTCACCATTGGATCCATGTGGTTTACGAAAAGAACACACATGCAATGTGACTAGTGGATCAATGTGGTTTAGGAAAAGAACACACGTGCAATGTCACCAGTGGATCAATGTGGGTTAGAAAAAGAACACACATGTAGTGTCACTAGTGGATCCATGTGGTTTAGGAAAAGAACAGACATCTAATGTCACCGGTGTATCCAGGTGGTTTACGAAAAGAACACACATGCAATGTCAGCACTTGATCAATGTGGTTTAGGAAAAGGACACACATGCAATGTCACCAGTGGATCAATATGGTTTAGGAAAAAAAGACACATGCAATGACTCTAGTGGATCAATGTGGTTTAGGAAAAGAACACACATGTAATGTCACGAGTGGATCAACATGGTTTAGCAAAAGAAAACACATGAAATTACTCTCGTGGATCGATGTAGTTTAGGAATAGAACACACATGGAATGCATCTAGTGGATCAATGTGGTTTAAGAAAAGAACACACATGCAATGTCACTAGTGGATAAATGTGGTTTAGGAAAAGAACACCGATGCAATGTCACAAGTGGATCAATGTGGTTTAGGAAAAGAATAGACATGCAATGTCACCAGTGGATCAATGTGGGTTAGGAAAAGAACACACATGCAATATCACCAGTGGATCAATGTGTTTTAGGAAAAAAATACATGCAATTTCACTAGTGGATCAATGTGGTTTAGGAAACGTGCAATGTCATAACTGGTTCCATTTGGTTTAGGGAAAGGACACACATGCAATGTCACTAGAGGATAAATGTGGTTTAGGAAAAGAACACACATGCAATGGCTCCAGTAGATCAATGTGGTTTAGGAAAAGAACGCACATGCAATGTCTCTAGTGGATCAATGGGGTTTAGGAAAAGCACACACATACGATGCCACTAGTGGATCAATGTGGTTTAGGAAAAGAACACACACTCAATGTCACAAGTGGATCAATGTGGTTTAGGAAAAGAACACACATGCAATGTACCCAGTGGATCAATGTGGTTTAGGAAAAGAACACACATGCAATGACTCTAGTGGTTCAATGTGGTTTAGGAAAAGCACACACGTGTGATGTCACTAGTGGATCAATGTGGGTTAGGAAAAGAACACACACTCAATGTCACAAGTGGATCAATGTGGTTTAGGAAAAGAACAGACATGCAATGTAACTAGTGGATCAATGTGGTTTAGGAAAAGAACACACATGCAATGACTCGAGTGGATCAATGTGGTTTAGTAGAATAACGAACATGCAATGTCACTAGTGGATTAATGTGGATTCTAAAAAAACACATGCAATGACTCTAGTGCATCTATGTGGTTTATGAAAAGAACACACATGCAATGATTAGAGTGGATACATGTGGTTTAGGAAAAGAACACACATGCAATGTCACTAGTCGATCCAAGCGGTTTAGTAAAATAATATACATGCAATGACTCTAGTGGATCAATGTGGTTTAGGAAAAGAACACACATGCAATGTCACTGGTGGATCAATGTGGTTTAGGAAAAGAAGACACATGCAGTGACTCAAGTGGATCAATGTGGTTGAGTAAAAGTACGAACATGCAATGTCACTAGTGGATCAATGTGCTTTAGGAAAAGAACAAACATGCAATGACTCTAGTGGATCTATGTGGTTTAGGAAAAGAACACACATGCAATGACTCTAGTGGATCAATGTGGTTTAGAAAAAAACAGACATGCGATGACTCTAGTGGATCCATGTGGCTTAGGAAAATAACACACATGCAATGACTCCAGTGTCTCCATGTGATTTAGAAAAAGAACACCCATGCAAAGAAACTATTTGATCAATGTAGTGTAGGAATAGAACACACATGAAATGTCACATGTGGATCAATGTGGTTTAGGAAAATAACACACATGCAAAGACTCTAGTGGATCAATGTGGTTTAGGAAAAGAACACACATCCAATGGCACTAGTGGATCAATGTGGTTTAGGAAAAGAACACACATGCAATGTCACCACTAGATCCATGTGGTTTACAAAAAGAACACACATGCAATGTCACTAGTGGATCAATGTGGTTTAGGAAAAGAACACACGTGCAATGTCACTAGTGGATCAATGTGGGTTAGAAAAAGAACACACATGCAGTGTCACTAGTGGATCCATGTGGTTTAGGAAAAGAACAGACATGCAATTTCATCGGTGTATCCAGGTGGTTTACGTAAAGAACACACATGCAATGTCACCACTGGATCAATGTGGTTTAGGAAAAGAACACACATGCAATGTCACCAGTGGATCAATATGGATTAGGAAAAGAACACACATGCAATGACTCTAGTGGATCAATGTGGTTTAGGAAAAGAACACACATGCAATGTCACAAGTGGATCAACATGGTTTAGCAAAATAAAACACATGAAATTAATATAGTGGAGCGATGTAGTTTAGGAACAGAACACACATGCAATGCATCTAGTGGATCAATGTGGTTTAAGAAAAGAACACACATGCAATGTCACTAGTGGATAAATGTGGTTTAGGAAAAGAACATCGATGCAATGTCACAAGTGGATCAATGTGGTTTAGGAAAAGAACACACATGCAATGTCACAAGTGGATCAATGTGGGTTAGGAAAAGAACACACATGCAATGTTACCGGTGGATCAATGTGGTTTAGGAAACGTGCAATGTCATAAGTGGATCCATTTGGTTTAGGGAAAGGACACGCATGCAATGTCACTAGTGGATCAATGTGGTTTAGGAAAAGAACACACATGCAATGGCTCCAGTACATCAATGTGGTTTAGGAAAAGAACGCACATGCAATGTCTCTAGTGGATCAATGTGGTTTAGGAAAAGTACACACATACGATGCCACTAGTGGATCAATGTGGTTTAGGAAAAGAACACACACTCAATGTCACAAGTGGATCAATGTGGTTTAGGAAAAGAACACACATGCAATGTACCCAGTGGATCAATGTGGTTTAGGAAAACAACACACATGCAATGACTCTAGTGGATTAATGTGGTTTAGGAAAAGCACACACGTGCGATGTCACTAGTGGATCAATGTGGTTTTGGAAAAGAACACACACTCAATGTCACAAGTGGATCAATATGGTTTAGGAAAAGAACACACATGCAATGTAACCAGTGGATCAATGTCGTTTAGGAAAAGAACACACATGCAATGACTCCAGTGGATCAATGTGGTTTAGTAAAATAACAAACATGCAATGGCACTAGTGGATCAATGTGGATTCGAAAAAAAACACATGCAATGACTCTAGTGGATCTACGTGGTTTAGGAAAAGAGCACACATGCAATGACTATAGTGGATTCATGTGGTTTAGGAAAAGAACACACATGCAATGTCACTAGTCGATCCATGCGGTTTAGGAAAAGAATATACATGCAATGACTCTAGTGGACCAATGTGGTTTAGGAAAAGAACACACATGCAATGTCATCGTTGGATCAATGTGGTTTAGGAAAAGAACACACATGAAGTGACCCAAGTGGATCAATGTGGTTTAGTAAAACTACGAATATGCAATGCCACTAGTGGATCAATGTGCTTTAGGAAAAGAACACACATGCAATGACTCTAGTGGATCTATGTGGTTTAGGAAAAGAACACACATGCAATGACTCTAGTGGATCAATGTGGTTTAGAAAAAGAACAGACATGCGATGACTCTAGTGGATCCATGTGGCTTAGGAAAAGAACACACATGCAATGACTCCAGTGTCTCCATGTGGTTTAGAAGAAGAACACCCATGCAATGAAACTATTTGATCAATATGGTGTAGGAATAGACCAACATGAAATGTCACCTGTGGATCAATGTGGTTTAGGAAAATAACACACATGCAATGACTCTAATGGATCAATGTGGTTTAGGAAAAGAACACACATCCAATGGCACTAGTGGATCAGTGTGGTTTAGGAAAAGAACACACATGCAATGTCACCGCTGGATCCATGTGGTTTAGGAAAGGAACACACATGCAATGTCACTAGTGGATCAATTTGGTTTAGGAAAAGAACACACGTGCAATGTCACTATTGGATCAATGTGGGTTAGTGATGACCCACAAGTATAGGTGTGTATCGCAGTATTTTCGATAAGTAAGAGCGTCGAACCCAACGAGGAGCAGAAGGTGCTGGCTAGTGGTATGGATCTGGAATTCTCTGCAATTACTTAGCAAACGGATTTTTAGGTGTTTTTGATAAAGCAAGTAAACAAAGTACGAGTAAATAAAAGACAGTAGGAATAAATGCAGCAAGTGGCCCAATCCTTTATGCAGCAAAGGACAAGTCGGTTGTATTTCTTAAGATGACCAAACATTCTCGAGGACACATGGGAAGACTGTCAAGTTCTTTCGCGTCATATAGTTGATTAATCTTCTCTAGCTTGCTAAGTGTTGTGTGGGTGAACCTGTGCTAATGTACCGACCTTCCTAGGACTAATACATACTTGTGATTATACCCCTTGCAAACATCCGTAAGTACAAGAAAGTAATTAAGGTAGAAACCTAACCACAGCTTTAAACTCTAAGACCCTTACGTCCCTTGTGCAATGGTTTCCTAACGGGGGTTCAGGTTTCTGTCACTCCGGTAACCCCTACGATTAGTAGCCAAATACACAATGCATTCCCCTAGGCCCATATAGGTGAAGTGTCATGTAGTCGACGTTCACATGACACCACTAGAAGAAGTACACCACAACTTAAATATCAAACTATTGAATCTTACTCAACATAACTCCACTACTAACAACATGACTTCTCCCATGTCCTCAAGAACAAAACGAACTACTCACAAGACATCATATGGATCATGATCAGAGATGGAATAATGATGTATAACAATCTTAACATAAACAATAATTCAATGGTTCACTCAATAGCATCAACTACAAAGAGTAATCAACACCAGGAAAGTTTCCCCTATGAACTATGCAAGATTCAACGCAATTGTTACAGCAATATGGAGATGGTGATGAGGGTGTTGATGGTGATGATGGTGGTGGTGATGATGATGATGATCCCGATGAAGTCTAGCTTGATGGTGGTGTTGATGGCGACAATCTCCCTCTCCGGGAAGGAATTCCCCTGGCAGAAATCTGTCTGCCGGAGAGATCTTTCTCCCTCGGTGTTTTCCGCCCCGCAGAGGCAGCGGAATCTTTCTGTGGTCGCTCCCCGAGTCTTAGGGTTTCGGGAGGATAATATACGCCAGAGGGGAGTGCCTGGAGTGGGCCAGGGTGGCCACACCACCTGCTGGCGTGGCCTAGGGCTACCCGTGCCAGGGGGTGGTGTGGGCCCCCTGTGGCCCATCTTCAGCCCCCCTTCTGGCTTCCTTCGTCTTCTGGAAAATTAGAATTTTCCGTATATTTTCCTGGATTTTCTGATCTTCATGAATTTTGCCTCCAAACAGCATCTTTTCCATCAAAATCCTGACTGCAGCAGTCCATGCTCCAAAAGTCATCAACCATGCAAAAACAGATGAAATAACATAAGTATCACCTCTCAATACGAAATATATCAATGAATAATAGTGAATTATGATATAGAATAGTGATGCAAAATGGACATATCAACTCCCCCCAAGCTTAGACTGCGCTTGTCCCCAAGCGAAACTGAGCTCAATAAACATGGCCTCAGGTTTATGGAGTGAAGAGTCAATAAAAGAATACGGACAAGAAGCATCACATTCATCAAATACATAGATCATAATAGAAGACAACTCACTATTATATAACTCAACTTGCAATGAGTAAAGGAAACACAATAAAGATACATAAAGTGAATCATAATTGGTAATGGTAAACTTAGCTCTTGGTCGAAGAATAGTTGATAATTTGCTAGAGTTCACAAATAACTGGTTTTTCAATGATAGCTTTTAAAGTAGTAAACATCAAGATCAGAGCAATATGCAAAACAGGGAACATAAGAAACATGATTGAATAAATCATCATATGAATGAATGAAACACAAAAACTCAAAATACTTACTGAGATAGAAGGGAGTAGGTTTACTGACTCAACTACAAGGTAAAAGAAAGGCCGTTCAAAGAGGGAAGCAGGGATTGCAAGTCTCATAAAGAGCTCCCAAAAATTATGATACTTACTAGCTTTCAGCTCTCATTGCCCCTATCATAGGCATCTTTAGGTGATTAAGGTTAATGTGATCAAATATGAGGATATTCATTGACAAGTTGTAAATTGAGAATCTCATGTCCCTTGAATACGAGGGCCGCTCCTCATGCTACCAGACTCTTTTTTATAAGAAGAATGCTTCATAGATGCTCGTTATGGTTACGCTGCAGGTTTCCACCATGTCAGCATGGATTAGACCAGCGGCCCAGGCATTTCTCTAACACACATGCATAACTCCATGGACTTACAAGCTCCCCTTTCATTTCACATGGACGACATCCATAGACAAAAGAACATGATATCAACTAGGTACAAAGTACCAGTGCAATGTTGAAAGCGTTCCCCATGACAACATGGTTCTGCTAATTCACAACTTACAAAGCGCAAGCATATACGCAACATAGGTGAGCAAAATGGTTCAAGTTTATTAAATGCAAGAAAGTAAAGTGTGCCATCAAGTTCGTGAGAGCTTTAATCACTAATTTTCACATAACAAGTTTAATTTGGAAGGTAGACAAAACAAGAATTTACTTGGAATAGCAATAATGCTACTAGGTAGGTATGGTGGACACAAATGGCAAAGGTTTTGGTTTAAAGGAGTGGATGCACGAGAAGAATTCCCTCTTAGTACAGATTTTTGGCTAACAAGGCTATGTAGCAAGTACAAGTGATAAAAACAAACATTCAATCTTCCTTGGAAGCACAAAAGATCTTAACTAGAGAATACTAGACTTATGAGGAAATCAAGAAAGAAGGATGATGAAATTATTTTTCTTTAGAGTACTTTTATCTTTTCTTTCAACTCTCAAAAATAGTGTGCTACTGACCAAGCCAGGTTTGCCAAAACCAACTAAATTAACTCAATGATCCCAAAGTGATACCAATACTAACAACAAGATCAATCATATAACCACGAATTGAAAACTAATATAAGCTATGCAAAAGAGTGAATGATAGAACTTCTCATTAATAATCCATAATGGCAACTAACACCAAGGGATATATATCTAACGAGAGAGGGGACACTTCCATAATGCAAACCATACTACATAATAACTCCTCTATTCATGATATGACTCTACTAAAAAGGTAAAAAGATAGAAGATAGTGATGTGATACCGCGGCACTCCCCCAAGCTTGGAACAAACCAAGGGGATGCCAACCCTGATGACGAATTACTCCTTTGGTGGTGGTGGTATCCTCTCAATGAGCTCTTTGATCAGTTTCCCCAAGTCCTCAATCTCGAAAGTGAGATTACGAATCAGCTGTGAGTTTTGCTCAATGCGGCTCATGATCATGTAGTGTTGAGAATTCCAGCTCTTGCTATTCTTTCCCCACTATTCCTCCTTGAAATCTTCTTTTCCTGCATGGCTAGAACGAGGCAAATCCCAATTGGAGGGTAATTTCCCCTTGGGCACATTCTGGTATTGATGCTCATGGATAAGGGTATGGAAAGGATTATTGGTGCGTGGAGGAAGTGACCAGGGATCTGAACGGTGATGAGGAGGCTTCCCTCCAATAGTCTTGGCAGGATTTGCCACCACTCCAATGCTCGCAATGGTAGTGTTGGTGTGCTTTGCCTCCTCTTCGCCTTCACTCTTGATCTCCTTCTCCTTCCCAGGGTCCTGGATGTCTTCTTCCATAGGCTCCTTCCCTTTATCCTTGGCGGACACCATTGTGCTTCTAAACATTCAAAGAGTATATCCTCGCAAAACCATATCGAAACAAAAACACGAAGAAAACACGATATACGAACCTTGGAAGATCCGGGGGGTTATATATTACGAAGTTTGATATCAAAAGGAAGGTACTGGAGGAAAATGATTCGGAGGCGGAGTCTAGGGTGGCCTCACCACCTGGTGGCACGGCTAGGGGTGGGCCCACACCATAGGGTGGTGTGAGCCACCCTGGCTCCGTTTCCGTCCCTTTTTCACTCCGTAGCTTCCCTTATTGACTGAAAACTGCAAAAATATGGTTGGATTGTATTTTCGCGGAACTTTTCTTACCAGAACTGTTACCTATCTGAAAATAGACTCTACAGGTCTCTAAATTTGGTATCTAGTAGATTCTTCCGGAGTCACCACTTGAATATCATCGATATCTTCATCTTCATACACTTATTACTTGAGTCATAAAACCCTTCTCTTCCTTATTACACCATTATCTCCACTACCTGGAAATTTCTTTCACACAAAACTTCACATAGTTCTCATTAGCAACATTAGTATAAATGAAGTGATAAAACCTTTTGAGTACAAGTTCAACTTAAAATCATCAAAACATAAGCTACTATAGCAATTCCTTCCGAAAATCCAAAAATAATTCAAGAAGGAGATCAAATAAAGAAGCAAATGCAAGAGTGGCAAAATCTGTCAAAACAGACCAGCAGGTAAAGATCAATTTTTTCGAAAATCTTCTGTTGCTCAAATCAAAAAGTTCAAAACTAAGGAAAGTTGAATAACAACTTGGGGCAGGAGCACAAACATTTACAGCTCAATCCAACATACAGAGATCGCTCATGAATTTTTACGGTGAAGCACAAAATCTGTTTCGGGACAGCAACTTCCCCAAATATTACTTCTCTCTCATTAGAGGTTGATCTTGACACAAAAATCAAACAAAACGGATAAGGAGAGGTTATGACCGAAGTAACAACTTCCAAGACTCAAAGAAACGAAAACAAACTGAAAGCAAAAACAAATTGGGTTGTCTCCCACAAAGCTCTTTCTTTATAGCCATTAAGATGGGCATGATAATTTTGAAGACGCTCTCATAGGAATATGAATTGAAGTGAAAAAGAGCATTAAGAAGAAAAAATACACAAGTTTAAGTCTAACCCACTTCCTATGCAAGGGAATTTTGTAAACAAACAAGTTGTTGAAACCAAAGGCTACTTGCATAAGAAGGCAAAAGAAGTGCAACACAAAAACTTTCAGCATAAAATGAGGATACTTGATATTATTGAGATACATAAGAACACTTTTCCCTCTTTCATAGTAACTTTCAGTATCATGCATAAACTTAACAATATAGCTATCACAAGGACCATCATAGCAATGATCACTTATTCTAATAGAAAACACAGGAATACTAGCTCTCATAACACTACTTTGTGAAACAATATTAGAGGTATCCTTACAAAGGATAGGGTGTCCCTCTTTCTCATATTTAGTAACAAATTCTTTCACATTTGCTATTATAGGTTCATCAACCTTTTGTTTATCAGGTTCAACAACTTTATTCATACTTTCATCTACCATACTAGCCATCATAGAATGTTCCTTTATCTTAACTGGGAAGGCATTTTCTCGATGTAAGGTTTAGGTAAAACATGATTAGCAGTATAAACTTCAGTATTTATTGCAGGAACACTCTTAGTAATATCTTTATAAGGTTCATGATACTTATTCCACTTCTTTTTAGGAACTTCTATATAGGAAGCAAAGGCCTTAAAATAAGAAGCAATAACTTGAGAGTCTAGACCATATGCATTTTTAATATTTTGAAAGTCATCAGTTCCCATAAAAGATTCAATGCATTCATAATCATAATTTATACCTGACTTTCTACCTTTCCCAAGCTTCAGCATTGTCTTGAATACGTTCCAGAAGATCCCATTTAGCTTCTTCTTCCATGCGAGTGAATGATCCAGCACAAGAAGCATCCAATAAATCCTTATCATGTAGAGGGAGTCTTGCATAAAAGTTATTGATAATAATATTGTTGGGGAGCTCATGAATAGGACATTTGAGCATAAGTAACTTCAATCTCCCCCAAGCTTGAGCTGTACTCTCTCCATCAAGAGGCCAAAAGTTGTATATTTGATTCCAATCTTTATGAATCTCACTAGGAGGATAAAACTTTGAATAAAAGAGAGGCACTATTTCCTCCCATTCCAGAGCTTGCCCATTATTCAGTAGCTTATACCATTCCTCAGCTCTTCCTTTCAGTGATAATGAGAATAACTTCTTCTTAACTTGATCTGTAGTAATACCTGCACACTTGAACACCCCGCATAATTCGTGTATAAAGAGTAAATGATCACCGGGGCGACAGTTCCATCCCCAACATAGTAGTTATCCATAACACGATAAATAATTCTTGTAGGTATTTTGAAAACATCATTCTCAGCAGGTGGTGGATTATATAGTACCTTAGCAGTGGTAGTAGCATTACCAAATAAGAAACTTAGTGGATTATCCATAACAAAAATAAAGCAACTAATAGAAGTAAACAATACTCATAGTAGAAGTTTCCTTTACCAGTTCCACTCTCCAATAGCGCTTCACTCCACGGCAACGGTGCCAGAAAATAGTCTTGATGACCCACAAGTATAGAGGGTGTATCATAGTATTTTTGATAAGTAAGAGTGTCGAACCCAACGAGGAGCAGAAGGTGCTGGCTAGTGGTATGGATCAGGAATTCTCTACAAATACTTAGCAAACGGATTTTTAGGGGTTTTTGATAACGCAAGTAAACAAAGTACAAGTAAATAAAAGACAGTAGGAATAAATGCAGCAAGTGGCCCAATCCATTATGCAGCAAAGCACAAGCCGGTTGTATTTCTTAAGATGACCAAACGTTCTCGAGGACACATGGGAAGACTGTCAAGTGCTTTCGCTTCATATAGTTGATTAATCTTCTCTAGCTTGCTAAGTGTTGTGTGGGTGAACCTATGCTAATACATACTTGTGATTATACCCCTTGCAAACATCCGTAAGTACAAGAAAGTAATTAAAGTAGAAACCTAACCACAACTTTAAACTCTAAGACCCTTACGTCCCTTGTGCAATGGTTTCCTAACGGGGGTTCAGGTTTCTGTCACTCCGGCAACCCCTACGATTAGTAGCCAAATACACAATGCATTCCCCTAGGCCCATATAGGTGAAGTGTCATGTAGTCGACGTTCACATGACACCACTAGAAGAAGTACACCACAACTTAAATATCAAACTATTGAATCTTTCTCAACACAACTCCACTACTAATAACATGACTTCTCCCATGTCCTCAAGAACAAAACGAACTACTCACAAGACATCACCTGGAGCATGATAGAATCAACTACAACGAGTAATCAACACCGGGAAAGTTTCCCCTATGAACTATGCAAGGTTCAACGCAATTATTATAGCAATATGGAGATGGTGATGAGGGTGCTGATGGTGCTGATGGTGGTGGTGATGATGATGATGATCCCGATGAAGCCCAGCTTGATGGTGGTGTTGATGGCGACGATCTCCCCTCTCCGGGAAGGAATTCTCCCGGCAGAAATCTGTCTGCCGGACATATCTTTCTCCCTCGGTTTTTTCCGCCTGCAGAGGCGGTGGAATCTTTCTTTGGTCTCTCCTCGAGTCTTAGGGTTTCGGGAGGATAATATACGCCAGAGGGGAGTGCCTGGAGTGGGCCAGGGTGGCCAGACCACCTGCTGGCGTGGCCTAGGGCTGCCCGCGCCAGGGGGTGGTGTGGGCCCCCTGTGGCCCATCTCGAGCCCCCCTTCTGGCTTCCTTCGTCTTCTGGAAAAATAGAATTTTCCGTATATTTTCCCGGATTTTCTGATCTTCGCGAATTTTGCCTCCAAACAGCAACTATTCCACCAAAATCCTGACTGCAGCGGTCCATGCTCCAAAAGTCATCAACCATGGAAAAACAGATGAAATAACATAAGTATCACCTCTCAATACGAAATATATCAATGAATAATAGTGAATTATGATATAGAATAGTGATGAAAAATGCACGTATCAGTTAGAAAACGAACACATGCAGTGTCACTAGTGGATCCATGTCCTTTAGGAAAAGAATAGACATGCAATGTCAGCGGTGGATCCATGTGGTTTACGAAAAGAACACACATGCAATGTCACCACTGGATCAATGTGTTTCAGGAAAAAACACACATGCAATGTCACTAGTGGATCAATGTGGTTTATGAAAAGAACACACGTGCAATGTCACTAGTGGATCCATGTGGTTTAGGAAAAGAACACACATGAAATGACTCTAGTGGATCAATGTGGTTTAGGAAAAGAACACACATGCAATGTCACTAGTGGATCAATGTGGTTTAGGAAAAGCACACACATGCGATGTCACTAGTGCATTAATGTGGTTTAGGAAAAGAACACACACTCAATGTCACAAGTGGATCAATGTGGTTTAGGAAAAGAACACACATGAAATGACTCAACTGGATCAATGTGGTTTAGTAAAATAATGAACATGCAATGTCACTAGTGGATCAATGTGGTTTAGGAAAATAACACACATGCAATGACTCTAGTGGATCTATGTGGTTTAAGAAAAGAACACACATGCAATGAATCTAGTGGATACATGTGGTTTAGGAAAATAACACACATGCAATGTCACTAGTGGATCAATGTGGGTTAGGAAAAGAACACACAGGCAATGTCACCAGTGGATCAATGTGCTTTAGGAAAAGAACACACATGCAATGTCACCAGTGAATCAATGTGGTTTAGGAAAATAACACACATGCAATCACACTAGTGGATCAATGTGGTTTTGGAAAAGAACAGACATGCAATGTCACAAGTGGATCCATGTGGTTTAGGAAAAGGACACATATGCAATGTCACTAGTGGATCAATGTGGTTTAGGAAAAGAACACACATGCTATGTCACCAGTGGATCAATGTGGTTTTGGAAAAGAACGCACATGCAATGAATCTAGTGGATCGATGTAGTTTAGGAAAAGAACACACATGCAATGCATCTAGTGGATCAATGTGGTTTAGGAAAATAACACACATGCAATAAATCTAGTGGATCAATGTGGTTTACGAAAAGAACACACATGCAATGGCACTAGTGGATCAATGTGGTTTAGGAAAAGAACACACATGCAATGTCACCGTGCAATGCCTAACCCTAGCCGAGAAAACACAGGAACTCACATTGGGGCCGTAATAATCGATGTCGGAGAGAAGGTTGTCGCTGCTCGACTGGTCGACCTCATTGTTCCATGATGGCATGGAGAATGTGTCGGTGTCGGCAACAGTGAGGAGAGACAAAGAGAGGAGGCGAGTGAGTGATTGATAGAGATCGAAATTGTGGGGAAAGTGAAGTGCGTCACTGCTGCAGCAATGACTAATTTGGCATGTTACATTAGTTTAATGGACACCATGCGCTTTCCCTCAATTACTATCTTCTACCTAATAGGTTTCTCTTCGTACAATCTTATTTCAAATATTAAACCTGTACTTCCTCCATCCCAATTTCTTTGACTAATAACCACATATTAGTACATTACATCATATAAAGAAACATAATCATGTCAACTACAAGGTACTTATGCATCACTTGTTTAGTCATGGGTTCACAAATCATTACATTACAATCCCTCAACAAACATAATCACAGAAACAAGCACATTACATCATCTCAAGAAACAAAATCATGTTAACTACAAGGTACTTATGCATCTCTTGTCCAGTCATGGTTTCACAAATAATTACATTACAATCTCTCAACAAACATAATCACAGAAACAAGTAGAGTACATCATCTCAAGAAACATAATCATGTCAACTACAATGTACTAATGTCTTATTACAACAACGATGGTTTCAGTGAGTGATATGTATGAAAATCTCAATAGCTCGCACAACATTATATCGCAATCTCTAAACAAACCTAATCACAGAAACACGGTCTAAATGCAACATCAGTCAATGTTACAAATACAGGTAGGGGAACCCCGTGGTTCATAAGACAAGCCTAGGGTAGCAGCTCTCATTAGATCTCATCAACGTAGATTACCTCATTCTGTTCAGCCACTACAGGGGCCTCTGCTTCCACTATAACTTGTTCAACAACGTTAGAAATGGTATCCAGGATAATCTACATAAGGTCTTTAGTATCCAGAACCTCTATGAATTCCTGCCTCTTATGATGCCACCACTGGATTCGTGCCATCTGCTTAGGGCCAATACTAATTTCCTTACCGATCATCTCTCTTGTTTCATAAAGAGTTATGTCTTTGGAATAGACAGTGATCTCCACAGTACATGACGAAACTAGCTTATTAACTTCCTCATCAAGTTTTGCCATGTATGAATCCACCTCTAAGTGTATATTGAACTTATCTAGATCAGCATCTATTGGTCCGTAGTCTCTAGGAGCCGAAGTTCTGGCAGCAAGATCTCCAGCATCTGCATACATATCATCAATAATCACTTCAACTTTCACCTTACGATCAGCTGCACAACACTCCCAAACCATCTGATACTCATGGGAGTGCTCAATTTGCATATAGGTATCATTGATGTTGCGTCACACCAATTTTGACCTATGTCTAGAACCCCGGGGAATCCTAGCATGAAGCATATCTACCAGCTGCAAAATACACACAATCTCTTTGCAATTCACAAGTACATGCACATCTTGACCGAATACAACCCTCTCGCAACCAAAATCTAGTTTTGCAGTGTACTGGCGAACATGAACTATGAACTCATATAGGTCCCTTGTATCAAAGTTGTGCTTAATTTGATTAAAAAGGGGACTATTTAGTTCATTCGATTCTATTACATAGTAACTAATCTACTAGTAAGATGAGGCATAGATAAGAAAAATTCACGTCTCCGTCTTCTCCCGAGTTTTTTCTTCGAGATATGGGTGCCACATCCCCCATTGCCGCTGGATAATCCGCAACCGACCCTTCTTTTCTCTTCAACCCGTTGCTCGTAGGTACCTTGGGAGCAAACTTCTGGCTGACCTCCTCGCTAAGCGGCACTGAAGACCTCGCTCCTACTTTGAGTTGAGTCCAAGACTCTGGCTCCGATGGACCCGAATCAGTCGCCGACGTAGCTACCACCTTCTCCTTGCAAGACATCCTGGGTTGCCGCTGCTACCACCTCTGCCTCTGCGGCCGCCGGATTCAGTGTCAGGGGAGGGAGAAAAAAGGACCTCCACCACCACCGGATTCAGTGTTGGGGAAGGGAAAAAGTACCGTTGCCTCCGTAGCCAGATTCAGTGTCGGAAGTTAGGAAAGTACAGTGATGTATTTGCCCCTACGACACGTGCAGGGTAGCTAAGAAGAGAGCCCAACTAAGAAGGGGCACGGCAAGAACTAGTGTAACGGAATATCCTGACTTAACGGGCATGCTTTAAAATTATTTGGTTTGGCCACCGTTCACTTGAAATAACCCCTCTCAGTAATTGGCACCCCAACTTTTCAAATCGAGGTGATTAAAATCAACTCGGTCCCCTCTATGCACTGGTGTCTCAACTTTCGGGCCACAAAATTATTTCCTCTACCGAAGTGATCCTAGGTGGCACGTATCGACTCAAGGACCTAGAGACTAGAGTCGCATACTCCAACTCGTGGAATGTCACGTAGCTATGATGTTTCTACCCTTAGATGTTTTTCTTTACAATAAGGCTACTCAGCCAGGCTACTTAGCCACACAATGTACCTCCTACTATTCTACAATAAATAAAGGTAAGTGCCTCAACCATGTGTCTTTTTATGTTTTATTCTTCATGCATTTCGCACTCGGGGGCTAAGCCTCCATGAAGGCCTCATCACACATGTAATAAACTATCGCGATAACCTGAATAGCTGATCCAACTCACAATCGAACCCTTGAGAAACTCCAGCCCAGTTGCAGCACAACTGACAAGTTGTCAAGGCACTGAGATTTGGGAGCATCAGGCTAATGAAAAGACATCGCATAATCACATTCGAAACATATACAAGCTAACAAGTTTACAACAATTACAAGGGCCACACAAATGCCCAATCCAAACTGTATGAGCTTTACAACACTTATATGATTTATGCAGGCTAAAAACTACTCTACTGGCATTGAAGGAGGATGTTGGTTCTCTCATTGAATAAATTCATGATGTCCTCCGATGGCCGTCCAACCACTCGATAGTGTGGAACCATGTTCCATGCCCTACCATTTAGAGGTGCTGGTGGCCCTTCTACAACAGCAACTACGTCCACATCTGGACGCTGCATATGCACAAGTGCAAGCGCAGCTTTAGCACCTACAACAAGTTGTTGGTCCATGCACTCGCGAACAACACCAGCATCATGGAATTTCCATAGCAACACCAACTGAGTTGCAGGGAATTCGTCTAGAGGAAACATCGCCCTGAAAATATGCTTCAAAGACGACCGCGCCTTCTTTAAGTAGTGTAGCACATATGAAATGTGATCCTACAGGGTTGTCGGAATGGTTGCTCGATCCCGATCGGTCCAGAAGAAACCCCCAGCTTATAGCTTCGCCCGAGTCAGGCAATTCAATCGAATGCTGATACACTCTTTCTCTTCCTGCAGAATAAGAATCACAACTACGCATGAAGAGAAGACATGTCAGTCGAGTTCATAACACGCCAAGAAGAACACAGGTCAGTCGAATGATACTCACATCACAGCCATTCACTGATCTGAGCAACCTCGCCAAGGAGATACTTCTACCGTTCAGCCGCATTCTACGCCTTCGATTTCCACACATCAATGTTCTCGTGGATGATCAACACCTTTTTATCCAACTCGTTCACATGACCGTGTAACCACGTGAGCTAGGATGACTCGTCTTCCCTTGCGCAAGGAAAAACTAAGGACATAGAAAAAGATGACAAGCTCTGCACGCCACTCCCATAACCCTACTCAAGCAAACCATTGAAGGATGAGAATCATCAATCAAGGAAGTCAAGTCTAAAAAAACAAGTGCAACATCAAGTAGCCAAAATAAACATATCAATCTTAAACAAGTTCCTGATAGGGCACCCCAGAAAAGTACTCTAGGACAACTCGGGTTCACAGCAGCTATACAACATATAGAAAAAACTAGGCCTACGCATCAGCACTTGCAAGCTTCGTGCACTCCGTGGCAACCTCCGACGTCGTGGCCCTTGCAGCAGCAGCCCCCGACGCCGTGGTCTTCACTGCATTTGGTAGCTTTTGCTCTATGGAATACTTCGTGAGCGTCTCTATGAATCGGGGCCCGTACTTCTGATAGTGAGTAGCAAAAGGAGCGAATGCTACCTCTTCGCCTTCTATAGTCATCGGCATCTTCGACATAATCTTTCTCACGTTCTGCTCAGCGACACAACCTTGCGCCATCGCTATCCCGAGGGATGCACCCGCTCTCTTCTACATCTGTTTGCAGTCACCAACATATTCGGAATCATCTCCTCTCGGAGATGTCCAAGAACCACCTTAGCCTTTGATGACTCGTGTAATAACAAGCTCATTGGGGAACCCCAAGAGGAAGGTATTATGAGCATAGCAGTAAGTTTCTCTCAGTTATGAAACCAAGGTTATCGAACCAGTAGGAGCAAGGAAACACCTCCAAGGTGTTGCTAGCTGGACTTTGGCAGGGCGCACTACCGATGCCAGCAGCAACGTGGAAACCTGCATAACACAACCACAGAACTTTTCCCCCAACATACAGTGAGGTTGTCAATCTCACCGGTTTTGGTGAAAACAAAGGATTAAACGTATTTTGTGGAAGAAAGTAATAGTTTGCAGAAAGTAAATAGAAAGCAGTAAACAATTGTAGATTCATGGTAAAAGAAAGGACCGGGGTCCATAGTTCACTAGTGGTGGCTCTCCTTCAGATAGATGACATGTTGGGTGAACAAATTACAACAGGGAAATTGACAAACATCGAGAAAGCATACATGCATATACTAATCATGTTGACTCCTTTGAGATTTGATTGGGCATTACAACATTATACATAGACCATAATCCAACTTCATCTATGACTAATAATCCACCTTCAGGTCATCATCTGAACCCCCTCCAGTATTAAGTTGCAAGCAACAAATAATTGCATTACGCATTGAGTGTAAAGTAAACAATATGATTGTTCTATGAACAAAGGATTGTTGTTTTCTCCCTAGTAGCAACAACACATCTAGTACCTTAGAGATTTCTGTCACTTCCCCAGATTACTAGAGATGTGAAGCCACTATCGAGCATAAATACTAACTCTTGGAGTTGCTAGCATCTACTTGGCCAAGATAGCTACTAACAACGGAAAGCATGCAAGATCACAAATAACAAAGACATGATAGAATCAATAATCAATCTGAAATAGCATCTCAATATCCATCGAATCCCCGCAAACACAACATGTCAGATTACAAATAGATGATCTTGATCATGAACAAAGATCACATGATCTAAACATGATAGCACAAAGGAGAAGAACCATCCATCTAGCTACTACATGGACCCACAGTCCAAGGATGAACTACTCACGCATCACACCGGAGGCTTGCATGGTGATGAAGAAGGCCTCCATGGTGAATTCTCCGCTCTAGCAGGGTGCCGAGAAGAGCTTTAGATCCCTCCTGATCTAGGGATGTAGATGACGGCGACTACAGACTCTTTTGTGGAATTTTTATTGGTTACTTAGGGTTTCTATATCGGAGGCATCTTATAGGCGAAAGGGGAGGCTGAGGGGGTGCCCTAGGTGGCCACACCACACCCTGGCACGGGCCAGGCCTAGCTACGCGACCAGGTGGTGTGGCGGCCTTTTGGACCCTCTCGGTCTCGTATTCTAGCTCTGTGTCCCCCTCTTTCCCTTTTGTCCCGTCCAATCCCGAGAATATTCATTTTCTGACTTTCCTAGAACCAAAAAACAGCAGAAAATAGGTAGCTGGCACTGTGGCATCTTGTTAATAGGTTAGTCCAAGAAAGTATATAAAAGGTACTCCAAAGTGTGGACAAAACATAAGAAAGTAGATAAAACCAAGCATGGAACATCAAAAATTATGGATACGTTATCAACATATCAGCCTCCCCAAGCTTAACTCCTGCTTGTCCTCGAGTAGGTAAATGATAAAAAAGAAGGAATAATTTTTGAGGTGACATGCACCATCAAAGACTTGATCAAAATATTTGTAAAACATTCAAAGCTGGGATCATATTACTTCAATCATAACATGAAAGACAAAGTTCTAGCAATAAGACAAAGAGACTATGATACAACATGAAAAGGCACAAACAAAAGATTCATGAATAGCAATGCTTGCAAGACGTTTGTTTGTTTCACATAAAGAAAACATAGCATAGTGGAATTCAGCTTGTCCCTCATAGAGTAGCAAACATAAATGCATAGGACACCTTCAAAGTTCATAAGAGTGACTAGATACAAATAGTTTAAGAACAAGTAATATCAAAATTATGCATCAATCAAAAAGTCTTGGGACAATGCACATAGAACTAAGAATGGCCACTATGCTCTCAAAATAGGTGGATAAAGGTAGAAGCTGGATACTCAATATAAAAGTGGAAGAAAGGCCTTCATAGAAGGAAGTAGGGATTCAAGTTTCAAAAAGAGCTTACAAAAATTATGGTACTTATTAGTTTTCAGCTCTCATTGCCCCTATCATAAGCATCTTGAAGTGATTAGTTAAAGTGAACAAACTATGGAGTATATCCTTGAAAAAGTATAAGTTGGAAATCTGATGTCCCTTGAATATGAGGGTCGCTCCTCATGCTACTCAAGTTTAGTTACCGGTAAGTTCTTTTCATAGTAAGTACATGTGTATCATAGAGAACCGCCAACGGGGTACCCCTTTCCCGATGATACTGAAGAATCCCCATATCAAAATGACAAGGCAAGCAGACAACAAGGATCTCAACAATCTTCTTATTTACCATGGGACAATGGTGATTTTTTCTCTCTTTCCTCTTTTCTCATATCTCTTTTTTTTCTTTTTTTCTCAATATCTGACTCTTTTTTCTATAAGAAGAATGCTTCATAGACTGCTCATTATGGTTATGCTGCAGGTTTCCACCATGACAACATGGATTAGACCGGCGGCCTAGGCGTTTCTCTAACACACATACATAACTCCATGGACTTACAAGCTCCCCTTTCATTTCACACCGATGACATCCATAGACAAAAGAGCGTGATATCAACTAGGTACAAAGTACAAGTGCAATGTTGAAAGCGTTCCCCATGACAGCATGGTTCTGCTAATCCCCAACATATAAGTGCAAGCATATACAACATAGAAGACACAATGGCTCAAGTTTATTAAGGGCAAGAAAAGTAAAGTGTGCCATCAAGTTCGTGAGAGCTTTAATCACTAGTTTTCTCATAACAAGTTTAATTCGGAAGGTAGATAAAAACATGAATATACTTCGAATAGCAAATGCTAATAGGTAGGTATGGTGGACTCTTTGGAATAACTTTGTTTTAGGAGGTGGATGCATGAGCGAAACTCATACTTGGTTATGCAGGCTAGCAAAAGACTGGGAGCGACCAACTAACAGAGCAATAATGGCCATAATCATGCAAAGCGACAAAACATCATTAATCAAAGCATAAAGTGATATTACAAGTCGAAAACTAAAGGATCATAAAGGCTATGATGACTTTGTCTAGTCATAACATGTTGTGAGCATGCGCCAAGTCAACCCAAATAAAGCATCAAAGGAGAATATCACAATACTATGCTTTAATATGCTAAAACAACGCATGATTCTTCCAAGGCACATTAAGCAATCTCAATTGTTTATAACATGTCATGCTACAACAAATATCATTAAGCATAAAGCCAAAAAAATATCAAGCATGGCATGACAAAGCATGGGCCACAGTCAAAAACAAGCTCCTTTTACCGCTTAAGCATGAACTTTCCTACTCTTTTCCAATCCAAACCAAACTATTTGAAAACCAATGCATGAAAGAGGGGGTCCAACCAATTTATTCAAGCAAACTAAACCAACACCAAAACGAAAACGAAAAAGAAGACGCTCCAAGAACAACACAACTCTGCATGAAACAATAAAAATGAAGTGTTTGGAAGAAACCTGGGATTTTTATTGATGAAGAAGGGGATGCCTTGGGCATCCCCAAGCTTTGACGCTTGTACCCCTTGAATATTTCTTGGGGTGACACGGGGTGTCATCCCCAAGCTTGAGATTTAGTCCATTCTTCATATCATTACATCATTCTCTCCAGACACCTGAAAATTTTCCTTCATTCAAAACTTCACACAATCTTTATTAGCAATATTAGTGCACTCAAGATAATAAGTCTTTAGATTCAGTTTCAACACCAATAAAACTTCCATTAAAACACAATCTAGTGTAGCAATTCCCTTGAAAAGCTCAATTCCCCAAAGAGAACCCAAAAAGGAACCAATAAGAAGGAAATGCAAATAAGTCCAATCGCGGATCCCTGAATTTCTACAATAAACTAGATAGTAGCTAAATTAATTTAGTTCCCTATACGCAAGTTTGTTGTGATTCTACTGCAAGAGTTATACTGGAATGATGAATACCTTAAGTAGGTAGAAATATAAAGAAAGAATTTTGCTAAAATGGAAAAGGGCTTTCTTTCTAAAGAAAGATGCTAATTTGATTAATATCAGGAAATTGAATGAATTTATGCTTCACTAATTGAATGATAATTGACTACAAGCGAAGGAGATAGGTGGCCTAGCGTGTTTTATTAGCGCACTGAGCTACAAAACACCTATACCGGGATGGGATGTATTGTATTATGCGCTTGTCCCAATGAAGCATAGGATCTGATAGAAACAAGGGGTTTTTTAGATTCCTCACGCTCTCTTTTCAGGATTTATAATGAGCCTGGAGATCTGAAGTCTACTTCTTTTGTCCAGGCTAATCCAAAAAAAGCCCCATAGTATTTCGTATTGCATGCTTGAACAAGATTCGTCTTTCTATAATAGGTCAATGATTACGATTCATTTGATAACCTTATTAGTTCGTGAACTTGGGGGATTACGTGATTCGTCAGAAAAAGGAATGATAGTTACTTTTTTCTCTATAACAAGATTCCTAGTTTCTCGTTGGGCTTCTTCGGGACATTTTCCATGAAGTAATTTATATGAGTCATTTGGCAGAAATCTGTCAAAACAGACCAACAGGTAAAAACCAATTTTTTCGAAGACCTTATGTTGCTCAAATTGAAAAGTGTTGAACTAACAAAAGTTACATAACAACCTGCAAAAGAAGCACAAAAATTAACTCCTCAAAACGATGTACAGAGATTTTACACGAATGTTTACGGTGAAGCACAAAAATCTGTTTCGGGACAACAACTTTCCCAAGCATTACTTATCTCTCATTAGAGGTTACTCTTGGCACAAAAAGCAAATAAAAAGGATAAGGAGCGGTTATTACTGAGGTAATAACTTCCAAGACTCATCTAAAACTTTTGGGTTATCTCCCAATAAGTACTTTTCTTTAACGCCTTTAAGTTAGGCTCAGTAATTTGAGAAGATGCTCACATAAGAAATATGAATTGAAGTAAAAGAGAACATCAAGAAGTAAATTCAAAACACATTTAAGTCTAACCCACTTCTATGCATAGGAATTTTGTGTGCAAATAAATTCAAAAAGAACAAAGTGACAGGCATAGGAAGATAAAACAAGAGTAACTTCAAAACATTCAGCACATAGAGAGGTGTTTCAGTACCATGAAAACTTCTACAACCATATTTTCCTCTCCCATAATAATTTTCAGTAGCCTCATGAATAAACTCAACAATATAACTATCACATAAAGCTTGCTTTTCATGATATACAAACACTAGGGATTTATTATAAACATTTTCAAAAGAATCCTCAGGAACATAACATTCATCTTCCTCTAGTAAGCATGGGGGACAATCAAATATTGTAGGGCGTAAAGAGTTACTCTCATTGGAAGGTAGGAATGGGTAGATCCATTCTTTATCCTCTTGATCATCACTCTCCTCCTCTTTTTCATCCAATGAGCTTCTAGTTTCAGCAATTTCTTCTTCCATAGGCTCCTGCAAGGCATTAGTCTCTTCCGCTAGTGGAGAGCATCTATTAAGATATTCAAGAATATAGCCATTTCTTCCTTGTAATTATCAAAGAAAAATTGAAGTATATCATAAACCTCATATTTATAAGGTGCATCATCAGTATTTTCAAGAAAATAAGCTAGTTCGAATGCACCCTTCCAAGCAATAAATTCTTCAATTTGTTCCACATCATAAAAGTCATAATTTCCCTTAACATAAGAAGATATGGTAACATCATCATTATACTCGCATTGAAAACGGAGGTGTTTATACCTCTTGCAGCAACAAGATTTATCAAAGAAATAAGTAACATTATAAGTAGAGCACACGTTTCTAGCAATGGTATATAATTTATCAATGTGTTCCCATAAGTGTTTCCCATTTTGTGGCAAGCGGTGTTCCTTATAATAATATTTTTGTTCTTCCGTGAACCCACCTTTCCAATTAGATTAAGTTTCAAAGAAACCAACCATTGATAGAAAGCATTATAAAGCAAGACAACAACAGACCAACGAAAATAACAACTATAGTAGGAACTATTTTTTTGTATTTTTGATAAAAGAAAAAAGCAAACAAAGCAAAAATAAACTAAGCAAAACAAATAAATCAAAGTAAAGAGATTAGTTATGAGGGACTCCCCTTGTGAAGATGTCCTTGACTCCCCGGCAATGGCGCCACAAAAGTACTTGCTGACTCGTTTAATAACGAGCTCGTTGCGGAACCCTAAGAGGAAGGTATGATGAGCACAACAGTAAGTTTCCCTCAGTCATGAAACCAATGTTATCAAACTAGTAGGAGCAAGGAAACACCTCCAAGGTGTTGCTAGCTGGACTTTGGTAGGGCGCATTCCTGGTGCCAGCAGCAACGTGGAAACCTGCACAACACAACCACAGAACTTTGCCCCCAACTTATAGTGAGGTTGTCAATCTCACCGGTTTTGCTGAAAACAAAGGATTAAACATATTGTGTGGAAGAAAGTAATAGTTTGCAGAAAGTAAATAGAAAGCAGTAAATAGTTGTAGATTGATGGTAAAAGAAAGGACCAGGGTCCATAGTTCACTAGTGGTGGCTCTCCTTAAGATAGATGACATGTTGGGTGAACAAATTACAGCGGGGCAATTGAAAAACATCGAGAAAGCATACATGCATATACTAATCATCTTGACTACTTTGAGATTTGATTGGGCAGTACAACATTATACATAGACCGTAATCCAACTACATCTATAACTAACAATCCACCTTCAGGTTATCATCCGAACCCCTTCCAGTATTAAGTTGCAAGCAACAAATAATTGCATTACGCATTGCGTGTAAAGTAAACAATATGATTGTTCTATGAACAAACGATTACTGTTTTCTCCCTAGTAGCAACAGCACATCTAGTACCTTAGAGATTTATGTCACTTCCCCAGATTACTAGAGATGTGAACCCACTATCGAGCATAAATACTAACTCTTGGAGTTACTAGCATCTACTTGCCAAGATATCTACTAACAATGGAAAGCATGCATGATCACAAATAACAAAGACATGATAGAATCAATAATCAATCTGAAATAGCATCTCAATATCCATCGGATCTCCGCAAACACAACATGTAGGATTACAAATAGATGATCTTGATCATGAACGGAGCTCACATGGTCTAAACATGATAGCACAAAGGAGAAAACCAGCCATCTAGCTACTACATGGACCCGTAGTCCAAGCATGAACTACTCACGCATCACACCGGAGTCTTGCATGGTGATGAAGAAGGCCTCCAAGGTGAATTCTCCCCTCTAGCAGGGTCTCAGGAAGAGATTCAGATCCCTCCCGATCTAGGGATGGAGATGACAGCGGCTACAGACTCTTTCGTGGAATTTTGATTGGGTACTTAGGGTTTCTGTATCGGAGGTATCTTATAGGCGAAAGGGGAGGCCGAGGGGGTGCCCTAGGCGGCCACACCACCCCCTGGCCCGGGTCAGGCCTAGTCGTGCGGCCAGGTGGTGTGGCGGCCCACTGGCCCCTCTCCGTCTCGTATTCTGGCTCCGTGTCCCCCTCGGTGAAAAACTGACTTTGGCTTTTGTCCTGTCCAATTCCGAGAATATTCATTTTATGACTTTCCTGGAACCAAAAACAGCAGAAAACAGGCAGCTGGCACTGTAGCATCTTGTTAATAGGTTAGTCCAAGAAAGTATATAAAAAGTACTCCAAAGTGTGGACGAAACATAAGAAAGTAGATAAAACCAAGCATGGAACATAAAAAATTATGGATACGTTAGCAACGTATCAGCCTTCTAGACTACATCCTTCATAGAAGCGTTGTGGTCCTCGACTATAGCCACAACACCAGACAAGAGATCCTTGCGGGTTAGCGCCTGACGGTCGAAGTCGATACTAGCCGCATCTGCAAAATCATAGCAGTTCATGGTTAGAGGAAAAAGGGACCATGGAAGACACATCATTAGTGGAAAAACAAACTAGAAGTATTACCTAACAGAGCCTAGGCGACAACCAAAAGATGTTCAACAAACCCTCTCACCCTTTCATCTGCAGTTGTCGCCCATTCTTCATCGCATCGTTGCAACTTCTCCTTGTAGCACTCGAGAGCATTATTGGGGGGATGACCCTAGGTAGGGTTAAGCTATGGTATAATGGCATAGTCAATCGAGGTTTAAACCTACCGAGACATGACTTGTCCAATGTGTAATGTGGGACATCCGAGTAAAGGACAAGTTACCCAAGGCCGTGTTATCCCGGCAGGGCGTGGACGACATATACCTTATGTCTACACAATGTCTACATTGTTTCCTATGTGCAGGTATCACCCTAGATGAGTCACCTGGGTAGGGCCGACTTAGGGGTTGGCATGCTCAGGAAGGAGTGAGCCGGCCCTAGGGTCAATGCTTCTCTCTCCCCCAGAATTCCTAGGGAGACAAGCACTAAGGACAAGAACACCTAGAATGCGGCCTAGGCAAGGCAGTTCATAGGGGTGATATTGTCTGACCACCAACAATCAGATGAGCCGGTCTGTGGATATTTGCCATGTAGAGCCTGGCAATAGGGAAAGGAGTTCACCAAACTTCTATTTTGGTAAAAGCATATACAAGGAATATTCGGGCCACATATGCCCTAGATGTAACCTAGCCACCCCTTTATACGGTGAGCCAGGGTCTCCTGAGAGAGGGTCGGTCCATTCTTGATACACACAAGTGCTAGAGAGAGAGGGGAATAAGAACTTCACCTTATTCCTCCTCTCGATACAGCTCAAGGAGCATTTGTACTAGACCATTGATCATAATATAAGATCTAGAGGTAGGAGTAGAGGTTTTATATCTCCAGGAGAGCCTCGAACCTCGGTATATCGTGTGTTTGTGTGTGTTATTTGTGTGCGGTATCCACCACACCATCCCTTCCCAGGTTCCACTAGAGTCCATAGGGTCCCATCTTTAGCCTACCCATGGCATCTGTCGTGACACCACCACAACAGTTGGTGCCCACCTTGGGGACAGCAGCGATGCTAGCTAGAGTTTAGACCCGGACGGGAAACTTCATCACATCAGGGGAGAGCATCATCTCTGATTTGGTCCAGCGATTTGGCTCGCTAGACTTCATCAATGACAACGTGGGAAACTTGAGCAACTTCCCTCTCCCAAGCAACGGCTTGTTCGTCAGCTTCGGCGCGCACAAGGTCTATGTCGCGATAGACGTCACTTGCAGGTACCCATAGCAGGTCATCATAGCTGCGGATCCTCCTCTCTACGTGGTTCACGGTCCGCATATCACTCGCCCCGCCAGCTTCGCCGAGGTGATGATGACAGCACTAGTGGCTGGCACCAGCAAAGATCGAGCCGAGGAAGGGGAGACAACTCCCAAGGTCACCCGTTCAAGGTTCCCTCCGCTGGAGAGGCCACAGAACATCCTCCAGCAGGCGATAAAGAGTTTAACTACTCCTGTAGCTCCTATAGTAGATCCGGCTGATGGATGTGATAATAGAACACTTTTTAGCAATATAAATTGTGTCATTTTCCTATCATATCTTGTTCCATCTAACTATAGCTATGCCTGATATGCATGATTACTTGTTTTTATTAAATTCAATATGAGCTTTGGACATTTAGTATTTTAGGTAGAATTTTATCCCTCTTCCTTGTCTTTGACATGTGTGTAGGTGTTGATGATGACTATGGACAAAACTAAGGCAAAAGGAACAAAGAGAGCATAGTATGGAGGAGTTGTAGGGACCAGACTTAGCCATTTGAGGTGTTGGAAAAGTGAAACTTTCCAACTTCTCAAAATAAAGATCCAATACAATAGGGTTCTGGCCCTCGACTATACGAACTCAACGAGCCCAAGAACACACAAAATGGAGTTCATATGAAGAGATGGTGACCAAAATACTAAAGCATATAGACGGTTTAATGAGTAATTATACGACCGGAGCAATAATTCTGGCAGTATAGTTGCACCCGTATAGTTGTGAAAAGGGTCGAAAACGATGGGATTTCACCCTAGAAAAGCACCAGAACCATTCCTAAGTCATATGGCGGTATTGGGTGAACCCTAGGGCACCCCTAAGGCCTATATAAAGGAGGGAGGACCCAAGAAAGAACCACCAAGCCATAACCCTTTAGGGGCGCAGCCCTGCAGCTACTGCCACCCATCCGATCTCCATTGTGGCGGAGCTCTGCCTCAGACACACCTCCGAGAAGGAAGACATCACCACCACCACGCATCGATCTCCATCTCCATCTCCATCTCCCTCTCTCTCTTGTGTTTAGTAATTGTAAGATTGAACACGGTTGTGACATCATTATATAGTTATATATGTTTTGATGTTCATCCATGTGTGAGTAATTGATTCAGTTCTAGGTTGAGGTATGATCTAGTGCGCTCAGTTAGAATTTCTTGTGATCTAAGATGAGTTTATGTGATCCTTTGGTCCGGAAGTGCCTTTTTCCTTGCGGTGACGCGCGAGAATCATGCGTAGTGCACATAGTGTGACAACCCGGTAATCAAATGGGGAATGTTTATTTTTCTGAGGAATCTCTTATAGATCACACATATATTTGCCCATCTAGTACTAGTGAGACCGAAGCCTAGAAGCCCTCTCTCATTCCATTCAATCCTACAACTACAATCTCTTTAATTCAGTTCATATTCATGTTTACTTTCCATCTTAGTTTATTTTGTTCTTGTTAAAAGTTCTTTGTTATTAAATATTTTAAACCCCTCTCAATTATCACCGTTCTAGTAACTTATAGAATAGGCTATTTCCAAACCACGGTTTGGGTGCGAAACTCGGCCGCATTGACAACGTGGCTGCAGGGTCATGTTGTTTCTGTTCGTCGATCTCCCATCTGGACAAACTCTTAAATATTTGCTGCTACAAGTACTACAATAACCTTGTTGTTGGTCCAGGAATCCAGTCATCACCGGCTCAGGCACAGGCCGAGCTAGAGGAGACTCGGTAGAAGGTGCTAGAGGGATCCAAGAAAGGGGCTTTGGCTCTGTAGGCGTTGAACATCACCCTACATGATTATAATAAGGCCAATAATATTAACACGAGTCTATGAGATAGATAAGGAATGTGCTCCTAGGTTAGTAGTTTCAGGTGAACCAAAGTCTATAGGTTTGTCGAGGTATAGTACCCGATGAAGAACCTCAGAGTGACAGATGCAGCAGCAGCCGAGATACCTGCTTTATCCAAAGAGGCCAAGCAAAGGCAGCGGGAAAGAGTTACTCAGCTAGTGCGCATTGCAAACCAGCAGAATGAGGAACTGCTTAGGACTAACCCAGCGAGAGCCGCTGGCTCCCGGTTCGTTCATTCGGCTGGGGCTCTTTTACAAGATCAGCTGGGGCAGCATCATCACCCGCTGCAGGTCCAAGAAGAGAGGAGGTTGTGACCTCTGGTAGAAGAAACAGGAAAATGGTGCCTTACGACCCGGCTGTGGCCGGAAAAGGCAAGGCAGTACAGGGCAATGCTAGGCAAACTAGTGCTGGACAAGGATATGGTGGCCATGGAAATCCTGGTTAGGGCAATAGGAGTCATGGGAATGTTGGGCGCGGTAATTGTGGCCAGCTTAACCCAGACCATCATGGTCATTATTCGGCTAGAGGAGCATAGTCATAGCAGCATCAAAACTCACATCGCTAGTAGCAAAGTGCTGACCCAACTATGCATCACCAGTATGCTCACTCAGCAAAGATGGCTATTCGTCTATGGCCAATGTTAGGTTTCCGAGGCCGGATCATCATATGATGGAGAATGCAATGGGATCTTGGCCGGGAAACATGAACTTGCTGGAGGATGATGCAAGGTTGAAGTTGGACAGAATTTATATGTTGGAATTAATGGAGGGACAAGGTCCTCCGAGTACTACATGTTTTGGACCTCGGATTATGACGGAGGAACTAAGCCGCAAGATTAGTTGATTAGCTATGTCACTATTGTGCACATCACGCAGGGCAACCTCACATCGGCAGTGATATATGTTCCATAGATGATGTAAGGGCCACCGAGAGTTTGGCTGAATAACCTGCCTACAGGAAGTATCAACTTCTGGCTAGATTTTGAAGAGATGTTCATCAGTAACTTTACAAGTACATACAAGGGCCGTATAGGCCATAACAGTTGGCAATGTGTAAACAAAGGCCGAATGAGACTAACCGAGAGTATTGACTTGGTGGTGTACCTTGTGTAAGTCGTGTGAAGGAGTAATCGAGTCACAGACGATTTCATGGTTTGTAGAAGGGTGCCGACATGCAAGAGTACTATGGCAAAGGCTATAGAGAGATATGCCAACAAAGTTGGCTGAAACTATCAAGATTGCAGATACATATGCATTGGGGGATCCGACCCAGACCCTACTTATGTCGGTAGAGCCAAATTAGGATTATTACTCCTAGGACTAGGCCGGGTCATCCCGACAGAATGATTTCTAAGGTAAAAGAAGAGACGAGAGGCCAAATTATCGATATGGTTCGAATCATGTCGCTGCTGTGAACCAAGATCAGCCGGGTGCTGGGAAACCAGTGACAGAAGAATAGTGGCCAGCAATGGACACATAAAACTGATGGGAAAAAGCAGTGGAGTGCTAAGCAGAAGAAACAGTGGCAGGAAAGTCCCATGTTGTATTAGACATGTAAGTTTCACATGCCCAATCTGAGTAAACCGATGAATCATACAACTTGGTAGTGTGCATGGATGCAACATGCACCGGGGGACATGGGTCCACCTCATGTGCCTCACCCGCCATAGCTCACAGGGTGAAATGCTCAACAGTTAGTTTTACCTCCGCCACGCCGAGGTATGAGAACCAAGAGAGGAGTGAAACCGTGCATCAAGTGGGAAACCAGAACCAAGGGAACTATGGAAACCCCGACCAAGATGGCCAAAATGAGTATAGAGAACATCATCAGAGTTATGTCATATTCACGACAGAGGAAAGTGATAGGCAAAGTGTGCAGAGGCGACACATGGAGGTCAACGCGGTTATGCTGGTAGTGCCAAAGTATATGTATTGATCAGACTAGGAGATCACCTAAAGCATAAAAGGATCAACCCAAGCTTATGCGCAGTCCTGGATCATATGCTTTGGTGACCTGACCTTTATCAGGCTGAATATAATTGTGATGTTCTCCAAGGTGTTGATTAACAATAGTAGCAGTATCAATATACTGTCACAAGGACACAATGTACAAGTTCGGTATCTTGAAAATATGATCCAAGCGACTAAGACCACCTTCCCCGGCATTGTGCCAGGTTTTTCATGTGATACGATCGAGAAAGTCCAAATAGATGTGTTATTTAGCACAAGAGATAATTAGAGGATAGAAAATTTGATGTTTGAGGTTGTGGATCTCGAAAGCAGCTATCATTCTTTGCTTGGTAAACTGGCAATTTCCAAGTTTATGGTCAGTACCCACATAAGCTACTTGAATATGAAGATACCAGGGCCCAATGGGGTCATCATGATTGCTGGGGACTTTAGGCGTTCTATGGAGTGTGCCTCGGTTGGATCAAATCTGGCCGATTCATTGGTCATAGCACAAGAGAAGAAGAGGATTCACGATGTAGTGGCATTGGCTCAGTCGGCTCAGCTGAATATGCCGACGCTGAGTAACCCGCATGGGAGTGTGTCTTCCAGCCGACAAAGGATACAAAGAAAGTTCATATTTAGTCCCGATGGAGGAGAGGTCTAACAGAGCAGTAGGTGCGTCAATCGACACGCGTATGCATGTATAGTCGTAGCAGAAGGAGATGAAAGGCGGATTGCTGAAAGCCGGACATGAACAACGGCGCCTGCACATCAGTGATGTCGCAGAGGCACAAAGTGGTAAAATGTGGATGTAGAGAAAACCAAAACGATGGAAAGCAAAGAGCAATGGGAGAGGTTATTTATAGGCCAGGCGTTGTTCGGATCACCCGTATGTAGAAAGATAAGCACGATACCGCTGCGAGAACACACAAACGTCTATGACCTGTGCCACAGTACAAGCACGAAATGTACCCACGTATGATCCACCGCGAGAACCCAAGGACATCTAGGATATACTCACCCACGATGTCTATGAAAGATATAGAAAGTATGATTTTGGCACAATAATCCGCGGATGGCTATGGTCTATGTTGACATATGGCATGGAGTACACATCGCCACATTGGCTGTGGATGACCCCACGTCCGCGGTAATCCACGTACAACATCGCAGAAGAGATGGGCTTATGTCTCCATGTTAGCCTCGAATCGGACCTAGGACTGTGGGAAACTGCGGCTGACATCACACAATAAAAACTGCATCAGATACTTTTCCCTAAACCCTATTGTCATATAAAGACAAAAAGGTTATACAAAACCTAACTTTCCAAATCCTTGCAAAAGTGTTATTTGATAACCCATCCTAATCTTCTCCTTTTTACAAAATTTTAGAGACCGGTCTCACTTTATTCGGAGTCCGTTTGCAAAAGATATAAGACAAATAGGAAAAACAGAAAATAAAAGATTAAACAAAAAAAACCCTAGCCTAACCGGGCCAGCCGAGCCGGCCCACTCCTATCTACCGCGCGCCAGGCGCAGCGCAGCAGCAGTAGCCGCGCGGGCTGGTCCAGCAAGCCCCGCCAGCCGCCAGCCCGTTCCCCTCCCCCCCCCCCCGCCTCTCACTGACAATGTGGCCCCACCTGTCATCCCCGACCTCGCCGTGTTCGTCCCCAACTCCACTGACCGACACAATCCTAACGGAATCCGTTGATTCGGAGGCTAATCCGACCCCTTCCGCACGTAAAAACCCTCATATAAGCCTCCCCATCGAGCCCTGGCCCTTTTCCCAAAAAAACGCAAACCCTAGAGCCGCCTACGCCAAGACCGACGCGCTGCCAGAGCTCCGCCTCGGGAGGTTGCTCCCTCGTCAATATCGAGCTCCTCTCCATCCTTTTCTTCCAAAATCGGAACCACCTGTAACACCTACGTCTCCCCTGTCTCTTCCCTCTCTAAAGCGTAGTCAATCGACGGCGATTGCACGCCGGAGCTCTGCCGGAGACAGAGGACGTCGGCGGAGCGCCACCGCAAGAAGAAGAAGGGAGGCCCGATGCCGTCTGTACCAGAGGGACCGCAAGGAGGAGGGCCACGTCGTCGTCCGCTTCGCACAGCCGGGAGCTCGCCGGAACGCCGTCGAGCATCGCCACCGACGCGCCGCCGCCGTCCGTCATCGTCGTCGTCAAGCCATCGCCGCCACGGTGAGTTCCTCCATTCCCGTCCGTCAGATCTCGATCCGGCGATGCAGATCGGCCTGTCCCCGTGAAGGGGTATCTCCCAATCGCGTTCCGCCGCGTGGCACGCCGTGTCAGCACCACGTCCTCGCCGCGTCAGCGCCGCGCGCCCCCGCTGGACCAATCCTGAGCCGCCACTTGTCGCTTGCGTGGCCGCCCACCTGTAATTATTTTCTTAATAGGCAGAAATTACTTTAACCTTGTAAAATTCATAGTAATTCGATTACTTGGCCAAAAAATGCGTATAATATACCGTTGGATTCGTAAAATTGAGTAGAACACAGATCTACAATAATATTGTTGTTTTACTACAGCAATCTTGCAGTAGGATTTAAAGTTTAGATTAGAGTATTTTAATTCTAGAAAATTATCCGTAGATCTGTTTTAGTTGATTCTTGTTGCATTGGCTTTGTATCTACGAGACCTTCTGTAGAAAATTGTTATCGCTTAGTTAGAGTGTTCAGATCTGTTTCAAGGTAGATTGGAGTTGTAGATCTAATTATGAGCTTGTTTATTTAGGTATTAACCCAAAATACTTAAAATCTGTGGGAAATCGATTCTAATGACATCCCCAACTCAACAACACCCCCGAATAAAACCCTTGGTCAAATTTGAATCCATCCTTCCACATTACCATGTTGCATGCATGCATATTCACCTTCGTGACATTGTTTTGTGCAAATTGTGATTGGATCTAGGTTTGTGTTTCGTTAGATTGCTCGGAGTGCGCTGAGGAGTACTGTTGTGTAGAGTGCTGCTCGGATCAAGGCAAGTTACATCACTTGTTCATGTTTATGTCCCAGTTTTGAATACTGTGCATGTTTTGCTCTTCAAAATAGTAGTATGCATGTGTAGGATTGTTTTGGTAGATCTACTAAATATTTTGCAAGTGTGATGATTTTGTAGTATGCCATGATAGTTCTATACTTAGGATTTTCCTTCCTAATAGGTTATCCCTGTTTTAGCTAAGTACTGATTGCTATGCTATATATATATAAAGTACCGTTGGGGGTTCGAAAGACTCAAAAAATTTCTAAGTATGAGAGCTCTCTCGAGCGAACTTTTCTTCTCAAAACCCCCTTCAAAATAAAACTAAGTTTTCTTCTGGGCGCAATGGTTGTGCGGTCAACGAGTGGATATTTGGTGGAGGACGGCCGCCCAGGAATCAAAGAAGTCTGCCATGTTTCAGAATTCAGAAGCTTCCAGTGCAACCACAATACATATGGACTCTGTCTTGGCTTAGTACTTAGTCGGAAACCTCACCGGGGTACCAACATTTGGAGGTTCTTGGCACGGTTGGATCCAGCTGGTAGAGGGGCTACTAAGGGAAGGCTTCGCCATGGTCTTGTCTATAAAAGGACTTGATCGTGGATTGTGGGGAAAGTGCACAACCTCTCGAGAGTATTGCAATCTGATCGATCAGCCGTGTTCACGGAAACAGAACAACATTGAGCATCTGAAGGACGGAGCCTATGAAAGATCTTCCTCTCTCTTTTCCAAACTTAAAGTTTTATAAACCCTAAGGCATGAGTAATATCGCCATTGGGTAGGATTTTGGGAACTTGGTGCATAATATCCAAGTGCTAGGTTGATTGGGCACTTGGTGAGTAATATCCACGTGTTCCATTCGACCCTATACTACTTACCAAAGTTTACAAAGTAGGGTAATCTCTTCCTCTTTTCTTATTACATTGAGAAAACCTGCTTTATGCAAATGAACCCCAAAGCCTACTCTAAGCCTTGCATGAAGAGATAGACTTACTCTTTCCTTGGTGTAATTTGCCAATACATTCAAAGTATTGACCCAAATTGTTGGTTGCACGTCTTATGTGCAGAATCCGAGGACTGAAAGGTGCGTAGGGATCGCGGGTCTTCACGCAACTAGCCTGAGGCATTGATGGACTCAAGTTTTACTTAGTTTCCGCTGTTTTATTTGAGCTAGCTATAAGCTATGCAAGTTGTAATAATTATACTCTGGATTATTCGTGTAATAATGACTTGTGTTTTACATGATATTCATCGACTGTGAAGTGCTAGCTATTGATCCAGGGACTAGAATGTTATTCACAGGGACTTAGGATCCTTAACGATCCGACGTCGCAACAGATGGTATCAGAGCACAAAGTTGCCTGTAGGACGTCACCCCTAGGATTGGAAACCACCTTTACCATTGTGTGTTTTTGCTTTCCATATTCTTCTAAGTTATTTATGCCCTTCTAGTAATTCTATTCCTTATCACTTTGTGCCTAATTTTCCTTCTCCTAACATAAAGATGACGGCCTTCTACTACGACACCGCCGAAGACATCAAGTGCCTGCGCTTTGGGGAATGCCTTCTAGACATCATCAAGACGTTGCAGTTGCCCATGCCTTCAATCAAGGGAAGCGAGTTGAGGAAGATGCACAAGGAAGGATGCTGGGCGATTGAAGTCATCCAACCGGGGCGCAGCAAGTCAGAACCCAAGACAGAGGCCATTGTACTCAATGTCACCAGTGACTCCAAGGAGAGAGGACTTAGCATCAGCATGCAGGGGCTCATTGGACGCCTTTGTGGACACCACTATGAAGAGGTTGAAGTCCACTACATCAAACTCTTTGGAAGACGTGATGAGAAGGGAGTTCCAATCGATTTAACCCCGGAGGAAAGGAAGACATGCAAGCGTCGAAGGATCCAATATCAAGACTTGGAGTCCCACATCAATGATCTTGAGAAGGGGAGCTGCTTTGAGATCATGAGGAATGACGAACTATATGCCCTAGTTAAGGAGAAGGACGAGAAGATTGAGGAGCTGGAAGATAAGATCAAGTCCCTAGGAGGGGAGCTCACCGACCAAGACAAAAAGTTCACTAATCAAGAGAAGAGGGTGCACGATAAGAACAAGAGGATTAGGGAACAAAGTCTTATGCTCAAAAAAACGAGATGGAGTTCAAGAACTTTGCCACCATGTTGAAGGACCTGTGAGCAGCCAAGAGGAGCGTGGAGGAGAAGATCATGCCCGTGACTATGGGGTCAAGCTTGATCAAGAAGCTGCAGAAGGAGAAGAAGGAACTTCAAGAGAAGCTCGAAACTGCTACCCAGGAGCTGCAAGAGGTGAAGGAACTTCAAGAGAGGCTCAAAGCTGCTACACCGGAGCCGCAGGAGGTGAAAGAACTTCTGGAAAAGCTTGAAGCCACGACGAAAGACATGGAGTTATACAAGTCACTACTGG